>OU611830.1:7202500-8402500 GCA_914767695.1 Ptilodon capucinus | reverse complement strand
TGAGGAGTGGTTAAAGAAGAGTACGTGTGTTGCGCCCTGGTGAGATTCCGCTACTGTACGCGAGATGACGCTAGTTAAAGATTGCTAACTTTATTCATTTATATTCACACATTTTTATGTTGTCGACGTAAATTTTAATAAAGATTTTCGTACGTTACTTCTGTTTACATTTACTTTGTCGCACTGTCATATTTTAATACCCCAACATTTATATTATTTTAAATAGATTTTTGAAATATTATGGTATGGTGGCCACAATAACTCTCTCAATTTATAGGAGCTTCTTGCATTGACATTATTCATCATCCTGATTGATTACTACATATTTTTAGATAAATACTATTGCTAATATTATGAAGTTATTATATTGCTAAGAATCGCTGGCGTCAAAGCGGAGATCAAACCCGATGGTTGCCTAGCCAAACTCTGAAATGGAAATCGTGGCCGATGACGAATTTATACAATAGAATTTTTTTTTCTCCAACTCCTATTCCTTATTCCATTAAATTTGTACGGATTCCATGATAATGTAGCTCTCCGATGTTGTATATTTTTATAATCAACCACTTTGATTAATAATTTTACAGATGCCATGTAAAAGTGTGCGTATTTAACATTTAATTTTATATAAATTTAACGAATTGATCGTATTTAGTAATCTAAATAATGCGGTCTTCAATTTAAAATGTTATCACCCACGCGTCAATGTTAATTGAAATTAAATTAGTTTAAATTCTTATCAATAGGTGTCACTGAACCTAACTTTTATTAATACACACCTTACACGTTAATACACACAAAAAGCAAATAACATTAAACGCATAACTACCCAACGATTAAATTTATTGGGCTGTTTATCTTAGTATTGTTATTCGTCTAATAACTGATGATTGAAAATAAAAATAAAAATAACATTTAATCTACAACATAAAATAAAATATTCGCGATATTGCGACGGGAGCGTTATATCGTTCTTAAAATATGAATAACACTCTCTATTCATCTCTATGTCCTAAAATTTACTTTTGGAATCATTAGAGCCAATCAAGATTTTTTTTTAAGTGACACTTATATTTACAAGTGGCTATAAGGATTCATCCGCCATCTTTATCACTGTCATTATCCATTTTTATTTATAATGTGTATTTATTGAATTTGTCCTTGCTATAATTACTCGACATTGCCATAAATACCGCATATCGCAGGTGCAGGCATTCCTCATCTTATCCCATCAAAATATCATCATTTCACTCATTTCGTAAAAAAAGAAGAAAGAAGTGGCTATAATTTTGTAATACCTAATTTTGTTTGAAAACTCCCTAAACTAGAATAAGGTATCGACTACCACTGTAAATAGCACATTTCAGTAATTTATGATATTAACTACTAAATCCAATTTAACTCACGCGATAGATGTCACTATACTGAAAGCGCTTATTTTAGGCTCGCGGTGCTTACTCCGCGTCACGTTTATAGACTACCCTTGTGTGCGTTAGTTAAATCATACTTACCTGGCGTAGGGGATACCGTGATCAAGACGGCGGTTCCCCCAGGGCGAGGCCCTCCCATTGCACTGCGGTTGGGTTGACCCTTGCGATTATCCCTAATGTGGATAACTCGGACGCGTAATTTTTGGTAGTGGGGACTGCGTACGCGCCGTCCCCCTCAGTAAACTAATATATTAGAGGCATAATGAGAATATGAAGCTTTGCAGGACATAAGCATTTCCGAATAATTTAGAAAGTACTTTTTGATTATTAGCCACGGTCAATGCTTACGATTCCTTGTTAATTGTTGAAAGTTTTGACAAGTCTCGTTGAAACAATCACGCTCTATTATCTATCTAACGCATTGTTGATTGATTATTTTATTTATTTATTTATTTATTTTCACAAGCACAACTTTTACAGAGCGAGACTCCAATACAGTAGTGCTGCCGATGACCATTTAAACAATTTTAAATTATAAATATATCCTACTACACATATACATACATATGTGTTACTACCTATAACATATGACCACACTAGCCATTCGGGTGAATTCACTCAAACTACAGTGGAACACATCTAATTCCGTATTGATTTGGTTAAGGGTGCGGATAGCGCGGGTCAGTGATGCTTCTTTCAGTAGGTTAGTGCGAGCCGATGGCACCACCAGTAACTGCGGTCGCCGGCGCCGCCACACATATCTGTCCGGGACGGCTATCCCCATATGGCCTAATACGACGCTATTTTCAGTGTTGCCTCTCAAAATTTTAAATATATATGAGACGAGAGCGAGTTCCCTCCTATTGAATTCTAAGCGATTATGATTACACCAACTCGCTACCCTATCTATGTCTCTCTGCAACTTGTAACATTCATCTGCGTTATTGACAGACATATAAAGTTTTAAATCGTCAGCAAACATTAGACATTTCGCATCTTTGACAACCTTTGGCAGATCGTTTACCATTATTAGAAATTCCAATGGCCCAAGATTACTACCCTGACTTACACCAGTTCTAGTATAATAAAGTTCCGACGTATGTCCCGAGTATTCCACATATTGCTGCCTATTTCTCATGTAACTAGCGAAAAAATGCAATAAATGGGGAGTGAAACCAACGCCTGCTAACTTTTTAAGCAATATGTCATTGTCTAGGTCGAAAGCTTTCTTAAGATCAAAGTATGCAGCGTCAGCTTGCCCCCCACTATCTACTGTTGGCACTATATCCGTCATAAAATTTAGTAGATTGCTCGTGGTACTTCTTGCCGGTCGAAAGCCATGCTGAGCGTCTGAGAATTGCCCACGGACTTGTGTAAATATGGTTTTGTATATAGCTGACTCAAAGACTTTTGCTGGTGTAGACAGTATCGCTATCGGTCTATATCCCTCCACCTTGTCTCCTAATTCTCCCTTTGGTATTGGTACGACCTTAGTTATTTTCCATCTGTCTGGGAACACTGGAACCCTCAGACACAAGTTGAACATGTGAAGCAACGGCTTAGCTATTACCAATCGACAGTCCCTGAATATAAAAGGTGGGATACCATCAGGACCCGTTGACTGCTTTGGCTTGAGTTGTTGTAGTGCCTTCTGTACATCAGTCAACTGCAGTCTATCTAGGTGAACACGCGCTGCCCCATTATCCCCACCTGCATCCATTACCGCTGTGTCCACACACAAGTGTGCACGCTCTGAGCGATAGACAGACTGAAAAAACTAGCAAACTCTTCTGCACACTGCTCATTGGATAGAACCTCACCGTTCTTCACAATCCTTTGTGGATTTCTGCCACCTCTTTTTGACCTAATATAGCTCCAAAAGGACTTTGGGTCTTTAAGTAGCTGGTCTTGCGTGCGACGTCGGTATTCAGTTTCAGCAAACGCTATCATTTTCTTAATTTTAGACCTACACCGAGCAAACGCCTCATATTCTACTGCAGAACCAGATGATTTATATCGTTTGTGCAAAGTAGCTTTTAACTTAATTTCCCGCATTATGTCAGGAGTGTACCACTCAGGATAAACGTACCGTGAGCTTACATTGCTACGCCTTTTCTTCGGAACATATTCATTTATAATAGAATAAATAATGTTATAAAAATACTCAAAACTCGACTCTAAATTTAGTTCATACATTGGCGACCAATCTACCGCGGCCAAAGATTCATATAACAGTGTAAAATTATTATAGCTAATTAACTATTATCAATCAGTCACTCATAAAATAAACGTCTATGCTGAACTGGGAGTAGTCTAATAAAGCGATATTTGAAAAACCTAATAAATTTGCTTAATTATATGGTATCCGATCACTAAAACACTCTTGTGTTTAATTGTACGCCTGCCAATGTACATTATTTCAGTCGAAACAATTGATACGTACATTTCTTGCGTTTATTTCATATTGGACGGTTATATGGTGAGTACATATTGGTTAAATGGCCTTGTAGTAACAAGTTCTACATAGATCCTAAGAGTTGATAGGTTGATGTATGTTTCACCAAATTTAGAATTCAGTGCACTGTAACTTTTACAAATGTCAGAAATAAAAAAAATGAGAATTAACTAAATATGCAACATAAACCGTCGTAGCTTTGGATTGCGTTTACTTTGAAGTTCTTTGTCATTAATTTCTACTTGGTACCTCCACGCATTATTGAGTAAAAGGGTCTTGACAGACATACAGACGTATAACACTTGGGCTTGGGGGCCTGATTTTGTAGACAGAATTCCAACTACAAGTTATGCACTAAGCCACTAGCGTTAAGCTTTTTACAACATTTTTCAGTGACACAATGATTTGGCAACCTTTAAATTTATCAGAGGTATGTCAAGCCATACCATCAGCATCTCAACTGACCGCCTGCAGCGCTCTAGCGTACACATTCTTAAATGTCCTTGTTGATTCGCACGGGGACTCGCGGGACAGGATAGAGCAAGAGAAAGTCCGCCACTATCATGCTCAGTGTGACGACCGCGCGGAACAACTGACAGACACAGAAGAATACGACTTCATAGTGGTGGGAGCAGGAGCCGCGGGATGTATTATTGCTAATAGATTATCCGAATATCCACAGTGGAAGGTTTGTTTATTCTTGAATCTCTGCCAGAAAGTATTTTAACTTCAAAACCCATCAATTGTTGATATTTCTGAAGAATTTAGAAATACTTTTGATATCGCGCGTAGGTCTTGGGAAACCTACGCTACTGTTGCAATGCCCCTTCATTCAATTTGACATGCCTTGATCAGCTTTGTTAATATAATCGACAATGTACCTAAACGAAACAGGCGTCTGGTTAAATTAGGCTAAATTGGCAATCCATATTAGCTTGCTGTAATTCCAATACTTTTTTACAAAATGGATTGACCATGACATCTTTTTGGCGTCTCTGAAGATATATTGTGAGCCGTTCATGTATTGATCTAATTGCCATTATGTATTGTCGATATTTAATTCAGTTGATACTAATTACTCGGCAAATGTCAAATGTGGTGGAATATTCACAAAGTCCTCCTACATTTTTTGACACATTTCCTTTATTATTCTTAAATTATCTTCCTCCAGGGGTGTCAGAAGACGTGTCTTATCCATTGGAAAAAAGGTATCCCAAACCTACAAGGTCGACTTGGCTTGGGATGACATGAATGAGTGTGTGTTTATGAGTTTGTATTGATTTTTTTATTGGCTGTAAATATTTACTTTTTTAGCGTTGTTATGAGGTGATAATAATTGCATATTTTCAACGATTATTGACACTAAAAAGCGTGAAAAAATATATTTTTTTAACAAAAAACTAAATAAAAATTTTAAGTCGGTGCCAATTCATGTGTGTATTTGCCTAGTCTCACGTAGATTGGCACCTACTCCAAATGTAATGAATTATAAGGTTATTTCTATCTTTTTATTGCACCTAGGTTTTTGAAGTCGGTTTTTGTTTTTTGTTATTTTTTTTTATTTTTATGTATGTAACCGCATATCTCTGGCGTCTGTCGACCGACTTCGGAACATTTTTTTTGGTTTGCTAGGGAATTCAAGGTTGTTGTTTTCAAGGTTGGTCCCATTTCCAAAATATTATTCCTTTTTAGGTTCGGAACCCTAAAAATAAATATGTTTTACCAGTACCACAAACATTAAATAACGTACACTATAGCACTTATCTAAAATGTCATCGAATATTCAGGTGTTACTACTCGAAGCGGGCCCCGAGGAGCCTGACGTGACCCAAATACCAGGCATAGTGACCGCATTGTATGGGTCCAATATTGACTGGAAGTACACCACGGAGCCTAACGGAAAGAGCTGTTTGGCGAGACCCGGACAACGATGTGATTGGCCTAGGTAGTATTAAGGAGACTCACACTCCCACAGATAAACGGCCGGAATACCTTTAAATTTAGAAACGGTGGTATTAACACCCTTCATTTCAAATCTGGCAACCTTAAAATGTGTATGAACAAGTACTAAAGATATTCCAGTCTCTTTGGAATTATATTCTGACTGAATTCAGAGTTATGTGTGTAGTCTATATTTGCACCTCAACCTCACCTCAACGCATACTTGTACAGGCTGGATTTGCTTAAATTTTTCGCACACTTAGATCTCACATAGATTGTAGTGATTAGACTATAGATGAAAATCTGCTTCTAAAGATAATTTGAATTCAACATCATCATCACGCCTGTATTCCCCGAAGGGGTAGCCAGAGGTGGTCTGCAGTGCGCCCACACTTCGTCGATGTATTTTGGCCCTAATATAATAGGGGGCGAACCTATTGCCATTATACCGGGCACATTCTCCCTCAATACTAGGGAGATTTTAGAGCCTTAGTCCGCCACACTGGCCCAGTGCGTATTGGTGAACTTCACACGCCTTTTATAGACGTGCAGGATTCCTCGCGATGTTTTCCTTCACCTTTTCATAGCAAGTGGTAATCTCGGATGACAATGAGATTTGCACATGAAACCCAGGATGCGAGCCGGTGTTTAACCTGTACACTTTGATTGCAAGGCGTGCATTCGACCACTCGGCTACAACTGCTACTTGGGTAGCCAAGTAGCAGTGGTAGCCGAGTTGCAGTGGCACTGCCAGTTATTTTAATGATTGTGACAATTACAGAGGTAAAGTGATGGGTGGTTCGAGCTCTATAAACGCCATGTCGTACATCAGAGGGAATAAGCTGGATTACGACGGTTGGGCGGAACTCGGGAACGATGGATGGAGTTTCGAAGAAGTAAGACATTTAAAAGTCAAATTCATCTTTTGAATATAATTAGGCATTTGGTTCTACAAAGCTCTGTAACAAAGTTGTAGTGGTAGAGACAGAGCAACTTTCCCATGGCTCCATCTCCCTCAATCGGTCAATGTCATTCAAAATATCATTCAAAGTTAGTATAACTTAAAATAAAAGTTATCTAACGTATTCTAAACGAATATGTAAAGTTAAAAAATATTTATTATCATGTTAATAAGAATTTTGATGAGTTAAGTTTTTGTTAAAATTTGGTGTAACATAGTTCTAAAACCAGCTTCTACTTTTAATCTCTCTTTGGATCTTAAGATTAACATAGCAGAGGGCACGAGCTAGTTTACTGCTCAAACATTAATTAATCATTTAATTTTGTAGGATTAGTAAAAAATCAGTTATTGATATTCGGTCATTAAATTATTTCCTACTGTACATGATGAACGGTTTCAGCCTTGTTGTACCTATACTGAATCACATTTTATTGTGACTGAAATATATTCTAGGTCTTACTTTCCTCTCGAGATATAATTCCACAATAATGTAATGTATCAAGGTGCTGCCGTACTTCAAGAAATCGGAGAAGAATCTCAACGATGAAAACTTAAATCGCAAGTACCACGGCGTCGACGGCGAACAGACTGTCTCTAGGTTCCCGTTCGTTGACAAAGCATCCGTTATGCTCCTGAACGCCTTAGTGGAGAAGGGCCTGCCAATTCAAGACTACAACGCCGAAAATCAACTAGGAGTTTTGCGATCGCAGTCATTCTCTCAAAACGGCGCTCGTGTATCCGTCAACAAAGCTTTCATCCATAACATAAGGAACATAAGAAAGAATTTAACCATAAAAGTAAACTCTGACGTGTTCAAAATACTAATTGACGGTGACAACGTGGCGTACGGAGTGAAATACATCAGAAACGGCAAAGTTCACGAAGCGACCGCAACTAAAGAAGTTATCGTGAGCGGCGGCAGTATAAACTCACCAAAATTATTAATGCTATCGGGAATAGGACCTAAGAAACATTTACAAGAACTGAATATACCTCTTGTAAAGAATTTGGCAGTAGGGGAGAACTTACATGACCATGTAACGTTCAATGGTATTGTAATTGCGCTACCCAATAAAACCTACGCAACCTTAAAGCCTCTTGAAGAGATAATTGAAGACGTCAACGAATACAGTAGAACTGAATTCAAAGATGGACCACTATCAGCAATTGGGCCAGACAATACTATAAGTTTTGTTAAAACCGACCCTAATTTACCAGCACCGGATATTCAGGTTCAAGTAGGGACTTGTATATGGAGAGAGTACGTTAAAGATACAATTAATTACGAAAAAGTTTCGATACTACCGAGGCCTTACTACGATGGTTTGCTTCCGAGACCTATGAATTTGGTTCCTAAGAGCAGAGGCAGGTTGTTGCTAAACGCGTCGGATCCACGCGGCTCGCCGTTACTATTTCCCGATTATTTAGGTGATCCTATAGATCTCGAAGCTTTATTCAAAGGTGTTAAGATCCTTTTAGGGTTGAAGGATACAAAAGCATTTAAAGATAGCGGAGCATTTTTTGTACAAGAGTCGTTAGAGCCTTGCAAGGGGTTCACTTGGGGAACAGATGAGTACATAGAATGTCTGGCCAGGTCATACACTGCGTCTACATATCACCCTGTAGGTACCTGTAAAATGGGTCCGAAATGCGATAAGAAAGCTGTTGTAGATCCGAGATTAAGAGTGTACGGGATTAAAGGCCTTAGGGTGATTGATGCGTCTATAATGCCGTTTGTTATTCGCGGCAACACTAACGCACCTTCCATGATGATTGGTGAGAAGGGTGTAGCTTTCGTTATTGAGGAGTGGTTAAAGAGGAGTTCGTGTGTTGCCAAGTGGTGAGAAATCGCTACTGTACAACAGATGGCGTCAGTAGGAAGCTTGTGAATTGTAATGGATCTACTATTTTTTTAATAATATTATGTTATTTATGTTCTTTATAATAATAATAAACAAATGATTCCTAAGTAATGTGCTTGTATATAATAATTCACTTCGATTCGTTGTCGAATTGATATACAAACGCCTTTGTTAGAACATTATTTCATTTCGCAAAAGATGATGAGGAAATTGAAAAAGTTTTTACAGATTTACAAAAAAAATAGAAATAACAAATTTTAACTTTACAAAAGTAATATGGAGTAAATTGTAATTTATAAATCTAAGGCAAGTAAAGAGTTTACAAAGTATATTATCGATACTTGTCCTTAAGTGATGTTGTATAAACTTTTTAAGTAATAGGAATAAATGAAAGATACTAATTACTCTAACAATATATTTATTTCTCTTAACTTATCATTTAAAATAACAAATACTTGAGAAATTCATCAATCTCCACACAAAACATCGTCTCAAATTTATAAAAAACTATCCGCAAAAAAGTAATGCAGACATAAAGCCAAAATGGCGAATTTATACAATTTTTTCCAACTTCGTAAGTACGTTTTTTGCCAATCTTAATTCTACCAAAGATATGATTTAGTATAGTTATACAATGCAAATATCATATCTAATATAAGAACATTCGTTCACAAGAGCCGCAAACTTGGTAAAGTCCACAAAGTGAACTCAAAACCGTAATTAATGGCGGAAATCGCCGAAGCCGCTGCGGCATACGAAAATATGTTCTATGCCTACGGCTTAAAGACCTAGTTTCAGGTCGTATTTTTTTTTCCAATATGTTTTCTTCCCTGGAATCACTTCTCGGGTAGCTTGATGACTGGGGTCTGGGAGCATCCCCAGTTCATCTCACAGTGCTCCATCAGATCTCTCTCAGTGTCGGATAGTGATGAGAGATCGAACTCCTGGCTGTCGCTAAACGGATCTGTATACGGGTAATGCACTAAGACACAGCTGAAGTCCATTGAAGATCCACAGCAACCTAGCAATTTCCTCATCTTCGACTCTGAATCGACCTGTGAACAAACAAAAATAAATATTAATACCATTGCATACAATTAGGGTTATTTTTGGACAGATTTTTAATAAAACTAAGCTGATTCTCATTGCTGATAGATTTAAATACAATTTCAAAGTCAAACTGTGTACTACAAAGACAATTTACTACTATAAAGTAGTAAATTGTCAACATTTGTTGCATATCTTTAACAACTGCACGTTTTAAAATTTAAATGGAACCAAACTTTACAATAAGGTCTTATTATGTTTACTGAGAAGGATGAAATAAACGATATTCACCTTAATGACATAGATGTCGTTTTCGACGCAGAAGGCTTGTAGAAGCACTTCTTGCATGTGCGTAGCGCTGTCGCCGGGAGGCGCTTCAGCTGTGAGGCAGAACATGGCGCCGTTGCTATTCTTGGACAGGTACTGGATGGCGGGCAGGAGACCGACTGTCAACCTCTTCTCAACACACGCCCGCCTCAGCATCGTCTTGATACACTGACTTATTGCACTGGAAAAATAGAAAAATCGGTTAGTTCTAACTTTTCAAATTGTTATTTAATTTCGAATAAAGCTTCGAAACATTATATCTGTCTTGAATTCTGTAACTAGCAAGCAATCACCTCGAAATTCAGAGAGGAACAACTAGCCTTTTGGTTAGGGTGTTATAAAGGTCGTTGCTAAGAATGAAGCTGGGAAATTTAAATTCAGAGTAGATAACTCTTAAATAAATTTAAATTGTTTAGACCAACCTAATACAGTTAGTTCTGATTTGTCTATTACAAATAATCAAAACATCTAGTGAGGAAAGCAGTTATTAATCGCTTAAGAGTCTGGACAATGTTGCACAATATTAAGTCCATAGATATTTACCATTTGGCTGCCATTCCGCTGAATGTTTCAGTTTTGACGGGAACCACTGATTCCTTGTACATCTTGTTCAGTTTAATGCTCTTCAATTTATAATCTTCACGAATATCGTACACTTTGTTGGTATTCAATGAAATTGTCACAAACACTTCACACAGATCCTTTATTATGCAATGCACGTGGTTGCTAACTGTTGCACTTGATCGAACTTTATGTCACAATGATTTCACAACTTTCCTCTGTTCACTGGCGTGTTGTCGCTTCGTGTTCTGAGAGTGGAGTGTGACCGTGACGTGGCATGCGGCCTTTTATACCCGGTGATACGATACGCGCAACTTATGTCAGTGTGCGTGTAGCACTCGGCGGGAGTTGACGGCGATTCTTCGAAAAACTCCTCTGTATTTGCCTGTGTGTGTGCTTTGTTGCTGTGTTTCGTGTGCGTACAGGAGAATATTACTATCGGTGAGTTTGTATGTGTGAGTCGGTGCGGGTCGTAACGTGTTCGTAGAATTGCCAGTGTAAAGAGGTCTACTCCGCCCCCCGTTGCGTGTTTACTTTGGGCGTCTGAGGGGGCGGTTAGCAGATGTCCACAGATTCCACGATAGTTAAGGTTATCGAGTCGAAGCTGTGTGCGAGCGTTTTATCCGGCGAGTTCGGAATTCCCACTGACTTGGGTTTCGTGCCTTGAAGGAAATGAATGCGATTATTTTGTAATTGAGGTTTGTTGCGGATACTGAACTTTTCACGGCTCTATTAGTCAATTTTCAAATTGCTGATGCTTGTGATATTAGAAATATAATTTACAATCTATCGCGATTGTACCACCGTTAATAACATACGCATAGTAACCAAATCTCTTTGGTCAATGAGAATTGCTTTCTCCGATGTTTTGTTTCATTGAAAATTATTTGACCTACTCTCCTAAATCCGGTAGCCTGGCTAGTTGCTACCAAACTCGCTACACAAAATAAATATGTAACTAAATAGTAAAAATTACACTTGAATATCGAGTGTGCAAGCTTGTGAAGGTCAAAAATCTTTTGCAATAAGGAAAGTTAAAACCCATGCTAATGACGTCAAAAGTAAAGTAAGTAAAGTATAGTACAGTAAGTAATATATTGAACAAGTGCCTCCCCCATCGTCATCTATGAGTTGACTTGTTTATATTGTCAACTTTATTTACTACATTGACCTATAAAGTTATTGTTGCATCCACATACAATTGAACCGGCCAAAGACCATGAGATTTCCTAATAAGTAAGTTCGAAACAACGGGAAGCTTGCAACTCATTTTGTCTATTGTCAAGTGACATAACTCTTCTATAATGATTAGATTTCATCCTCATGTACCGGTATATAAAACAGTTAAGTGTATTAATTTCAATAGTGTTAAGGGAATAACTTTAGAAATGTTTTGAAGAGTGAACTAATTGATTGATACTTCTTATAGCAATATTATTTTTATTTTACTCGTGATAGATTTTGTCCCACATACATTACAAAAAAATCATAGAGACGTTAAAATAATGCTACTGAAATAATGGTCATATAGGGTTACTTTAGGACTTGACCTAAATAATTGAGGTACTGAGTTTGATAACCTGTAAAATTGTATATACCTTGCATATAACTCCTTGAACTGGAAACAAATAAAGATCAAATAGTTCAATCAAAACATTATAACCACAAGCTTGTAAGTCAATAAAATGTGTGCTAATAAATAAGTTATTGATAATTGGGAATTACTCACAACAATAACAAAAGTCCCGGACATAATTTGTGATAACAAACACAACAAACGCACGCGGTTATACACTATAATGATTATACGTAATTAGAAAGGTTTAATCCGTGCTTTCTTCATATCTTGAATCATTTAAAGGATATCTACTGATAATGTTTTGAGACTGAATAACGACGTCATTTTGAAATGGACTCCATGATATTTTTGATAGCCTAAGTAAACTTTTGAACATTGACTTATTCAATCATGACTAGTTGAGAACAATTCTATTTGATTCAACAAGATAATCATTTAAAAATGGACTCCATATTATGAATGAAATGTTACTTCATAGTTTTCTATCGTCAATCTTCTTTGTAACCTACGACTGTTTTAATGTGAGTATGACTTCTTTCATACACTTCTTTATAAATATTACAATTCTCATATTGATGTTAAATATACAGTTATCAGATGTGCAATCTTAAGAGTTTGTATTATTTTAAGGGTTTCCTGGAGATTCGGTAACATTACCTTAATTAGATTCTCTGTCGCTTATTCCTATCCCAATACTTGTTACACAGTTGGAAAGAGAACGCGTAATATTTGAACTTTAAAAAAGCAACTCTTACGTCTAGAAGAGGTTCGTGTACGTCACATTTTTCGAATGCAAACTTTTTTCCTTATTTCTCGGTTACTATGCAAATATTATTCTTGTATTCAGCGATTTTAGTAATTATTCTTTAATGTTGTTGATTTATTTGGGTGACTGCCTGATTGAAAATAGGTTTGCTAGTCCACTATGATTGTATATAGAGCATACATCGAAATTTCGTTTTAAGTTGCTGAATCAGTATGACAAAAATACTGTTTGGTTTTTTCAATCTTTTTCTGTTTGCGATTGTAAACGGATAACGCAAACAATCTGTCAGCTGCTGAGAGGACTGATTACTCATCGCGCTGTAGTTCCGATAACCATACCACCTCTTATAGCAGTATCACTTTAATTTATTGTCATTTTGCTGAAAAATTGGTGCTTATGGAGACATTAAGAAATCGTTTTGTAAGGCAGTTTTTTTGATAAATTATTTTGTGACTATTATTAATTCTATGGGGGCATTTGCCACACCAGAAACTTTCAGCTAGCCGCATATCTTCTAGATAAAACTGAAACACTCAATATACCGGTAGTTTTTGGAGAAACGAAAATTTTGCCAAATGTGTATATTGATGATTTTTTGTAAGGTGATTTGAATATTTGTTAAAGTTTGCGAACGTTGATCAACAATGGCGAAAGTCACTTGAACTGTCACTAACAACAGCAATACAAAATCAATATAATCACGATTTTACTACAACTAACCTTACCTAACAAGTTCAGTTCCATCCATTAGCTTATTAATTTTATCTGTCACGTTTTGTTACTGCTATGTGTTGCGTAATCTCGTGCGATCATTGAACCTCACGTCACGTATGTGTCACAGGCATAGCGCGTGCCATAGACAGCTGTTACCGTTTATTATCTATGGGCATACATTATACATTTTTCATTCTAATTTTAAAGGATCACATGGATGCAATACTGTCTATCATTACCCAACAACATGTTATTATTGCTGCTATAATTGTGTTTACAAGATATCATATTAATTATTAATAGTCTGCGGTTGACTGTTTGTCATCATTAATTTATAGTATTTTGTCTTAATTATAAATATGGACTATAATAACATTGCATCATGAAGCCTGTAATAACTAAAATAGCATGATATTTTAACGATTGATTTTATATTTGACAGTATTCACCATCTCTAAACTAAATATAAACGGATGCGATTCTTGAGTGTTATTTGATCCTGTCAAAACTTGTGCTAAGATAGATTTTACCAAAATCGAAAAAAACATACCGTTATCAGAATAAACTTATTTACCAAGAGCAGTTGAAATTAAACTATTTTACGGATTTTATCGCGTTTATTTACTATTTTATTTTCCCGACGTTTCGGCTGCTTTACAGCAACCATGGTCACGGGTGGGACTGAGGTGTTAGACGTCCTGATGTCATAGTTAATAACTGGGTACCCTCATATTTAGTTGTATTTGCGGTCCGATCCACGCAGAAAGAATAGTTTAAGTTCAATGTATAGTATTCGCGTAAATATAAGAAAACAGTATACCAAGAGCAGGTGGTATTTATAAAGTTTCTTTATAGAGGATACTTTCTCCTAAAGTAATTGTTACATAATGCGGTCCCTCGTTACTAAACGCTTTTGTGATACAATTATGTTTATTGGTACATTGAGGATGTGTTTACGTAACATCAAAACATCATTGCTGACTGACGTCAATACTGTCCCAATATAACGTTTTATACTAGATACTACAGGATACGCTTATTTTGCGTAACTTCGGAGGTTATAGAAAAGTGCAGTGACCGAAATACTGACACTTAGATTTTGAATAGTATTAATGTATTCAATAAAGGTGCACTGTTTCTGCACAATGTTTCTGTAAACACAACACTGATTGTAAAATTGAAGACATAAGCTCAAAATATTTACGTTTTGATTAAAAGGCTAAAGGGTAAGATATACAAACAGTTTTAATGTATTTCTCACGCGTACATTGGCTTACACCGGGATACTTGAAGACCGGGAAACACGTGTTTTAACAAACAGACTGGTCACAACATGTTTTGCTATTAATTGTACTTTATCGGGAGTAAACACTAGATAATAATATCATCATCATCATCATCACGCCTGTATTCCCCGAAGGGGTAGGCAGAGGTGCACTGTAGTGCGCCTACACTTCGCCGATGTATTTTGGTCCCAATGTAATAGGGGGCGAGCCTATTGCCATTATATCGGGCACATTCCCCCTCAATACGAGGGAGATTTGGGCCATAGTCCACCACGCTGGCCCAGTGCGGGTTGGTGAACTTCACACGCCTTTCTATAGACGTGCAGGTTTCCTCACGATGTTTTCTTTCACCGTTCAGCAAGTGGTAATCATTGTTGAAAATGACATTCGCACATGAAAATTATGTCAGAGGTGCGGGCCTGGGATTTGAACTTGCACCCCTTACGTTCAAGGCGGGCGTTCTTTCCCGCGAGGCTACCACTGCTACATAGATAATAATGTATTATTTAGTATTAGTTAGAATCTGACTGTTAAGTCCTTTATTGCCATTGATGTTTTTTTTATTTTGAAGCTCCCCAGCTCATACGCTCGAAGAAGCATGTGTCTATCTTAGGTATGTAAGATTGACTCTTTTGGCGTTTCTTATGAAATTTCAATTAACTGGCTCAAAAAAATAATCCCTCTGCGAGTGTGGATATGATGAAGGCTCTGTAGACCACATTTTCTTTTCCTGTCCCAAATATTCTATATCTCTGTATGATATCCTTCCTCCAGAAATTCCCCGTCCTATCAATTTCCTATCTCTACTCATGCTTGTAGATACTCCCTTTATTATTATTTTAATGAAATATATAACATCCCATAACATTAGATTGTAACATTTTAGTAGTATATTATAGTTTTTGCTTATTGTGTCGTTTATTCCCTTTTTACGTGTTATTTTGTGTTGTTCAGACAGAATTAACCGGCCAATCCCAATAAAAAGTCTACTTTGGTGTAAACGCCGATTGTTCAATCAATCTCCATCGTGTCTCCTCTACTACGTCGACATTGGCAGAATCACATTGGGCCTGACTCAATGGAAAGAGGCCATTAACATAAAAAAAAAAAAAAAATGACATGAAATAAATTAGTTACAATAAATCTGACGTCTTGAAGTTATCAAATAAAGCTGTAATGCGTGTTGATATCGACAACCTTTTGAATTAACATCTAAATTATTTACAATTCTTCCATCCGCGATAGATTTTGTTACCAGGGAAGCATAACAAGAAGGAAATCAAACATCTGATTCATTAAGTCATGTTACATGAGCAAACATGCTTCGACCGACTGAACATAGCAGGTGTAGTTGGTATCTGAATCATCGGACCTCCGACCTTTCAGACAGAGGTCACGTCCTTGACTAGACACATGCCTATGTCAAGGACGTGACCTCAAGTTAATCACCATAATGATATTGTTTCAAGAAATTCCGAAACAATGAGGTCGAAAGACTTTCATTTTCGTGGTATGGTAAAGCCGATTTCTCTGAAGCTCGTAGCTGTTCTTTGAAAGACATCGTAAAGTTAGACTTTGGTTTATATTGCATTGATTTCGCCGTAACAGGTACTCTTAAGTGTTTTTGAAGGAGAACTTAATAAAATTATAATTTTAGAGCCTTCCTAGTTACAATCTTTGGTAGTGACAGTATAAATAAGTTTCAAACTTCAACTGGGTTACACATACATTCCTTTACTTATCCTGAAGTGTTTTAATGCGAACAGGTTGAGAGATAGAGCATAATATTGTGGACGCCATTGAAGCAATCTCTACCTGAAGTCGTCTAAAACAAACACGACGAATGAAAGGGAGATACGTCGCAGTCTTCACGTATTACTCTATTGCCAACGTGACAATATTAAATAGTGAAAAGCTTAAAACAAACACAGACGAGTTGGCACGCGTTGATAAGATTAGATAGCAAATAACTGTACTATGTGCCCCGGCTGATGCAAGAGTCCATTCAACATTGTCACCACTGTCAATAAAGATGGTTAGGCTATTATGACTGCTTTGTAAGCAGAAATAAGTATTAATTTGGCTTGCGAGGACATAATTGATACAGTTCAAATTCTAATAATGACTATTGCTTGATACTAACTAACCCTTACCCTTCATTTAATAAAAAAGTTACCACTGATGCTGATAGATTTTATACATACAGACGCTAAGTACCAGTACGTACTCAGGCGCAGTTTATTGCTCCAGTAAGGGACTATCCCGCTTCAAGTAAGTTCCCCATAAAGTCTCTATATAGAGATATATGTTTACAAAGCTCCTTTGAATTCTGCCGTCACATGTTATTCAACAATGTAGAGTAGGTAAATGGCACAGAAGACAATTATGATCCAAATATTAAGATTTATAAATAGAGTTAAACCAAAAAGCAGTGGTAGCCGAGTGGTCGAACGCACGCTTTGCAATCAAAGTGCGCAGATTCAAACCCCGGCTCGCACCTCTGGGTTTTCATGTGCGAATCTCATTTTCATCCGAGACTCACTTGCTAAGAAACGGTGAAGGAAAACATCGTGAGGAAACCTGCACGCCTATAGAAAGGCGTGTGAAGATCACTAACCCGCACTGGGCCAGCGTGGTGGACTATGGCCCAAAAATCTCCCTCGTATTGAGGGAGAATGTGCCCGGTATAATGACAATAGGCTCGCCCCCTATTACATTGGGACCTAAATACATCGGCGAAGTGTGGGTGCACTACAGTGCACCTCTGCCTACCCCTTCGGGGAATACAGGCGTGATGATGTATATATATAGTTAAACGGTGGACCCATTGTAATTTCTCAAGAGATATATTCCAGAATCTTCACATTCTTTGACCTACTAGCGTTACAAATTTAAGTAGTAACATAAATAATGTATCAGTCTCAAGGTTGACGTCAATATTATTGGAATGTCTAGGAATTATTCGGAGTATAGGTTAATATATTATGTCGCCTCCGACGTTTGAGGAAAACATTTGGAATGATGTGATGTAGAAGGAAAAAGTAAATAAATTAACAAGCTTTAATTTAATAGCCCTTAGTTTTCGTGTTCTCTTCAGCAAGCCCTTTCATTTGATACCCATACTGTGGTAGTGCAGAAAAAATAACTATTCCGCCATCTTGGATGATCCGCCATATTGGAATTAGAATGATGTCACATAGCTAAGCATACATTGTCAACCAAAATGAGCGTGTATACCAAATTTCAGCTCAATCGGTTAAAGATAACTAATAACTATAATTTAAATTTAGTTGCAAGATTCCAGCCGGACATACATTGCAAGTTAATATAAAGCTTGTAAAAAGTAAAAATATTTATTACTAGCTTCTACCCGCGATTTCATCCGCGTAGACTTCGATTATCTGGTGTATATCAAAATCATCATAATCCGTTCATAGTTTCTGCGTGAAAGAGTAACAAACATGCATCCATTCAACCTCACAAACTTAAAATTGTATAATGGGCATAGCATTATAATGTGTATACTCTTTTGTTTATGGTAAAAGTCTGTGGAGGTATAGTCTTTGACAATAGGAACCTTAGTAAGCTTCAAAGATTATGGTCAAATTTCCACCAATGGGCGCACTAGAAAAATTTACTAGACCTCCCACTGACATACCGACGAGTATTTGTGACTTAAATAACAATCTTATCGGGAACAAGTAAAAATAGATTTACATCGTGTTTTCGAAGTGAATCACGGCGCCTCTACTATCATCGTTCAACGTTCTTATTCCTACTATCAGTAACACTCCTCCCTTATCACTGATAACCGCTTTCATTGAAAAGTAAACCTTAATTACCTCTTGCAAGGTAGACATTACATTAAGATAGTATATTACGCCACAAAATAGCAGACCTACTTTCCACGAAGTTATTGGAACTCTCCAATAAATCATAATTTATACTGGATTATCGTTTTACGACAGTTTGAGTTAGGTTTTTTATTATTTCTCAGAAAGAGTGGAATGTTTTCATGATTTTTACATATGCTTTCTTTCCTAGACTTCTAGTACTTTATCCTAGTCGGTAACGTTACCGGAGCGACGGACTATAACGTATTTCCTCGAAATCGCAACGTTGACGGCTCCCACGTAATGTTAGAGAATGACAAACGGCTGGGGAAGATCACTTACCAAGACGTCTTTAACACTTAAAGCACAATACAATGTTAAGAAAACTAAATAAATCTTCAAACTAGTAGCTAAATAGTGATAAGCAATAATTAACCTAAAACAATTCTCTAATGTCTACATGAAAAGTTGTTGATAGAAGTCTGCTGTATAATAGTAACAATATTTTCAATGTTGAAGACATCCTTTTGGCGATCAAAACAATACAATATACAAACAAGTCCATACATAACAGACTTCATATCTTGACCTTACTCAAAGTCAGAGTCGTTTAGCTGCCTCACTGCGCAGTTAAGACCTTCTAACATTCTGATACTCAACGACAACATCAGGCTATTGATCCTAAGTACCCTGGTTTATTCCTTAACTTTGTTTACTAGGTCATTCGTCAATGATTACTTTCAAACGAAGAAATATCATACTCAAGTATTGAGTATGATGTATTCTTGATGACCAAGAATCCTTGTCGTCCTATACATTTTATTTACTTTTATGAAATAATGAAATAAGAGGAGGAATGGTTGCACTTGCGATTAGCGGGTGTTATGCAAGTGTTCAGTAATAATAGCAACGATCGACGATAGCAATGATTTTTATCACCTATTTATACGAATATAAATAGGTGATAAAAATCACGAATGCATCTAATACATTGATTATCAAACCCCAAGGTTCCAATGAAAATTCAAGTGTGGATTGCGAAATGCAAATACGATACGATGCCAACACAAAAAAAGTCTCGTCATTCAGAAACACGTGGATATATTTACGTCGATACGTTTGTCTCTTTCCTTTCTACCGGCTTTTGGTAAGGAAGGAAAGAGAACAAATGATGTAATATTTATTACGCCACCGGTTGCTACTTTTGCGAGTGTATTTAAATAAAGTCCATGAAATTTTATTATGCCGTTACAACCTGGAAACTTACCTAAAATTAAAATAAATTTCAGCTCATCTACAAGTTAATTACAATTTTTCAGTACTAAATTGTTCTACAATGGGACTGTAAATTCATTGCAATTTTCTGTAAATTTGGGCGTTGTAAATATAACACTTGTATTCGCTGAAGAGGTGGGCAGTGATGTATGTATAAATAAACACAAGACATTTGGCCTCTACAGTCCGAACTCCGAAGATGAGGAAAACGAACAATTATATTTCTCGCTACTGAATTTGTTGGAGGAAAAATAATTTTAAACGGAATGTTGTTACCAGGCAGTCTACTTTTGGTTTTAAAATTTAGTTGGTTTATTTTAAGGTCAATGGGTATTTAGTAGAAAATGATTTGAGGTATTCGAAGCAAGATCATTATAATATTGAAGAGTTAAGGACTCCGGCGACCTCACTGCCTTTTGGGAGTATTTTTTAAACGACAGTTTATATTCTGCTATTCAACATAATGTAGTAACACACTTCTGCAGGGTGATTTTAAAACACTCGGAATCGAATTCGGAATCGGATTCGGAACTTTCCGTCACGGATTCCAGCCATCGCTATTTTGATTTCCGTACCCGACGATTTTTGACATTTCTCGTCGGATAAACCCATCCAAATCGACGGAAAGTTTCCGACACCTTTTCCTCGCGGAAAGCTTCCGAAATTGAACAAAAACATAAATAAAATACCAAATTTAAGTGTTATCTAAATACTTGCATAATATTTAAGGTAAGTCAGTACTAAAGAGTGTTTAAAATAAACCCATTAACGTTGTTTTATGGCCCTTTACATTATTGTGAAATTATTCCCTTCAACCTTCGATAGGATGGAATATTATCTTATAGGAGACAACATAGGGCGGCTGCTGTGCAGCGCCGGCAAACAATCGTGCTGCATTATTCACTTCGTGGTTGTGTTTTTATTTACCGAAATACAGCGCCATGCGCCATCTATGACGTAGCTCTGAAACTTCGTGGTTTCAAAGGCGTGATGTTACCCTTCACTTTCACTTTGACGTATCAGTAAAAATTTTCGAGGTTCGTTATAACCAAAAATAATAAAGGAGAGTAAGTTTTAAATCGATAATTTAAATAAGTAATCAATTTCCATTTTTATAATTATGATAAGTGTGTTTATATAAGACTTTTTGGCCCAAAAAATTCGTATTAATAACTGTTTTGTAATCTAATTTTATTTCTACCATTTCTACCATTTTTAAACGTTCTTTGTAAACGCACACAATCTTTCCGACGTCGGAACTTTCCAATTGGCCCTTCCGTCCGCTATTCAAAATCGCATTTTGACATGTCGTCGGAAACGGAATCGACAACTCGAAGTTTTCGATTCCGTTTCCGAATTCGATTCCGAGTGTTTTAAAATCACCCTGCTGAAAGCCTACGAAGGGTTAATTGCAGGTAGAACTATACGTAGACAAGGCAATTGTGATATTAATAGCAGTCATGAGGTAAATCCAACTCATAGTAAAAACCACCTCCATAAACAAATAAGAAGCTTAATTATTAGAAAATCTATACCGTCAAGGAATAAATTTACATGAAGATACAAGTCGTACTGTAAGAACTTCGCTAAAACAGGGTCACGGACCGTCGCGTGCGCAACTGTTGTCGTCACAAACTTGTCGGTATTTTATCTCGCTCATAACGACCGGTTTTTGCGGGAATGGTATTACGTTGAACACTATCGGTTATAATAACCCACGCTGATATTGCCTCCATTTTAACTGTGCACGTGGCGAAAGCTGGAACTAACGTTTCTATAACGAGAGTGTCATCGATTTTGACAGTTCTGTTAAGACGGTGGCGCCGCCTTCACCCGAAGAGATAAGTTGGTGGTGCTGCTCTGGATTTTATCAGAGCTGTTTCCTACGTAGATAGGTATAATATTACATTTAATTGATTGTAGTATAATTGCGTGTGGGCACTATCGCTGTGGAATTATGTGCTTACAATTATGTTTGTTAAGAATTATGTGCTTACAATTGTGTTTGATAAGTACTTGTTACATGTCAATCTGTAATTATGCGCTTAAGGCTGCACACTGGGGCGTCAAGACCACGCGTCATAATATTTGCCAATGCATGAAGATTTAATTTCTTCGGTAAAAGCCACACGACTTTTACCAAAGCGCGAAAAAAATTTCGATTTCGTTCGCTCTGTCAATATCACTTCATTGAGAATTGATCTTTTTACAAGCTTTATATTAACTTTCAATGTATTTCCGGGTGGAATCTTGCAACTGAATTTTAAATCAGTTATCTTTGACCGATTGAGCTGAAATTTGATATACACGCTTATTTAGGATTAGAATGACGTGACATAGCTAAGCATGCTATGTGACGTCATTCTAATTCCAATATCGCGGATCACCCAAGATTGCGGAATTGTATTTTTTTCTGCACTACCATAGTATGGATATCAAATGAAAGGGCTTGCTGAGGAGAAGACGTAAACTAAGGGCAATTAAATAAAAGCTTGTTTTTACCATTAATTTTTCTGTAAGTTAATACAGTTCATTTTGGTATCTTCAAAAAAGATTACGCCCCAATAGAATACTTAATGTTCAAAACCAATCAATACCATAAAATCGTTTACATAATATGATGAAATCCACTCTTAAGAAAACTTTCTTATAGATACACGTCGATATCCATAATGTTATAGCGATATTGTGGGATTACCATATCATAATATTATGTAACAAGCTAGTAATACTGGACGTTTGAGTTCATATCAGCAATGCATTCTTACTGTGCAAGTGACAATGTTGAACTTGCACTTAACAATAATCTTAGATTAATAATATTGTTACATCCAGTACCTTACGGGGCTTTACCACCTCCTCTTATAGTAATATAAAATACATCATCATGCCTGTATTCCCCGAAGGGGAAGGCAGAGGTGCATTGTAGTGCGCCCACACTTCGCCTATGTATTTTGGTCCCAATGTAATAGGGGGCGAGCCTATTGTCATTATACCGGGCACATTCTCCCTCAATACGAGTGAGATTTGGGCCATAGTCCACCACGCTGACCCAGTGCGGGTTGGTGAAATTCACACGCCTTTCTATAGAAGTGCAGGTTTCCTCACTATGTTTTCCTTCATCGTTTATAACAATAATATAGCTTTTATTCAGACACAGAAAGGATATTTACAATTTTCAAACTTTAGTTAGCGACTCAGTAGAATCGCTGACATCGACAACTTCGTCTGTTTGCCCAACATCGGTAAAGGCCTCCTCCATTTCTTTCCACTCTACTCGGTTTAGAGCTTTCCTTGTCCATAGTTTTCCTGCTATCGTCTTTATTTCATCTTCATCCTTCACCGTTTAGTCTTGTTTAAATTGTACTGTCAATTTAGTCAGAATTTAAATTAGTACTGTCAAATGTAAGTAGTTTTAAAACAATATTGCTAAGGAGATATTTAGACGCATCATACGCCACCTAACTACCATCTCTTTGCATGATTTGATAGGTCACTTGATACACTCACTATCATTAAAGCACAGAGGCGTCACGACACTTGCGTCAAATTCTTTGCCGATACCAAAACGAACTATATTGACTCACAGAAAAAGTTCATTCTTCATTGACAGCGTGAGTGATCCTTCAAAACATACCTACTGCTATAGAGGTATTCGTAAGGAGGTTAGTTATGTGTAGGAATAGTCTATTTGTAAGACGCAATGCAAAGCACGTAGCATTCACATTAACACTCTTTCTAGCGATTGGAGAATATCTCGGTCGAAACTGGGGCATGGAGAGTAAACATACGATTACCTGTTACCTTCGCATGTCTATAGTCATGTGCTCGCCTTTTTAAATCGATAAATGTGTTTTCTTTCTTTTGTAATGTCGTTCCTTACACTTATTCTACTGTACACAAACTATACTGATATATTACATACTAGCTGTGCCCGCGACTTCGCCCGCGTGGACTTTAGGGAGATTGCCCGGAAATATGGGTATTATGTTTTTCCCGCGGAACCCTAATGCTTTTTCTAAAATAAAAATAGCCTAAGTTACGCCTTGGAACGTCAGCTATCTGTCAGTGAAAGTCCCATTGAAATCGGTTCAGCCGTTTAGAAGTTTACCTCAAACAAACCGACAGACAGACAGACAGACAAAAAATTTTAAAATTGCGTTTTCGTTATAGGTATCGTATATACTTTCATACGCATTTGGTAAAAAAGTGTTATTTTGATATTACAAACAGACACTCCAATTTTATTTATTTGTATGTATGTATAGATGTATAGATTGGTAATGATGTGGTGGTGAGACCTTTAATCAGAAACAAATTACTTAATTCAATTTATCAAGAACTTTAGTAGTCTTAATGCATTTCGCATGGCATGGAGTACATCACGATTACGACTATTTCATTCATGGTTTCACTTTCAACCGGACCGCCGATGTTTCCTTACACGAGGTCAGGACACACCGAGCATGCCAACACGACGCACGTGACACGGCTTTAACGGAGCCTCGGAAATGAAATAACAAGTTGATCTTGACAATAGAATCTAGTCATTTCCTGTGTTCAGCTAATTTTCCGGATTTTCTGAAAAGCCGCACTGTGGGGCTATAAAAAGTCAAACACATGTAATGCACACAGGGGCATTGACGCTCGCGTGTTAAAATTTTACAAAAACGAACTCTGTATCAATATGCATAAAGATTGTATTTCTGTTCTAAAAGACACGTGTTTATATTCACTCGAACCGTCAGTGTCATTTAGTTGTAGAATGAACTTTTTTACAAGCTTTATATTAACTTGCAATGTATGTACGTCCGGGTGGAATCTTGCAACTGAATTTTAGATCAGCTATCTTTAACCGATTGAGCTGAAATTTGGTATACACGCTTATTTTGGATGACAATGCATGCTTAGCTATGTGACGTCATTCTAATTTCAATATGGATCCATCCAAGATGGCGGAATAGTTATTTTTTCGGCACTACCACAATATGGGTATCAAATGAAAGGGCATGCTGAGGAGAACACGAAAACTCAGGGCAATTAAATAAAGCTTGTTTTTAAAAAGTTTTTTTACCATTAATTTTTATGTGTCAATACAGTTCGTTTTGGAATTGGGAAATCTTGACGCGTAAGCTTACTGAATATATTAGCACCGAATAAAACTCTAACAACGTAAGAGGTTTCTCAGCTATCATTAAAAATGAAATAGAGTAACGATAGCATAATTAAAACTCTTGTAGCGTTTATTTGTTAACCTTAATCTGTCAATAATACATGCCAAGTTCCTAATTTTTCAACACAGAGGAAATTTTGTCTTAAATCGTTAGTATTTTGAAGAAAATTATTTTTAACAGTTTTAACTGCACTGAGAAACGGTAAAATTAGTGGAAATGATCATGAAACCAGGTCGCTAGCGAGTGCTGGTGTCCGATAATTTAAAGAAACAATGTTTTCTCAATCGCTGACTATTGGAATACGGCATGTGCGTCGTAAAACAGTTCCTGTATACACGAAACTACACAGGTGTCTAGAAAAAATGCGTGTGTCACTCACCTTGGAAATACCTAAACTGCCTTCCCAAAACGATTTTTAACATAACAAACAAGAAACTCTATTCAATGTATTTTTAGACAAATTTTGGTCCATTTACTTGTACCTACGCATAAATTTAAGTGTTAGTAGAGGAATCAATTACATTATATAACTCTATTTACAAAATATTAACCTATGAGAGACATAACTTCGCCACTAAATTCAATGGTGGATGCCATGGTCGCTTCATGTCACTTACTACTAGGAACCCAGAAAGTGGTTACAGACCCCAATGTATTCATAGGCACATGTGTCGAAACGAACTAGACACCTTTGCGGACAAAACCGCAAAATCCCCAAGTAGCACATGATAGGCAGGGAAGGAAAGGGAGGCCTTTCCCGACTGTGAGATAACTGAGTGCAAATAAACAGTAACAATACTGTACTATGTGTTATCAGCACCGCCCCTATGGAATTTACGCGCGCTAATTCCACAAATTGAATGAAAACAATCCAAACAACTTGTTTGTATACAGATAGAGTTACCAGATTTCCAGTTATCTTCTCATTTGGGAGCGCGTTATCAGCGTCGCGCTGGACCGTGCCGCGTGCCGATATCTCCGCCTAGCACTGCGCCTGTCTGTATTGCGCCTTTTCGCATCTCCGAGATCTGGTTTCAGCAAATCCACCCCTTGCTTTAATTATTACAACTAACCCGAACATCTGCATCAGAAGTGATGGTTGACCAGAACTGTATTGATAATATTTACGACGATAGTAGTCAAACTTGAATTTGCAAGTGGAGAGGTTTATTTTTATTATTATTACAAAAGCTTTATATTAACTTGCAATGTATGTCCGGGTGGAATCTTGCAACTCAATTTTAAATCAGTTATATATATAATCTTTAACCGATTGAGCTGAAATTTGGTATACACGCTTATTTTGGATGACAATGCATATTTAGCTATGTGACGTCATGTGTGAATGCATATTTAGCTATGTGACGTCATTCTAATTCCAAGATGGCGGAATAGTTATTTTTTCTGCACTACCACAGTATGGGTATCAAATGAAAGGGCTTGCTGAGGTAAACACGAAAACTAAGGGCATTTAAATAAAAACGTGTTTTTAAAAAGTATTTTGTAACATATTTTTTTTTTGAAATAAGAACTGACATACCAGGAATAAATCATGATTAGCATGACTGTTAAACATGATTTTCAGCGACGAACGGAGACGAAATTCGCACGAATTTATCAAAGTAATGAGTACAAAAGAATTGGAAGAAAATTGTGAAATAAGTTAAAGAAGTTTTGGTCTAACTAACGCCTATGATTATTGTCTCTGTGTGGGGTTTCAGTCTAAACCATAGCGTTTAAAATACTAAGAAACTTGCTGATTTCTATAAATACCAAAAAATCTTGGAACCAATGTTTTTCCCAAACACCATTTGGCAAGCAAACCTATGTACAGTTAATATGCAAATAATTCTCAACATGCGATTCTCGGAATGTATCAATAATGTCAATAAAGTCGTTTATTTACGTGACTTCGGAATAAATAATAAGCGAAACATAATTATTTTGAGCTCTATATGGTACCGCATAAAGAACTTTTATTAGTTCATGGGAGTCGACCAAAGAATTTATGGACGTTGAGAAAAAAGATTCCAAGATCTCTTCCAAAGTTAGAGGTTGGAATAGTATCCGCTTTGTGCTTCTTGCATTCTTAACGTTTTCTTTACGTGTGAAATTGGTAGTACTTGAATCCCAGCTCATTAGGTGATCATTGCTACCGCATTTAAAGATTTTCAACTCTATTATTACGTAAACATATCACAAAACAGCTTGCCATTTGATAGGCTGTCTTATTAGATATCTAAAAGGTATGTAGCCAAAACATTAACCAAATGAGGTTACATTACCCCCGCGTAACGCAAACAAAGGGCTTGATTGATTTGACGCAACAGTTACGCCCACAGAATGATGCGACACTATCAAAACATTGCTATCAGATGTTCATTCAGGTTTTGCGCCGTAACAAGGCATTGTAAACAATGTAACTAGTATAACAAGATCGATATCAGGGACCTTACCATCGCCTCTTAAAGTATTATTGTTTCATTAGTAATTTAAATTTTTGTCAATATTGTGCCGAGTTCACAGTCAAAATCTGAAAGTAATATTAAAAGCATAACTTCTAGACAGGTGGTGATGAGCGGGCAAGGTGTTGTTCGTAGATCTTTATCTTCTTCTCCTTCTTTTTCAGCCTGTGGTGACCCACTGCTGGGCATGGGCCTCTCCTCTTTCACGCCATCCGTTCCGGTCCCGTGCCAATCTGGTCCAACATGTCCCGGCCACCTTCCTTATGTCATCGGACCATCTGGCTGGTGGTCTGCCTGGTTCCCGGTGCCCTTTTCTCGGCCACCAGCCCACCACTCTGTTACTGCCCTAGTCCATCTGCCATCTTCCCGCCATCTTACCGCCCTTCGTAGATCCTTTACGGAATAAACTGACGATAATATTACTTGTGTAAGATTTCTGACCGCCTTTTAGATCGCACCTCTTTAGCCGAGCTGACAAATGACAATCTACGAACGTTTAATCATCAAGTTAAACGTATAGATAAGACGCAGGTCACGTGATCTACTTCGACTGCTACTGTTACAGATTAGAGTAATGCTATGTAGAAATGCTTGTAAGTTTTCACCTTGGCTAGGAGGTGTATTGTTTTCTGTTTAATAACAACACTTATTTGTAGTTTACTTATTTATTAATACAAGACAAGAATCAAATCCTTTATCCGTTACAAGCAGGATCCACCATTAACGAACTTATATCTTATCTGTCAGTCTGAGAGGTCCATAAAAGTTATGGAACCAAGGACATAAACTGTCTTTAGATTAATTCGTTACATGTTACAGTAGGGACCTTAGCAGATCTTATAGAAGTTTTGAAAAGTATGAAAAAAGCATGAAGGACTGGCGATTATAGGGACTAGGGACTGTTAACAAATAAATCAGTGAAATCCTTAAACTTAGGATGACAGCCAGCAAGTGGTTAGAGCATAGTCCGATCGGCTCACAGAACCAGGGTCGATCTCCGCCAGTGGAAAATTTCAGAAATTACCGTGGGTGGGTGTAACTGGGATGCCCCCAGGCCATTGTATGGTAAGCTTTGTTTAGTTTGGGATCATACGATGAGTGTACATGTGTTGTCTGGTGATATTTATTTAAATTTTAGGTCTGTGGTTATACGTATACGCAGGTAGAGAAAGCAAAGGCTCGATTGTAAGGTGACCGTACCATTGAACTCGATCAAGGCCGGCTGGCTCTAGCATATCAGTGCGTCAGTCGGCGGCGTACGCGCAGACGGCACTAATGAACCACGTCCGCGTCGTAGGCGACTTCATGCGTAGTTTATAACCTAAAAGTTGCTAAAAATAAAACTTCAATTAGGTATCCCAAAATTATGATATCGCTATCATTAATCTTTTTCAATTGAAATAAAATATTTTAGTTTTAGTGATGGAAAATTTTCAATTTATGGACGAAGCTTTGAATTAGGTATGGGCTACGTCAAGTATGAGACAAAGTTAAGACCAAAACTAAAGTAAACTAAGCTTTCGAAGTTAAGACTGTGTGCCCACAAATGCCCCACAATTGTAAGTATTGCTAGTATATTCCATAATATTTATAGATAGAAAATCACCAAGGTAAACTAAAAAAAAAAACTTGTATATCCGCGCGGGTAAAACCAGCACATAGTAAATCGTTTTCTCGTTACCTTATAAATATGCATTATTATGATGCCCATTGTCCACGCGTCGTCCGTTATTGTTGAGACCTTGCTAAGACGTTCTTTGATGAAGACGATTTCGATCTTAACGGGAAAACAATACAACGCAATATGCAGGTAAAGATACCTTAACCATTGAAAACGTTACCTGCCCCCTTACCACCTCTTAAAGTATTGTTGTTTCCATTTTGACAGATTTTGTAGTGAGTTAACTGTCGAAAAAAACAAAAACCGACTTCAAAAACCTAGGTGCACTAAGGTTTTTGAAGTCGGTTTTTGTTTTTTGTAAAAAAAAAAATTCACGATTTTTAGTGTCAATAATCGTTGAAAATATGCCATTATTATTACCTCACAAACCTAAAAAAGTAAATATTTACAGCCAAATTAAAATCCCCGTCCTCATAAAATCATCTGCTTGGCCGTACAATTTCAATTTTTTATGGGACCAAATGGCATCTATTCCGCATCAAACAAAAACAACCTACATGCCCTAACTTCACATACTCTACATTCTAGTTAAAACGTGTGGCTTGGCAGATTAAATACGGAACCCTAAAACATTGCTGCAAGACGGCTGGTGGTAAGAGGGCTGTAGAAGTTTATCATAGGTACCACTCAATAATTAAAAACATGGCTGTAAGACGGCTGGTGGTGGCTGTAAGAGGGCTGTAGAAGTTTATCATAGGTACCACTCAATGATTAAATAGCCCACCACGCTGGCCCAGAGCGGGTTGGTGAACTTCACACGCCTTTCTACAGACGTGCAGGTTTCCTCACGATGTTTTCCTTCACCGTTCAGCAAGTGGTAATCATTCGCACATGAAAATTATCTCAGAGGTGCGGGCCTGGGATTTGAACTTGCACCCCTTACGTTCAAGGCGGGCGTTCTTGCCCACGAGGCTACCACTGCAATGGTTACTTACTAACTGTATGCCTGACTCTCAGATCGCGTACTATCTGACCAGTATCGTGATGCTGCGTAGTAGCACCGTCATCATCACCTGCAAATTGAAACCAATTTGCTGTTGTTAAAACGTATATTTACCATACATTTTAGCGTCTGTCTATTTTGAAGCACTTGCCTTGACTAGCGAGGATACCTATGTTATTCTATCCTGTAAAGTTTCACCAAAATCCGTTCAGTAGTTTTTGCGTGAAAGAATAGGTAACTAACATCCATCTACCTTCCTCACAAACTTACAAATTTATAATACTAACTTCTACCCGCGACTTCGTTCGCGCAGACTTAGATTATTCAAGATCGTTATAAATTATAGCTTATCTGTTATTCTGACGTATAAACAATAATACAGTAAAGTTTCATCGAAATCTGTTGAGTAGTTTTAGCGTGAAAGAGTAACAAACCAAATCCATCTTCACAAACATTCACATTTATATGATCAGTAGGATTATCCATTACCTCATTCTCTCCTGTATTTAATCTGCACATGTAATGGTTCCTCGTTTACTCAGTGACGTGTTGTTACGTATAGTCACGTCACGTATGGTCTCGCGAAACCCTCTCAAGTGCGTGTGGCCAAGATTTTCCTAACATTTGCATAACTGCTGCATTTAGTTTGTTTGTGGCGGAAAGTTGGTGTTTCAATCACACGTGTTGTTTTTAGTAAGTTGCTGGTTACATAACTATAATTATTGTATTTTGATTATATAACAAGATTGTCTTACTAAGGATACAGTTGGCAATCCTATCTGTTTTTAACCGACGAAAAACCGGAGGAGGTTTCTCAATTCGACCGTACTTTTTTATGTTTGTTCGCGGATAACTTCGTCGTTTATGAACCGATTTTGATGTTTTTTTTTAGCTGTTAATATTAACTGGTTAAGGGTTGTTATGAGGTGATAATACTTGCACATTTTCAACGATTATTGACACTAAAAATCGTGAAAAAAAATAATTTTCAACAAAAAACATAAACCGACTACAAAAACCTAGGTGCACTAAAAAGCTAAAAATAACCTTACAATTCATTACATTTGGAGTCGGTGCCAATTCATGTGTGTATTTGCCTAGTCTAATGAAGATTGGCACCTACTCCAAATGTTATGAATTATAAGGTTATTTTTAGCCTTTTAGTGCACCTAGGTTTTCGCGTCCCGACATTAATTTGAGTTTACGTTGTACTAGGGATAGAGCTAAGGGACCAATCATCGCAACATTATTTTACAAGCTTTATATTAGCTTGCAACGTATGTATGTCCGGGTGGAATCTTGCAACCGAATTTTAAATCAGTTATCTTTAACCGATTGAGCTGAAATTTGGTATACACGCTTATTTTGGATGACAATACATGCTTAGCTATGTGACGTCATTCTAATTCCAATATGGCGGATCATCCAAGATGGCGCAATAGTTATTTTTTCTGCACTACCACAGTATGGATATCAAATGAAAGGGCTTGCTGAGGAGAACACGAAAACTAAGGGCAATTAAATAAAAGCTTGTTTTAAAAAAGTATTTTTTAACATTAACTTTTGATTAACTTCTAATTTATCCTACCAGTTCGCTATCTTATCTGTGTCAAAAATATTGGTTTCAGTTATAAAGCAGGTTTCGAACTACGCTATAACATAATAGCATATAGTATATAGCTCATAGCACAGCAATATCGCGCACCATACATTGTTATGGCCACGTTCCCACTGTATCTACTGTACTATATATTACTGTACTGGCTTTGTATGGTGCGCGATATTGTTGTGCTATTTATTATAGCGTAGTCTGAAAGCCGCTTCAGGCATATGGCATAGGTTAACTGCACTAGTACCAGGTAGTTCAGTAGTTCAATAGACTGGGGTTAACGACCTAACGACCTATCCCTCGGTTATCACTCTCTAAACCTTTTGTAGTAAAGACAGAGACACTTCCTCCATCGTGACTGTCTGTTATAGGTGATGAAAAACATTAATTGATTCTATTGTAACAAGGAAGCTTGTCAGATTTGATGCTTATAAATTCAATAAGAATAGAGTCAATAGCCTAGATGTTAGTACACTCGCTCTCGTGAACTTGAGGTTCCGAGTTTGACCTCCAGTGTGCACTGCATCTACTAGCAAAATCGGTAAATCATGTTGCATCCTACTCTCACTAAAGGCTACGGCGTCAAAATGTTTGTCAATACCAAAATCAACTCTCTTTCCTTAAATCAATATAGAAATTAATGCTTAAAGCAACTTTTTAAAATCAAGCTTTTATTTAATAGCCCATAGTTTTCGGGTTCTCCTCAGCAAGCCCTTTCATTTGATACCCATACTGTGGTAGTGCAGAAAAAATAACTATTCCGCCATCTTGGATGATCCGCCATATTGGAATTAGAAGACGTCACATAGCTAAGCATGCATTGTCATCCAAAGTAAGCGTGTAACCAAATTTCAGCTCAATCGGTTAAAGATAACTGATTTAAAATTCAGTTGCAAGATTCCACCCGGACATACATACGTTGCAAGCTAATATAAAGCATGTAATAAAGCTTGAATTTCTGTAATAGAAATGCCTCGAAATTCGCTCGCAATGTCAATGTCATTTTTCTGAAGAATGAACTTTATCTTTTAGTCAATGCAGTTAGTATTGTATTGGCACGCGCGTTGTAGAAGCAGTAGCTTTAAGTCTCCCGTACACTGGGATCGACACTCGCGTGTCTATTTTTTGCCATACCAAAACAAATTGTATTGGCACATTAAAAAAGTTCATTCTGCAACGAAATTATACTGACAGCGCTAATTATGATGCGTAAGGTAAGTGGCTTTTACCACAGAAATTCAATCTTAATGTATATTGAAACAGAGTTCGTTTTGGTATTGCCAAAAAAATACTTTACGTGGCTTTCGTTCGCTTCCAGGTACAATGCTGAAGGACCTGTCTTCCCTCATCTTGAAGCATACAGCGCTATCTCGCTCGCACCTCACTCCGGAGTTGATGCTTCGTCTCATCACCCCCTCTTGCCCTCTGTGGAGCGCCTCTGAGGAGGAATCGCCGTTCAAAGACCCTTTCTGGGCGTTCTATTGGCCAGGAGGACAGGCCACTGCAAGGTAATAATCGGCCTGCGCCCTAATTCCCCTAAGACTATGCTTGTGGAGTTGTTATGACTTAATTTGTTAAGACATTAAAACAACGTTTTTAGGGTTCCGTACCCAAAGGGTAAAACGGGAACCCTATTACTGAGACTTCGCTGTCCGTCCATCCGTCCGTCCGTCCGTCTGTCACCAGGCTGTATCTCATGAACCGTGATAGCTAGAGAGTTGAAATTTTCACAGATGATGTATTTCTGTTGCCGCTATAACAACAAATACTAAAATACAGAATAAAATAAATATTTAAGGGGGCTCCCATACAATCAACGTGATTTTTTTGCCGTTTTTAAAGATAATGGTACGGAACCCTCCGTGCGCGAGTCCGACTCGCAATTGGCCGGTTTTTTAATTTTTTCAAAATGCCATGCTCGCAAAGTCGCAAGTAGCACCTAGTAGTGTAAACCTAGTAATATAAAGGGGAAAAAGTTTGTAAAAACTATTAAGTATGTTTATGTTATTTATGCGGGACGAAGCAAATGGGGACTTCACCGCGATACTAAACCGGTTGTCAGGACGACAGGGGAATTCCTACTGTTAACAAAACTACCATCAATCCTGCATTCCTTAAAAGGATGAGCATAAATGCACTGCAGTGCAGTCCTCCCACATTTGTCTAAATTTAGAAAACTTAAGGACGCACTTATTTTCAGAAAAAAATTGCATAAATAAAATTAGTTTGCATCTAAAAAAGTCAAGGTCGAATTGACAACCTCCTCCTTTTTTGAAGTCGGTTAAATAGAAGCATTGTTGTTATAACGGTGACCCATCCAAGCTACGGCCGAGCCGGACGTGCCTTAACGCGGCGATTCATAAAGCTAGCTCTAGCAATGACCGGTAATCTTACAATGTTCGGTAAAATCTATTGTAATCTAATAAATATTTAATATATGGCAAAGTTGTTTTTCCCATAATAATATGGAGAAAAAACCCGATTTTATCATTGCACCAGAAGCCAGAACATCCTCACGATAATCCTATCAATGGACAAACCAAATGTTTATTGTCTACTTCTATCTAAATATATTTTATTAACTTTCAACTTTATTTATATGACGTTGAGGTTTAGTATTTCTTGCATATTTTCGAACATACGACTTTGTATTTTTAAATTACACTATTATTGAGTTTCAATTTAAACTTTATGAACTGGGAGTAAAGTCTAATATCACAGAATATTTCTGCAAACGGTTAGTCATGCTAAGGGTTTTACGCATATCTATTCATAGTCCAGACTATTATTTAGCGCGTAGTCATTTTACTACGAAACATATGGTTTTACGCGAATTGCTCCATGTATGTTTAATTTAAAGAAAAATACGACTCTAGTGCTAATTATACCCAAACTGAAGCATTGCGTCTACAGTCGCGCGACCACTATCTTGCCAAAACCAAAATGAACTTTATTAACTGACACAAAAAGCTCATTTTTCTACGAAATGTCATTTGATGATGAGCGAATTTTTAGCGTGGTCACGTGGCTTTTATCATAGACATTCAATCTTTATGTATACATAATGTATCAACAGTCCGAAATAATATTTGGGGGTCATATAAAGCAGGTGATATGTGATTGCTTAGAGCTAAGGCAAAATAAAGAGTAAATTTTCGAAAAAAGTCAAGTTCATTTAATATTTTTCGTATGTGACTTTCATTCATTTCGTTTTAGTATTAGCAAAAAATTGTCGCGTGCGTTTTGACGCCCTTATCTGCGCAGGGCATTATATCGGCAGACAACACATACTCGTTGAATGGTCCTGAACTCCGCAACGCGTTTATATTGTTATTGTAAACGGGCCATTTTAAAATGTTGCCTCCAACTCAAATCAAACTGGAAGTTGTTATAAAACCACTAATGTTGTATTTAGCATTATTTTTTACATTATTTTGAAATGATTAAATTATACATTACGATCAAATTATTAAACAATATTTGAAGTAATTTTAAAACAATACTATGTCTTATAACCGCCAGACTATAGATACGGCCCTGGAAAAGAAGAAAGCCCATTGATAACATTGAGACCGCATACCACGTTAGAAAGAGAAAAAATCAAGTATCCACAGATAAGAGTAAGACAGATGATGTCCGTGTGACAGGTTAGCGTATCGATGGAATGAGATGGGTAGATAACTTTTCTTCAAGAGTGAAAGAGTCAAAGTGAGCTGAGTGAGTCATATTGAGGTATTTTTAAGGATTATAGCTATGAGTCACAGTGGCTATGTAATAATAATGCTAATATCATGGACTAATATTTTCTTGATCTTTAGCTATTTACTTAGATAAAGGTAAGACCAATCATTCATCTATTTACTCCCAAATTTGTAGATCTTCAAACAAGCAACCTCAACTGACAGAAGCGAATGAAAAGATGAATGGATATGCATGACGCGAAAGAGGTATGTTGAGATCGTAGGATGTGGTAAACGGTGGTGTCTGTCCACCCCCATGGGATACAGGGGTGAGTATATGTGTGTTCAAACATGTAAAAATAGCTGTTTGCATTTAAAAAGTTGTAAAAATTTCAGTAAAAATGTTTGAATTAATTAATTACTTGTAGTTCCGTGAAGGAAAAACCGTTATCCTCTTCCTTAGTTAAATTTTGACGCGCACAGCTTTATGGACCTGTGTGGACTTAATAATTTGTTGGTCTAGGACCCACTCACCCATCTATAATACTAACATTAGATGAGCGGGTCCGGGACCAATTTATGAAACTTAATTATAACTAGCTGTGCCCGCGACTTCGCCCGCGTGGACTTTAGGGAGATTACCCGGAAATATGGGTATTATGTTTTTCCCGCGGAACCCTAATGCTTTTTCTAAAATTAAAGTAGCCTAAGTTACGCCTTGGAACGTTAGCTATCTGTCAGTGAAAGTCCCATTGAAATCGGTGCAGCCGTTTAGAAGTTTACCTCAAACAAACAGACAGACAGACAGACAGACAGACAGACAGACAAAAATTTTTAAAATTGCATTTTCGTTATAGGTATCGTGTATACTTTCATATGCAATTCGTAAAAAGGTGCTATTTTGATATTACAAACAGACACTTCAATTTTATTTATTTGTATAGATGTATAGATGATTCAACATTTGATATCGTTTCGATAATACACGGAATGGCTGTTTCGCGTGTTTGTCTCGAGTATCGAGGGCTCGGCTCAGGGTCAAGGTCACGCGGTGACCGACCCCGGAGGGTCAAGGTCAAGGTCAATTTAGGTATTACTCATTTTGGTTGTTTGAAATATGCAAATTGGTAGGTTTTACTAAGTTATTTCTTTATGAGCCTATTGTGTACCACTCCTGGGCGAAGGCCTCCCTTCTCTTCTTCCATTGCTCTCTTATTTGGGGTATGATGGGCCACTCTGTTCATCCCGCCATCTCCTAACTACATCTTTAACAAGGTATATTAGTAATCTATACATCTTCTATACATACATACATACATACATACAAATAAATAAAATTGGAGTGTCTGTTTGTAATATCAAAATAACACTTTTTTACCAAATGCGTATGAAAGTAATATACTTTACCGATACCTATAACGAAAACGCAATTTTAAATTTTTTTGTCTGTCTGTCTGTTTGTTTGAGGTAAACTTCTAAACGACTGAACCGATTTCAATAGGACTTTCACTGACAGATAGCTGACGTTCCAAGGCGTAACTAAGGCTACTTAAATTTTAGAAAAAGCATTAGGGTTCCGCGGGAACAACATAATACCCATATTTCCAGGTAATCTCCCTAAAGTCCACGCGGGCCAAGTCGCGGGCACAGCTAGTTCAATATATATTTATGCGTAGGAGTTTCGCTAATTGTAACCTACAAAACATAAGTAAAAACAAAATTTGGTAAAGAAGTACTACTTTTCAAATGATTTTATTTATTGAGTACCTATTTGCCCATTTAGTTACCTACTCTAAATGAATTAATCAATATTTGAGTTCAGAATGTATTTGTCTGACAAAATAGTAAGTTTCATAAATTCATGTACAAAATAGACACTTAGCTAACTACAAATATAATAATAAATAAATACATCATCACGCCTGTATTCCCCGAAGGGGTAGGCAGAGGTGCACTGTAGTGCAACCTCACTTCGCCGATGTATTTTGGTCCCAATGTAATAGGGGGCGAGCCTATTGCCATTATACCGGGCACATTATCCCTCAATACGAAGGAGATTTGGGCCATAGTCCACCACGCTGGCCCAGTGCGGGTTGTGAACTTCACACGCCTTTCTACAGACGTGCAGGTTTCCTCACGATGTTTTCCTTCACCGTTCAGCAAGTGGTAATCATTGTTGAAAATGACATTCGCACATGCTTTCGAATATCATGCACAAAATACACCCCTAACCATATTAATGTCTACCTAAGCCCCTGGATCCCTTTACATCGCTTAGAAATTCCTAGAATTTTCATCTGCAATCTTATTAAGCTATTTCGAGGAACTGCCATTATATTTCTGGGAAACCCTCCCTCTGCGTGGAGTACAGAGGGCGGCTTGGCGCGTCGTCGCGTCGCCGCCTCCCCACACTGGCGGGGAAAATTCTCGGAAACTTGATCAGCTTAGCTACTTAACTGCAAGATAGCGCGATTAGGTACATACATACAAACATATCGCCTGTATCCAACAGGGGTAGGCAGAGACTACCGATTACCACATGCTAAGATCTTGACATACCTCTTTCGCGTCATACACAGTCATAAATCTTTTCATGCATATCCGTAGATTGACGGTGCCACGGACTTGTCCTTTCTGGGACCGACTGCGATTATCTATCTGCACTTGTAGCATGAGCGCCAAGATTAGACGTATATCACGAAATATCTTGATGTTGTCTCTTTCACTCGTATGAAATTAGACAGAGAGCCACCGAGCCAATCCGTGACAAAGGTCTTGTCTTGACATGCATGCTGACACCACTATTTTCTCAATACCACGGAACATCAATATATCTACTTAGCTATTAGATATGCACTGTTAATGATGTTCTCAACATGTTAAATAACGTCTTCCTAGTAGTCAAGTACATTTAAGAGCTCATTAATTGCTCTATTTCGTTTCGCAAAGAAAGACAAACATTGTTTTGTTTGTGTGTAAAGTAATCGTGTTAATTGTTTTGGGTTTTCCTTGGAATTGCATAATTATTACAATCGCTCGCCATTATGTGTTTACAATGTTAATTATACGTTATTCCAGTTAACTTTGGGAGATAAGAATAAATAATATTTAACATCGTTCTACTAACGCCACCTACATAAACTATAATTGCTATACATTTTAGTTCTGCTATTAATTACTAGAAAACATTTGCGTAAGTATTGGTAGCGTCATCTATTGAAATTTTATTAAAACTAATAAAATTTTAAGTGGTTCTACTCCCTACTAGATGGCGTAAGCAATTTTTAACGCCATCTATCGTAAAATTACTTCAACTAGGTAAGCTACTATGTGGCTACGAGAGGGTCTCATACTAAAACATTCTGTAATTAGCTATAATTTTGCCTTTTATTACCCGACTACTCGATAATTAAATTATATGTTTTTGTCTTTTGCAGATACATTCTAAATAGCAAAGATTCAGTAAAAGATCGAAGTGTTCTTGATGTTGGTTGTGGATGCGGTGCTGGTGCCATAGCCGCGGCCAAAATGAAAGCTAAACACGTACTAGCAAATGATATTGATCCTAGTAAGTAAACAATTAATTTTCCTATTTTTTTTATAACCCAAAATGTATTTTGGGTATAGAAGCCAAAATATTAACTAAATTAAGAAATGACAAAAATTTGGAGATGCCGGGGATCGAACCCGGGGCCTTTCACATGCAAAGCGAACGCTCTACCACTGAGCTACATCCCCACTTGTTTAATGTTTCCAATTTATTATTCTATTTCAGATGCGGTCATTGCAAGTCACATAAATGCGAAAATTAACCAAGTTAACATTGAAACAAGCACTGAAAACTTTATCGGAACTAAGTGCGAGCAATTCGACACAATACTAATAGGCGATATGTTTTATGACGAAGAATTCGCTAACATTCTATTCAAATGGCTGTATGGATTGTGTGAGAATGGAAAAACTGTAAGTACCTACTTACCTATATGAATCCAAGGTTTTAGTTGTTTTCACGAACAGTAGGAGACGACTATATATATATATATGTACTTATATGATTAACTTCTGTTAATTATTCTCTTACTGAATTCAAACAGAGGTTATCAATTCGAATTTTTTTATTTATTTAATTATCTATCTACCTACTTAAATATGATAATATTTTTTAAATCCTATTAATTGTCTGCCGGATGAACACGGGCTTCACCCTTCCGTCATCTTATTAAACGGGTAATGGATAAAAGTCATAATAAAGAAAATTTGTTTTCGATTTTATTATTCTGTAAATATTTTTCCGCTGCTTGTAAAAAGTAAGATAATAATTTATGTCATCAATTATTTTCACATTTAAAAACTTACCTAATGCATGTCCGATTATAATTAATTATTTAATTATCTGCGGTAGACAGGTACTTTACCTTGCAAAACAATATTCTATGGATTTAAGCTGCCTCAAACAGACACCGACCTCGCCGGCGAGGTCGAGGAACCCCCTCTTCTGCTCGTAGGTGCATCTTTGCACCTAGGAGCGTAGTCATTACCTCTCCCCTCACGGCAACTGCCCAAGCCGAGGTCGTGCCCCATGTGGCGCCCTTGAGCTAGTTGCCCTCCTCTTCCGCCCTTAAGGCTTTGGCTGGAGTCGCACTCTGCACTCGCCACTCCTCCGGTGAAGCTGTAAAGGCCAACTCACGGCCAACAGCGTAGTCCATTAAAAAAAAAAAAAAAAAGGATTTAAGTAAGTGCAGGTACTTCCCGAAGATTTAGATATCCGTAATTTAGTTTGCTTACGGTACGACTAGAAGAAAGTTAATTTCACTGATTACGATATCTACCTATCCATTTTATCTCTTGATTGCCACTCAACTACAATAATTAGTAAATATTACTTAAGTACTATCGGGGGATTTACTTGGAATAAGTACCTATCGATGTTGTACCTAAGGGAAATTCCCGGATTGGTGTACCGAGTCGAAGGGGTTTCCATATCCCTGGTACGAAGGGAAAGGGTATTAAAAAAGAAATATATGCCCATGCGGTTAGGCGGAGTTAGGCCACCTTAACTCATATGTATAAAAAAGCCCACTGAGTTTCTTGCCAGATCCTGACATCGACATCGCGTTTCGATCCAGTAGTAGAATATAAAAATAAAAAATTTTTTTTTTTTGGCTGTAAATATTTACTTTTTTAGGGTTGTTATGAGGTGGTAATAATTGCATATTTTCAGCGATTATTGACAGAAAAAGCGTGAAAAAAAAATTTTTTTCCAAGCTTTAAATTAGTTTGCAACGTATGTATGTCCGGGTGGAATCTTGCAACTGAATTTTAAATCAGTTATCTTTAACCGATTGATCTGAAATGATCTTTAGTGTACACGCTTACTTTGGATGACAATGCATTTAGCTATATGGCGTCATTCTAATTCCAATATGACGGATCATCCAAGATAGCGGAATAGATATTTTTTCTGAAGTACCTCAGTATGGGTATCAAATGATATGGTATGGATAAGGGCTTGCTGAGAAGAACACGAAAACTTAGGGCAATAAAATAAGAGCTTGTTTTTAAAAAACTTTTTTTTACAGATAACTTAGTAAAAAAAGAAAGTAACACAAGAAAAAGCTCTTCGATGGAACGTTTGATTGTATCATTTCAGATTTTAATAGGTGACCCAGGTAGGCACGGGCTTACAGACAGCAGACGGAGACACATGACACTATTAGCACAGTACCGCCTGCCCGCGGAGACGTGTATGGAGAACCATGGTTTCACTCACACCACGTTGTGGAAACTTAATAAAATTACCCTTTAAACAGCATTTACTTACCCTTTCATTTTACTATCCTAAGAAGACACCATTTTGTGGAAACTTAATAAAATAACCCTTTAAACACATTTACTTACCCTTTCATTATACCTGCTTTTACTTACCCTATGAAAAGCAGTTAAGCCCCCGCACACTACAGCGTCAAACTTTTTGCCAATACAAAAACGAACTCTGTGTCAACATGATCAAGATCCCAATTCTGTCGTACAATTCACGCTTCCACGCGTTAATATTCGCTCACGGTGTGAGTGTGATTTCGTTGTAGAATGAACTATTTCTATGTGTCTATACAGTTCGGAAAATGAAGGGGTCCTTGTATTAAATTTAAAATTGCAATCAAATCCAAATTGTATCAAAAGGGCTATTACAAAAATCAAATCCAAATTGTATCAAAAGAGCTATTACAAAATCGCGGATTATTTAGATGTTATATTAGCTTGGGATCGTACAGCTCAGGTTCAAAACAAAAATCGAAATATTGCCCGTCATGTCAAAGTGTAGCGTGTGTTGCCTTACTAACGTATTATTATTCTATCTTTATTATTAAAAGCAGCTCTAAAGTCAACACACTGGAGCTATATGTACCTGTGTATTTGTAATAAGTTTTGGCGATTTAAAAACATGATCAGCCCACTGAGTTTCTTGCCGGATCTTCTCAGTTGAGGTCGCGTTTCGATCCGGTGGTAATATAGTAGTATATAAGAAAAAAATTTAAACTTGACAATTTGTAAGTGCCCCCATAGGCCTATACAAAATAAATGATTTGACTTTGACTTTATAATCAGGGTGTAATAGAAGTATGAAATAATACTTTGCATGAGTATCGGGTATAAAACTGAATGGTAAGAATTAGTATCTAAATTAGTATCCATTATTAGAATTAGTATCCAAATATGATTTGAAATTTTTTTTCGCTATTAATTATAAAATTTTGTTAGTCGTAGGTATTCGAAATGTTTAAGTTGTGTTTTACAAATATTATAGGTCGTCACTCCTAAATGCTTTTGAACGCTTTCAAAAGAGCATGAACCTTTTAAATACGGGGCTCTGTTTTGCGACAACGACCCCGCCGCGCCTGGGACGCTAAAATAGAACTCGCTTTTTGAAAAATACTTGAGGCCCTTTAAGGGCTATATTTACCGGAACACAATGGTGGCGCAACCAGTCGCCGCTACCAACAAAATGTATACAGCTCTGTAGAGAGTTACTCACCTGGTGTCCGCTTGGTTGCGCAACCAATCTGGCGTCGCGACCAGCTTGGACGGCAGCACAGAATGTTACTGGTCTCGCCACCACTAATTACTATAGCGCTGTATGGTGTCTAACTCACTCAGCCGCCAGTCCGGCCGCCAATGACGCTCTCTCTTTTCCTACGTACATGCAGCAGTAGTGCTATCTCTTCCGAGGTCCATTTTGATACTGTCGCAGTGTGGTGTGGCGACTCTGGTGTCTGTATAGTGTCAAGTTTTGTAGCTTACGGACACCACGGTGGCGCAACTGGTTGCGCTGCCATGGTGTCCCGGTGTTCACAATACTTGTTACAAGTATTCAAATGTTTGTAACTCGACTATAATAGGGATATATTCTGACTTCACTAAGTATTTACACCTATCAGATACCGTATGTGATATTTTCTCGGACTTCGTGAATAGGTCGACGCACGCCCATATTTCACCATTAAACACGTGAAATTAAATAATAATAAATTTAGCTCGCCATTTTGTATTGCATTATTACGAGCAGGAAATGGAATACTGAAGACGATCAATCTTGTCGACCGATTGTTCGATAATTTGTCTATTGTGCAACAGCCTATTATTATAGAAATGAAAACAACAAAGCTTTATAAAACTTATATAATTATGAAATAACAAACTTACAATCGAGTTTAGACACGCTTTCTACAAGGCACTGTTTATTTATAATTCGTTGTCGAGACGTTGTTGTTTATTTATTTATCGAACACTATAAAATCTTTCTGAAGACAATACTTAAAATATATTACAAAACACATTAAAATATATTAAAGTACATACAACATTGTTATTTACACCTCTACACATCTTACACAACTAATTATATTGAACGATTAGAAATAATTTAAATTTACTCCATCTAGCGGCAAGATACCGAACTAAATTGCAATGACCACGGCATTTTGACCAATCCTCAAATTTATAGAAAGATGATCAATTTATAGCGAAATTGTAAAACACTTTTGTACTTAAAAGAAATGCTTTGTATGTGGTTTGTAGATGAGATGACATTTCTATGAATTGTATTGTATTGTAATTGTATTTTTTTGTACTTAAACTTGACTAAACTAAATGTACCAACTGACGACCTTTATATACTCTTTCACCTTTTGACTTATGTGGGCTTAGCATGATCGTATAGACATAAGTTTTATCTCTTTCAACTGTCAGATTTGTCGAGAAAATGACGACACTGGACATGGCTTCGTGTGACGTCATTTTCTCGACGAATCTAACACTAAAAGTGATAAAACTTATCTTCGCGGTCATAATAAGTCTAATGGAGGTTTCTGCCACACTTTTCTTCTCTATCCCCGCTAAGTAGTACCATAAAAAGAAATTATGTGTATCTATTTTGATTGTCAAAACTATAACCTCCAAATGTATAGTAATGTCGATCCTTGTACGAACTATACTAGCCCATAATGACATGTAGGTTGGAAGCGGACAATAGTTATAGTTCTGTCAAGTTTGAGTACAAGAGAATCCTGGCCCAGTAGCATGACCGCGTAGACATAAGTTTTATCTCTTTCAACTGTCAGATTCGTTTAGAAAATTACGTCACACTGAGCCACGTCGATACAAAAAGTTCAATGTGACGTCATTTTCTCGACAAATCTGACAGTTGATAGAGATAAAGTGTATGTCTACGCGTTCATGCTTAGGGGGCTGGTCAGTAAATCCACTGGGGCGTCATACCGCGCGCAACGTATTTTTTACCAATACCAAAACGTTAGAAAAAGTTTATTCTTCAACGAAATTACATTGACTGCGCGAGCTAACTTCAGCGCGTGGGGGCATGGTTTTTAACACAGAAATTCAATCTTTATGTATATTGATAAAGAGTGCATTTTGGTATGGGCAAACGATTTCGACGCGCGATTAAAGACGCCCTAATGTTCAAGGGCCTTACTACATCTTAAAGTATTGTTGCTTTAATATTATCCGTCAATTTTTGTACTGAGAGATTTTGTATTGAGTTAACTGTCAAAAACTGTTTGGATTCAACTGCCATCATTGTCACGTTCAAATGAATGCGTACATTTTTATAGTGTCGTTTTATTGAATTTGTTCCTGCTATTAATTACTTGACATCATCATCATCAAGGTGGGACTAGGAAAGCTGTTTTGACAATATATATGCATCATCACGTCTGTATTCCCCTAAAGTGCACTGCAGTACCTACGCGTACGCCCACACTTCGCCGATGTATTTTTGCAATGTAATAGGGAGCGAGCCTATTGCCATTATATCGGGCACATTCTCCCTCAATACGAGGGAGATTTGGGCCATCGTCGTTGATGAACTTCACACGCCTTTCTATAGACGTGCAGGTTTCCTCGCGATGTGTTCCTTCACCGTTCAGCAAATTGTAATCATTGTTGAAAATGACATTCGCACATGAAAATATCTCAGAGGTGCGGGCCCGGGATTTAAACTTGCACCCCTTATGTTCAAGGCGGGCGTTCTTGCCCACGAGGCTACCACATCTCTGACAGTTCAAATGTCAGAAATTGACAGTTAGTGCAACAACAATACGATAAGAGGTGTTCATAAGGCCGCAGTCAATTTTGGATCTATTAGAGTGGCAATTCGGTTTAGAGTTGATAATTGTGCATAGTGTTAGCGTAGATGCCGTGTTTGGAGCGCGCCGTCCTGCCGGAGTAGTGCGAGTAGGTGTCCATGTCCATGGCGGCGTGGGGGTGCATGATGAGGACGGGCTGGAGCGCGAGGGACTTGCGCGAGCCGGAGACAGATGTCGCGTCGGTCACGTACCCGTTGTTCACCTCGCCTGGAACGAAACAGATCTTGTTAATTTTGAGTTGTTGGTGCTTTTTCACTATTGCGACATCAATTATAAGACACCAACTTCAAATACTTAGGTGTATTAATGGCGCGTCGCGGTGCATGCGAAAGCGATCCCGTGGCGACCCGATATAAGCGGAAGATGGTACACCGTCGGTTTTTAGTGGGTATACGGCCTTCTGCCGGGACTCCACCATAACCCTGTTACTTCCCCCGAGGTGGCAGCGTATCCATAAGAATTTTCCGACGTTAAAAAAAAAGGTGTATTAATGGCGGAAACTATTATTTTTTGACATACATAAGCGATTGTTAGCCAACCGGTTGTATAATTTAGTAATTTCTATGCATAACCAAAATGTCAGTTGTTATCAAAATAATATTGGTATAGCTTTGTCAGTCCTATCCTTAGTAAAAGAACTAAAAGATAAACTCAAATCACAGTGCAGATACCTTGGGTACTTGTTCTGTGACTCATGATCGATGTAAACCATATATTATCGTACTCATGGAAAAAGTTAATTCTTCAACAAAATTACATTTCAGCACTGATGTAAGCGCCAGCGAATTTAGCAGTCGCGCTGGTTTGGCCCAATGACTAAGGAATGTAGCTGTTACCACATAAATTAAATCTTTATCATATCTACTAGTGACAATATGGAGTATATACTTATGGAGTCCCTAATTGGCATTTCATGGGCAATTCAAGAAACAACTCATCGTGTTGTGTGGCAAATCGTGACATTCTTAGACAACTTATCGACAAGTTTCTTCAAGCACAGTACGACCGTGTAGACATAAATATTATCTCTTCCAACTGTCAGACATGTCGAGCAAATGACGTCACATCGAGCATATTCAACTAGATACGTGAACACATTTGACAGTTGAAACAGATAAAATTTATGTTCCAAATAGTTCAGTCAACTTTCTTCCTAACGTTGTTGGGTTTAAGTCCGGTCTAGTGACGTCACCTCTGATAATAATGTCCTTGCGGTGTACCCGTAGTACATTAAGTATGTCACGCTTCGTTAGCTTATTCATGAGTCGCCGCGTCTCATGCTGCGCGGGCGCCGGTACGCGACACACATTCGCACCATTCCCAGAACGCGTGGCATTATACTAAAGTTTAAATGCTAAAACGAACTGTATACACTCTGAGAATAAGCACATAATTCAACGAAATGTCATCGATGACACAAGTGCATTTTGGCTTGTATTTGCGTGGCTTTTACCACAGAAATTCATTCTTTAAGTATATTAACACAGAGTACATTTTCAAAAGAACCTTTAGTTAATGGATTAAAAGGAAGGTCCATGTTACCGACTGTCTTACTACGCATCAAGGGGAAATACGTTTGATGTTAATTTCCCTATTGTTCAAGTCTGTCCATTCATAAACTTTCACTGTCACCTAATGTGTGACGATCACAATAACTGGTAACACACTCGTGTAGGGTTGCCTATACCCTACGAAGCGGCTCTTAAGATCTTCCCTCGGCCTTGATAAAGTCTTCTATACACTAAGAATCTTCCTTAATTGTCTTGATGTAGGAACTAGGAATTTTTTATATTTTCGACTTATTGTAATCCCCATTTTTTGGACCGCCAAAACACTTCAGCTTCGAAATTGAATATGTACTGTCATTTTTCGCGATGTGCCAATGTTTGACAGGTTTTATTAAGGTGAAAATAATTAACGCAAGATCATGTATATTTATTGAATTTGTCCTTGCTATAATTACTCGACATTGCCATAAATACCGCTAATCGCAGGTGCAGGCATTCCTCATCTTATTCCATCAAAATATTACATTTCACTCATTTCGTAAAGAAACCGGCCAAGTGCGAGTTGGACTCGCACACGAAGGGTTCCGTACCATGATCTATAAAAACGCCAAAAAAAATCACGTTTGTTGTATGGGAGCCCCCTTAAATATTTATTTTATTCTGTTTTTCAGTATTTGTTGTTATAGCGGCAACAGAAATACATACTCTGTGAAAATTTCAACTCTCTAACTATCACGGTTCATGAGATACAGCCTGCTGACAGACGGACGGACGGACGGACAGACGGACGGGCGGACGGACGGACAGCGAAGTCTCAGTAATAGGGTTCCCGTTTTACCCTTGGGGTACGGAACCCTAAAAAGAAGAAGAATTAATGTAAGGGAGGTGATGGGATCCACCATCTTTATCATCTTCAATACGCACGTTTAATTTATAATGTGTAATAATCGAATATTTGCTATTAACTACTTTACATTTCAAGAATACCCGCTAACTGCTCAATGCAGCCATTTCTCATATATTTCATTAACTTCGTAAAAAAAGAACAGGACGAAGAGAGTTGGTGATAATCGGGCTGAAGTGATACGCTTCTGTATCTCAGTCATTGAGCGTAAAATATCGACTTACAAATTTAATTCTTTTGTAACGCTACCTATTTATATTTGTGCTCCTACATTTATAGTTCAACTTTCTGTCCTGTTAGTAGCCCTAACTCCGTGCCCTGCCAATGCACAAGACCGTGTCGCGGTGTCTGCTAATTAGGCTGGAAACTGATGTAATCGAGTCTGGTTACGCAACACTTTTGCTATCAACTCGTCATAAATGGAATACGACAGCGAACCATGGTGAATCCATTGCGAAGCTTTCACGAACTTATCATACTTGTCATGTTGTTATGCTTCGTCTTTGGAACGTAGGGCGATCGGGTCATTGTACTGGGTATTGGCAAATGTTGGAAATTTTCTTTTCGGAACTTCCCTCGTCTGAGTGTAAATTATCTTCTAAATTCATCCAGGGTATTCTCTAAATTAATTCTACAACATCCAAGTGCAGTATAAGCGTTATTTCATTTGGGAATTTCAATATGCAGGACTTTACAATGAGCATAAATTTATAGGCGTGATTTTTATCAGACAGGCAGTTGGTTCAACTTGTAACTAAGTGACTGTGTTATGTTGTCCGTTAAGGACGTATTTAATGACGTGGTGGATTAATTAGTTGAAAATTTGAGTTGGTACAACGTTTTCTCAGAACTTATTTCATGTCCTGACCACTTGTTTCTCAAGATATACTTGTAGAGGCTGTTACTTAAGAAGTTGGCGCGATGGTGACCTTTGGTAAATTGTGTCACATTAATAAAAGTTATCATGTACCTTTGTAAAGTGATGGTGGCGGGTATCCGCTGTCCGATTGTAGTCGTACATGTCTCGTTGCCAGGATAAACGCCAGCGCAGACAGTACGATGCCATCCAGACACCCAATGACTGCCAGGAGATACGCCCATCGGACGTGGCAACGACCTGGGGGAAAAATCTATGTTAGGGCTTTTGAACGCGTCTACACACCTCAGGTTCAACTGAAACGCGATGCAGACGTTCAATAAGTTTGTAGGGAGGTAGGCAGCAGTGCCAGCAATAAGACTTGGCGATATGTCTGGACCAAAATTGGAAGACATCTTAGCAAACTTCAGAGACTGTAAGATATGCAACTGAATGCAAGAATGCGAGATTATAAGACGGTTTTGTTCAGAAAGGTAGCTGTGATATATCTGTAGCCATGACATGCTAACAAAAAGTTTTGTATTTAAATTTATTGGCTCCAAATTCGTGGGTGATTATTGAATACGAAACTATTCCTATCATGCTTAGTTACATTTGAATAGTCGCTACACGGGTGAAGGTCAGAGGTCCAATAGATCACAAATATAATTGATTTTCGATTGTATTACGTATCTTATAGATCGCCAATCAAAATGCAAACGAACGAGAGTGAACTAGTTTGACTAGAAGATATTTGAACACTATTAAATTTTACGTTGTCTTTTGAGATATGGTAATATGAATGACGAGTTAAACCCTGTGCCTCACGATGCGCACGACCAAATTTTAGTCATTACCAAAACGAACTATAATAACTAACAGAAAAGGCACATTTTTCAACGAATGGATATGAGCCAATTTTGATGAGTGGTCGTGAAGCTTATCTATAGGATTTTAATCTCTATCCATATTTACACAGAGTTCATTATTTAAAAGCATTATATTAACTTGCAATGTACGAGTATGTCCGGGTGGAATCTTGCAACTGAATTTAAATCAGTTATCTTTAACCGATTGAGCTGAAATTTGGTATACACGCTAACTTTGGATGACAATGCTTGCTTAGCTATGTGACGTCATTCTAATTCCAATATGGCGAATCATCCAAGACGGCGGAATAGTTATTTTTTCTGCACTACCACAGTATGGGTATCCAATGAAAGGGCTTACTGAAGTGTACATGAACACTAAGGGCAATTAAATAAAAGCTTGTTTTTAAAAAGTTTTTTTTACCATTAATTTGTTTTATAAAATAGTCAAGTTACCGATATTGTACTGGTCTGCAGTAGGCCCACAAGTCTCCTGCACAGCTGTCTCGCTCCAAGCAGCCGGGTACACGGCCACGCCACCCACCATGGACAGCGCTGGAACACAAGTTAACACATTAGGTTAGTTATTTACCAAACATTTCACACAGGACTTACTCCTGTAAGTCATATGCAGCAGGCAGATATCTATTATAACCACTGGACCCTAAGTCCCCTAATACTATCGTTGTGGACTGCTATAACTTCATTTTTACAAGCTTTATATTAGCTTGCATCGTATATATGTCCGGGTGGAATCTTGCAACTGAATTTTAAATCAGTTATCTTTAACCGATTGAGCTGAAATTTGGTATACACGCTTACTTTGGATGACAATGCATGTGACGTCATTCAAATTCCAATATGGCGGAATAGTTATTTTTTCTGCACTACCATAGTATAGGTATCAAATGAAATGGCTTGTTGAGGAGAACACGAAAACTAAGGGCAATTAAATAAAAGCTTGTTTTTTAAAAGTTTTTTTACCATTAATTTATTTATGTGACAATACAGTTCGTTTTGCTATGGCAAAAAAATTAACGCGCGAGCATTGACGCCGCAGTGTGCGGGAGGCCTTACCGCTAAACTTTTTCAACTACAACGGAAAGCAAAACTGATGGGAATTACACAGTATATTGTTCACGCGCAACCCACTCTGGTGCTGTTTGTTTAGATTCGGTTCAAGGCACGGATTGGTGGGTCGCCACTTCCTGTTCAATGGGATTACGTAGACGTACCATCTAAAATAGTGTATGTGATCACATTTGCAACCATATTTCTGATCACTTTCTAATACATCTTATTGATTGATCTGACATCTGCTTACACTTGGCAAAGTATCTACTTATTAGTGGTTGATGATGCATGCTATAGAACAATTGCGGACATAGAATGTCTAAAATAAAGGAAGCTGTGGCTGTGGCACAAGCTATCATTGCTTTATGGATAGCTTATTGCCCAATCACAAGTTGTAGTTAAAGAAACTTCTACGTAAGATACTTGAGATCATTTCTACACGCATTTTAATTAAGTGTTGCATTATTTGCAAGTGATACAACTAACACACTGCCACGCAAGTTAGAGGATATAGTTTAATATTCACACTTCAGCACAGGGGCTAACATTATCGTCATGGAGTTGCGATGACTTCATTATCTAGGGCATTAAAACAACCTTTTTAATTAATGGTAGCTTGAATATGACTAGTTTAAGGCCTTCAAGGTAATACTGGGCTTATTACAAGCACACTATAAATATTTATGCTGTGTTACAAGCTTAATATTAACTTGCAATGTATGTATGTCCGGGTGGAATCTTGCATCTGAATTTTAAATCAGTTTTCTTTAACTGATTCAGCTGAAACATACACGCGTGTATACCAATATACACGCTTCTTTTGGATGACAATGCATGCTTAGCTATGTGACGTCATTCTAATTCCAATATGGCGGATCATCCAAGATGGCGGAATAGTATTTTTTAACTAACAAATTAAAGTTATAATAAAATTACCACAATAGTACATTACCATCTAGATGCTGCATTACCCTGAGATAATTATTTGTTGCAGTTGCGTCCGTTATTTCGTTGTTATACTCAATGTAACTTTTCATCCGGGAAAATTTCTACTATAATTTCAACAGCCTTAATTAACAGTTAGACAAATAAATAATAAGTGCGAAGTTTCCCTTCATTAAGCCGTAAAAGCGAGTGAAATTGGAGGCTTTCTTTGGAACCGCCGGAGCGTGAGTTGAGCGACCACGCGGCCTGCATCTGCCGACTTTCGATAGCAATTATTACAATTATTTCAATCCGCCAACTGTGGTGACGTGGAAAATTGTTGAGGTTTCCTAAAAGTTACGAATTTTGAAGCTAAGCTAAAAGGTTATATTGGTTGAGTAACTGGTAATAATATTATTGTTTTCTCGTAATTCTACAACGGTTACAAATCGTTTCTCAAAACATCAGTTGTAAATGTCAACCGTAGGGGTTCGAAACAGATTGTATGGTAAAAAATACTGATTTTACTGACTGTGAGACTCGATAATACTGACTTTACTGACCTAACTTTAAAGGGAATCCCCAAAACTTTAAATCCATTTTCAAATCTACTAGCAAATATTTTATGGCAAAAAGTGTATGTATATATATATGTAATGCCACTATTAAGCCCCACACACACTGGGGCGTCAAGACACGTATATTTTTTTTGCTAATACCAAAACAAATTGAGTGTCAATATGGCTATGTGACAATATATGTGCCATGAGGGTCACGAGTAGTCACGACGTCATATGCTCACCATAAGACGTCGTGACGCTCCTGCCCGTACAGTGAGCGTCGCTTGACAAACAGATACGACGAACAAAGTGAGGGTTTCTATTTCTCTTTTGAGGTACGGAACCTTAAAAATGAATATACGAATACCTAAAATTTACGAATTTTTGCAAGCCTGCCACTCCTATAGCGGTTTTGTAGGATTGAGTCCTACTATCAAGCATGAAGAAAGAATATCCATAGTAAAAGGAGCGTGCGTATGTGACTCTTTGAAGACAGACATTTACACGAAAATTCGTTTTTCCGAGTTTAAAATACTGACTTTACTATCTATTTTCAGAAAAAACTGACTGTTACTGACCACCGTTCAATAAACTGACTTTACTGACCAGTGACGAACGCTGCAACGTTGACACCTAAAATGGCGTCTTATCGTTATTGACGATTCATAGGTGCCTTTATTGGTTTATTGGAATAAAAAAAATCTGATTCCACAGTTGCATAATTATATAAGATGCAAATTACTTGTAAGAAGAATTTGTTTATTTTTTCTTTTTTGATCAACACGAAAAGGATAAGAAAACTTAAACCCTCCTCATCATACTCAATTTAATATTTATTTATCAGCTGTCAAAGTGCTAAAAGTACAGAGGTGAGAGGAGTGTCGCAGGAACGAGGACACGTCAATACGTTGAATATTTATTGCGAAATACATGTAAAAACAGATATTTTTGTACAGCACAAGCTGCTATGTCTGCTGTATTACCATTGATCACAGGAAAGCTGCCGTGATAAATTTTCCTCGCTTTCAAACATGTATTAGTGTACCTACTCAGTAAATAGCGGTTATTATCTACTCTCTAGACCACTTTCGATATTTGTCGCCTGTGGTTACCTACCTTGGCTTGCTCAGATACTTATTGGAACGGTTCGTTTCCGCCGATAGGTAAGTGAAAAGAACATGTTTCTATTTCAATTGCTTCGTTTATCCGACTGACTATCGTCGCTTGAAAGTCAATCCGTACTAAGCAAGAATATATACATATAAAGAAACTTTTTAAAAACAAGCTTTTATTTAATTGCCCTTAGTTTTCGTGTTCTCCTCAGCAAGCCCTTCCATTTGATACCCATACTGTGGTAGTGCAGAAAAAATAACTATTCCGCCATCTTGGATGATCCGCCATATTTGAATTAGAATGACGTCACATAGCTAAGCATGCATTGTCATCCAAAGTAAGCATGTATACCAAATTTCAGCGCAATCTGTTAAATATAACTGATTTAAATTCATTTGCAAGATTCCACCCGGACATACATACATTGCAAGTTAATATAAAGCTTGTAAAAAATCGTAAAATGAGTTGTGTAAATACCATTCGAACAGCCAGATTTTTCTGCGTCTTTTGGTATATATAAATCATTTTCAAAAAAAAAAAGTCGGTTAGTAAGGATTGCCTCTCAGGCGTCGCTTTATATCATTCTTTAAAAGTACTAGCTACGATTACTATAACCAAAAAGAGTAAAATATGTAAGCAGTAAAATTCTATTACATAGTATATGGTGCCAAAAGTTAAGAATGTAAGTACAGAGTGTATCAGAAGTCGGAATTAATATTTTAGGTACATACGGTAGCTAATATGTAGTTCTTAGTAAAGGCAGATTATACCTAACTGTCACCGTTTCTGAGTTTGGGCTTAGGGCTTTGAATATTTTTATTAGTGTTGCCTTAACCCTATTTAACAATGCAAACTACATATACGACGGGTGGTTATTACTATTCATAAAACAGAACTTGAAAGTTTCGCATAGGACTCCAGATATGACAAGAATTCGAAAATGGAGCCTGGAATAAAATTGAAAAGTTACGTTCGAATTTCGGTAAAAATATTATACCATTCAGTTGTATATCCGACACTGTAAATGGTAAACTATTATTTCGGACTTGATACACACTGTATAGATGATTTAGCACGTACCTACTGTAATTGATAATCTCATCGTAAGATCGATAATCTCATACCTCCCACTATTTCAATTCGGTAACATCATAGACGTATGATTGTAAGTCACAGTACTGATTCATTGAAACGAAAAAGTGAAGGATATATAAATTTAATTCTAGATAGGTACTAAACTTATGTAATAGCAATAAGGAAGTGGAATTAGCATTGAGGTGTATGTAACAGCTGTTATAATGGGTTCGACGCATGCTAGGCCGCGCTTTCCGGGGTAATGTGTCAACGAGAACACAATTTTGCGACCCGGTTCAACACTCTGTATGTTCACTATATTTTATTTATAAGTATTATTGCTCCATTTATGTTATTGCTTAAGAGTTGTAGCCGAGCTGTCGAACGCACGAATGCGAATCTCATTTTCATCCGAGATTATCACTTGCTAAGGAACAGTGAAGGAAAACATCGTGAGGAAAACTGCACGTCTGAGGGGACTTGACTAGTTCTCAATAGATGTGTAAAGTCTGCCAACCCGCACTGGGCCCGCGTGGTGAACTATGGCCTGTAATCCCCTTGCATTGAAGGGAGGCTCATGCCCAGCAGTGGGGCGTTAAAAGGGCTATAGTAATGTTATTACTTAGTACATGGGTATTACCTATATATTTTTATGGCATTGTGAGGTTGTCATTTGAAATTACTAGTAAACCCAAAGAGTTGTCTTATTTTCTGTGAGTGAACTGTTTAGCAGCAGCTTCGATATGCTTTTTAAGTGGGCTTACATTAATAGTTTAATGGCCAGAATGGGGTTTAAACCAAGAACCTCTCGGATCAAGGCGGCCTGTCTAATCACTAGACTACAGACGCTCCGAATTACAATATTACGCTTTACCTTGAATTTGGTACGAATTCAAGTATAACATAGCTGCAACATAAACATGTCTTCATTATTTATTTATGAGTCGAAAATAATCGAATACGTATTTCAAATTCCTTACGCGAAATCACGTGTTTACGTGACAATCGCGTTAAATTATGTCACGTATCTTTCCAGATAGAGTGGCTACTTATAACTTAACCGCTAATGTGATCGGCCTTAGACCAAAGGTCGGGGCATTGTTTTAAAGGCTTGTTTAAACTTGAAAAGTATTCATACTATGTGTGTATGTATTTCTATTTTATATATTGATTTATTGTTTGAGTACACCACCAACAGCTGCCTATAATTAATTAAGAATAGTTTTCTCGTCCAAACTGGTTGTCTGGAAGAAATTGCTTTTAGCGATAAGACCGCCAAATTGTACATAGCTACTGTATTTAGAAATAAGAATGTTGTATTATTTTATTTGTTTGGTGTGTACAATAAAGAGTTCTCTATCTATCTATCTATGTATCGACGGACTTCAGTCAATTCGCCTTATAACTGTCGATGTCGGTATACATTATCTCACGGTTTAGACACGATGTTGCATTATCTTCATTAGTAGTTGTACCATGAGCGCCAAGACTAGACTTAGGTATGTCATAGAATATGTGGATTATATCTCTTTCTCTCGTATGAAATTTGACAGAGAGCGACCGAGCCGATCCGTGACAGAGGTCTTGTCTTGACATGCGTGCTGCCACCACAGAGGAGAGAATAAGAAGTAAACTTGAGTCATCCGCCATCTTTATCACTGTCATAATCCATTTTTATTTATAATGTGTATTTATTGAATTTGTCCTTGCTATTAATTACTTGACATTGGCGAAATACTCGCGCTTGTCGCAGGTGATGCCATTCCTCATCTTATTCCATTAAATATCATCATTTCGCTCATTTCGTTAAAAAAAAAAAAAGAAGTAAACTTGAGAGGTGTCAAAGGACACCCGGATGGAATGAAGTTCCTTTTAAAATAAAACAATCGAAATCACATTTGCAAAAGTGTCGTTACAACTTTTACTCTCACACACACATTTACAAAAGTGTCGGTCGACACTTTTAGTCTGAATTTTTTCCGTCTAGCCCCCTTTCGCAACGCGCCATAAGGAACTACGTTCCAATATTTTTAATACAAGCGGTGACGTTCGCAACCCTTGTTGTTGCAATTACATAGCTGTCTATGCGAACGGAGTCCACTATAACCATTTAAATCATTTCATCCATTCCCGAATCGTGTTATGGCTCCATTTATTACCTAGCGAAATGACGAACACAATAGAACAGGGCTAAAGGGAGAAACAGGCATTCGTGCCCTCTGTGGCGCCCTTGAGCTAGTTGCCACCCTTTTCCGCCCTTAAGGCCTTGGTTGGAGTGCACTCTGCGCTCGCCACTCCTCCGGTAAAGCTGTAAAGGCCACCTCACGGCCAACAGCGTAGTCCATTAAAAAAAAAAAGTAACAGGCACATCCTATTTTCATGTAATCCTCAGTGCCAATCTGTGTATCATTGTACGGAGACTCCTATTACCGATGTAAGGCAATTAATAGTAGCTGAAATACGATTTACTGTTCCCAACGTATTTGCGTTGTTATTCGATAAGGTGCGAAGGTGTATGTACACACTAAACATACAAAAGCTCTTGCTTTTATGGTAGAGGAAAGTCTACCTACATCTTAATAGTAGTTGTGAGCGGACTGGGGCTCCAAGACGCGCGCTGAAATATTATTTTGGTCATTCCAAAACTACCTGTATTTTCTCATTGAAAAATCTTATTCTTCAATGAAAAGTCATTGCGAGCGAATTTTTCAGGGTGGTCGCGTGGTTTTTAACATAGAAATTCAATCTATATGTATATTGACACATGAGTTCGTTTTTGGTAGTGGCAAAATGCTGTGCGCGTCTCGACACACAAGTGTGCCCGGCGCTATATCATCAGATTTTGATGTCAATCAAACATTACATAATGTTAAAACGTACGGATCATTACATTACTTAAATTATTTTAATTGAATACAATCACTACCTTCTAAATAAATCAGATATGAATTGAATTGAGTTCTTAGTAGGTTACAGCAATGCTGCGGTCGGCAGACACTGAATTAAGAAACATTGCAATTATTTTCCAACTCTCTCGTGAATTCCTCGGACTAACAATAAGTAATTTGACTGTTACATCATATTCACACGAACGAATGTGGCGCACGGAGTACGGAGGTCACGTCTTTAGGAAACCAAACAATGCAACGCTGGATAACTCAGAAGTCTATGTTAAAGTAGATTTTCCCAAAAATCGTTAACTGTAGCTACTGTTGTCACGAAGTTAGTTGCAAGGACTATTAATGGTAATGTTTTTCAGCGGGGCTATTATGCAAGCCAAGACTAGATCTGTGCCTGATCAAGTCACTAAACTCACTGTCCTATTTCATACGAGAGACAGCATGTGTCAATATACCATGACATAATTTAAGTCTTGGCGCACATGCTAACTGTTGCAGGTGCGAAGACTTCTCAGATTTCGTTTGTCAATAATTATTGCAAATTTATTGTTTTATCGACCAAGCCAAGGTTATACCCACCTGTTGCGGCCATGATGATAGACAAAAACTCTATGCATGACCATCTTATATATAAGTATCCTAACACTATCTGCATACTCTGCTCTTAAAATTCATAACATTAAATATTAAAATAGGTACACAACAAATTTTATTGAAAACTCGATTCACAATATTAGACTGTTTAGTTGCCACCAGCGGCGAACTCTTCGGGAGTCGGCATATAAGCTCGCACCCTTGAGCATCTATCTTGATCGATATTTAGACTCTTGCGCTTACAAGCGATCTGCTTCTCCAAATCGCCTCTATTCTTCATCAGCTCCGCCCTCACCGCGTCAGCCTCTCTAAACCTACCCGTCAAAGACTCCGCCGTCTCCTTAATCAGTTTCGCTTCAGCCATCAATGCATACTGCGCCTCGTCCCTACAATTCTCCACGTTCGGTCGGTCATAGTTCCTGCCGTGAAGTCTGGTCATCACGGTTTTATTTCGCTCGTCGATCTTCCTCAACGAATCCTTCAAGTAATCCAGCGTGTTCTCTATGTCAGCTGTTTTCTGCAGGTTGACTTTTAGTGTCTCTTCAAGGGCGGCACACAGTTCTTCCGTTGCTTCGACCGTCTCCGCCAATGCAGCGTTGGTCCTGTCACCTTGTATTTTCATATCCTGACCTCCTTTCACAATAGCTGTCATCAAATCTCGCCTAAGATCTTGCGATTTCTGTCTCACTTCCTCGCAATTTTTAATGTTCTCGCGACAATAGTGCTCCCAGTACTCCAAAGAAGTTGAGTTTTCTGGCCATCTTGCCACTCCGGGGTGGTAAAGTATTAAACTAGACTCTTGAGATAAGCTCAAGTTGCCACTGTCAAGTTTCAGTGAAACCATCTTGTCGCCCCAATCAAGTTCGATGGCCGCTTTCGCCGCTCTATTGTTCAACATCTGCTCCTCGGCCTTCGCTAAAGTTTCCGTGAATACTTTTCTAATTTCACCGACGATTGCGACTTCCTTTATCAACTCCTGTTCGGCATCATCTCTGACTAAATCCGGTTCGTATCTATTAGTCCGAAGCTCTAAACACTCTTTTGATATCGCCTCCGGTAGCATCAAGATTCTACAAGCGCCTTTCAGCCTTCTTATGTCTTCGCCTAGAATATTAACTTCTTGAGTTATAGCATTGACAGTTTTCTCGACTTCCTTCTTCCAATGACCTAAGTCTTTAACCCTGTGCATTAGTTTGTTATTGCTATCATTCATAGAATAATCGATTTTTTTAAATGCGGTGTCGAGATCTGTCTTGATGGCGGTGTCCACTATCTTTGCTTGGTGTATGGCTCTTGGTGCTAGTATGTGTTCGTTGTTTTTTCTCCATTCTCCAGTGGAGTAGCGGGTGATAGAGTATTTGTCCACGACTGGTCGGACGCCTGTAGAGCCCGCTTGAGGAGTCCAGTCCAGATGGCCGGCTGCCCAAGGCCCTATGGGTCCCATGCCGAGGATGTCTCCGCTGGTGCTGTCAGTGGGCTGCGGCAGATACCTGGGTGGGGCGCCTGGCGGATGATACTTCTTTTCCGGCGGCTGGATCATGCCGGGCACGTAGGGGGACGCGTTAAGGTTGACCAAGCGCTGCGTGCCCGCTTCCAAGTACTTCTTCTGGCCCTTTCGTCCCTTATCCGCGCTCGGACAAATGAAAGGACAATTCATCTTATCTTCAGCCATTGTAACGGTAAAATTTGATATTTGTACAAATAAAACTAAAATAAATATTTTTTTTAAACAAATGTCACACTACATGACACACATGGCATCTCTGATGAAAAAATAATCTAATCGAGAGTATAGACACAAATAGACTTCTGAATTTGGTAATGAAACCTTCTTAACTTGGATTCTATATCTATAAATGTAGTTCGAATACATACTTAGAGCAATTTGCGCCTATACTATCCTCGATCGATAGATGGATAACAAACTCTTAAAAGTTTGCAGTTCTAACTCAGATCAGATCAGACTATTATTCTCTATAAGTTAGATACAACGGGATGCACTGCTTATTGCTTTACTTTGCTCTAGTTTACTCCAACACACAATACAATATTGTAGCAGTATTCCTAACGGTTGCGACAAAAAACGGCGCCTGTATAATTTGTTTATCTACATCACGATGGGGTCCGCACGCATCTGCGCTGATGGGGACCGAGGTTGCTTCACACAGTAAGGTCGAAGCCGACATTGTTCTAAGTTCACAGCATTCGTGGGAGATGAGCATTGTTTTGTAGTACTTAGTTATTTATCATGTAGTAAAACAGGGTTTAAATAATACTATCTATAAGGTAAATCGCTTACGGGTAATAAAATACCAATAAGTATATAGTATAAAGTAATTCGTAATTTCGTAAAAGAAGAAGTTTTGATTGATCCAAGAGCTTGGTACTTAAGGATTGTTGATGACCTAAGGAAAATATGGTGGTACGGTATTCAATGATTACATAATTCAACACTTTAGTTACAAGATGAAGACAATAAAGAGTGAAAGGTTGTGGTGAAGCTCGGCACACGGCGTTACGTTACGTCTAAGATGCGTTAGCTACTTATGTAATTTATAGACTTTATTATGTGGCTAATGTGGGACAGTGGCAGCTTTGTGGCTAAATTTATGAATAGAAGTCAATAATGTTAATTGCTTGTAAAAAAGACGTTTAGAAGATTTAAATGAACGTTTCGTTATTATAAAAAGTTGCTTTTAGCATTGATAACGAATTTAAAGGAGTTTTAGGGAATATTGTACATAGCATAATTATCTCAGAAGCCGCTTATTATGGGGACGTACCTACAATAGTCAATTACAAATTATAAAATTACCTACAATCCTTGTTAGTTAATCACATGTGATACTTTAAATAAACACTTTATTGAAAAACAACTTAATGAATACAAAAAAACCTAAAGCAACATTAAAAATAAATCCATAAATAAAATATTCTAAATTAAATCTAAATGATAGAAATAATTTTAGTATCCAGCCAATTCCGATGCGGAGGGGTAGTGTGAACGAACTATGCCACATCTCTCCCTATCTATATTTAATGTCTTCCTTTTTGACGCAATAGCTCTCTCCAGAGCGATCCTTTTCTCCAACAAGTCACGTCTCACGCGCTCAGCGTTCCTCAATTGACCGAGAAGAGATGTAACAGTCTCATGAATCCTCTTCACTTCATCAATCAAACCTACATGAGGCTGGTCCCTCACGCTCTCCCCGTGAGGCCTCCAATTGTTTCGATTATCGAGTCTTGTTTGAGCCAGTTTCATCGCCGCATCCATTTTCCTTATAGACTCCTGAAGCTCAGCAATCAACGATTCCATATCAGCGATTTTTTGTAGCGTAGCCCTCAAAGTTTCCTCCAACTTAGTGCACAGCTCCGAAGTAATGGCAACGGTTTCTGCTAAGGCCATATCGGTTTTATCGGCTTGATTGCGCAACTTCCTGCCTCCGTTCACCAAAATAGCGTTCAAACTGCCTCTCAAGTCGGCCGATTTCTGACGGGCCGCCTCACAACTTTGGACGTTTTCCCTGCAAAAGAACTCCCAGTACTCCAGAGGCGCAGTGTAATCGCCGAACCTGGTTGAGCCGGGTCTAAACAAAATTGTATTAGACTTAGTATTAAGGCTCAGGTTGATAGTTTCCGTATTGTAAGCCATAGCTTTGTCGCACCAATCGTACTCAATTCTGTGTTTCGCCGCTTTATTGATCGCCATTTGTTCTTCAATATTTTGTAATGTATTTTTTAAAGTAGCTCGTACTTCGCTCACTAAATTCATTTCTTTGATTAACTCCTGCTCAGCTAAGTCGGCCACTAAATCTGGTACGAACCGATTGGATCTAAGATCCAAGCATTCTCTAGATATCGCTTCAGGTAACATTAATACTCGAGAAGCGCCTTTAAGGCGTTGCCTTTCAATTTCTAGAAATTCCACTTCGTCTGTTATTGCCTTGCAAGCTTTCTCTACTTCTATTTTCCATCTAAATATATCTCTAGCTTTCTGTTTCAACCTCTTGTTGTTTTCGGCTTGATGTTTGTCAATATTGCCAAACGCTTGCATCATAGCAGTCTTGGCATTGTAATCTATGATGTTGGACTCATTTAGAGATTCGGGATCGAGTACTTCCTCGTTGTGTTTTCTCCATTCGTTAAGAGAGTACCTGCTCAGGGAATATTTGTTGACATTTGGCCTGGTGCCTGTCATGCCTCCAAGTGGAGTCCAATCAACATTTCCGTCTTGACCCGGTTTTAAATTAGGCAGGTACTGGCCTTCGGGAGGTGGTGGGCGATCTTCAACTGTTTCAGCCACCACTTCACCGGATGGTTGAGCTTGAAGTGATACATGTTGCGCCTCTTGTGCCTCTCTGATCTCCTCAGCAGCCTTCTCTGGACTTTTATCAGCTTTTTTGTACGCACCTATGTCGGTGCATGGTTTGGGACATTTATCATCTTCAGGGAAAGATGTTGCCATATCCGTTTAAATTTTAGTAAGTATGTGATTTAATACAGAAAAATATTTTCTAAAACCACATAACCACAATAAAAGCACCGGAAAACCTGACATTGGAATAACATAAACATTTTTTCTTTTTCATCTTGTTTTTTACAAATTGTACGGATTGTACCTACTGCCAGTCATTTACGTAGTAGTCATATTGTCTGTGGTAATGTTTCGAACAAGCAGTTCCAAACGCGTGAATCCGTGGTCCATCATCATTAAGCACCTATTACCAAGGTGAAAATGGTAGCGTCCAAAAAATTTCGGGCTCACAAACCCACCAGATAAACATACCTTTGCTTATTTATGAGTTACAGAAGAAAGAAACACAATGAATAATTGCAAATAAAAATATATATCAATTTTCATCCAAATAAATAATAATCTAAAATAACGTCCAAATCAAATCATCAATTAAAAGACCGTACTAAAAATAAATTAATTACAAAGTAAAAACATGAACGTACTAAATTAAATGCGTATCAAAATAATTTGTTATTTCAGCGTCCAGCCAATTCAGCAGCCGAGGGATAGTGAGTCCGTATCATCCCGCATCTATCTCTGTCAATACTCAACGTCATCCTCTTAGCGGCTATATTTCTCTCGAGTTCGAGCCGTTTTTTGCACAAGGAGTCTCTGATACCCTCTGAAGACCTTAGTTGTCCGAGTAGCGCCGTGACCGTCTGATGGATGTTCTTAACCTCATCTATCAAGCCTACATGCGGTTGGTCCCGAACACTCTCGCCGTGACGCCTCCAATTATTCCGATTATCGAGCCTCGTCTGAGCTAGCTTCATAGCCGCGTCCATCTGTTTTATAGAACTCTGCAATCCAGATATCAGGCTTTCCATGTCTGCAATCTTATGCAGTGTCGTTCGTAACGTGTCCTCTAATTTAGTGGTCAGTTCTGTGGTTATAGCGACAGTTTCCGCCAAAGCCATATCCGTGCGGTCCGCTTGTATCCGCAGTTTTTTTCCATTGCTGACTAAAATAGCGTTCAAGCTGCCTCTAAGATCCACTGATTTCTGTCTGGTTCCTTCGATGTTTTGTATGTTCTCTCTGCAAAAGTGCTCCCAGTATTCCAACGGTGCTGTGTACTCGCTGAATTTTGTCGCTCCAGGATTGAACATGATAGTCTTCGACTTAACATCCAGCCCTATATTCAAAGCTTCAGTGTTATACGCCATAGTTTTATCGCACCAGTCGTATTCGATTCTATGTTTTGCTAATTTGTTAAGCTTTAATTGCTCTTCAATTTGTTTCAAAGTGATCTCAAAGGTTGCACGCACTTCTCTCACTAAATTCATTTCCTTGATGAGTTCGTGTTCTGCTAAGTCCGCGACTAAGTCAGTTTCGAAACGGCTCGAGCGTAATTGGAGGCATTCTTTGGAGACGGATTCGGGTAACATCAGTACTCGCGACGCACCTTTTAAGCGTTGCCTTTCGACTTCAAGCAGTTCGACCTCCTCTGAAATCGCTTTACAAGCTTGCTCGACTTCAATTTTCCACCTGAATATGTCCTTGGCTTTTTGCTTGAGCCGTTTATCGCTCTCCAATTGATTTTTATCTACTGTGCCGAATCCCTGCATAAGCGCAGTCTTAGCATTGTAGTCTATAATGTTAGATTCAATGATGAATTTTGGATCTAGAACTTTTTTGTTGTGATTCCTCCATTCGTTTAGGGAGTATCTACTTATGGAATACTTGTTGACGGGCGGTCTGGTGCCGGTCATTTCACCCAGCGGAGTCCAGTCGACTTTGCCGTCGGGGGCAGGCTTCAAATTTGGCAGAGGGGTCTCCCGGACTGAACCAACCATTTCAGGACGTTTGTTACGCATACTCTGCTCCGGGTGAGCATTTAATTGTGCTGAGTTGGCTTCCTGTTTCATTTGTTCAACGATTTTTTCCGGATTTTTGTCGGATAATTTGAATGCGCCGATCGCGTTGCATACCGTTGGACATTTATCGCGTTCCGGGTATGTTGTTAGCTCAGACATGGCTCAGAGTATCAACCGATAAGGCTGCCAACTATAAATGGTAATAAAATACAAAATAAAATATTATAAAAAACTTTGTCACAGAAAAAATATGAGAAAAACATGGTTGATAAATTGAAGTGTCACATTTGACAGCTTCGATATTTTTATGTTTTTCTATGATCTTACACGGATTCATCCGCCATCTTTATCACTGTCATTATCAATTTTTATTCATAATGTGTATTTATTGAATTTGTCCTTGCTATTAATTACTTGACATTGGCGAAATACCCGCCCTAGTCGCAGGTGAAGCCATTCCTCATCTTATTCCATTAAATTTCATCATTTCACTCATTTCGTAAAAAAAAAGTATGATCTTACACACTTATACACTTAGTACTTACGAAATAGGCTAAATAAATTATAGTGTGTAGTGTGTGTTCTTGATCCCTAAATTTATATGGAAAGTCATGAGTTATGGCCCAATAACAGTATCGTTAAAGTACACTTCATTCGAACGATATAGATAAATTCCATTTTAAATACCTAGAATCTATAAATAGTTTGTGGATGTATTGTAATATCTATAAATTTGGAGATAATAACGTTAATTTACTAACTATAGTTAATTTTAATAACTTTATCATAAAATCTACAGATGCTTGAAAGTAAATATACATAGGCAGTTCTATTTTCTTTAAATTGAAAAAATTGGCGACCTGTCCTGCGAGTATTTTCACAACTAGCCGTTAACTGGGCGGTGGCGCAGTATGTGAAGAACGATCAGCTTTCTACTCCGTCCTGGCTAGCGGCGGTGCTTTAACTATCATCTGCGAGTTAGCATCCTAAAAGATTTCTTAACGGAAAGTAGTACGCTAATGAAACATCTTCGATTATTAAGCAACGCTGTCAACGAACTTATTGTTTTTTTAATCGATTCGCGACCATCGGTTGCATCATTTGATACGCAGCTCAGTGAAAATGTAAATAATCCTTCCATTAATTTTAATTTATTCCGAAGATTTACAAAATTAATTTAATTATGTACTTTTTCAAACGACAATATTTAAAAGTTTTATGTCTATTCAATAAATAAAAGAGTAGGGTAATAGTACCTGTCACCGACAACATATTTCATGGTTTGTAGCGATCTGTAATTAATTTTCGTAATTTGAACACATGCTCAAAATTCTTAGTACTTATTACACGAAAATAACTACAGGTACGAATTAATCGACTAATAAAGCCTCGCAATTGCAGTTTAACAGCCATGCACGATATGGTGCGTAACTTCTAATAGTTGTCGTTATATTACGCTTAACTTTTACTTTTTCCAGTGCTAAAATGAAATTGGACATTAATGTCGTACGTGCACGTAATATTTTATTTATTTTTAATTGTTGTAGCAAACGCAGTAAATACTATACCTGCATTTTATATAAAAATTAATTTATCTTATTTAAGAGGCGGCCTTGTTTTAACATAATATCACAACGACACAAAATTTAATTGCGTTATTATCATGAGTGAATTTATAACCGAATAAGATAGAGGTTTTAAATTGATTTAATTTTATTTTCCCATCAACGTATTTAAGGTTCGTGTTTTATTTAAATTGTAAGGAATGAGAATGATCGCACTTATGTTATACAAGCATACCTTCAAAAGCGTGCACTTAAATAAATAAGTACACATAAATGTCGTGACATTTTAATTTCATGTTAAAGCAGACACGAAGCAAAAGTCAAGTTATGAAATAAGTACTTAACATGAAATTTTCCATTTAACTTTATACCGGACTGTAAACTCCAAGATTGAATTATTTTACTCTCGAATACCTACAAAATTAGAAATCTTAACGTGTTCCAGCTACAAATTAACACATTGCGTACAAAATGTAGTTCGCGCAGACTTTTTCCGGTCACATAGCGGTTTGGTGAACTCGTGAGCTGTGATGAGGTCACACACACACGGGGCTTCGTTTCACTGTAATCGTACGATTATGTTAACACTGTTCGCATGAATGACTACTTACAAAAGCATTACCGGTAAGTTAATTAATTTTATCGGCATGCAGATGTTAATGTACAGTTGATAGCGATTTGCATTCCCTGTGGTATTAACATCGTGGACAACGCAAGGATACCTCAAGTAAAATGAACATGTTGTGAATAACAAAGGCTTTTCGTTGGCTTTTAAAGCGCTTAACGTAAAGAACTTGCTTTTCCAATATGATCGTTCTTCTACAGGCGTTATATCTTCAGAATATTAATAAATATAACTATGTTATCACCACGTTACTTAAGTTAAATTAGAATCTTTAAGTATCTCATTTGATTCAATTAGTGTTGTTTCATTTTTATGTGGAATACTTGTTGCATGACAAAAATGTTTAACCGGTTTCGCCATCGCCTTTTCGTTATTACTCACACTGTTTCGGACAAATTGGCACTGTCTAATTCGATTTGTTCGCGTTTAACGCTCTCTATATTTTAATTGGGATAGCTACAGCTGTTTTGTATAGTAGTTATTCCATTGTAACATGACAACTACTGATTTGTATGCTAACATCGTTTTAACAGGCTTATCTACATTTCTTTAAAGGTTTCTTTCATAACTCGTATTTGAACATAGATAATCGTCTACATAAGTATTATCTTCGTTTGGGTATTGCCAGTGCGGTAATTTATAACCTTTTAAATTCCACCCACTAAAACATGTTATTAATCTAAAGGTCGATTGAAATTCAATTAAGTTATAAGGTATCGAGAGGATAAGTTTAGTTCGCCAACTCAATATTATGATATTTTGTGTAACAAAAACACCGAATTGATTATAGCTGAGGTTTATTTTAAAATTTGCACATTTTAGCAGCGAAAATAATTTGGCAAAGTGATGCTTTTAGATTGTAATAGGTATTACTTTAAATTGGGAGATTTCAAAATAATACTCATTACTCCATCTGCAGACATAGACCAGATATCGCTAAAAAGTCTAAAATTTATTATTTCTTGTAGTAATAACGTTTAATTTTATGACTATCTCGAGGCTATACGCGAGTTATTACTCAAATTCATAATGTCGTTTTTCCAGCTTATAGATTTATTCAGAAGGTGTCAAGGCAAATTGGTATTATTATCGGATTAAAAATGTGCTTTGTTGTGCGGGTATCGTCTATCAACTACCAAGTTTAACGCTAAATCAACGAAGTCAAATCCAATGGATTCTCGGAATTCAACAATTTACCTCAAACAAGTGTTAACTATTTACCATGATTCAGATATTGGTTATTTATTTATTACCTCATTAAGGTATAATGTCGCGGCTTAAGTGCCGTAATAACGTCAATAATTCACATTTTTCTTGTAGCATAGCGTAGGTATTTGTTATCTATGCAAGATATCCTACCTTGGCATTACGCCTTTCATTTTGACGTAGTTGGGCAAAATAGAGTATTGTCGGAATGTATCCTCCACCTGCCACTTGATACCGGATGTTTGGTGCTTAGGACACACCTGTTTATCTCTATACACATCAATACATAGATGTAGCTTACGTCTGTTCTACAAGACTAGTTTTACAGCCAGTACGGTGCAAGGTCAATCAAATCTGTTGACTTATGTGCACAAACTTTCACTGAAGATCGTTTATTCCCAATTTTAAAAACCAATAAACATTTTACCTCGTCATAAAAGTACCATTAACACACTTATTGTTTAAGGTTAAACATTTAAATTGAGCTTAAATAACAGCTATGACTGACTGCGAGTGATACCTAGAACTCAATGATATTAATGCAAGTAATGGCTAAGTTATTAAGTTGCGTTTTACGCTAGGTACCTGTTACCCTATCAACTTACCAGACAAAAGCTGCAGCCAGCCGCAGATGTGGAATACAGTCGTCGATTGACAAAAGAAGAATAACAACATCGCACAGATGGTAAACAGAGCCAGGGCCACCGCTATGCCTACTAACACAGTTGCTATTTTGAACACGAGCCCATTTATCGAAAGGAAATCATCGAGTCTGCCTTTACAGTCTTCAAGGGCTTCGTCTGCCCTACAAATTTGCCATAACCCAAACTTTCTCGGGTACTCGGTCTCCAAATCACCGATCCATTCTGGCGTCACGAATGCTACAACGCATATAATCGCGTAGCAGATTGTGAATATAGCCCAAAGCACACCGATAGCTTTCGAATTGCGGACATAGTTGGTCGCGTACATATGTGAGGAATCCACGTACTCGATTTTCGAACCCATCTTGTTGATATCCGGTTGTTTACTTAACTTTTTTGGAACACAACACAAAAAACAAATCACACGTTATTGATAACACATTTTTTAAAAGTTTTACTTGTGCAACTATAGTTAAAGCTAGTCCATTTGCGTAGCACTAATTCCATTCATGTCTCAAAGGAAAAGTATTATTGCAAACTATTCGAGGACGCAAGAAACACGACACGGAACGTACGAAACACGAGCTGGCACAACCTCTCGCCGCGCGCCATTCGTTTAAGTGAGCAAGAGTGGGGATAAGTAATGAAGCTGCAAGCTTGACCTATTGCCTTCTACTGTTATTTTACTTTATGCAGAAATTAACTATGAATATTATAAACGATTTGTAAAGCGTTTACAATTTAACAAAACGAAGATATATATACTACTAAAATGTATGCTTGCTCACCAACCTAGAAGGAATTTAAAGCTACAACATGTCTGTCCTGTTTAGAACTATACTTAACGAAAAATTTCGAATTTAACTCGTAGCGACATCTATCGAAAATTGTAAAAATTGATTGAATTGACTATGCTAAACCTCACTTTAACGCAAACAAATGGTAAGTTTACCCTGTAAATGTCGGTACAAGATAAATTGAAATATCTCCGGGAAGAAAGAAGGGTTTAATATTTAAAAAATATTAATTGTACATGTTTTTCATTGAACGCGAGGTAAGTACTTACAAATAAATTTAGATGGAATATTACATTTGAATTTTAGATTTAACGTGAAAAACTAGTCAACAGCCCTTTAAAATGTATTAATAGGGTAAAGAGGAAGGAAGATAATATTTTTTATATACAATTATCTTAACACTGGCATAATACGCATCTATTGTCGAGCCACAAAAAACTAAACGAAAGTAAAATACATACGCCACAAACAAACGTCAAAAAAATTGATTGCATTCTTTGCATATTTTGTTTGTATTTTGTAAATTAATCATTTTGTAGTGAAATAATGGACGTTTACCACATATCTCATGTTATTTATATTATTAAACCTTAAAATTATTCTTATAAGAGTACTATGTAAAGTTGTAGGAATAAGCTTATTTCTTGCTGAAATGTCGACAAAAGACAAATGGGTTCGCCGGTTTACGGTCGACGAAACTGCGAAACACAAGAATGGATTTACTATTTACAAGATAACTTCGGTGGTAAATATCTTTTAAATGTTATATTCATCTGAATTACATTAAATAAAGAATGGCAAAGTGGTATTTTCGTATTTCAGATGTATTTATATAATTAGGTCAATGTTTATGCATTCAGTTTTGCTTGAAATGTTTAATAAGACAAAACTTTCATGTACTTTCACCCTGTACTCGTCATAAGCACCTTTCAAATTATGAATGTGTGCACTGAAGAGTTTTTTTTTAAATTATATGAATTCTTATAAGGAAAAAATAAATACCGTGAAAGATAGGTATTCTGAATGAGTCACATATTGCACAACTCTGCATTTTTAATTACGTCCTAGATTTAAATTGTTGGTTCCAAATATTGTTATACTCAATACCATAAAGATCTCGAAAATTACTGTTGACTGAAATCAAATCTGTAACCACCCAGTACAGTATGCTGGATGGCCTGTGGTCAAACTATTATACCAAGCTGTTGAGCATCAACAAGACATTTGGTAGGCGGCAATGTCTTACAGGGCAATGCACAGCACATAAAACTGGCACATTTCAATCCAGATCCAAAATAGTCCCAATCCTCCGTACCACAACAAAAAATTGAGTCACCAATGCAAAACTAACCCCAAATACACTTTGTTTTTTGTGTTTCATATCTGCAATCAGTCCTTGGACTATAAACGGATAGGTGGTGTGAGAGTTGGCGTGATGAGTGAGCCCTCCATTGAGAACACTACTCTTGTTTATGAGGGTTCTACTCCCTCTCGTGTAGCTGTAGAACAACCTGCCTCTTTAGGCGTCTGGGATGGTTTTGGCTTTATAGCTGGGCTGCCAATTGGTTAGGGTGTAAGCCAAGCCGTTGTTGGTATGTATGTGAGGAAGCTCTAATTTCTTCCTTAACTGTGGTCATTTGTAGGTTGGCATGGATTTCACTGTTTGTAATGAACCAAGGAACGTTGGATATGGTGCGCAACATAATATTTTGTGACCTCTGTATTATGGAAATATTTGAGTTGCTGGAGCTTCCCCATAGTTGTATTCCATACATCCCAAATACACTTATATAAAGTTGATTTCCCTTTGGCAGTTGTTCCCGATACAGTCTCCGGAGGCTCTGTCTATAGTATCAGTATGGAAGCGGTATAGCGACGTGCAGCGGCTCCACAAGGACATGCGTGCGCTGCACGCGGGCCTACATCTCCGCGGGACGTTCCCCCCTCTACCCAGATACAGTTTCTTCAAAAGGTTCCAAAAAGAGGTGTGATTATAAACCTTATTTTTTTGTACATAAACTGCAACTTGCAATCAAACAGGTGAGGTCTACAAGTATTGCTGTATTGCAAATAATATCAATCACTGGAGCTTTTAAAAATCTAACTTCTGAGTCAAGGCGATCAAAAGATATTTCCATTTATGAAATTTTGATATGCAAGGTTATGAAAACCTACAAGGTATTTGCTGTTGACATAGAATCATGAAATTTGGGAGGATTTGGAGGATAAGGCATTTTGTCTAAAGGAGAAATTCTGAAATCCATGCATTTGTACTTAAATCAAAGAAAAACAATTTTTAAAATTTTTTGTTTCACAAACTTTGAGAATCAATTCAATGTTTTTATCAGCGTAGATTGTTTTATTATTACAAGCTTTATTGAAATTAAACTATTTTACGGATTTTATCGCGTTTATTTACTATTTTATTTTCTCGACGTTTCGGCTGCTTTACAGCAACCATGGTCACGGGGGGACTGAGGTGTTAGACGTCCTGATGTCATAGTTAATAACTGGGTACCCTCATATTTAGTTGTTGTTTGCGGTCCGATCCACGCAGAAAGTGCTTACGGTGTCCTGAGGTCTTGCAATGGTACACTAGGTTTTGGATTTAATCATATTGATTACTGGATCCCAAGTTGGTGGTAGCACCCAGCCATCTTCCCTATTGAAATTAGGATGTTTTTTAATTTCAATGGCCTCACGTATCATCCTTGGTCGGAGTCGGTGTTCTTTTGCGAGGATATGCGGTTTATCAAATCTGATATAATGGCGGGTGCGGTCCTGTACATGTTCACAGATTGCAGACTTCGTGGAGCGTCGGTGTTTCACGTCAGCTATATGTTCTTTTACGCGGGTTTTAATTGATCTTTTAGTTTGTCCTATGTAAGAGAGCCCACATTCACAATCGAGTTTGTATACCCCTGCATCTTGTAGAGGAATGTGACACTTGACAGGTGGTAAAAACTGACACTGACTGAACTTGACAGGTGGTAAAAAGCCCACATTCACAATCGAGTTTATATAGATGTAGCCACATCTTGAAACGGGCTTCAATCAAAACTTACTTCAAGCCACCGAAGAAGATTAGTCAGTTTTTACCACCTGTTTTATTTATTTTACCATTTATTTTTAACAGTACACACACTTATTTCATAGTTGGTTATAACAATTACAATAACAAATAACAATTGGGTCCAGGTGATAGAGGAGCGAGCCAAGACCACAAAGGCTCTGCTGGAGTTCATAGCGGAGCACCAGCTGCTGTTCACCAGCACAGACTTTGTCAACTTCTTGCAGGTCAGTCTTTTATATCCAGTTACTTTCTTTATCTTAGGCAGTGGTGCAGGTTCCGACCCCGGGCTTGCACCTCTGGAATTTGAAGTGCAAATGTCCACATGCTAGACAGTGAAGGCGAACATTGTATAAATGGATTTTTTTTTTGTTATTTTTGCTAAGGAATTCTTTAAGGTCCAATAGAAATCAACCCCCTGAGGTGTGGAATTGGGGGTTGCAGGTCGCAAATTCATGTGTACATCAGCCTAGTCTGAGCTACCTAACGTCGTAAATTGTGAGCTTATTCTGTAGCTTTTTTGATGCACCAAGGTTTCTCGAAATAGGTTTTTGTTTTTTTAATTTTTTTTTTTGTGATTTCCAGACAGGATATCCGGAGCCGGTGTCAGAGTGTGGTGGCGTCATCAACGCGATCAGGTCGTCATTGCACCTGCCTATCGAGGAGACTCCGCCCCTAGAGTATCAGACTGACGATGACGATGCCAGGACGCCCACACATGCCGGTAACACTTTTGCTGTCCAGTAGGTAAGCCTACATGACCGTGTAGACATAACTTTTGTCTCTTTCAACTGTCAGATTTGTCGAGAAAATGACGTCATTGACGACGTTTAACGAAAACTGACGTCATTTTCTCGACAAATCTGACAGTTGAAAGAGACAAAAGTTATGTCTACACGGTCATGCTAAGCCTATTGTAGTTGTAGCATTTACGGTAGACATATGCCGTGGAATTTGTAGATTTTGTCACTCTCTCTAGTATGAAATAGGACAGAGAGCGAGCGAGCGAATCCTCGACAGGGGTCTACTATTGACATACGTGCTAGTACTAATCCCACTGGTCTGACATTAAAATCATAATCAGGACGGCAATATACTTTTGCCCGTTTTGCACTCGGTCAGTGACGGCTCAATACCAACCCTGTGTAAATATGCATAAAGATTGAATTACTGTGGCATATGCTGCGCATCGACGCGGTACAATTTTCTCGCGCAATTAATGACGTTTCGTTGAAGAATGAGTTTTATCTATGAGTCAATAGTGTCGGTTTTAGTATTGGCAAAGATTTCAGCGCACGTGTTTGACGCCTCAGTGTGTGCAGGGCTATAAGTATCATTTTAATTTCCATGTAATATCTTCCTATCAACCGGCTTCATTATCTTGATATTAAATTAAATAAATAGTTTAAAAAAACTGAATTTGAAAAACCTAGGTGAACTAAAAGGTTAGAAGTAACCGCATAATTTATGTAATTTGGCGAAAAGAAAAACATGGATCGAATTGAGAAACTCCTCCTTATTTTGAAGTCGGTTAAAAACTATTGGATTTTTTTTACAGCAAGAGTGGCAACAGATGCTGGTGAGGTTCAGGCAATGAGCGCGGACGAGACCGACTTCATATCACAAATACCTATCTACGAAGCAGCAGATGTAGAAATACGGGAATCACCCAAAAACTCCGAAACCAACAGCTTCGAGTCCATAGACTCTATAGAGAGCATAGACAGCGATATGTACGACGAACTGAACAAACTGACCATAGACAAAACGAAACCTAGTGTCAAAACGAAGACAGTGTTGCCGGATTTGATTAATTTCGACGCGCCATCTACATCTAAATTCGAAGACTATCACACAATGCCCAAAAAAGCTGATTCAGAGACAATGTCTTTGAATTCTAACGTCTGTTCGTCTATGGATTCGCGTAGGAGTTCACAAGTGTCCGTGTACAGTAAAAGTGTTGTGTCTCTTTCCAATGTGGAGTGTAAGACGAGGACGGAGGATAGTTATGTGTTCGAGGCGGGGTACATGTTGAACTTGGCGGCGCGGTGCGAGGACATGGGCGACCACCAGAGGGCGTTTGAGTGCTACAAGTCGGGCATTGAGAAGATGTTGATTGGAGTACAATGTAAGTGCATCCTTTATTTACATGTACTGCGATAAGGATCTATATGAATGTGGCCGATTAGTATTACTTATCATCCTACTAATATTATCACTAATGTGAATCTTTGTGAGGATGGATGGATGTTTGTTACACTTTCACGGTAAAACTACTCAACGAATTTTGATGAAACTTTACAATACTCCCATAATCTTGTTTAAAATTAGAATAACAAAAACATATTGTTCCTCAGACAAGTTATTATTGGTCAAGGAATTATTTAGTCAAGTTGTCAGGGAAATTTAAGGGATCTTTTTTGCCATTTAGAATTTATTAAATTACAATGAAGTTTACAGTTCAACGCGGAGCATTCAATGAACGTTTTTTTCGTCTGTATTTCTTTTTTTTTATGAGATAGGGAGACAAACGAGTAGACGTTTCACCTGATGGTAAGTGATCAACGCCGCCCATGGACACCTGCAACACCAGGGGCATCGCAAATATCGCCATACTCAACGTATTATCTGAAACTAAGCAATGATTGTACTATGGGTACCGTACAATGGTCTGAGGCTTACCCAGTTACACTCAGACCAGAGCAAATTCTTCTTCTTTTCGAGTCAATAGTCTACACCTCATTTTGTAGAAATTTTGCCACAGCAATCGCGTTGGGAGTGGCCGCATACAGGTCCTCCCTCGTGCAGGTGATTGGGCACAGGGGACTAGACAGCAAGTGTGGCATAGACTGAAATAGTAGATTGTATCACAAGGGAGCAAAATAATATTTTTACGGCGACGGCGCTCTTTTGAATCCAGAGCGAAGTGAGGGACTCTAGAGTAGAATCCCGAGCGTAGCGAGGGATTCTTTAGTAGAATCCTGAACGTAGCGAGGGATTCAAAGTATGTCGCCCGAGCCAAAAATATATTTTGCGCCCGAGAGATACACTCTACTTTTCATCACCCACTATGAGAAAATAACAGGCGCCTCATATTTTTAACCGGCTTCCAAAAAGGAGGAGGATCTCAATTTGATTGGTATGTTTTTAACCGACTTCCAAAAAGGAGGAGGTTCTCAATTCGGCCGGTATGTTTTTTTTTTATGTATGTACACCGATTACGCTGCGAGTTATGATCCGATTTACGTGATTCTTTTTTTGTTTGATGCGGAATAGATGCCATTTGGTCCCATAAAAATTTAAAATTGTACGGCCAAGCAGTTTTTTTATTAAGAAAAACACAAGAATGTAAATCCTTATTTGAAAAAAGCAACCATGGAGTTTCTTGCCCATTCTTCTCCATAGGAAATGCATTCCGAATGGGTGGTAGAGATACTATTTTTACTATTTATTGACGATATTCTGATTCTGATCCTGATGCATTTTATGAACATTTTTATGTTTATTATGATCATTATTTACGTGGATGATGTAGTTGTATACGGCGTTTTAAGGAGTTTTCATATAGGTTGATTATTAGTTTTTGTTTAATACGGATTGTTTACAAACATCGAAACTAACCCCCAAAGGAGTGGAAAGGGGACCCCCCTTTCCACTCTGTCAATGGGGGTCCAATCCGGACTACAGCATATCTCCGGCGTTAGTGAACCGATTTCGAAAAATCTTTTTTTGTTTAATACGGATTGTTAACAAAAATCGAAACCCACCCCCAAAGGGGTGAGGGGGGGGGGGGGGTTGGTTTTGGCTGTAAATATTTACTTTTTTAGGGTTGTAATGAGGTGGTAAAAATTGCATATTTTCAACGATTATTGACACTAAAAAGTGTGAAAAAAAAAAAACCCACTTCAAAAACCTAGGTGCACTAAAAAGCTACAAATAACCTTATAATTTGAAGACATTTGAAGTCGGTGCCAATGCATGTGTGTATTTGCCTAGTCTGACGTAGATTGGCACCTACTTCAAATGTCTTCAAATGATAAGGTTATTTCTAGCTTTTTAGTGCACCTAGGTTTTTGAAGTCGGTTTTTGTTTTTTGTTAAAAAAATATTTTTTTATTATTGAGCTGGCGCGGCGTGACTATGGGCCGTCGTACCAGCCAGTCTTTATTCAAACAATATTTGCGTTCGATTTCTCGGGCGCTGAACACTAAGATTTTCCAAATTCAAAAGTGCGCGGAAAAGTAAATTGCGGCGCACTTATAAAGAGGATTAAAAACTCATTACTGCCCGCTAAAAGTTTCTTATAGAAAACACCACCTTTGGGCGCACTTAAAGGCGAATCAAGTCGTCCTTTTCGAATAGATGGGATGAAAACAATATTTGCGTTCGATTTCTTTGGTGCTGAACACTAAGATATTCCAAATTCAAAAAGTGCGCGGGAAAGTAAATTGCGGCGCAGTTATAAAGAGGATTAAAAAATCATTACTGCCCGCTAAAAGTTTCCTATAGAAAACACCACCTTTGGGCGCACTTAAAGGCGAATCAAGTCGTCCTTTTCGAATAGATTGGATGAAAAGGCCAGATTTGTGCCTAGCGGGAATCGAACACGCAACCAATCGAGCGGCCCACGCTCATACCACTAGACTAAGCCGTCGTCAATAACATTGATAACGCAACGTCGTCGCTTCCGTGTGTGCGAAGGACACTGGAAACGCGTCCAATTGTTCGCCATAGCAAAACGATCTGTATTGACACACCGAAAAAGTTTATAAGACGGAACGAGCGAATTTCGACGCGTGATCCGTGGCTTTTACCAAATAAATTTAACCTTTATCCATAGTAACACAGAGTTCGTTTTGGTATTGGCTTTAAAGCCAGCGTCGGATTACCGACCGAGTCGACCCACTGTCGACTGTTGTACAGTTTGCACTACTACTACAGCCCTTTTAACGTCCCACTACTGCGCACGGACCTCCCTTCAATGCGCGGGGGATTTGGGCCATAGTCCACCACGCTGGCCCAGTGCGGGTTGGCAGACTTCACACATCTAACGAGAACTAGTCAAGTTCCCTCAGACGTGCAGGTTTCCTCACGATGTTTTCCTCCACAGTTTCATAGCAAGTGGTAATCTCGGATGAAAATGAGATTGATGAAACCCAGAGGTGCGAGCCGGGGTTTGAACTAGCACACTTTGATTGCAAGACGTGTGGTCGACCACTCAGCTACCACAGTTTGTATTGCGCACAGCTAGTATCGGGCGATAAGCTTATCGCCGGTTATCGCGTGTAGTCCGCCGACCGCGGCGGGTGACGGGTGGCTCGCGACGCCTTCAGATGGACCTCTTACACCTCTGCCACTACTTGAAGGAGTTCCATAAGGACGACAATGACGTCAGCGATGACTGTGAGATTATTTGAATTTTAATTTTTGGAGGTCTGATTTCGAAAAAAAACTTACATAGATAACTGAACTCTTGGTAGCAGTGGTAGCCGAGTGGTCGAACGCACGCCTTGCAATCAAAGTGTGCAGGTTCAAACCCCGGCTCGCACCTCTGGAATATAAGTGCGAATCTCATTTTCATCCGAGATTATCATTTGCTATGAACGATGAAAACGGTGAAGGAAAACTTCGTGAGGAAACGTGCACGTCTGAGAGAGATGTGTGAAGTCTGCCAATCCGCACTGGGCCAGCGTGGTGGACTATGGCCCGGATCCCCCTCGCATTGACGGTAGGTCCGTGCCCATCAGTGGGACGTTAAAAGGGCTGTAGTAGTAGATAACTCTATAAAGCACACTACTGGGGCGTCGACAATCGCGCGGATTTTTTTTTGCACTACCAAAATAAACAAGGTTCGGGGGGGGGGGGGGGGGGGGCATACGTCGAATAGGGGCATATTATGTCGAATTATGCGAGAATTGCCCCCTGTGTTGACTCATAGAAAATATAAATTCTTTAATTAAACGACACTGGCAGCGCGAGCGAATTTTGACGCGTGGCTGTGACCACAGAAAATCAATCTTTGTGTATTTTGGTCACAGAGTACATTTTCGAAAAAAAAATACAAGTGACAAGCCTCGCGCGCGGCTTTGTTAGAGGTTTTATTCTGCGAATACCACGAAATGTGCTTTAAAATAGTTAGTACACAAATGATAAGATAACATTTTGATATCGATAAACTATTTGTAGATGTGAAAAAAATAGTATATCCACTGGCGTGTATTATCACCAACTATTGCACTCGTATGATTTAAGAAAGTGATACAGTGACTACGTGGGACATAATCTGTGACATTTTCTTTTGTATTGTATGGTACTCAAAGTACAAGCGTTGCTTGGTTTGGGATCCTACGATTAGCATGGTGTTGTCTGGCGATATTTATCATTTATTTGGTAGAATCTGACTATGTGTAAGTGCTTTTTGCCCTACACGAATAAAAAAAAATTGATTTTGATTACTAACTGTTGCTTGCGACTTCGTCCGTGTGGTAATAACTACAAAAAACTGAGCCGTCGCGGGACGCCTGGCAGATGTGAAACATAAAATATAAACGTCGTAGCGGCGAGTGAGCGGAGTCAGCCGGTGGGCGGAGCCTAAGCGGCGTAAGAACCGAGGAGCCGATGAGTACGAAGTGTGGCCCCATTTAAAACTATACTTTATGCATTAAGTAATAAGGTTGATTTCATTTTGTTGTGGCGAAGCGTCGGAAAATCTCGCCACGCCAAAAATCAGGTTTACCCCTCGCCTATAGATGTTTCACATCAAAATTATTTGTTCAATTCACTGTGGGTTTTAATTATTTTGTGCGGAACCCTAAATAAAAGTTATTCCGTCTCGTCAATGCAAACCCACGGACATTTTTTTTTTCACGATTAGTCGATTACATCCCGGCGGGTGTGAACGCTAGTGGATAAGACGTTGATATGTAGGTAAATGGGTTGTATCATATCGCAAATTTCTTTATATTATTTATCGATAACTCCTAATCTTTTATTACAAAGAAGTACAAAAGAACCTAATCAACTACAGTACACCATGCCAGCGTGATGGACTATGCCACAAATCCTGCTTGAGGGAATGGAGGGAATGGAGGGAATGTACTCGTTATAATGACAATAGTCCTATCAACTACATTGGGACTGAAATGCGACGACTTGTGGGTGCAATACAGTGCACCCCTGCCTACACCTTTGGGCAATATTGGCTTGATATTTTATTTTCTACCTGCATTTGCATTTATTATTTATTTATTAACTAACTTATTTTGATTACAAAATGGGAGTTACATACCTTTGAATATTGCTAAATTCAAGTTTGATTAAAAATCGGCATGCAATAACGTTTTATCCATCATTCAATCTTTACCCGGAATTTAAACTTTATTATTATCAGGTCGAGAGTTGAATTTCAAACAGCTAACTCTATACGGTTGCTATCATTGCAGCGGACACGGACCCGCAGAGGCGAGCGCTGATAAAAGAGAAGACGAACAAGTATCTGTCGTACGCCGAAGAGATATATAAGAACCATCTCTGCAATGCCGAACAAAGTGTTAGTATGCAATGCAAATTCAATTCTAACAACAACTATATACGGTTATAATTCCTATATCAATCTAGGCTTATGTGTGAAGTCTAATAATTCAGTTTCATTCCAATTTGAACTTTATTTCAGTAAATAAAAGTACAATTTCAATTCTCAAGACTATATTCAGATGTATAGCAATTGCACAAATATACTCATCTCACTCTAACCTGTATTTACAGCTGCTACCAGAGCGGGACGACACTATCCGGCCATTGCACTGCCCCATACCGATATCGATGCTGAAGAGACCATACGAAGATCTCTCTTTATACAAAGTACTGGCGATACTGGGATCAAGTATGATGCTTGTACTACACAGACGGGAACAGACGTGCTACGCTATGAAGGTATTATCACGCTTAATATTCTCTATGGGGTCGATAGTGTAATAGAATGATCAAAGAATTAGGATATTACGGTAGAAGTGACGCTACATAGTATACACATTATTGGCTGTAAGGAAATTTCCACAGAGTACTATCAATGGCTACAATAGCTACACTTTTGCCTGAAGACTGAGTACGTTTTAAAAGCAATGTGATTTGATATATTTAAATGCTTCTTTCATCTTTTCCGTCTTAGTTTATTCGCGAGGAATTGAGGAACCCTAATTATGTTCCCAAAATTAAAGTAGCCTAACTTACTCTCTATAACATCAGCTGTCTACCAGTGAAAGTCCCGTTAAAATCGGTCGAGCCGTTTGGGAGTTAACTTAAAACAGATATTTTTTTTAACAATCTCCCAAATGGCTGGACCGATTTTGACGGGACTTTCATCCGCTGATAGCTGATGTTACAATTTTTGTTTCGTTTTTCAGGTAATCCAAAAAGTACCCAACAACCTAACGGAATTCGACGAATACTTCCTGCAGCGTACCAACGAAACGAGACAACCAGTGCTGCCAACCGTTATACCGTACATGGTGCCGTTACACGCGTTCATCGAGACTGCCAACCTCATATTTCTAATACTATCATACGCACCGGGGGAGAAATTATTCGAATATATTAAAAACTATAAAAATAGCATGCCGAACACACCGGCTAGGGAGGTCAACTTAGAAAACGTATTCACCGACCCAAAGAATATGATCCAAGAGGTGAACGATAATGTGGTTGTGAACGATAATAATAATTTAGAGTTGAATAGTGATGTGTCAGTGAATGAGTTGGTTTTAAACTCTCAGAGGCTGTTGTCGAATGTCGATAAAGTGTTGAGTGATGTGCCGGACAGTGATGTGGATGTTGTCGATAATGATATCGTTGCGCCCGCGTTGAATAGGGTGAGTAATTAGTAAACTTTTTTTATAGAGATTTATGCAACCAAAATTAATTGATAAGACGAGATATCGAATCGAGGGGTGAAAGGCGACATTTTTATTACAAACTATATTAACTTGCAATGTATGTCCGGGTGGAATCTTGCAACTTAATTTCAAATCAGTTATCTTTGACCGATTGAGCTGAAATTTGGTATACACGCTTATTTTGGATGACAATGCATGCTTAGCTATGTGACGTCATTCTAATTCCAATATGGCGGATCATCCAAGATGGCGGAATAATTATTTTTTCTGCACTACCACAGTATGGGTATCAAATGAAAGGGCTTGCTGAGGAGAACACGAAAACTAAGGGCAATTAAATAAAAGCTTGTTTTAAAAATAAAAAATATTAACCTTACAGCTGAGCAAACTCATTCAACACAGAAAAATATTTGTAACAAAAAACATAAACCAACTTCAAAACCAGAAATAGACACTCAAAAGCGAAAAATACATTAATATAATTATTATAAGCGCTGCCCACTCATCTATTTGAAGTTGGTACCAGGCAAATCTAATATGTAGTACTATGATCTGTATCTAATACTAGATACTATGTATGTAGTTAGTGGGTAGATACTTGTAGGTAGTATCTATCTACTACCTATTAGACTTGACTTAAAAAAAAATAATGGTAAAAAATACTTTTTAAAAACAACTACTACTACTACAGCCCTTTTAACGTCCCACTGCTGGGCACGGGCCTCCCCTCAATGCGAGGGGGATTCGGGCCATAGTCCACCACGCTGGCCCAGTGCGGGTTGACAGACTTCACACATCTATCGAAAACTTGTCAAGTTCCCTCAGACGTGTAGGTTTCCTCACGATGTTTTCCTTCACCATTTCATAGCAAGTGAGATAATCTCGTATGAAAATGACATTCGCACATAAATCCCAGAGGTGCGAGCCGGGGTTTGAACCTACACACTTTGATTTGCAAGGCGTGCGTTCTACCACTCGGCTACCACTGCTACCTTTTTAAAAACAAGCTTTTATTTGATTGCCCTTAGTTTTTGTGTTCTCAGCAATCCCTTTCATTTGATACCCATACTGTGGTAGTGCAGAAAAAATAACTATTCCGCCATCTTGGATGATCCGCCATATTGGAATTAGAATGACGTCACATAGCTAAGCATGCATTGTCATCCAAAATAAGCGTGTATACCCAATTTCAGCTCAATAGGTTAAAGATAACTGATTTAAAATTCAGTTGCAAAATTCCACCCGGACATACATACATTGCAAGTTAATATAAAGCTGTTAATATAAAGCTCATCTCTCACTTACGATTCGCAGATGACATCGTCATTATGGCAGAGACGCTGCAAGACCTGCAAAGGATGTTGAATGGCCTGGCTGATTCTTCTCGTCGCATCGGTCTCCGCATGAATTTGGATAAAACCAAAATCATGTACAACGAGCACGTTGTTCCGGAACCGATTGCTTTAGATGGGATCCCACTCGAAGTTGTTACGCAGTATGTTTACCTAGGGCAGACGCTCCAACTATGTAAACACAACTTCGAGAAGGAAATCCAGAGAAGAATTCAGCTAGGTTGGGCAGCATTCGGAAAACTCCGTCGAGTCTTCTCATCACCTATACCGCAGTGTCTAAAGACAAAAGTATTTAACCAGTGCGTCCTACCCGTGATGACATACGGAGCCGAGACGTGGACACTCACAGTTAGACTGGTCCACCAATTTAAAGTCGCCCAGCGAGCTATGGAGAGAGCTATGCTCGGTGTTTCTCTGCGGGATCGAATCCGGAACGAAGTAATTCGCCAGAGAACTAAAGTTATCGACATAGCTCAACGGATTAGCAAACTGAAGTGGCAGTGGGCCGGTCATATCTGCCGCAGGACTGACAACCGTTGGGGTAGACTCGTCCTAGAGTGGAGACCGCGAATTGGCAAACGTAGTGTAGGACGTCCTGTGACTAGGTGGAGCGACGACATACGCAAAGCGGTGGGCAGTGACTGGAAAAAAGAGCCGAAGATCGGGCTCAGTGGCGCATATTGGGAGAGGCCTACGTCCAGCAGTGGACTGACACCGGCTGATGATGATGATGATGATAAAGCTTGTAAAAATTTGCGTAGTTTTATAGATCTAAGCATACATAGGACAGCGGGAAGCGTCTATGTTATATTCTATATAGTGATGTATATTGGCAAGTATATTTTCAATATATGTAATGGTATGTGTTGTAGTTAGTGGCGCGCGGCTCGCTGCCGCCCTCAGCGGTGTGCAAGTGGGCGGCGGAGATACTCACCGCTATAGAGAGTCTGCACAACAGCGGCGTCGTCTGCAGGTACCTATTATAAAGCCTGTATCAATGTCATTCAGATAAAAATATACAAATACATCGTCACGCTTGTATTCCCCGAAGGGGTAGGCAGAGGTGCAATGCAGTGCGCCAACAATTCGGCCATGTATTTTGGTCCCAATGTAATAGGGGGCGAGCCTATTGCCATTATATCGGGCACGTTCCCCCTCAATACGAGGAAGATTTTGGACCATTGTCATTCACGCTGGCCCAGTGCGGGTTGGTGAACCTCACACGCCTTTCTATAGACGTGCCGGTTTCCTTACGATGTTTTCCCTTACCGTTCAGCAAGTGGTAATCATTGTTGAAAATTACATTCGCACATGAAAATTATCTCAAAGGTGCGCGCCTGTGATTTGAACTTGCACCCCTTACGTTCAAGGCGGGCGTTCTTGCCCACGAGGCTACCGCGTGGCAAACCTCAAAATATTATTTCGGATTTCTGATACACCGTATATTGAAATGATGTTTTTCTATGCTTTCAGAGATCTGAACCCAACGAACATCCTTCTAGGGGACCGCGGTCAGATAATTCTTACATACTTCCTGCATTACCCGGGGCTGGACATGTGTCTGGCGAAGCTTCACTCGCACGGTTACGCCGCGCACGGCACGCACGACTCGTACGCCATGTACGTGGCGCCCGAGCTGCACGCCAGCGCCGTGGGAATTGATAGTGACGTGCCGGAGTGCGTTTGCGACTATTGGAGTTACGGCGCCATTATGTACTACCTGCTGTGCGGCGTGGTGAGATATAAATAAATATATATAAAATAATAAATATAAAAAAAGCAGTGGCAGCCGAGTGGTCGAACGCACGCTTTGCAATCAAAGTCCGCTGGTTCAAACCCCGGCTCGCACCTCTGGGATTTATGTGCGAATCTCATTTTCATCCGAGATTATCACTTGCTATGAAACGGTGAAGGAAAACATCGTGAGGAAACCTGCACGTCTGAGGGAACTTGACTAGTTCTCGATAGATGTGTGAAGTCTGCCAACCAGCACTGGGCCAGTGTGGTGGACTATGGCCCGAATCCCCCTCGCATTGAGGGGCGGCCCGTGCCCAGCAGTGGGACGTTAAAAGGGCTGTAGTTAGTTTTTAGGGTTCCGTACCCAAAGGGTAAAACAGGAACCCTATTACTGAGACTTCGCTGTCCGTCCGTCCGTCTGTCACCAGGCTATATCTCATGAACCGTGATAGTTAGAGAGTTTCAATTTTCACAGATGATGTATTTCTGTTGCCGCTATAACAACAAATACTTAAAAACAAAATAAAATAAATATTTTAGGGGGCTCCCATACAACAAACGTGATTTTTTGTGCCGTTTTTATAGATAATGGTACGGAACCCTTCGTGCGCGAGTCGGACTCGCACTTGGCCGGTTTTAATAAATATTGCCAGACAGCACATTACTCATCGTATGATTCCAAATCAAGCAAAGCTTGTACTACCATGGTGTACTTGTACTACTACAGCCCTTTTAACGTCCCACTGCTGGGCACGGGCCTCCCCTCAATGCGAGGGGGATTCAGGCCATAGTCCACCACGCTGGCCCAGTGCGGGTTGGCAGACTTCACACATCTATCGAGAACTAGACAAGTTCTCTCAGACATGCAGGTTTCCTCACGATGTTTTCCTTCACCGTTTCATAGCAAGTGATAATCTTGGATGAAAATGAGATTCGCACATAATCCCAGAGGTGCGAGCCGGGGTTTGAACTGGCACACTTTGATTGCAAGGCGTGCGTTCGACCACTCGGGTACTAATGCTACTACTTGTACTATGGTACTTTTATTTGTAATGTACCAATGTCGACCTTATTTCGTATGTGGTAAAGTTGAATGTGTTGTCGTCAGCCGCTGTGGCAGTGTCACCGCGGCGTGTTCACGAGCCACACCATCTTGCAGCTGAGTGACGACCTGCCGCTAGAAGCGGAGTCACTACTCACACAGGTATATTATTATTTACATTACATACTAAACTTACAATGAAAACTAATTAAATTGATACCCATACTGTGGTAGTGCGAAAAAAAATAACTATTCCGCCATCTTGGATGATCCGACATATTGAGATTAGGATGACGTCACATAGCTGAGCATGCATTGTCATCCAAAGTAACCGTGTATACCAAATTTCAGCTCAATCGGTTAAAGATAACTGATTTAAAATTCAGTTGCAAGATTCCACCCGGACATACATTGCAAGTTAATACAGGGTGTATCAGAAGTCCGAAATAATACTTTGGGTACATATACGGTAACTCTTATGTGGATGCTTAGTCAAGACAGTTTATACCTATCTATCATAGTTTCTGAGTTAAAGACCTTTGAATATTTCTCACAAGTATCGTGTTCTGGCCCTTGGGTACATTTGTGAACCTATCAAGCAGTGTAAACTACATTTACGCAGGGCAGCTACCAATATTCACAAAAGAGATCATGAAAATTTAACATAGGTCTCGAGATATTACGAGTTCTAGAAATTGGCGACGAAAAAAAAGTGGGAAAAACATGGTCGAATTTCAATCAAATTTTTATACCATTCGGTTGTATACCCGATACTGATGCAAACGTCAAAGTATTATTTCGGACTTCTGAAACACCCTGTATAAAGCTTGTAAAATACAATATGAAAAATAAATTATATCGAGTGGTGAAAGGCGATTTGACTTCAGCGACACTTTTGGGCGATATTTACTTAAATACTATTTGAAATCAGTGAATTGCTCTGCGTCCATTGAGTATGCACACCTGTAAAGTTAAAAATTATTTTTAACAAAAAACAAAAACCGCCTTCAAAAACCTAGGTGCGCCCAAAAGCTAGAAATAACCTTATAATTCATTATATGAAGTCGGTGCCAATCTACGTCAGACTATACAAATACACACATGGATTGGCGCCGTCTTCAAATACTATAATGAATTATGAGGTTCTGGTTGTCTGCGGCCTCAGTACGCCTGCCAAGATGTTTTCTCACAAGTCCCAAAAACATCTTGTCAACTTGCGTTCTCGTATCTTATTTGCTAACATGGCTTCCAAGATGTTTAAAAATAGACAGCCTGCTAAAATTTTCTCACAGTTTACGATCTTTCGTTCATTCGTTCATTGAAATGACAAATAGAGCGAGACGGAGCTTTACAAAGAAAAAAGATGCTGCATACACATCATAGAATATATTAGATTATTTATGCACAGATTAAAAATACCTTTGGGCATAGCTTCTTTTTTATTATGCCGGAAGCTTTACGTATTATCATTTGGTCGGTGGTATTATGCTTAAAATTTATTTCTTGGGCACTATACTATTTTATTTGCCAATTTAAATAACTTTACATTGTAAAACGGCAAAAAGCACGCAAAGTATGATGCCGAACAAAATCTAACCTCAAACCTACAGATTTTTTGTAAAATATGGATTTTAAATCACGTGGAATAGGATTATGGGGATTTTCGGAAGAAAATAAAACAGATAGAAATGTCTCTACACTTTTTTGTTGTTGTTTGTCGAACACGAAAATAAATTTACGTGTTCGTTTTCGGAAGAATTTTGCATGTAGTCCGCTTGATATTGGCGAAGGATAGAGTAAAATAAGTATTATTTGTTATAATAGTGTATAAAATGCTATATTTATGTACTTCTTACAGCCTAATTATTTTCTCATCACCGGCCTTTGGCCGTGAGAAATTTCTTTACGTTGACCTGTCAAATTCGTGTGTCTATGGTACATTTTGGTAACCCATGCTAGCACTTAAGATATAACATCTTATCCATACGTCAAACACGTCTTATTTAACTGTCAAACCCATTTTATATTTACGCCATGCTAGCAAATAAGACGTAACGATTTTGCCACAAAAATGACGTCACGATGCGTGAGAAAATGTCTTATCTTGGCAGGCGTACTGAGGCCGCTGGAAGAAATTGCTTTTATTTATTTATTATTTTATAATAAGTAGTGGTAGCCGAGTGGTCGAACGCACGCTTTGCAATCAAAGTGCGCAGGTTCTATCCCCGGCTCGCACCTCTGGGTTCCATGTGCGAATCTCATTTTCATCTGAGATTATCACTTGCTAAGAAACGGTGACGGAAAACATCGTGAGGAAACCTGTGTGCCCGGTATAATGGCAATAGGCTCGCCCCCTATTACATTGGGACCAAAATACATCGGCGAAGTGTGGGCGCACTGCAGTGCACCTCTGCCTACCCCTTCGGGGAATACAGGCGTGATGATGATGTATTTACTATTTCATTGTTTATTTATTTCATAAATATGTGGTGTACAATTACATAGCCCCACAAAACCGTACAATCGGTTTGACTGTGGGATCAATTGAGTCTCATATAACTATTACTTATCACAATTGGTACTGGGTTAAATAGTATCTTAGCAACTTCTTTTTAAATATACGCTTGTCAGTTTCACTTCTAATATCTACCGGCAGACTGTTGAGTAGGTATGGTAAACGTTTTTTAAGCGTTATATCACCATAATAGTTAACAACTTTAGGTATATTTATCGATAAGACCGCCAAATTGTACATACTGTATTTAGAACTAAGAACGTTGTATTATTTTATTTGTTTGGTGTGTGCAATAAATACTCTATCTATCTATATAGCTCACATAGAAAATTCGTATATTTTTTTAGGGTTCCGTACCCAAAGGATAACCTATTGCTGAGACTTCGCTGTCCGTCCGTTCGTCCGTCTGTATCTCATGAACCGTGATAGTAAGAGAGTTGAAATTTTAACAGATGATGTATTTCTGTTGGCGCTATAACAACAAATACTAAAAAACAGAATAAAATAAATATTTAAGGGGGCTCCCATACAACATACGTTATTTTTTTGCCGTTTTTATAGATAATGGTACGAAACCCTTCGTGCGCGAGTCCGACTCGCACTTGGCCGGTTTTTATTTAAATACTGAATATTATCTTCAGCTGTTAACCTACGAGCCTTCGGAGCGTCTCGGCGCGGGAAAGGACGGCATTGAAGAGATCAAGCGACATCCATACTTCAAGTTGGTCGACTGGAAACATATATACGACAGCTGGGCCGTGCCCGACTGACCACGACACAACAGCGATAACTATTAGGGGTATACGTCAATCTAAAACACAATCTATCTGTCTACAAAATTTCATCCAAATCGGTACGGCCGTTTTTACACAATTCCCAGTCAAACTAATGAATGTTTTCACTAACGGTATAAGCGATGCTTGCATTTTGAGCAGTTATCTAGCTCAAAATATTTTTTTATCAACAGTTAGTCGACGACTAAGCCTAAGAGCCGCCTAAGTAAACGACATCGATTCGGTCACGCGTAAGCTGAGTTTTTTTTATTAGTTCCTTTGACAATATTCAACAAGGACACAAATGAATAAAGAAAAACTATTAGTGAAGAACGAATGGTGTTACAGAAGTTGTTAGGTTTAGGCGTCTCTTAGCTTATCGTTAGTGAAAAACTATCACTGACAATTTTTCCCATTAGAATAGCGACATCTAGCTGCGATTTGATTAACTAGGCCGCGTTTAAAATCAACGCCATCTAGCGGTGACTGCGTGTACCAAAAAAATTACGAGTTTAAATTTTTCACCGCTAGACATCGCTGACTTTTTAAATACAAGAATATAGATTTATATTATTTACGAATATAATTTGGCTGTGTGTAAAATATAAATTAAAATATTAATATAATCCCATATTTAAAATAATTTCGTTTCATATTCAAAAGACATCATAAAACACTTTTATTTGTGTTACATACTAATTTATACAAAGTAAAACCTATCTACAAAGTTATTAATCGTGACCATGGTATTATTAGTAGAACACTTGTATACTGAAATGCTGTTATATGTGTTTTGTAGACGTATTACAAATTTGGAGTTAAATATTTTAGTTGAAACGTTCCAAAAATTTATTTAAAAAATATTAATAGTTCCTATTTGAAAAAGTTCTTAAAAATTATGTATGCATCTCGACAATATCGTATTTTTACATAAAAAGTAATAAATTGAGTATTATTGTTAATTTATATTTTAACCCAAATAAATAAAGTTTGTCGAACGCACGCCTTGCAAATCAAAGTGTGCAGGTTCAAACCCCGGCTCGCACCTCTGGGTTTCATGTGCGAATCTCATTTACATCCGAGATTACCACTTGCTATGAAACGGTGAAGAAAAACATCGTGAGGAAACCTGCACGTTTGACGGAACTTGACTAGTTCTCGATGTGTGAAGTCTGTCAACCCGCACGGGGCCAGCGTGGTGGACTATGGCCTGAATCCCCCTCGCATTGAGGGGAGGCCCGTGCCCAGCAGTGGGACGTTAAAAGGGCTGTAGTTAAATAAAGTTTGTAATTCCAAATAAAGTTACAGGATGAGGTGCATGATTTAATAATGTATTTTTATGCTTCTAGTCTATTTATTGTTTTAATATATTAAACAAAGCTACTTAAAAGTATTAAATGTTAATAATAGTACGGTATTTATGAGTTTAGTTTTTTTGTACAAAATATTATATTTAAAAATAATCGCAATAGAAAAGTATTTATTTGGTTCAAATTATTATTAGCTAAAACTTCTTGGAAAGCTATAATTTAGTGCTAACTGATTTAGTTAAGTCATAGTTTGTGTACAAGCATGAAGATAAGGGTAATTTTAGTTAGGAGAGTTGTCTATTATTTAAACCAGCAGGCATAGCATGTCCGCCAAGACCAGGCTTATGTCATGTCGCAGCGAGTCGCTCTCCCAATATTGTCATATACGGTCGTTGTCAAACCAATATTTGCTTGTTTCTAAAAGTATAGAAATCTTTTTATACGAACATTTGTTTAGTAAACTAGTCAAAATGTCGAAATCTCCAAAAGTGCATGTAGCAGATATTGGTTCGAGACCAACAATATTTCACATTTTGTCACGTCACAACCGGCAGAGTTAGTGCGCGTGACAAGACAAGACATGTCATGGGAGATGTCGCACCGAGTCGCTCGCTCACTGTCGCGACGTTGACATACGTTACGTCCTGTCTTGGCGCGCATGCTAGCCCCACAGATAAAAATCCACACAGGATTTAGATTTCGTATAATTCAATGCATTATAAACAACTATTTAACTTAATGCCGATATTACAATCATCAATTAATTAATGGTAAAAAAAACTTTTTAAAAACAAGCTTTAATTTTAATTGCCCTTAGTTTTCGTGTTCTCCTCAGCAAGCGCTTTCATTTGATACCCATACTGTGGTAGTGCAGAAAAAATAACTATTCCGCCATCTTGGATGATCCGTCATATTGGAATTAGAATGACGTCACATAGCATGCATTGTCAACCAGAATAAGCGTGTATACCAAATTTCAGCTCAATCGGTTAAAGATAACTGATTTAAAATTCAGTTGCAAGATTCCACCCGGACATACATACGTTGCAAGCTAATGTAAAGCTTGTAATTAAACTGGCAAACAGTGTTTATTCCGCGAATAGTATTTTTATTTCTCAATTGTCATTGAGGCTTTCATTTTGCGAATAACTAAGGAAATTGGTATATCTAAGGATAAACTGTCAAATAATAAGTATTCGTTTGGTAGTTTGTTGACATTTTATATGGTGATTGGAAAATTGGCCTTAAATTACGTTCTTAAGATTGTAAGATCTCAATGTTTTATTTGTTGATCGATAAGAGTGCTAAATGTATATCTGATTTTAGTAATAAGATGTATAATTTGCCAATAAATATAGTAGGTACCTACATACCTTATAGTAATGGAGCATTTTGTTTTTATTATTACTGCATCCACTGCAACATACATCATCACGACGCCTGAATTCCCAGGAGAGGTAATCAGAGTTGTACTGTATTGCACCCACAGGGGCCGTTCAAGTATTACGTAAGCACTATGTGGGGGTGGGGGTCTTTGTTTTTTATTTATTTTGGATGACATGGGGGTAGGGGAGTCTAGATGATGATTACTTCATCGGTAGTTATTTACTTTTTTACACGAATGGCAACCCTCACATTGTCTATGGTTGAAAATAAAACGTATTTTCGGGGATAAAATTTTAATATAGAAAAAGTACATTTTTAATTGAAAAATGTTTACGTAAGCATGGGGGAGGGGGTAAGAGCTTTGCTTACTTTTGCTGACAAGGGGGATGGGGGGGTCAATAATTATAATAAATCTGCTTACGTAATATTTGAACGGCCACATAGCTCGCCAATATAATTTTAGTGCTTATGTAATAGAGGCGACGCTTTTGGCATTATACCGGGCACACTCCTCAATGCAAGAGAGATTCAGCCTATAGTCCACAACTCCGGCTTGGAGCGAGTTGGTGAACTTCACACGTAAAATACATCATCACGCCTGTATTCCTCGAAGGGGTAGGCAGAGGTGCACTGTAATGCGCCCACACTTTGCCAATCACGTCTTCCAAAATTACAATCGCACCTGAAATCCGAACATCTCCCGCGCATCATGAGTGAGTAATCAAAAACCGTTTAATAAGTTTTCTATAAAGTAAGCTAGATGGCGTTAGCGTGTACGTAAAATATTTTGGAAAATGGTAAGTTACTAGAGAGCCTTGTACAAATTACAAATAATTCGATGGGCTGTTTCGCTCAATCCAAATGCAAGAAACTCCACTATAGCAATCCAATAAAAAATCTTTCATTGTTATAATTTCTTTACATGTGTTTTCACGTCATCGTCATAATAATTTGCAATGTATTTCAGTTATTATACCTACGCCTATCTACCTATTAACTGGCTCATTGGTCGTCCGTATCACGTATCGTGGTGGACGGAAGTAAGCTGCTACGTGAGTGACAACGGTCTCAATTCTAAACTCGATTTTACCCGACAGGACATACAATATACAGTGATTTGAAATGGAGACATTTGATTTTAATAGCTGTGAATATTACAAAAGGACAGGCAATACGCTTATTATGATGATTACATTTAATATAACAAGATTAATTAGTCTTGCCTAAAAAAAATTGCAGCGCCATCTATTGTCGAGTAGCGGTAATATGTTTCCTAATATCGCTCATCGTGATAAATTATTTTAATAATATTCGCGATGTAATTGCAATTTTGCAACATTTTCGAATTCGAGATTTTAAAACGATAGACATAATACTTGAAGTATCATTAGAAAACAATAGAAAAAGTTAAACAGGTAGGTTACATCACATGATGGTAAATAAAGATTCTACGCTTTCAGCCCACTAAGGTTGGTATGCAGTACACATACCATCCGAGGCAAAAGCATTTCTTCTAAGGTAATCAACTCGATATTAACATATTTATTCAATTTTAAACACTATGTCTCAAGTCATAAAGTCGAAAATTTCCTTTAAAAATCCCGTCATTCATTAATTAACCTGCCAAATAAATATAAGTCTTAACTCGGTTGAGAGTAACTTCAATTTCCTGAAGCATCGTATAGCGGCAAAGCCTTAAGAAAAGTTTCATATTTATTATGCTATTTTCTATCTTATCGCATAATGTTAAAGCTCGAATTGAGTTTAAGGTTTATAAAACAATCGTATAATCCGGTTTAACGAGAACGTATCCAGCGTAGGTTATTTACGACAGCTGAACTACCATTATAACTCGTTTGTGTAATAACTCGATCTATGGAGAACGCAAGACGCCGATTGGCTTCAAGACAGTCGGTCGCCGAGCGAGAGAGCGTGTGTTTGTTTAGCGCGTGCGCGCTGTCGCTAAAGTGAACGTTCGAAATTCAAAGACAAAAAAAAACTTTTTAGTGGGTGTAAAAAATTAAAATACACCTATAATCGATCGACTATTACGATAATTTACTGTGTCAATAATTTAATCCTTTATTTTTATTCATCTGAGTGGTAATTCGAAAGGAATTTCTTAGCGTGGCAAACGAGTTTTACATAGAGGTTGTATATGGATTTTGTAATAAATTCATTATTTTATGTTGTTTACTGTGTAGATAAATAAAACCTTCTTGGATTCCAACTGGAAAGAGGTAAGTAACTATTTCGACTTAGTACTTACTACCTACTTACCTATATCTTTTTTATATCTACCTAGCTACTATGTTTAATTAAGGGAAAGTATACTAGGTAATGATGTTCCACTCTACTTATTAATTGGGTAGGTACCTACCACCTACCTTTATTTTGAAATTACCTATCAATCTACGTACCTACCTACATTTATAATGTTTATCATAGTTAAGTAACTACCTAATATATATCTTACCTGATTCAATAGGTTGGTTAGACGCCTATTAAACCCTTTTTGGTCGATCTACAATAGTTAAAGGACACACTGGAGCTATATGTACCTTTGTATTTGTAATAAGTTTTGGCGATTAAAAAAAAAAATATCAGCCCACTGAGTTTCTTGCCGGATCTTCTCAGTTGAGGTCGCGTTTCGATCCGGTGGTAGTATGGTAGTATATAAGAAAAAAATGTAAACTTGACAATTTGTAAGTGCCCCCATAGGCCTATACAAAATAAATGATTTGACTGTGACTTTAAAAAAATATTGTAGGTTCACCAACTCTAAATGTATACCTATTATTTGATTTAAATTTTGCAAAAAAATAATTTATTTTAATTTTACTTAAACCGCTAGTAGGTATTTCGTCGTTTAGTGTGTCAATACTAAAGTACACTGAGAGTGGTGTGACCATGAAATTCTGATGAATAATACAGGATATTACTATTTTTGTCGGTTACGACAAATTGCTTACTTAAGTAATTATGTTTTAATGAAAAAAATCAACACAACACGTCGTCATTTGGATTTGTACATTGGTAAAAAGAAAAAAATATCTTTTTAACAAAAAACAAAAACCGACTTCAAAAACCTAGGTGCACTAAAAACCTAAAAATATCCTTATAATACATTACATTTGGAGTAGGTGCCAATCAACGTCAGACTAGGCAAATACACACATGAATTGGCACCGACATAAATACTTAAGCGACACTATTGAGCGATATTGTCTTCAATAGCGCCCAAAAGTGTCGCTTGTCGCCTTTCACCCCTCGATATGTCTGTATAAGTTATCATAGAATATAGGGATATATTAAGAACACAACCAGCCTATCATTAGTTGTTTTTTCAAAAGCCTTCAGACCGGCTGCCTACTAGTCGGCCGTCAAAAGATCAAAATACAAAAAGCAATGACAATCAGTCAGACTTTTCAATTTAATGGCGATTAATTTGAGATTTAAAACGATATTGCGTGTTTATTGATAATCTGTAGCAATACATAGCACGCGTTCGCATGTTTCGAAAAGCGAGAGGCTGAGTGAAAATTCAACCACATTCAACCGACTTCAAGAGAACCATACATATCAGTTAGCATACATATCAAGACTAGACTTATGTCACTGATTCGCTCGCTCGCTCTCTGTCTAATTTCATACGAGAGAAAGAGACAATGATATACTGTGACATAATACTAGTCTTGGCGTTCATGCTACAAATACAGGAGGTACTCAATTCCCGTATATGCTTTTTATACCTACCTATTCACCCTTCATGTGTCAAGTGAAGTTATTAGCTAAGGATCAGTAAGGTGTTTACGTTATTCTATTGCAAACGAATTTCAATCATCTTCTGTTAAAATTGCTGTCAAAATGTATTGAAAATCCGACATGTTTGGTTTCTAACTGAATATTGATAGCAATGTGTTGTTCTTACCAGTCTCCTTGAGGATCTGCAGTCAGCCAAAGGCTTATCAGATGTGTAGCATATTTTGATGTATGGTTTAAGATCTAATGGGATTAGGCTATAGAATCTAATACTTAATTCCTAAGTAGGCTTATAATCTAAACTTTAGATTCTAAATACTATATAATCGGTTCTTGTATCTATATTTGAGTTTAGTTTCATATATAAACCGAAACCACTGTCTGACTCATTACAAAATCTCCAAAACTACATGACTTGTAGAATTTAAATTTGACATTCAGCGCTTGTCATGAGCGCCAAGATTAGACGTATGTCACGAAATATCTTAATGTTGTCTCTTTCACTCGTATGAAATTAGACAGAGAGCGACCGAGCCAATCCGTGATAGAGGTCTTGTCTTGACATGCGTGCTGACACCACAGGTTGCTTTCGGCTGTTAATAGCCAAAAGGATCATATTTTACTCTGCGTGGAGACAGTTGTGCATTCGTAGAGGAAAACTAATTAAATACTTAGTTGATATTTTCAAGTAGTTTAGTCAAATTGCGTGTATTTTGTGATTTATAATGTAGCAATAGGTTCATTTGATAGTTCTACGTCATTCTCTGAAAAACTTAAACATGTTCTTGCTCCCATTCAAGTTAAGAGAATGCTATAATCTCATAAGCAAGCTAATTCATCCAATGGCAAGTTCCCAAAATAATTTAAAATCTGTTCTAGAGCTACACAACTATGCATAAACAACTATATCCATTAATACACCTTCAGCAATTATGTAACTCGTATCTTAAATAGTGACTCATACATCATTGATAATCATACATTTGCGCAAATATGTACCTCGATCTATACAATAATATGCATGTATTTATTCTTGTATACAGCTCTGTGTCGTTGAATGTGTTAACACAGTGACTAAGTGTAACCTCAAGAACACCCTGCGCTGATTGTTAAATGTGATTTATGATTATGATTTGAGTTGTATGTTATTTGTGATGTCCTTCGCTGTATTAAACGTAGTCGATTAGTTACACATATGCGGGTTACTTCGGGACTATCTGTCAATCTTACATAGTCATCTATAAAGTAGCTAAGCAGCATTAATTATTATATATAGCACTACAAAGTTCTCGAACGCACGCAATGCAACGCAATATGCAATCAAAGTGTGCTTCAAACTCCGCATAACACCTCTCGGTTTTATATGCGAATCGAGATTATCACTTTGTAAAACGGCAAAGAAAAGCATCATGAAGAAACCTGCACGTCTGAATAAGCTAACTCGTGCTCGATAGACGTGTGAAGTCTGCAAGCCCGAAATGATAAAGCGTGCAAATCCTCGCCCAGTAGGTACTGGGACGTTAAGGACTATATATTAAAAATGCTGCAATTAAGACTAGAGTTGATCTTTCTAGAATTAATAAATATCCAATTTGCAGGTGAACAAAGCTTCGCATACAGTAAATTAACGTAGTGTTCGTTTACCAGTCTCGTAAGCGTCTTCACCGCGTCTATTAGTTTGTTATCTCGCCGCTAGAGGAGCTGTATCAGTTCATCATAACATCGCGGCGAAATAAGAAATTAGCTTTTATGCTGTATTCTTACATTTACAGCCAATTTCTCATTTCCTAGCGTTTGCCCACTATCAACATGCCTGAGTTGTCGTTTATTTGAGGTGTGTGTAAATTTTCTTTTTCAATACCTAAGTTAAACAACTTTCCACTTACATAACTAAGCGGTTTATGTTAATCGGATGTTCGGATCATTTTCCCGCCGCGCCTGCTTGCGCGTGCCGCCCAGAACGACGTGACACCACTTAGCACGGTACCTACCTTTTAAGAGAAACTTCGGACACATTAAACAACTGCAAAGTAAAATCCTTACACCTTGCACCTACAACGGCGAACCAATCGACTCTCTTGAAGATGCACTCTGTGATCATGAACATAAAGATCGAATGCCTGTGGCAAAAGCCACGCGAAAACGCGACTAAAAACTCTCATCATCGATGACATTACAGTGAGAAATGTGCTTCTTCTATAAGTTAATACGGTTCGTATTGGAATTGACAAAATTCGCGTGTCTTCATGTCATCTTCTGTAGGATGCCGACCCATGACTTTAGTAGTTCCCTTTCATGTGCACCGCGGGATTGTACGATTGTGTTTATATTCCCATGCCCGCATGTGAGACTCCCATGCAATAACAATCGCTTGTATTATTGCTAAAAAAGCATGCGGAACCACAATAATTGATACCCTTGAAACGTTACAAAAGGTATTGCAAAAAGTTATTCAACTACCTATAACCCAAAGCATTTTTTTTTTTAAATTTAGTATTACTGTTTTAATATCACTCACTATGAATATATTGTGCGTATTTGTAGCTACTATAAGAATACCTAACATTTGTGATACTCTTAAGTGATGGCGGAACGTCGCTAGGCTTCTTGGTCATAACGCCACCACACACGGCATCTATCCTAGCGTGTAATTTTGTGAAATATGTGCACGGACGCACGGAAGTGCGTCCAGCCAAGTAAAGCTGGCTGCAGCACCGTGTGTAATACACGAACCATTTGGAGCGACTTTTGACCCCCTCATAATTCAAAAACTATTTATCATAACATTCTTGACGTCAACGTTGCCACAGCGACGTAAGCGTCAATGTAATTTGAAGTATTTAATTGATGTCGTTACGTTGCCGGCTAGGATTTCGAAGGGCTCCATCCTGTTACAGCTCATTCCAAAAACGAACGATTTATTTTATATGTAAACAACATAAATATCCAGTATGGGAGGACACTATATTACTTTCATTTGAGATAACTGGCTACTATGTAAATTGCAAGATGCATAACTTCGTTGTTGTATACCTGGTCGCTAGTATGCCGACCGCATTGCGCTCGCGCTGCTCCGCGGTCCCTCGCGGATCACGTATCGCGATAATCAGGCGGAAGGCGTGAGAGAACGCGCAGTTTCTCATGTCCGTGCGCCCGCGCCGATGCTCTATGCAATACGTGTCGCAAGCAGTGTGAAGGCGTAACTCAAATGCAATTTTCAGTGTCTTTGAGTGCTAAATGCAGTGACTAACGTTCCTTTTAATCATCTTCCTGAAGCTTAAACTAAGCATAAGCCTCTGAGCTCCAAGGATCAGCGTCATTTGTTATGTTGCTCATATTGACGTCATATGAGACATGTGGATGTTCACCGTGAAATTCCGACTGTGGAAATAGCCATTCTAGGCTGTGGAAAGTTCGGCCATTCTAGGTTTTGTGAAGTTTCTAAATCCCAGAGTGTCTAGGATCTAGTTCATGCTTCCTACTCTTCAATTCAAAATATCCCGTATTTTTCTGTGTAACTACTTACTTCTACGCCTGCTATTCTATTCCAACACCGTACCCATCAACAGAAAAACTTAGAATACCTTCCAAAAGTCACGTTAGTCGCCGTGGCAACTTGACGGTTAGATTTTTGATTGGGAAATAGAACTTCAAGGATAGTTAGTTAGTCGAAGATGGTGTATCTTCAGGTTTAAGTGTCACTGAATCTCCCAAGTTCTGCCATTTTCTGAGCGAGATGTCCCTCACAAATCTATTTAGCTTGTCTGAAACTTAAGTAGTTAATTTACGTCGTAACTTATTTACGTTCTTTGAAGCAGTTCAGTGAAGCCGCCATTTTTTGCTAGTCATCGCCGCGCATGCGCGTTGGAGGCTGTGCTGTGACGCAATGCGCCCGCGCTGTGGGGCTGGTATGCGCCGAACAGGTTTGTATTTGTAAATCCGGACACGATATCTTGTGGTCACTAGCCACTACCTATGTGTGGCTGTAAATTATTGACTCAACACAACATAATATCTACAGACTTTAACTTTTTTATTTGATAACTAGTTACTCAAACTACTAAATATGTACTTTTTAAAAACTACTGCATTGCATTTTTTAGTGTTCCGTACCCAAAGGGCAAAATGAGACGCTATTACTAAGGCTTCGCTGTCCATCTGTCTGTCTGTCTGTCACCAGGCTGTATCTTATGAACCGTGAATGACAGTTGAAATTTTCACAAATGATGTATTTCTGTTGCCGCTTTCACAACAAACACTAAAAATTGAATAAAATAAATATTTTAGGGCGTTCCTATACATCAAACGTGATTTTTTTGCCGGTTTTTTAAATTATGGTACGGAACCCTTTTTGCGCGAGGCCGACTCGCACTTGGCCGGCTTTTTTACATATTGTTTGCTTTAACTACTGATATTTTAGCAGATTTATTATTCAGAAAGTATTTTATTAATCGTGATACAATTGAACATTGCATAATAGGTACTGACCCCCTTTTCAGTGTTTTTAAGAATTTTATTATGATTTTGGTGACTATTTTGGTGTATTTTATTAATTGGATATCTACGATAAAAGTTAAGGGAACTGCTGTCGCAATAGAACTAAACAAATTTCATATAAGTAGGTACACAAAAAATAACTTCCATGATCCAAAACTACTAAAATAGTAGAAACCTACTATATATGGTCACACTGTATTTGTAACTTAAGGGTCTAGTAACGATAAATCTCCCAAGGTACTCATGTATTTGTAATCAGAGCATATTTACTCCAAACATAGCTTAAGTAAGCACATAGTAATGTCGCACTGTCCAAGGAATGGTGACAGCGTTTTAATTAGCCCAGTTTTTTCTATGTATTACGCAGACTCACGACTTTAAGTATGTAAGGTTGTGGCCTCAGTAGTTGCGTGGAATGGAAGTCAATCATTTGATACTAAGCTACTTGAGAACGCGAAGAATATTCGCTTAACTCAGTACTGGGTAGACGTGAGTCTTACGTAATTTTCAAGAAACGTAACGTAACCAGTTACTTGGTCGGCGTCACCTGTTTCAAAAATCCCTACTTGTAATTTGACTTGAAACGAGTGATTCGTTTACATGCCACGTAGCTAGTTATTGTAACTGAAATAACGCCCACGTCTAGTACTGGGATTTTTTATTTTTTTGAAGGACTTACGCTGTTGGCCGTTAGGTGGCGTTTTCAGCTTTACCGTTTTAAGCTTTAGTACTGGGTTATATGGTGTACCAAATAATCGACAATCTATTCGCCCGCTACAAGATGTTCGCTTCCCGCCGCTCGCTGTCAGTGGAATCTCAGCCTTATCAATCTTTAAACTTATATCCATACTTACATTTTTTACTTCTAAGTTATTGACTAATTGTTTTTTTTTTTTGCTGATTTTTTTAAATTTAATTAGCTACATTAAATGTGTTATGGCGATCGATGTTGACAGTATCCGTTTCCGTAATTGATCTAGATTTTTTTTGTCTTTGTTTATTGACAAGTGCCTTAAAAGATTTTATAACGCTCCAGGCTCACTTAGGCGTCAAGATGCGCGCGTCCAAATATTTGCCAGTACCAAAACGAACTCTGTGCCAATATACATAAAGGTTAAATTTCTGTGGTAAAAGACTACGCGTCAAAATTCGAACGCGCTGTCAATGATATTTTGTTGAAGAATGAGATTTATCTATGAGTCATTACAGTTCGTTATAGTACGTGCAAGCATTTTATAGTGTGTGTCTTGACGCCCCAGTGTGTTCAGGGCTTTACTTTCGTACCATACCTCTTTTGTTTTTTTTTCACTTTAATACAAGTACAATTTAAATACAAGGGCCTAACCGACTGTAAATTTTTGACAGATTGTATACTGAGTTAACTGTCAAAAACTGAAAGTAATATTACAAACATTGCTGCAAGACAGGTGGTGGAAATGGGGTTTGGTGTGGTGATGACAACTTCTACGAGTATTTCACAATTTCATTAATATTTCATACAAGAATAAGAATAACATCTACATATACAAATAAATAAAATTAGAGTGTCTGTTTGTAATATCAGAATAACAATATTTTAACAAATGCATATGAAAGTATACACGATACCTATAACGAATTATTAAAATTTTTGTCTGTCTGTTAGTTCCGGGTAAACTTCCAATCGGCTGAACAGATTTCGACGGGACTTTCACTGGCAGATAGCTGATGTTCCAAGGCGTAACTTAGGCTACTTTTATTTTAGAAAAAGCATTAGGGTTCCGAGGGATGAACATAAAAACACTATTTCCGGGTAATCTCCCTAAAAGCCACGCAGGTGAAGTCGCGGGCACAGCTGTGCTATCTGTCAGTGAAAGTCCCATCGAAATCGGTTCAGCCGTTTAGAAGTTTACCTCAAACACACAGACAGACAAACAAAAAAAATTAAAATTGCGTTTTCGTTATAGGTATCGTATATACTTTCATACGCATTTGGTAAAAAAAGTGTTATTTTGATATTACAAACAGACACTCCAATTTTATTTATTTGTATAGATTATAAGCGGGCGAACCCTCAATAAGTAACTATACTTAGTTCAATTATTACATACATATAGACATAAATCTCAGATGAAACATCTTATATCGTGGCTTTGATCCACGAAGGTCGCTAGCACCATCAATACCATACTTATCATAGGTAGGTATTAGTACTCGCCTTGCGATCCAAAGGTCGTGGGTTCGAATCCTACACACATCCGCGAACTGATAGCTTCAGGGACCTCACCACCTCCTAATGTATTGGTGTTTCAATAGTAACTATTCATTCCTAGGGTTCCGTACTTAAAAAAGAAAAAACGGAACCTTTATATGAACACTTTGTTGTCCGTCTGTTTGTCTCTCTGTCCAATTTATCTTTTCGTTTGGTGTATGGGAGGCCCCTTAAATATTTATTTTATCCAGTTTTTTAGTATTTGTTGTTATAGCGGCAACAGAAATACATCATCTGTGAAAATTTCAACTATCACGGTTCATGAGTGGAGGCGCGACAATAGTGGACTGTATATAATTGGGTTTTAAAAACTATAAATGATCGTGAAACGAAGATCGGGAATTCGGCCTTAAGGATGGATAGGTAGGTAGGTACTCACGTCTCGATGATTTCCGGCACTGCTTGTTCCACTACCCCGTGCGCACGGGTGGCTTCCAGGCGAAATCACTGAAATGTCCGTCACTGCTTTGGGGTGCCGGCGGCGAGCGGATTAACGCGTACGACGCGTGCGGTTTGGATGGATATCGATCAAGTACTGCGCGATCAAATGAACGAAAGGGATACGGAATGGGTTAGGAGCGGGGTGGGGGCGGAATAAGGATAGGCAACGATTATTTCGATTCACAATCATCTATTATCTATTTTTGGGCGCAAACATTCCCCCCAGCTTGAAGGAACCCCTTCCTTCAAAACAACGATACGATACGAGACTAACAAAACTAACGAAAATTAATGTTATAGCAAACTAGAGAAAACAAATTAAACAAACAAACTAAATCCCTAACCTAACAGCGGAGCGATTCACCACTATTGGTTTGGCAAGGGACAGAGACGCACAACGGGCCGCAGATATGTACCTGTGGCCGTTCTAACTCTAACTATACGAGTGACTCCATTGGAGCCAGGAAAAACCTCCTCCACAACGCCCAACGGCCAATGCAAAGGAGGGGCATTTTCCGTAGTGAGAATAACCACCGTTCCAGGAACTACGGGGTTACTCGGTGTATTCCACTTCTGCCGCGATTGCAAAGTGTGTAAATACTCCGTTCTCAAACGCTTCCAGTACGATTGAACTAACTTATCTAAAAGCTCGATACGCGAAAGAACATGTAACTGATCGTCGTTAATGTCTTTGGCGGGAAAATATTTCAAAGGCGTAGTATTCAAAAAATGCGCCGGCGTCAGAGCGAGTGGTTCCGAAGGATCACTCGAAAGAGTGCGACACAAAGGACGAGAATTCATCACGGCTTCGATTTGAGCGAGAACTGTAGACAGCTCTTCGAACGTCAAAATTTGTTCACCGATGACGCGATACAAATGAGTTTTTAGGCTCTTAATGTTAGCTTCCCAGTTGCCTCCAAAATGACTAGCAGCGGGAGTATTCAATATCCAAGTTATGCGATTATCCGATAGTATTTGAGCGAATTCCGTATTGAAATGCCTCGAACGCAAAAACGAATGCATTTCCGAGAGGGTACGTTTAGCTCCGATATAGTTGGTTCCGTTGTCGGAATATACCCGACCTACAGGCCCGCGACGAGATATAAAACGCTTGAAAGCCGACATGAAACTCGCGGTGCTTAGGTCACTAGCTAACTCGATATGTACGGCCCGAGTGGTCATACACACGAAAATGCACACGTAAGCCTTATGCGATCTGATACCACGACCGCGCGACAATGTAACCTTGAAGGGTCCTGCGTAATCAGTACCCGTATGACCAAACGGTTTTACGGTTTGAACGACACGACACGAACGATGATCAGCCATCTCAGGGAAGACTGGTTTAGGTTGCAAACGAAAACAAGGAATACATTTATGTACTCTACTACGAATTAAGTTACGCGCCGAGAATATCCAATAATTCTGACGTAGAATCGACATTAATAAGTCAGGACCAGCATGACAATTAATTTTATGATAATAGTCTACCAAAAGATTTAATATATGACCAGAACGCGGTAAGACGATGGGATGTTTATGATTATAATCTAATTCCGCGTTTGCGAGGCGACCACCAACTCTGATCAAATCGTTATCCAAAAAAGGCTTAAGGCACTGAAATTTACGACTACAAAGTTTACCGACTCGTAGGTTCGCAATTTCAGTGGCGAAATGCGAGGTCGGAAGTTCACGAAGTATTAACAATTCTGCGAATTCGAGATCTGATGCAACTACGTAATCCTTTCGAGGCAAAAATTTCAAGAAACGACAGATGTAAACTACGCAGCGTAAGTATTTCGACCATGACGACCAACGGTTTGCTAGCGATAACAAAAGAGATCCGGTAGGTGACGAGACAAGAAAGGTGTTCTTTTTCTCTTCCGGTGGATCAGCCACCGCAGAAGGAACGAACTTCGAAACTGGCCACTGCGACGGGTTCAATTTAACCCACGCGGGACCACTGAACCACAAGGGATGATTCAGAAGTTGGGCGGGTGTGAGTCCGCGCGACAAACAATCGGCGGGGTTGTCGACCCCCGAAACGTGAAAGAATTTGTCCGAGGACAAGTCCGACTGTAGTTTGGCCACTCTATTGGCCACAAATGTGTCCCAGCGATGGGGCGACGAATGTACCCAACAAAGTGCAACAGTCGAATCTGAAAATGCATAAATATCACTTATTTTACAACGACTATCACAAGCAATAATTATTTTGCGAATAAGTTTCGCTAGTACGACGCAAGCGCAAAGTTCCAAACGAGCGAGCGATACAACCTTGCTAGGCGAAACTTTCGACTTTGCACCTATCAAGAATACGGAATTATTTCCGTCGACACAAACATGAAAATATACGACTCCCCCATAAGCCTTCTCACTCGCATCCGCGAAGCCGACTATAGTCACGGTGGCGATAGGTCCGATGCCCACGTGACGAGGTATTTTGATCTCCGCGAGCAACGGAAGCTCCTCTCTAAAACGAGTCCATAATTCGACGACACGAGGAGGGGGCGGTTCGTCCCAATTACAATTACACAACCACAAATATTTTATAAGTAATTTAGCGTACAACACGACAGGCGCTACGAAACCCATCAGATCCCAAATCCTGGCGACACATGATAAGATGGCCCGTTTAGTACAAATTTCGGCGGGCATGTGTATGCTGAGACTAAAGAAATCTGTGACGGGAGACCAACACAAACCCAATATTTTATGCTGGTCGGACTCATCGAACTCTATAACCGACGAAAGGCGATGCGACGGGGGAACAGAATCGATTACCGCTTGCGAATTACTAGTCCACTTTACAAGATCGAACTGGCCGGCTTTCATAAGAGCGATTACTTCAGCCGTGGTGGCGATGGCCTCAGCTTCGTTATCCACTGAGTAAACGAAATCATCCATGTATAGACCAGTAGCGATGGTATTCTTCGCCTTAGGGTACGATTCACCCTCGTCTACGACGAGCTGTTTAATTGTTCGAAGAGCGTGGAAAGGACTCGACTTTAATCCGAAACAAACACGATTAAATTCGTAAACCTTAAGAGGTTCGTCCGACGAAAAACGATATAAAATACGTTGAAAGCGACGATCGCTTTGGCGAATTCCAATACACAAAAACATTTGCCTAACATCGGCCGAAAGAGCAACAGCGAACAAACGAAAATTAACGATAACATTAAACAAATCACTTTGTAGATTTTGACCACCATGCAAAAGATCATTAAGGGAAACCGATGAACTAGTCTTGGCGCTAGCGTCAAGCACGACACGCAATTTAGTGGTGATCTTGTCTTCCCTAATGACCCCGTGATGCGGTATAATATAGTGAGGGGCATCCCTAGGAGGCCCCGTTTCGTGAGGCGCTAGCGATAAATAACCTTTATCTAAATATTCTCGAACTACTCCATCGTAGGCGAGTTTCAAATTGGGTGAAGCCAGCATCTTACGCTCTAAGCAGAAAAAGCGCTTTTCCGCCATTTGACGCGAGTCTCCTAGTGAGAATGCGTCGCCCTTAAACGGGAGCGCAACGATGTAACGGCCTTCGACGTCGCGAGTAGTAGTGCGCGAATACAAATCCTCGCAGTCACTATCGGCTGGACTCAGCGGCGGCGGCATGTTGACTTCCTCCAATTCCCAAAACCTGCGGACCGCAGATTCTAACGGGTCTGCGATACAACAACAAGAAATCGAAGTCGAACAATCAAAACGAACGGGCGCCGTACCGATGACAACATAACCCAAAACAGTTTCAATAGCCACAGGTGCGATATGAGTAGGGTGACCACACACCCTGCGAGACAATAAAAGGTGCGTGAAAATCGAGGCTCCGATAAGCATATCGATTTCACCCGGCACGTCGAAGGTGTCGTCGGCTAACGGCAAAGAATCGAAGTTCGAAAGAATAGAAGTGTCCACCTCGGTGGTGGGTAAACACTCAGTAATTTTATCGACAACCAATGTTTCCATATCGAAGTTAATATTACGATTAAAACGAGAAAAGAATTTTAAATTTGTTGACCCCTGAATAAGTTTAGTAGAACCCCCAATTCCCTTTACGGCAAAATTATTTAATTTATTAAAACTATTTAGTCCCAAACGTTGACAACAAGTTCGAGTTACAAAATTACTTTGAGAAGCACTGTCCAACAAAACCCTAACATTATGGTGCTTCCCGCGATTATCCATAACAAGAACTCGGGCAGTACCCAACAAGACGGTACTCCCGCGCAAGCGAGATGACATCAAATTATTATTTTTTGTTTCATTACTAGATAATGTGCATAATGTTACATCGTTAGGCGGGGCGGTCGATGACCCGCGCCGATCAGCTGATTGCGCCCGGTTCGCGACCGAACGCATAGCTTCGGATGCATTATTTTCGAAGTGGGTAGATTCGAAGTGCAACATAGAATGATGCCTTTTGTTACATTTACGACAACTCGATTTTGACTTGCAATCGGTAGCATGATGATTATTACTAAGACAATTGATACACAAATTATTAGATTTTACGAAACGAAAGCGTTCAACAGGCGACAATTTTTGGAACTCTGAACAAGTATACAAATGATCATGTTGCGAACTACACAAAGTGCATTTTGTCTGTATTTGTTCAGACGACGACGAGGTGTTAACATACACTTGTGCAGGTTTAGTCGACTTATTCGAAGAGTTGTCAGAACGACCTACCGACTTGTGATCGTGCTGTGACCTTTCCAATATTTTTATATTGTCACGAACAAATGTGACCAACGCATCAAACGATGGAATCGCTTGTGCGCGGTTATCCAATTCAAACGAACGAACGGTTTGCGAATCTAATTTTTTCAAAGCCATATAAAGAAAGATAAAATCGGTGAGGTTTTCAATTTCGAGTTTTTTAAGAGCAGCGAACGACGAAGATATTTTATCCAAAAACAATTCCAAATTAGCGACTGTGGCCGAACCCACAGGTTTCAAATCGAATATTTGATCCATGTACGACGTAGCCAACATACGTTTATCCTCATACTTATCCACTAGCGCTTGATAAATCAGATGATAATTTTCGGCACTAGGCGCGATGCCAGCGAATACGGCCTGCGCTTTACCAGTCAATTTACCTAACAAATAATACAATTTTTCAGCGGGCGATAACGACAAATTCAAATGTACCGTGTTTTTGAAGCTAGTGTAAAACAAGGGCCACGATTTTAGCTCCCCGTTAAACTGCGGTAATTCGATGCGAGGCAATTTTGCTTTATTGTTAGATACCTGCGTGACCTGCGACGGCATTAACTCTTTACTAACGCGCTTGATACGACCATACATATCTTCGAAAGAGGAAAGCGGCTGGTAGTTAACGACATATTTAGGATCCTCCTCCAATTCTAATAAGTTAATGTCATCGAGCAATTTTTCAAATTCAGACCGCAAGCCATCTACAGTCTCGATTTCACACAGAAATAATTCTCTAAACGATTCTATATGGATTTCAGCTGCATGATTACAAATTGTTTGAATACGTATGAATAATCTTTCTTTTTTGGCATGTAAAAGTATCAATTTTTGTTTATTTGACATTGTGAACGAGCAATACAAAATCTATAAGTACGAAAAAATAGGTAGGTAAGTGAGCACCGCGACCAGATGCGTAGTTACCTACTAGATGCGAAACGAATGAAATGAATGAGCGAAAAGAACGATACGAAATGAGTCTCTCGAACCACGCGCCCGGACAAGTCCGCGATATAAAAACAAAATGGCGATAATTTTGGTTGAATAAGTACGATAGGTACCTACCTACAATCGAAATATGAGCGTTGGAGAACGTAATATGCAATATTTCCTAGCTACGCGAAACGAAACGATACCAATATAGATAGTAACTAGAAAAATACGATTTACGTCTCTGTCCACCTACCAAACGAACATGGCGGATGACGCTCGCGACGCGATACAAGATTTTACAAACGACGAAATAAATGAATTTACGAACCGAAAACCCAATCGAGTCGTCTCAAACCAACCAAAATGGTTTGATCCGGCTCGATATGGACCAAAATAATGGAGGCGCGACAATAGTGGACTGTATATAATTGGGTTTTAAAAACTATAAATGATCGTGAAACGAAGATCGGGAATTCGGCCTTAAGGATGGATAGGTAGGTAGGTACTCACGTCTCGATGATTTCCGGCACTGCTTGTTCCACTACCCCGTGCGCACGGGTGGCTTCCAGGCGAAATCACTGAAATGTCCGTCACTGCTCTGGGGTGCCGGCGGCGAGCGGATTAACGCGTACGACGCGTGCGGTTTGGATGGATATCGATCAAGTACTGCGCGATCAAATGAACGAAAGGGATACGGAATGGGTTAGGAGCGGGGTGGGGGCGGAATAAGGATAGGCAACGATTATTTCGATTCACAATCATCTATTATCTATTTTTGGGCGCAAACAATGAGATACAGCCTGGTGACAGACGGACAGACGACCGGACGGACGGAAGGACAGCGAAGTCTTAGTAATAGGGTTCCCGTTTTACCCTTTACGTACGGAACCCTAAAAACATTGCAGCAAGACGGGTGGCGGTTTGTTCGATCTGAACGTTTGGGATGACCCAACTAGACTGAAAAAAAAACTCCAGACAACACATACTCATCGTATGATCCCAAACAAAGCTTGTACTATGGGTACCATACAATGGACTGGGGGCGAACCCAGTTACACCCAGACCACAGTAAATTGCTACATTTGCCACAGACGGGAATCGAACCCGCACCACCCGATGCAGAGACAGACCTAGCCGTCGCCAAAGAGTAGTAAATAACCACACGTCTTCAAATTGCACAAACATCATCAGAAACAGGTTAATGGTTTTCGATATATGTTCGTACATACATACAAACGTGTGAATGACTTCTCGCGATTAGTATGTGAGCAGACATAATTCAACGCAATGCAATGACCAAACATTGTACACCATGTATTAGGCAATGGTGGCAGGCAATTTACATAGCTTTGCAACAATGTGTTAAGTCTCTCGATACTATTACTCGATTCCTAACTCTATGATGGAGTAATATAGTCCAAATCATAAAACGATGTGTGCAGTATCAATTGGTTCTATATTAATCTATTAATAAAATCTGTCAGTAATGATTTTGAACTCTAATTAATAATGAACAAATTTTAAATTCTAAAATTGTTCACGTTATCTTGCAAAAATAATGACAAGGGCCAAACTATCGTTTTAATATAGAACTTTAAGATTATGAAGATAAAGTTCATATTCGTAGAATCGCTTTTGATTGTTTCGTCCAATACGCTAACCACATATTTGCTCGGATCGGGACTGACCTTGCGCGAAGTGATCATATCACAAAAACTTCAAGAGGATGATGTTAGATTATCATGAAGCAGTCACGTGGGCGTCCAAGCGGTATATAATGGAACCGTAATTTCGGCGTGACTTCAAACAAAAAATATCAAAAGCAAACGTAATTTGCGAAGGAATTGTCTTCCTTATTAGGATTGCTGCTTTTTTAAACCCTCAGCTGAATTGGCTTTGTTTGAAAATATACTCTGTCAAAATATACATAAAGATGGAATTAGTCTTGCTATTCAAAGAGGGAACACTGCCAGTATCTTCGGAACTTTGCCTAAAGGGACTCCTTTTAATAATATATTTTAGTTTTTTATATTATATTATTTCAGGTATTTAGTTTTAGGTTTATTTTTCTTTTAGTACATAAAGATTAAATGCCTGTGGGAAAAAAACTAACATATTTGTAAAATAAGGGAGAGGTTTTTTAATGTTTTCTTTATTAATTAATTTGTTTGACAATGTTTTATTCCAAAATTATTGATTTACATACTTCTATTTGCTACATATTGGCAAAGATACTTATTACCTGTATTTAAATGTAATAAATCGTGTCTAGACCTTAATACACCTTCTATAAGTTGTTTTTATACAAATTCTAGATAGTAACTAACGCACAGAATGCATATAATGGCTGGTGCGTGCTGAATACTCTGCATCTATAAGGCATCTGCCTGAAATGGCAATAATCCAATATGGAAACTCGATTGCAGCTCCAAATCGGATTTATTAGTCATTTGACGGATTTAGTTAATTTATGTTTGTTTGGTTAGATTGCGTGTTTAGTGTTTACATATGGCAATCTAACGGTTTTAGTACGAGTATGATGTGGTTTTCACTAAAAAAGGCGATTAACTATGTGTTGTAATTTCTATAAATTATTGTTATCGCTCTGAGCTTTTATTAAGCTTTAGGCCGTTTGTCCACCGCCGCCGTCACCGGACCGTCACGCGAACGAGATTATTTCGGGCCGAGTTTAAGATGACGTGACGGCGATCGTGTGTCCGGGTCCGCTCCGGTAAAGCTGTAAAGGCCACCTCACGGCCAACAGTGTAAATCCATAAAAAAAAACAAAACGTGTGTCCGTTATACCGATACCGGACAAACGATTATTTTTTTTTGGCTTAGAAAAAAAACTGGGCGAACGGCGCGGTGTGACAGTAGTGTGTTTTGTACGTGTTTTCTATTGCCGGCACATCGGCCCGTCATAAAACCGTGCCGTTCTAGCGGTCACGCAGATCTACTCGAAACTTCGGCGGCCGGGATGACGGTGCTCGGGTGACGGACGTGCGGTGGACACGCGGCTATAGTAGTCTATGTACCGCTACTTGGGTGCCGGCGCCGTCATCTCGTTCTCGTTGACGTCCCGGTGACGGCGGCGGTGGGCAAACGGCCTTAGGACTAAACAGTGTTCGTATGCCACCTACCCTAACATAACAATACATTCTGACAATAGTAAGCTTAAGGACAAAATGGCTTATCACTATGGCTAACCTCTGAATATCACTATGAATATGTTATAACTATATTACGTGTAAGTTGTTTATTTAATTTACGAAAAATTTAAGTAAGCAGTGGTAGCTGAGTGGTCGAACGCAAGCCTTGCAATCAAAGTGTGCAGGTTCAAACCCCGGCTCGCACCTCTAGGATTTATGTGCGAATCTCATTTTCATCCCAGATTAACACTTGGTATAAAACGGTGAAGGAAAACATCGTGAGGAAACCTGCACGTCTAAGGGAACTTGACTAGTTTTCGATAGATGTGTGAAGTCTGCCAACCCGCACTGGGCCAGCGTGGTGGACTATGGCCCAAATCCCCCTAGCATGGAGGGGAGGCCCGTGCCCAGCAGTGGGACGTTAAAAGGGCAGTATTAGTAATATTTCCTTGTCTCATACTTTTTAATCAGAGCGAGATTTTTCAATGGTTAGGTTTACAACATACATTTTTGTTAGTTAATCTTTGTGTTTAGAATTGGGAATCGGTTCCTGTTTTTTCTGCATTTAAAACATTATCAGTATTTTCAACAAATAACATAATTTCACTATGAACTACCTCGCCTTCATCAAATCAGTCGTTTTAATGTATCATCAATTTATAATCGGTGGGTTTTTTCACGGCATCACGCGGAGAGAATACGTGGGTAATCTGATCCCAGGGTCTATCTTATAGAGGGGTGCGGCCGCGGATTGTCATGACCTAGTACCGCATATTTGTAAAGGTTGTATTGTAACCTTTAGGCATTTACACCTGACTCCTTACTACCACCTCTTAAGCAGTATTGATTTAATATTACTTATTTATAATCGTTGCAAAGTAAAATAACAAAAGATTACAGTAATTTCAAAACAATGCCATAAGTAGCGGTAATAACTTAAGATACTGAAGTTAAACATAACTATTGAAATGAAACTATTTTACGGATTTTATCGCGTGTATTTACTATTTTATTTTCCCGACGTTTCGGCTGCTAGGGAAGATGGCTGGGTGCTACCACCAACTTGGGATCCAGTAATTAATATGATTAAATCCAAAACCAAGTGCACCATTGCAAGACCTCAAGACACCGTAAGCACTTTCTGCGTGGATCGGACCGCAAACAACAATTAATATGAGGGTACCCAGTTATTAACTATGACATCAGGACGTCTAACACCTCAGTCCCCCCGTGACCATGGTTGCTGTAAAGCAGCCGAAACGTCGGGAAAATAAAATATTAAATAAACGCGATAAAATCCGTAAAATAGTTTTATTTCAAAGTATAGTATTCGCCTAAATATAAGAAAACAATATTAAACATAACTAGTTACTTTTCTGTATTCTGTGAAAGTAAAATTATATTTTTTTCCTGTTTATAATTATGTACTAACTTAATATGATTATTGTAATTAATTCATTACTCATATAATAATTAATGCGCAAACCTAATTAGTTGATACAACTGTGATTTGTAAAACCCTGACTTATTTCAGAACACAACACAAAATTTTATTGTTAAATCGAATCGCAAATCTAAGTCGCAATAAAACAAACTCTGTAGTCTGTAACATTATAAACACTTTAAGAATGAAAAGATTATGGACTATGTTTGTATATTAATCCACCAGACCAGTAAACAGTTATAATAAAATATCAGTTAACGCTATTAATAGCCACAGCCGTAACCACAACTAATACTGTATTGGTCGCTTTCTAACAGATGGACAATATAAAACAAAAAGCGTTACAGCGAAGATGGCGGCATGTTAGTATAATTAAGTGAAAGTTAGTTACGTGTGTCGGCCGTTCGTCTTGTTCGGTGGTATTGACAGGTGCATCAGCTAACTGAAGTGGGGAAAATCTATGGAATGTGCCGTTCGAATAACTAAACAAACCGTTAAGGATATACTATGCGCAATGTTGCGTTTAGTTTTCCTTACTGACTAGCTGCCCTTAAGCCCTGCGCACACCGGACCGTCAAAAGTGGTGCGTCAATTTTTTTTTTTTGTAATGTGGTCTACGCTGTTGGCGGTGAGGTGGCCTTTACAGCTTTACCGAAGTAGTGGCGAGCGCAGAGTGCACTCCAACCAAGGCCTTAAGGGCGGATAAGGGTGGCAACTAGCTCAACGGCGCCACAGAGGGCATGACCTCGGCTTGGGCAGTTACAGTGAGGGGAGAGGTAGTGACTGTGCTCCTAGGTGCAAAGATGCACCTACGTGCGGAAGAGGGGGTTCCACGACCTCGCCGGCGAGATCGAATCAAAATATTCCCCAATACCAAAATTAACTCTTTGTCAATATGCATAAACATTGAATTTCTGTGGTAAAAAGCCACGTCCCGATGGCGACGACGCATCAATATTCGCTCGCGCTGTCATTTCGTTGTAGAATATACCTTTTCTAAGTGTCACTATATTGAAATAAAACTATTTTACGGATTTTATCGCGTATATTTACTATTTTATTTTCCCGACGTTTCGGCTGCTTTACAGCAACCATGGTCACGGGGGGACTGAGGTGTTAGACGTCCTGATGTCATAGTTAATAACTGGGTACCCTCATATTTAGTTGTTGTTTGCGGTCCGATCCACGCAGACTGTGCTCACAGTGTCTTGAGGTCTTGCAATGGTACGCTTGGTTTTGGATTTAATCATATTAATTACTGGATCCCAAGTTGGTGGTAGCACCCAGCCATCTTCCATATTGAAATTATGATATTTGTTAATTTCAATAGCCTCACGTATCATCCTTGGTCGGAGATAAAATCCGTAAAATAGTTTTATTTCAATGTATAGTATTCGCGTAAATATAAGAAAACAATAAGTGTCACTACAGTTCGTTTTCGTATGACAAAACATTTTTTCGTGCACGGGTCGACGCCCCACTGTGAGTTATGTTTTTACTCACTTTTATTAATAGAACAGCTCACTGATGACATTATTGAAAACAGTGAAGCTTTCTATAACGGAAATAATTTATTAACTCTGATCTAGGGGCTTACCACCCTTGTCTTGGTTTTTTTGACAGACTTGCTATTTAAAAAGTCGTCAAATAAATTAAATTACCTAATATTAAAATAATGGCGACCACCACGTCATTAAGCAGTAATGTTTAATATTGATATATTTTTGACAGTTCATTAACCAAGTTTACTGTAAAATAAACCAAGTAATATTTTTACAATATTGCAAACAAAAGAGGTATGCTACTCCACTAAAAAGTAAAAAAAAAAAACCTTGTAAATTAAACACAGTATTAATAATAAAATAATACCGAAGTGAATGCCAATAAATAATGTCCTTCAATTAATTAAATTTGTTGTATCACTATATGCTTGATATACTACATTATTTCGATAAGGATGCCATCGGCCTCGGTAGCGCAGTAGGCAGCGCGTAAGTCTCATAATCTTAAGGTCGTGAGTTCGATCCTCACCCGGGGCAATTGTTTTTGTAATTATCTCCTAACTTTTAAAACGCGTATCGTGTTTTTTGCGCCACAAAGCTATACAGTACTACTAACAACCTGTTTGCAACATTTATGTAGCAATTCAATCTATACGCACCTGGCATTCGTTGTGAAATCGAAATGCGTACTTACCTATGCAAATCCCATCAAGACAAACAATGAAAATGCCTTTACCAACCAGCCCACGTCTCCAAAGGCACATACCATTGTTTACATTCAAAATAAACCAGTAATTAAGCGCTTTGTCGCGTTATATTGCTTTGAGCAATATTTCGCAAGTGCGTTTAAAACATGTGACATTGTAATAAATTGAAAATAGCGCCATCTATTGGCAAGTATAATTAGAATTGTGTAAATTCTAACCAAACGTTGTCACATAAATGATTAGGCGTGTAATAGATTAAATGGTCTATATCATTATGATTAAGAAACATTTTAATAAGTAACTAGTTACAGTCAATTTAATTTGTTTTTATTTTGTTACAGATTCACAGAACAAATTGCAATCATAAGTTCGTGACCGTACACCCATAACGACGTAAGTGAAAAATTTCTATTTGCAAAATCACGTATTATTTTTATGTTGTTTATTTCGACATCAGCAAAACAGTTACCTTATCGATAGGCCATCTTAAACGAATTAATAAACGGATGGCGTTTACCTCTTTTGTAATGGCCACATAAGGTATGCTATCTACTTTTTATTCCAATGAAAATAAGAACTAAATTCGTGTGTTTATTTCACTATTTATGTTCGGGGAGGGTTAGGCCAACAAATTATGTTATGTAACCTCTAAGGTCGCTTTAAGGCCGTCCGCTGTGCCACTAAGTTAAAGCATTTTACTATTTCGCTATGCTATGACGTGCTATTTATCATCGTATTAAAGTTTTTGCATATTTTGTCGCATTTAAGTAGCGTTAAATCGACATATTAGGTTTTATGTGATTATGCCACTGTTTATTTTCTAAATAAGAATAAAAATAACTTTTTACTTTCCCGATGACGATGAAATATTGTGCTCTTGCTATTACGTCGGAAAAATAAAAAAAATGTGGTCTAATTATCGTGATACGACAGTCCAAAATTACAGATATAGCTAGAATATGTGTTGGTATGGGTGCAGTAAATATGTTACCTAGTGTCATACTGTCAATCCTTGTATAAAGCTTGGCGTGAGAACTTCCACTCACCAAGCTTTTAGGCAATCTGTGCTGACGGAAAAAGGGCTGCTAACCGATTATATTATCTGTAATGTGTTCGACATTAAAGCGTTTTGTTCTACTTAACTATCCATGCATTACTGTACTCTATATATTTACTGCTAGATAAATTGCGTCCTAAGTTCCTCCTTATAACATTAAAGTCGCGACAAAATCGGTCCAGCCCTTCGGGAGTTTACCCGGAACAAATGGACCGACAGACAGACAAAAATGTTTAAAATTGTGTTTTCCTTATAAGTAGCGTATATATTTGCATGTGCATTTAATAAAAAGCTCTTATTTTGACGTTACAAACAGACATGCCTATTTTATACATTTGTATAGATATATATATATAGGTATATACAAAAATATGTATGTAGATATAAAATATCTGAAAATCTGTGGCACAGTAGATACATTTAGCCTTACAACCGGAAAATAACCGTAACTTGTTACAAAATACTAAGTGACCGTTACATTAGGGTACAAATTAATTCCAAATAATTAGGTATAATTAACTTCGTCAAATTTATCTGTAAACACACATTCTATCTAGATATTCTGAGTAGAGATAAAAGTTGTATGTTGGTATTAGTCACGGTGCATGGCATTGGTAAGTGCGTGACAGAATCTGCATGTTTGACGTTAATCGAGCAAGTTACGTGATGTTTTATTTAACGACGTATCTAAAAGATTCAACATTGCTGCGTATATTTTCCTTAACCGTTTCATGATCAAAAGCGAGGTCTAGCTGTCGCATACCTATTATTTGTAAGTGCACTTACTACAAAATGTTGATACTACAAAACAATATTTACCCGTGCTCTTTAACGTTGTAGTTTAGCGAGGGCCAAATCAATTTACACGAATTTTTGTGTAAAATAAATATCAACACAAATATGTAAGTAGTATAATGAGCGGGGCATGGCCTACTTACTTACTATAATAAAACACGTGTATATTTAAAACATATAACTTATTGTTACATTAAAAACTGGCTACAAATTTTTTGTAACCTATTAAATTCATGTATAAGTTCTGGACAAAGGCCTTCAAACTTCTATCTCCATAAACTCCTTACCATCATCTCTGAATGGATTATTAATTTAATACCTATTAATTAGATTGTACTACATTAAATGTAGTACATAAATGTCAAAAAATCTGTTGTAGTGCTGTAAGACGTGGCGGTAAGCGGGCACGTCTCAACCTTAAGCTTGAGGCAGCCATTTTAGATATTTAACGATTAAAATACATGATTAATTTTAAAAAATAAACACGTGGGCAATTAAATTATCATAATTTTGTAGACTTAGTTGCCACACAAATCACAGTTGCAAAAGCAAATTTAAATAAAATATTTACTTAACGTAAATTTTCTGCTTTTGTGGCGATAAAACAATTTCACTGCGGAGCAAGTTTTTCTGTAATGCAATTCCACGAAAAGCATGACAACTTGATACTATCGGTGCGAGTTATTGCTTTGATCTGCGAATTTACACCTGTGCGGCATAACTTGATACTTAATAACTGGAATTGTTTATAAAATAACGTTTAAAGTTTCCGAAACTGACGGTTGAATGTTAAGAAAGTTAATATAATAATGCTAAAAAATTGTGATAATAATCCGGTTTTAAAGATGGGATGGACCAGGTTACGACGTCATAAAAAGAAATTCGTAACTTAGGCAGTAATAATTACAGATGAAATCGGTATCCGACCGGATACTGAATTACTACGGGATAGTAAAATTCAAAAAATTCTCTATATTTTACACAAGGCAAATCATACCACAATAGGTTATGGATACCGTTTATTTATATAATCGCCCGTCAAAAATATTTCTTTTATTAATTTAGTTTAGTACTCAAAATGAAAAATTGGCAAATTGTGGTCAATTAATACCAAATTTTCCGCATTTGTTGTTAAGAGTTGACTCCGCTTGGTTTCGTATACCAGACCAACTTCTGAAAATAGCCTTGCGCTGTAAATGCTACTACCAGGTGCTGAAAGATAAATTCTAGCAAACCTTGACAACTAATTAACTGACCACCATATGTATGGGTCGTGATTGCGATCGATTCGAGATGTCTTTAAGAAGCGTCATGTAACGTGACAAAGGTCCGGATATCCGGCGTTCCGGCTTGGTAGCGTGTCGAATATCTGGTATCCGGCCAAACCACTATCCGTTTCATCTCTAGTAATAATTAACTGCTTGATTATGCAACATTAGGCAAAGTTAGGCGCTTTATAAAATTGATAAGTTCAAAGACAGGTGGACTTCATGTACATTTTTTTCTATTTTATTTATTAATTGCTCATAATAGGGAGCAATATTACTATTTCTTACAGTTAATGTATTACAATAAATGACGAAAATTCCTGAGTAATATTAAAGCAGTCCTGCTATAACAGGTGGTGAGCGGGCGGATATATTTAATCCTGTATCAAGGGGTCCCTCTGTAATTTACACTCTTTATCTTCTCTTTTCGTGACCGAACATTCATCGTAGATGTAAATCTATAAATGATTCAAGATATCGGTAATTGTAAGAACCCCCATTTAAATTCGCTTAGATAATATCACAGAAAATGTACTTGAATCAATTCCTATAATCAGCCACGACCTATTCAGCAGTGTCGTTTTAAGATTGCTAATAAAACTGACAGAAATTAATATAAGCTGTCAAAAATTCAAGGTTAGATTAAAATAAAATCGCCTTAAAATTTAACTTAATTTGTAAAGAATAAAGAGGGGGTGATGCGGCCCTTGAATGAGACGTCAGTATTTTTATGTAAATAGTATGTTTAGTCAACAATGTAAATGGCTACGTATGTGGTGTGCTAATGTTACAAGCTTACGAGACAGTGTTACATAGGTGCTGGAATAACCTTCATGTTAGTAGGTTGCGTGCGAGCGTAGGATGAGCATTGTTTGCAAGTTGCAACTGACTAGTATGTAAATACAGACACGCCTACTCTTACTGAAATAGAAGACATTTAATTGTACCTAATAGGTAAGTTATGTGAATGTAACTGGCTGAAATAGGGAGATATATTTATGTACGAAAAAGATGACAACTAAAAATGTATTACTGCAACCTCTTTGGTTGTCATAATTTTATTGGGGCAAAACCTGGCAATCCCATCACTGTTAGACAGTTCCTTACCTTACGTCGAAATGCATCGCATCTCGTCACTGTAACAGCAGCATTGACGGCTAAGTTTTGTTGAGAATTACACTTATTTAACAATTTAAAACCTTTTCCTTTTCAATTTGATTGATAGTCTCTGATAAAATTCTTATCAATTTGTCAGTCTTCGTAATGACTGCCTTGTAGCTATTTCCTCCCACTTCGTCTATAGTCGTTGTGCTTTGAATAGCTACATAATCATTACTGCCACGCAAACACACAATAGTACCTTGGTGTGTGGCGGTAAAGTGCCAATAAATTTTCAATTTGTTCAATAAACGTTATTATGTCACACGCCAGTCACCTTCATAAAACATTGACAAATAACCCATTCAGTTCATATTGAATATTAAACGACAATACAGTGTTACGTCGTCGCTACACTTCATTATTACTAGGTATATGAAATCATTTCTCATTTAATTGAATACTGAAAGTTATAGTAAATTAGGAATTCGCATTACTCGTAGCATCATTGTCATAATAAAATCTTTATAATACTGTTTTGAATTAACGTAAACCTTATTTGTTAGGTTCACGTTAATTCAAAACAGTATTATTAGATTTATTAGTCAGGCTCAAAAAAACTACTTTTAGGAGTCGCTAAACAGAACAAATGGTACTTTATGTCACTCGAATCAAATCTATCAATTTATTGAAATAAATATCACCAGGCAACACCCGCTCAGTATGATTCCAAACTAAGCAACTCTTTTACCATGGGTATCTTACAACGGACTGGGCGATCCCAGTTATACCCAAACCAGGTAAAATTCTAAGAGACCATTTCTAAAATTTGCCACTAACGGAAATCAAATCCGCAGACACTCGGCGTAGCGAGCCGAGCTGGCTATCCTCATTATTTTATTAGTGAATTCACCAAACACATTGACCAATACAATGGTTATTCAACAATTATGGCCAATAATCGTCATAATCGTCAAAATATATTTTCTTTTGCAATATTTTACAAAATACCGTATCTCGAAGTCACGACGCGGTCATAACGAGTGACCGCGCACCTGCACTTTCCTATTTACGCAACGCTTTGACCGATTACAACTAATGGCCGTTGTGCTATGCTTGTAATCTTTATCTTCGCGATTTTTTACCGTCCGTAACGGGAGCGAAGACGAAACACGCGGAAATTGCGCCGAGAATCACGTCACACGTTATTAGAACTGGAATTTTAATTGCTGCGAAATTATGTCTGGTATTTTTAAACATAAACATTATCTTTAATTTTTTATACTTAAATTTGTATCTTTTAATAGTCGCACACTTTTAACTCGCAAAAAGAAACCGACGATTACGTTAACGAGAAGCAATATCATAGTAAAAAATGTTATAGCAGTTTTTTAGGGTTCCGTACCCAAAGGGTAAAACGGGAACCCTATTGCTGAGACTTCACTGTCCGTCCGTCCGTCCGTCTGTCACCAGGCTGTATTTAATGAACCGTGATAGTTAGGGAGTTTAAATTTTCACAGATGATGTATTTCTGTTGCCGCTATATTAACAAATACTAAAAAACAGAATAAAAGATATATATTTAAGGGGCCTCCCATACAACAAACGTGATTTTATTGCCATTTTTACAGATAATGGTACGGAACCCTTCGTGCGCGAGTCTGACTCGCACTTGGCCGGTTTTTTTTACAATTTTTGTACTACAAAATTAAAGTAATATTAAAGCATTACTCCTAAAGAACTTGTTGGTAGGCAGGTCTCATTGTCGCCGGCTTTCACGTTTCTACTTCAGATAAAAATCGCTATCACAACACAACAATACCGTAGATACGGATCTGGGACAACTTTGTAGAGTAATTAACTACGTTACAGTGCTATTGTTTGTGGTGCGCGCTCATTATAGGGCGCGATTCAGGTCAGAGATTGATAAATGCCACAAAGATTATATAACAGGTGGTTAAACCATCTTGGATTCGTGTTTCCTGTATGAAAATAATAGATAAAGATAGTAGTTAAGGAAGGAATAAAGAATAAAGATAAGAAAAGGTAGTAAATAATAGATAGTAGTAAATAATAAATCTAGTACAAAAACTGCCTAAAATTTAAGTAATAATGACATAACAGCTCTATGTTAGCGCTGATAAGGGAGCTTCCTGACTAACATGTTCCAAATCCTCGTTAAGAAACCAGCTAAAGTAACGGAGGTTCAAAAGCTCTCCTTAATAAATGTGATGATTTTCCGCTTATTACGTCATTACAACTAGTATTTATGTATACGATATGTAACTTATTAATTCGATTTAAAAAAGCAGTGGTAGCCGAGTGGTCGAACGCACGCCTTGCAAATCAAAGTGTGCAGGTTCAAACCCCGGCTCGCACCTCTGGGTTTCATGTGCGAATCTCATTTACATCCGAGATTATCACTTGCTATGAAACGGTGAAGGAAAACATCGTGGAAACCTGCACGTTTGAGGGAACTTGACTAGTTCTCGATGTGTGAAGTCTGCCAACCTGCACTGGGCCAGCGTGGTAGACTATGGCTTGAATCCCCCTCGCATTGAGGGGAGGCCCGTGCCCAGCAGTGGGACGTTAAAAGGGCTGTAGTTATGCCACCATAGCGTTTTCTTTTCGTAATGAGTTGAGGCACAATTCAAATGAAACATTATATTATAAGTAGCTATACAACAAATAAAATAGTAAACAAATGTCGACACTAATTGACAATAAGGCTTTAAATATACTTTCCGACAGCATTTCTATCTAAACAAAAAATGTGCACACAGAAATTGCTTTCTTCGATTTTTGTGATCACTTTCCGCGGCCAACTCACGTACGCCCCACTTCGGTGCGCTCGGCGACGCTTTCCAATTTTAAAATTTGAATTCCGATAATAAAAAAAAAGGGTTTTTGCGCCACCTTTTGTTGAGTAGCGTAAAACAATTGAGTCGTTGTTATTTATGAACTAGTTGACTTAATGATCGAAGAAGCATTTAGTTTAATTGCATCACAACAGTAGGTAACAGTCGTAATAACGTGTGAACTCGTTCAAAACCGGGTTAATTTATTATTAAAAACTCATCTCGTGTGAAATATTTCTGAAACGTAATATAAACGTCGCCCAACGACGCTAATTTTGGTAATACACAAACTACACTTTACTAAACTAAATGTACCTATATCCCATATTTCTTAATTTAAAATTACGGCTGAACTATTTATAGTGAAACCTACTTATGTTTATAAACAATACAATTTTATAAATCTCTTATTTACAAACCTAGACTAAACTTTAAACTTAAATGTATTTTCTCAGACACGGTTATGACCACTTTGATAATACATTTTAAAATAGTTATATGACATAATTACTTAAGGAACTATTTATATTGACAGACAAACTAGACTATAATATACACATATTGCCGCCCTTGTCATACCCGGAACGTATGAGGAAGACAATAATATTGATAGCTGCGACAAATTTTGCCAATGTCACCAATGCGATGTCCCGTTGTTATTTCGTTTAGTTTCCACCTCACGCGTGGAATGCACTACGCGTTTAGTTACGTCAGGGCGAAAGTATTGTTTGTTCTTTTGTTTAGAATGTATCACTTTGTTAAGTTGTATTTTCGCGGTTACTCATACGAATTTCTCTCATTCATACTATTATACCGAGTTGGGTTATGGTTGAGTAATTACCGTGAGAAACGTTTATTACTGTGTTGTTGTTATAACAACGGCGGGTCTAATGCAGCCGGCGTTGGTGTGACAAATTGTGAGATATTCGATTCTGTCTTTCTCTCTTGCGTTGCTGCGAAATACTTTGACACATACTATCCGTACATGTAATTAAAAAGATTGCAAGTGCTACCAACGACCGCCTTGAGCTTGTCTGCTAAAAACGCGTCCCCTTTTTGTAATGGGTCAGCTCACGTGAAAACGGTAGACGTTGCGCTGAATGAGACATGCTGGATAATTACAGGATGGCTTTTTTGTTTTTTTTTACGGGGAGGAAATCTTCAGAAAGATTCCCAGTCTTCTGTGTGGGAGAAGACTGAGATATGTGGGATTCTTACCCACTAAAACCTCCCCGGTGGCCGTCTTCGACACGTTAGAGGGAGTTCGAGATCTCCTACCGGAACGCACCGGTGTCCCTCTGTGCCTCGCTCCCGAGCTTAAGTACCCAGGAGCTCGTCTCGGGGGGAGCAGATGTTCGCTCCCCCCTGCACCCTCGCAGTGCATACGGCGACGAGAGCCACCCCTCGCCGCCATCCTCCTCAGGGTCGTCGCCTACTTAAGAGCGTCCGGGGCCCACAACCCAGACGCTCACGACCCCAAGGGTAGCCCGTTGTTTTGAGCCCCGGGAAGTACAGGATGGCTTAAGCCGACCCCTTTCAACCTTATTTATCCCCGAGCTTGCATACCACCCGTATGCTAGCTCGGAGAGAGCGGCTGGATTTGGCTTGCTCTAAGAATTTTTTTAAACAGGAGTACGATCACCGCCATCCGCTATACGACCCAAATGCCCGCCTCAAAAGCCGTAAGTTTTCGGCGCCACACATGGGCTATCGCCATGACACCATGCTCCCTATATCGTATCGAGAGATGTCCCCACTATAGCACGACACGCCGTGGTCAATGTGGAAACCCTGAACCGGCTTCGGACTACTGGAGTTGACCGCTGCAGACTAAACATGTGCAAGTAAATTTTTTTAATTTAGAACATTTTTTCTTTCTTTCAATGTCGAAAGATGAAAACCTATTGTGATGCATCTGCAATATCTAGGAAGCGGTGACTTTGTTCATTGCATGCATTCTTTCATAGTCTATTACGTCTCGCAACAGCTTAATTTCACAAGTCAATAACGTTGCCGTATTGCTTGTTGGTTGCCATAATATGACGTAAAGATGTCAATTGGCTATACAATTTCGGGGAGAAATTCCTGATTATTGTTTTTAAATGCCAGTAATATTATTCTAAAGCGCAACAATCTTATTTATAAAGATCTAGTTAACCTCTAATTAATGTATTTTAACTTACTCCAAGAAAAGGAGGGTTCTCAATCCAAACCGATTTTTTTTGTTACTTAAGTTTTCGTAGTTTTTCAGAACAAAAGTATTTTGCAGGCTAAATGTATGTAGAGTAGGTGTCTACGTTTTTGTGGTGGCATTTCTTTATATACATTTGATTTTCATTTTAAGTTGAGGAAAAATAAACCATAATATGTATTTTTCAGTAAATTTACAGTTACAAATCACACGAGTTTCACGTAAAAATAGTTAAATAGATTTTAGAAAAAAAATGCGTAGATTTTTTTTAAAGAGTAAAAAATATAGTTAAGATATGAATAAAGATTCCGTACCCAAAGGGTAAAACGGGAACCCTATTACTGAGACTTGGCTGTCCGTCCGTCCGTCTGTCTGACACCAGGCTGTATCCCATGAACCGTGATAGTTAGAGAGTTGAAATTTTTACAGATGATGTATTTCTGTTGCCGCTATAACAACTAACTACTACTACAAATAAAATAAATATTTAAGGGCGCTCCCATACAACAAACGTGATTTTGCCGTTTTTATAAATAATTGTATGGAACCCTTCGTGCGCGAGTCCGGTTCGCACTTGGCCGGTTTTTATGTCTGAGCGTTTACCTACCATTTTACATTATTTTTAGAATGTTTTAACTGTCTGTATGTATCTTTAGTATGTTGTAACATAGTAAAAATAAAATCGCCTCCAGACCCATGAAAAATAATAACATGCAACTAGCTATTTCTTATAACAATGTGAAACCCATGCTTAATAGCTCATGGGCAAAGTGTGAAAATCGTAATTAAACAACGAGTTGACCAACTCGATTACGTGTGTCGATTCGAATCGTAAATCGTTCATTCGTAACGGACTTCGTTTCGGACAAGTTATGACATAGAGATGTAAATTTACGTAATTTTGAAGAATCTTCATATGTAAATATCCAACGGTGAATTTAGTTTATGATATATTATTTTTTGTTAAAAAAAATACCTATCGAATTGGAAACCTCCTCCTTTTTGAAGTCGGTTAGTTAAAAATTGTGAAATGCCATCATTTTCAAGTATTACAACTTTAATTTGAGCTACATATTCGTCTATTATATCCCATACCGCCCTGCAACTACGTAGGCGAACGAATTAACTTGGCTTTTATCTAAAATGTCCTTTGTGTCGATAAACATAAAGATAACATTTCTGTGAAGAAATCCACGCGACTACGTGTCACAATATCTCTCTCGCGTCTTCAATGACATCTCATTGAAAACCGTACGGACTCGCGCACGATGGGTTCCGTACCGTTTGTTGTATGGGAGCCCCCTTAAATATTTATTTTATTCTGTTTTTTAGTATGTGTTGTTATAGCGGCAACAGAAATACATCATCTTTGAAAATTTCAACTCTCTAACTATCACGGTTCATGAGATACAGCCTGGTGGCAGACGGACGGAGGGACGGACGGACAGCGAAGTCTCAGTAATAGGGTTCCCGTTTTACCCTTTGGGTACGGAACCCTAAAAACATAAATACGGTCGAATAACCTCCTCCATTTTAACCGACTTCCAAAAAGGAGGGGGTTATTAGAAGTCGATTAAAAAATATCTCGCTCGCGTCTTCGATGACATCTCATTGAAAAATGTACTTCTTTTACGAGTTGATACAGTTCGTTTTGCCTATACTCGTAGTGTTTTAACTATTCAATTTGCTTGTTGACATATCAAGTCTTGACTGACCCACTGCAGGGCAAAGGCCTCCCCTCCCTTTTTCCACTTGTTGCGGTCCATAGCCAACCGGGGCCACTCCGGTAAGTAAGAGTCTAGCTCATCCTGCCATCTCTTTTTGGGCCGCGTTGCCGTTTCCCGTGGTAGGGGAGCCATTGCGTGGTTGATTTTGCCCAAAGCGTATCCGGCATGCGGCAGATGTGGCCTGCCCAGTTCCACTTCAGTTTAGCAGCTGAGTGGCCTACGTCAGCAATTCTTGTTTTGTTGACAAGTCGTTTTAATTTCAAATTTAGTTGATTACCGTGTCAATAAATAATTATCGCATGAAATACTATTTTCTACAGTTTCACTGACTAATCTTACCTAATGCTTTCATAACTAGTCAACAATGGTTTATTTAAACTGGAATGATCGATTATTAATCGAGATTTAGCCTATATTTAAACAATTTAGTGAGTAGATAAGTTATCTATGATCGATCGATTAAGACATTTGATTTGCAAGAAAGTATGGAGGGTGGACTCTCCATACAAGAAAGGTAAAATATATTTTATCTGCAATTTAATGTTTATAAAGCCAATCAATATCAATGTATTGTGTCTATAAAACTTTTCAAAGAAAACGTTGGGGACTAGTATCTATGAATTAGTGTTTATAAAATCATGTTAAATAGAAATGTAACTATTTAAAGGTAACTTTGAGGTTAGTTTTTAAACACTTGTATGGTTTATGGTTAACCATTCATTCATTAAGACAAGACCTTAAAAATAAATCAGAAATTATCAGTTTAAAAAAAAAACTTGTGTAAGGAAAAGGGCGGCCGCGTTGTAGAAATGGCCAGTATTGTCCAGGTTGTTAAATACTTTATTTACTTACTTCCAATAACAACTATTCCTTAACTTGTTCTTTCTTTTTAAATTGATTCTACAAAAAAAGTTTATTGTACCTCGTGTAGAATAGGACAAAAATAAGTGAAACGTTTTAATGTCCTTCATTCACGGTTCAATAATTCATTGGGACAAATTATACGTATTAGTGACATCTATAAGGAGCACGAAGGAACTATTAATAATTAATTTAGTTCATTTTAGTTTTTGTGTTAGTTTGGTTTTAATTTACCAAGTACTCCTCTATCGACCTTTCTTAGAAGACAGAAGGTTGAATTAACCAAACAATCAATAGAATCTTTCCCACATTTAATACGGAAGCTTTATTATTTCCTATTTATGTAACTGCCGTTCATATAATGGACAATCATTCTTATCTTTATGACGCGAAGGTGCTCGTGAACCGCAAACAATAATATTGTAATAAAACTATTTTATTACAAAAAATACATTATATTTTGATCTTTATTACTAAGAAGGTAAAGTTTAGATTAGGTGTAAATTTAGATATGTAGTTCAAATAGCCATGAAGGAGATTTTATGATACAACGAATCGTTTTGTCACGATCATTTTAAGCTTTTCATTGACGATTTAATACTGAGTGGTAGCTAATTTTGAGTTTTATTCTACTCGTCAAGAGATGGCGCTTAAGTGATATTACAATATTAAAATTATTCTTAATTAAACTTAGATAATTAAAATGCATATCTTAATTGGAATGAGAATTAAATTAATCTTGAACAATGTATGAATTACTTTCTAGAAATAGAAGTATGTTTGTTTCCGTAACATGTTACACAACACCCGCGACTGGTCGCTAGAGGGCGGTAATGCATTAATTATTTTCGTTACAGAAGTATAGGTTTTTAATTATGAATTAGAATGTAACTACCTAAGTACTGAATTATATATAGTATGGATAAAAAATATTAGATAATGCTTATGAATCAGTAGTAAAAGATATTGGACTTAGATTCGTCAACTTATTAAGTAAAATAGGCAGACTTACGAAGTAGGTATCTACCTAATGTTAGTATGTATGCTTAAAATAGCGTAAACCTTCAAAAATGTTAAGCACTAGTATATGACGAAACAAAAAGATATTCCGATACCGGGAATCGAACCCGAGCCTCCTGGGTGAGAGCCAGGTATCCTAGCCACTAGACCATATCGGATATTGGTAGTTGATTCCAAAATGTGTACAATATTCTTCAATGTATACTCGAATATTCGTCCACCAAAGAATTACAGGCAGATGCGCAATTAGGTTTGCATAACACGCATGTTTATACCTACATACTATAGTTATTGTTCCCACTGGGTCTTGAGAACGTGCTCATACTTTGTTTGGGATTTGATGTTCGCACGAACACCGTGTTTATGAAATTAACTGGATCTATGACAGAAATAAGTTGCATTCGCACATGGCGGTGTCAATTCTGATGGCACAAAACTAAAATTCACTAAACTTCTATTACCATCCTTTCTACGGCCGTGATGAATGAACAAGACGACAATCTTTAAAAAAATCCTTTAGTTGTAGTACTAAAACGAACTATGACTCATAGAAAAAGCTCATTGTTTAACGAAATAAGATTGACAACGCGAGCGTATTTTGACTCGTGGTCGCGTGACTTCTACCGCAGAAACTCAATCTTTATGTATATTGAAACAGAGTTCATTTTCGTCAAAGATTTGAAAGTGCGTGTCTTGACGCTCCTCTCCGCTATTAGGCCGTGTACATTGGGTGGGGCGCCAACACTCGCGCGTAAACTTGTTTGCCATAACAAAACGAACTGTATCGACACATAAATAACGTCCATTCTACAACGAAATGACACTGACAGCGCGAGCGAATTACGACGCGTGAGGGCGTGGCTATTGCGACAGAAATTCAATCTTTATGCATATTGACACGGAGTTTTTGAAGCGCGCGTCTTCATGCCTCTAGGCTTAATGGGTGGTCAGCTATACCTTTCATTTCGGTATCGACGGGAATCCAAACAGAATTGAGTTTTTATCTCAACGTCGTTCCGTGAGGCAGGTGGCCGTTACTTTCACTGAAAGGCTCGCAGGCCCATACCAGATAACTATGTGCTAACCCAATGGAATGCTGAGTGGAGCAGCCCCATTACCACCACCTGTCTTGCAGCAATGTTTTTAATATTACTTTAAGTTTTTGACTGTTAACTCAGTACACAATCTGTATAAAATGACAGTTACTATTGAAACCAAAATATTTTAAGAAGCGGTGGTTAGGTAAAGTTGGTGTAATGTATCACTGTATTTAACTAAGCATATACATTCTTAAAGTAAATAACTAATTGTTGATACTTACAATATGTATTCAATAAAGATTTTTTATAGGTGTGCCCGCGGAATTTAGGAACCTTATTTTATATACTTAAATGCACCTAACTAAACTTCAAATAACTCTGAATGTTTTCGATTGCACCGCGAACCGTATAGAGACTAATCTCATAAAGATAACTGAAAGTAAAATATAGCACGTCTGGTTGTAATACGAAATGAAATTTAAGTATAGCCAGATTATCGTCTAAATTTGCTATACTATAACCTTCTATAATTAGCTATAACTGCAAGATTAGCTGTGTTTGTAGACAAGTAAGGTCGATCCACCGCGTCCGTCACAGACGCAGAGCACGAACACCCGCGAGATTCACTTTCACCGCGAACAACTGGACAATGACCACTCCGATATTATTATAACATTTTATTTTAGTTTGCAGCGGTAGCCTAGTTGGTAGAAACCCGCCTTGATCGTAAGACGTACAAGTTCAAATCCTAGGCCCGCATCTCTGAGATTTTCATGAGCGAATGTAATTTTCAATAATAATCACAACTTGTTGAACGGTGAAGGAAAACATCGTGAGGAAACCTACTCGTCTACAGAAAAGCGTGTGGAGTTCACCAACTCGCACTGGGCGAGGGTGGTGGACTGTGTCCCAAATCTCCTTCGTATTGAGGGGGAATGTGCCCAGTATAATGGCAATAGGCTCGCCCCTATTAGGTTTGGACCGAAATACATCAGCGAAGTCTGGGTGCACTGTAGTGCACCTATGCCTCTTCGAGGACACAGTTATACCTAGTAATTATTGCAAGGAAATCAACATCCTGCATTCGAATGACTTAGGATAATTTAATGACTTTTAGTGGGATATGGGTATCGTTTGGTGTTCTTATATGTACTTAATCACATATTGATAGCTTTGGAATGAATTCCAATGCTAAATGATAGAGAACAAATTTACATTCGTTTGATATACAGTCTTAAGTATATAAGCTGATCTTAATTGCGAGTTTAGAATTCGGTATTAACTTTGGACATTTACGTTCTACCTATGTATAAGGCTATAACCAAATATTAAAAGTAACTTAGCTACTTAAGTATATAGGTATAGATTACAACTACTCATCATACTGTCCCGGTTGGTTACCCATAAGACAATAAGTGTTTGATATCGCACAAGAAGCCTTTTCCTTGAGCCGTCTCACGCATCCTATGGTTGTCTATTGTTAGCCTGATCGTATAAATATCAACGATCTGTAGAGGATGTTAAATGGTGAATTTAAATTGGCATTTGTTTTGTTTTCGATTGAACTATCGGGAAATCGACACTAATTTGCGAATACAGAGATATAATGCGAGTTTACTAATTTTAAATAGCAAATGTATTATTAGAATGGCGGGAAACTGCGGTAGCCAGTATTCTAGGTGTAGCCTGCCATTATGTTTTTATTAAGAATTACTAGTTAAAAATACCTTCATCACAGCAATATAATATTTATTTCTCTTTTTACAGATAAAGCATCGGTCACCAACAACACAGTGAAACCAAAATGACAATAAATAGAAACTTTTAAACAATTTCCATCAAAAATGTGTAGAACGTTATGAAATTCAAATGTGGAACGCCAACGGCGAATGATAACAAGATGGTGTCTATCAGTAGTGTGTTAGTGTGTGTAGTGTTGTTGTATGTGTGCGTGGACGTGAGTGGACATGTAGCGCTGACCTACCCGCCGGCGAGGCGGTTCGACTTGGATTTCCTTGACAATTCAAGGACTAAACCCCCATGTGGAATGCCAAAAGGTAAATAACTAGAACATATCTCTCAAATTTGTGGATTTCAATCTGTCTACAAATTTCAATATTATTGACTCATTCTATAAACTGAAAAGTATATTTTTATGAGCGAAAACCAAATCATATTAGTAAGTGTTGATACAGTTAAATGTGTCGAAAAGATGTCAAAAATTTACCTTAATTGGTCTTATTAATGCCACAGCTGTATTACACGTTTTGACATAGACAATCTGACGTACCTAGACGTCAAACTCACTAACAAAATAAGCAAATTTTATCACTCTTATTTTTACGCATGCATTACGTTTTCGTAAAAACACTTAAGAAGTATGTTACTTAGGATTTATTTTTATGTTACTTAGAATTACCTAGTTAAGAAGTGTGTGTATGTGTGAAAGTATGGAAAAGTCTATGCCCAAATCTTTACGTTGACATTAGTAACTACTTTAACTCTTAGTGAACGTCATAAACTTATAAACTCGTGGTAGAGTTTCTGATCGGGGTATGTTTACGTTCTAGACTCGACCTTGCGGTTCGACGACCTAGTCTCTGAGTCATCTTGCAACAATGCTACGAGATAAATGAACGCAGACTTTAAAGTTGTGCGAAAATTATTATAGTGGTGTCGGATTTAAATGTGCATTTAAGTGCATAGGGTTATGATGACATGCTTTTGAAGGTACTAAAGACGTATCTCATTTAACTAAGTCCTTAATCACTCGTGGAGAGACTTAAGTCTTATTAAATTGTTGCAAAGTTGAAATATTGAACCAATTTGCCTTGATTTGTTAAGTACATTCGAAGATCGGCAATACTGATCGAAAATTGTGTTTCCAGTAGATTAAATACTCATGTGTGTCTCTGCTATAAGGTGTAGGTTGATATTGAATAAGCAGTTGATTTTAAATAAATAGAACTATAACTATTCGGCTATCTATAGCATTTGATTCGCGAAATTTATGATTCCGCTCTTTCGACATAAATAACTTTCACATTTTTTTCAAACTATACTTAATGGAAACACATTTGTAAGTAGCCGGGTCTTAAGACCACACCGCTTTAAGTATTATTATTATGATAAAGTGTAATTTTTTGACAGATTTTGTGGTAAGACTCGGTGAGAGGTAATATTTGAAGTATAACTACTTATAATTTCAAGAGGTCTAGCTAATGATTCATCTTGAAATATCTCAGTAATGCTAATGTTGTTCTAGCTGCTACCGCCAATTAGAATACCTTTCAAAATCGTTTACATGTCAAAGTTTTGTAGTGTAATATTATGTTGTACACAAACCACAACTTAAGTACATTTGAGAACACTTAAAATATTGTCTTGCTTATACATTACGGCCATGAGAAGGATGGCAATATACGTACAGTTAATTGGGCACAGCCAACATAATCTTAATTGGGTAGGTTTTTAACAATACGGTGGGTGTTACATCTGCATACTTTCTTTAATCTTTGTTTAAATCACGTTTGAATATATTGCATAATTTCGACGATTCGACACAAGCAGTCGTGGCCGAGTGGTTAAGGCGTCTGACTCGAAATCAGATTCCCTCTGGGAGCGTAGGTTCGAATCCTACCGGCTGCGGATCTTATTGTATTTATTTATTTTATTTTCGTTCGGGCAGCAAATATATGTTACACATCTATACTTTTTTTTATTCGATGTAAAAGATACTCATAGCAATTAATGTGTTCCCAATTGTAAATTTTTCCTACTTATAAAGGCTTCTTTCCATGGGGGCCGGGTGCCCACCGGATGTTTCAAGACATTGCGAAACGTCTGATCGAAGCATCCGGTGATCAGAACGCTGGAAACTATTTCGTACACATCAGCATCAGCATTGCCATTCAACGTGGCAATGCTGCCAGCGTTCTTGGCACCCTACCGCCCGACAGTGGTGGCGAACTGTGTGTGGGGTATATTTTTTCTTCTTTTTTTTTTCTCTCGTACTCATTGTGAATTGTTACCTATGTAAATATTTTGTCATATATTGAATTAATTATTATTATATAAAGAATACCATCCTTTTCGAAATATTTTCAAATTAGCGAGCAACCAATTTTTATTTTCGCGCAGGCATTTATCTACATCAGGGGTTCCGTAGAATAGTCATCCGGGTTCCGCCAAAATGTATACATCTATACAAATAAATAAAATTGGAGTGTCTGTTTGTAATATCAAAATAACCTTTTTTACCAAATGTGTATGAAAGTATATACGATACCTATAACGAAAACGCAATTTTAAATTTTTTTGTCTGTCTGTCTGTCTGTCTGTCTGTTTGTTTGAGGTAAACTTCTAAACGGCTGAACCGATTTCAATGGGACTTTCACTGACAGATAGCTGACGTTCCAAGGCGTAACTTAGGCTACTTTAATTTTAGAAAAAGCATTAGGTTTCCGCGGGAAAAACATAATACCCATATTTCCGGGCGGGTAATCTCCCTAAAGTCCACGCGGGCGAAGTCGCGGGCACAGCTAGTATACGCATATAGTCGGACTAGGGTTGCTAAGCGTACTATAAAATATAGTATTGTACTATATTTTAGCTGTGCGTACTATATACTGTTGAAAAAGTATATAGTACGCAAAAGTACTATATTTTAAAAAGCATTCATTATTTTTTATAAAATAGCAACATCTCTCGAAAAAAATACGCATCCATATATTTATTTTTGCCTTTCATGGAGATTTGCGCGTATACTATAGCGTGTATCGGAACGGAACGTACCTAAACTAAACGAAACTGTCACTGACTGTCAACTACTGTCAAGTGAAAGACGTTTTCATACAAACAAAAGTACTGGTCTTTGTAACCGACTTCCAAAAGGTGGTTCTCTATTCGATTGGTATGTTTTTTTACGTACCGCATATAAAGGTGGCGAATATAGTTTGATTTTATTAAATTTGTTCATGCATGGCATTAACAGGATGGTAATATTTTGTTTTTTGGACGGACTGACACGTTTTTTTTAGAATTTTTGTGAATGTACTATATTTTTGAGCGATGTACTATATATTTTACGACTCTGGCTGGAAAATACTATATTTTCGAAAAAAATAGTAGGCAACCCTAGGTTGAACATAATACTGAACTATAAAACAATTATTCATCAAACAGTAAAACATTTTTCATTCTTCACATAAAAACTTTAAGTTAATTATAAACATATTACATTTAAAAAAAATTCTTATATAAATTTCAGTGTTGATTTGTAATCATTTGATATGGGGTTCCATCAAATAAAATGTATTTGGTTAGTGTTCCGTAATCTTTAAAGTTTAGGAATGGTGGTCCTTATGGATTTAACGTTAGTGGGATTACAAAGGGGGGATAAATACGGTATGAAAATCCCCCTAAGATAGATAAATCTATTTCTTTGTCATTTAAATATGTATCAGAAGTCAGGCCCCTACGGTAAAACTGTAAAGGTCATTAACGGCAAACAGCGCAGTCCTGTTGAAAAAAAATCCGGCCAAGTGCGAGTCGGACTCGCGCACGAAGTGTTCCGTACCATTATCTATAAAAATGGCAGAAAAAAATCACGTTTGTTGTATAGGAGCCCCCTTAAATAATTTTTTGATTCTGTTTTTTAGTATTTGTTGTTATAGCGGCAACAGAAATACATCATCTGTGAAAATTTCAACTCTCTAACTATCACGGTTCATGAGATACAGCCTGGTGACAGACGGACGGACGGACAGCGAAGTCTCAGTAATAGGGTTCCCGTTTTACCCTTTGGGTACGGAACCCTAATACTAATTAACAAAAAACAAAAACCGACTTCAAAAACCTAGGTGCACTAAAAAGCTAAAAATAATTTTGACATTACTATACAGAGTGTATCAGAAGTCCGAAATAATAGTTAAGGTACATATACGGTAGCTCATATGTGGATGCTTGGTGAAGACAGTTAATACCTAATTATCATAGTTTCTGAGTTATAGACCTTTGAATATTAGTGATTAGGTATCGTGTTCTGGCATCTGTGTACATCCATAACCCTATTCCGCAGTGTAAACTACACATATAAAGGGCGTCTACCAATATTCACAAAACAGAACATGCAAATTTTACACAGCATTCGAGATATTACGAGTTTTAGAAATTGACGACGAAAACAAAGTTGGAAAAACATGGTCGAATTTCGATAATAGTTTTATACCATTCAATTGTATACTCGATACTGATGCCAACGTCAAAGTATTATTTCGGACTTCTGAAACACCCTGTATACAATACAAACAGACTCTTCAATAATTTTTTTTACGAAATTAATGAAATTATGATATCACTTGCGATGCCCCTGGTGTTGCAGGTGTCCATGGGCGGCGTTGATCACTTACCATCAGGTGAAACGTATGCTCGTTTGCCTCCCTATCTCATAAAAAAAATAAAAATGGAATAAGATGAGGAATGGCTCCACCTGCATTAAGCGGGTATTTGAGCCAGTGTCAAGTAATTAATATTTGTATAGATAAATAATTTATTGTTTCATACCTACCTACTTTTAGAGTTTTAGAGCGTGATTTTCAGTAGTCGTGTTTTAGTTTTTAACCGACTTCAAAAAGGAGGAGGTTCTCAATTCGACCCGTATGTTTTTTTTTTTTTTTTTTTTTTTTATATGTATGTTACCGCATATCTCTGGCGTCTGTCGACCGATTTCGAATTTTTTTTTTAGGTTTGCTAGGGAATCCTTCAAGGTTGGTCCCATTTCCAAAATATTATCAGAAATCTAACCCCTTGGGAGTGAAATAGGGGGTTGAAGTTCACATAATTTCAAAAATATTTTTTGAACGACTTGAAACTTTGTATATATATTTAACATACAAAATAAAAAAACACGTCTTTCAGGAATTTTGAAAGAAAAAATATGTAGGGGGTGAATTGGGGTCCAATCCGGACTACAGCATATCTCCGGCGTTAGTGAACCGATTTCGAAAAATCTTTTTTTGTTTAATACGGATTGTTAACAAAGATCGAAACCCACCCCCAAAGGGGTGGAAAGGGGGGGGTGAGGGGGTGATTTTTTTTTTGGCTGTAAATTTTTAGTTTTTTAGGGCTGTTATAAAGTGATAATATTTGCAAATTTTCAACGATTATTGACACTAAAAATCGTGAAAAAAAATTATTTTTAACAAAAAACAAAAACCGACTTCAAAAACCTAGGTGCACTAAAAAGCTACAAATAACCTTACAATTCATTACATTTGGAGTCGGTGCCAATTCATGTGTGTATTTGCCTTGTCCGACGTTGATTGGCACCTACTCCAAATGTAATGAATTGTAAGGTTATTTGTAGCTTTTTAGTGCACCTAGGTTTTTGAAGTCGGTTTTTGTTTTTTGTTAAAAATAATTTTTTATCTTACTTTATATGGTGCACAGAATACCTAACTGCCCTAAATTACGGCAATGATCGTGTCAAACACAACGTCGATGCGACCACGCGGAAAAGTTCGCTCGTGATGACATTTCATTGAAATATGTGACTCATGTCTCAGTAAACACAGTCCATTTTGTTAATTCCAAAAACTGGTCGTGCAATTCACGCGGCGCCTGCTTTAGCGAAATAAGGGTGTAAGGTCTTTAAGGGTCAATATCGTTTGTTCTTTGCGCACGCATCTCTGTCGAAGATGCCTGGCTGTATGGAACCCCATAACATGGGACCGTGTGGCCTAATGGATAAGGCGTCGGACTTCGGATCCGAAGATTGCAGGTTCGAGTCCTGTCACGGTCGAAAATAATTTTCCTTTTTGTACCCTTTCGTCCTGTAAATATGTGTACTATACTGAAGTCAAAGTCAAATCATTAATTGTGCGTAGGCCTATGGGGGCACCTACAAATTGTCTAGTTTACATTTTTTTTCGATCGAAACGTGACTTCAACTGGATTAGCGGCAAAAACCTCAGTGGGTTGATCATTTTTAGGGTTCCCATAGGATAAAACGGGACGCTATTACTAAGACTCCGTCCGTCCGTCTGTCACCAGGCTGTATCTCATCAACGATGATAGTTAGACGATTGAAATTTTCCCAGATGATGTATTTCTGTTGCCGTTATACCAACAAATACTAAAAAACAGAATAAAATAAATATTTGAGGGGTGAAATAATATTTCAAACGTGATTTTTTTTCTCGATATTGATATCGGCAACTGGTAAAGGCTTGAAATATTCACAGAATATTTAGTTTTATATTCACTTAAAAATATATAATTCAATTAAAATAAAACAAATATTTAAGAGGGCATAAATATTTGAGGGGACATAATTTTTTTGGCATTTTTATAGATGTTAAGGAACCCTTCGTGCGCGAGTGCGACTCGCACTTGGCTGGTTTTTTTAATGTCTGCTTTTGTTATGTTGCCTATACTTTGATACGAATCGTCATTTATCAACTAGATTTTTATGTTACGAGGCACGATGGTATAACGCGATGTTAATTAATTATACCACGAGAATAGGCTTGTATAATGTTTTTTTTTTTGTTAAAAATTAGAAAATTGTGCAAACGAAAGTCCAAAACTTGTTTTCAGCTGATAAGCATCTCGCGAAACTAACTGTTGCTCAGTAACCGGTTACGACATCTATATTTCATTACGTAACACTAACCACTTAACGGTGTTAAGCTTGTGATTTCGCTTCTTGAAAATAGATGGCGTAACTTAACTATAGTTTTCAACAAGATTATTTCATATGTTTTTACTGTTGTCCTAATGTTTATAATATGTTATTTGTTGTTGCAGGAACAATAAAAACTTCATTTTTAGCGGGTTCAACATTCACAGTACATTGGCATTTAGCTTACGCGCATCGAGTAAGTAGTCAGTAATTTCATTCACTAATATTAAGCCCGGCTAGCTCAGTCGGTAGAGCATGAGACTCTTAATCTCAGGGTCGTGGGTTCGAGCCCCACGTTGGGCGCAAACCTTTTGTTCATTTTTTAACCGACGAAAAAAAAAAAAGGAGGAGGTTCTCAATTCGACACGTATATTTTATTTTTTTTATTTTTTTTTATGTATGATCACGCATATCTCCGGCGTCACTGAACCGATTTCAATTTTTTTTATGACGTTTGCTAAGGAATTCTTCGAGGGTGGTCCCATTTTTAAAATATTATCAGAAATGAACCCCCTTGGGGGTGAAATGAGGGGTTGAAGGTCACATAATTTAAAAATTATTTTTTGATCGACTTGAAACTTTGTATATGTATTTTACATATAAAATTATTTTTAACAAAAAACAAAAACCGACTTCAAAAACCTAGGTGCACTAAAAAGCTACAAATAACCTTACAATTCATTACATTTGGAGTAGGTGCCAATCAACGTCGGACAAGGCAAATCCACACATGAATTGGCACCGACTCCAAATGTAATGAATTGTAAGGTTATTTGTAGCTTTTTAGTGCACCTAGGTTTTTGAAGTCGGTTTTTGTTTTTTGTTAAAAATAATTTTTTTTCACGATTTTTAGTGTCAATAATCGTTGAATATTTGCAAATATTATCACCTTATAACAGCCCTAAAAAAGTAAAAATTTACAGCCAAAAAAAAAATCACCCCCCCCTCACCCCCCCTTTCCACCCCTTTGGGGGTGGGTTTCGATCTTTGTTAACAATGCGTATTAAACAAAAAAAGATTTTTCGAAATCGGTTCACTAACGCCGGAGATAAGCTGTATTCCGGATTGGACCCCCATTTCACCCCCTACATTTTTTTTTTTCAAAATTCCTGAAAGACGTGTTTTTTTATTTTGTATGTTAAATATATATACAAAGTTTCAAGTCGTTCAAAAAATATTTTTGAAATTATGTGACCTTCAACCCCCCATTTCACCCCCAAGGGGTTAGATTTCTGATAATATTTTGGAAATGGGACCAACCTTGAAGAATTCCCTAGCAAACCTAAAAAAAAAATTCGAAATCGGTCGACAGGCGCCGGAGATATGCGGTAACATACATAAAAAAAAAAAAAAATAAAAAAAAAAAACATACGGGTCGAATTGAGAACCTCCTCCTTTTTGAAGTCGGTTAATAAAGAAATACGTGTTTTAGGAATTTTGAAAAAAAAATGTATAGGGTGTGAAATGGGGTGATAAAGTTTGCATTCTTTTTTATGTATGATCACGCATATCTCCGGCGTCACTAAACCAATTTCGATTTTTTCTATGACGTTTGCTAAGGAATTCTTCGAGGGTGGTCCCATTTTCAAAATATTATCAGAAATTAACCCCCTTGGGGGTGAAATGAGGGGTTGAAGGTAACACAATTTAAAAAATATTTTTTGATCGACTTGAAACTTTGTATATGTATTTTACATATAAAATAAAGAAATACGTGTTTTAGGAATTTTGAAAAAAAAAATGTGGTGTGAAATGGGGTGATAAAGTTTGCATTCTGGACTACAGCATATCTCCGCCGTTAGTGAGCCGATTTCGAAAAATCTTTTTGTTTATACGGGTTGTTAACAAAAATTTAAACGATGGGGTAGAAAAGGGGGGTTTATGGGGGGGGGGGTGAATTTTTTTTGGTTTTAAATATTTCCTTATCCAGACGGACCGACGGACAAACGGACAGGCGGACAGGCGGACAGGCGGACAGGCGGACAGGCGGACAGGCGGACAGGAGGACAGGCGGACAGACGGACAAGTGGACAGGCGGACAGATGAATAGGTGGACAGGTGGACAGGCGGACAGACGAACAGGCGGACAGACGGACAGGCGGACAGACGGACAGGCGGACAGGAGGACAGGTGGACAGGTGGACAGGTGGACAAGTGGACAGACGAACAGACGGACAGGTGGACAGGTAGACGACGCACAGGCGGACAGACGGACAGATGGAAAGGCAGACAGTGATCCTATAAGGGTTCCTTTTTTACTTTTTTAGGTACGGAACCCTAATAAAAACCTCACGATAAATGAGCTTTAGGCCTGTCAATCTCTTGTGTGTAGCCCTCTCAGTCTCTGCATTTCTGCTAAAGCTCGTTCATCGTGAGGTTTGTGTAATACCTTATTTGGCTCTAGATCAGATAAAGCAAATAAACGCGATAGACTCCGTAAAATAGTTTTATTTCAATGAAAAACTTACCTCATAATTTATATGTTATAGCGTTATAACGGAAAAAAACAATTATAAATTCTATTAGAACCATTTTCGACTTCTACGCGGACGAATTCGCGGACAATAGCTAGTGTTGGTATATAAACACACTCTACTGTACTAGATTCCTAAGCGTAAAGACTATATTTGTATTTAATATTAGACTGCCGTGAGTTTAACTCTTCTCTAGTATTGTGGCAAAGGTGCTGTCTGCTCTCATAGCGTTGCTGCTCCTGAGAATGTATTACTCGCAATTATCATTTTAAAAAGAGTAACCATTGAGTTTCTTACCGGCTCTTCTCAGTGGAAGCAGCATTTCGAACCGGTGGTAGAATCTGACTATTTGTAAGTGCTTTTTGGCCACACGATTAAAAAAAAAATGATTTTGATTTTAAAGCCTGTTTTTAAGTATTTGTATTATACAACAAATAATAGTTAAAGTAGGATTATATAACAGTCAATAACTACCGCAAGGTAGGTGATAGGTAGCTATTTTAAAAGTAATGACAAATTAAGCATGTAGTAATTAGTAGATTATAGCCACAAAAAATTATAAAATAAAAACTTTTTAACAAAAAAATTAAACCGCCGGAAAACTACAAAGCATAAAATAATAAACCTTTTTTATTTAACCTTAATAACTATTTTCTTAAACTATGTAAGTATACCTAAGTCATTTTGAGTCGGCGCCAAACAATCACTGATCAATAAATTTAAAGAAATAACTAAAATAAATTTTAAAAAATGCAACGTGAAATCTTCAGCGACAAACATTAACATTCCAAAAATTGTGCTCTCCGTATGACTACTCGCACAAGTGCACTCAAGTGTTGATGTCTCCCTGACATTAAGTCCTTGAACGCTCTGCATTTTCCGGCGAAGGGACGTGTCGCGCCGCGCCGCTGCCGAGCATCACACTTTACTTAATTAATTAATTTGCTTGTTTGGCGCCGACCCAAAATGACTTAGGTATACTTACATAGTTTAAGAAAATAGTTATTAAGGTTAAATAAAAAAGGTTTATTATTTTATGCTTTGTAGTTTTCCGGCGGTTTAATTTTTTTGTTAAAAAGTTTTTATTTTATAATTTTTTGTGGCTATAATCTACTAATTATTTTTTTATTTTTCAGGGTGGATTTAGTTTGAGGATATTGGACTATTTAGACAGGCCACTATTGGATTTGACCCCAAGAGCTGGTGGATCGGAGTTCGTACGCGACGATGTCACGTAAGTAAAATATTTATATTTTTCTTAAAAAACAATAATATTTTTTGTTTGACATGAAACTCATTATACCTACGTATACTAGAGATATAAAGAAAACATAAATATATTGTATACAAAATAGAGAAATACGTATTTTTGGGGTTTTCGGGGAAAACATCTGAATCACGTGTTTCGGAGTTTTTCGGGGGAAAACTGAGGGTTGAAGCAGTAAAATGTGGCATATTTCATATATTGATATTTTTTCCACCAGTGCGCAAAAGTTCGAGGTGCGGCTGCCAAGTGACTTCACATGTGAGAACTGCACGCTGCAGCTTCAGCGCGAGGCTGGCGAGTGGGGCTCCAACTACAGATTCTGGTCCTGCGCAGACATCGACGTACTGCCCCGTAAGAACTTCATTCATTCAAAGTCAAAGTCAAATCATTTATTTTGTATATGGGGGCACTTACAAATTGTATTTTTTTTTCAACTGAAAAGATCCGGCAAGAAACCCAGTGCGCTGACCATTTTTTTTTCATATTCATCCAGCTTTTTTTTCTGCTTTTCGTGGTCCCTAATAGTATATTTATCGATATTATAATACAGCCACTATGGCCATCAGTGCGCTATGTGGAATAGAAAATTAATCATTCCTGTTACCGCACTAATCCGATGTGGAATATTTTGGTGCGCTAAATGGAATGCCTATTTATTTACCGACCAAAAAAAGGAGGAGGTTTTTTTTAAATAATTGTTTGTTACCAACCTGTGGTAGGATAGATTAGTATCCTAATTAAATTCATGAGCCAAGGCGACCAACTCGGGGTATTAATTTCTCAGTTAAGTAGATCAGTATAGCCGTCAAAGTATGCATAATCTATTTCAATTATTATGATTAATGTTTCTTCTATTGTGACACTGGAATTCGCGTTAATGTATTCGTAACCCTATTTAAACTACTTAATTAAATAACAACAAAATAATTCGACACTTATGCTGCATACGTCCACGAAAACGAAAACCCAAGGGTAACCCTGGGTAATCCCTTCCAAACCAGCGCAACGCAGAATGATAATCTTTATAGATTTTGACAATCTCTTCAACGACTTTGATAGCGTTAGCCCCTAAAATTTAGGGGATACCGCTTTCGGTAAGGGACCTCTAAATGTTATGTCATAGGCGTTCAACGAGTACTCGTTCGACGTGGTTACCAGAGTATATAACTCTACCGTTGAACGGCTACGGGCGGTTGAACGGGTTGTCCGGTCCCTGCTTATGCATGTTCTGTTTTACTCAAACTATAGTATTAGTAATTAGTTTTAGAAATACAGCAAAATGCTTGATATTTGTTTTGGCGGTAACAAAATTAGCAGCAATATTTGGCATCTTAAATAAAAACACTTCTCTGACAAGAGGGCTGGCTCTTTCCTTGTTCAACGAATAGGACTCGCTATTCAACGAGGAAATGCAGCCAGCGTTCTTGCCATCATCACACCCGGACATTTTTTTTAATTAATAATTATTTATTATACATAATTACCTATTATTTTTTTAGTTTCTTACATATTTTTTTTCTATTCAAATCGGTTAGATTTCTTGTGTCCTTCCTATGAAATCATTTTAGCTCAAGTTTTCAGCTTAGTTGGCTGTGCTAAGGCTGGTAGGTACTACTAGTGATGTCATAACGTGCTAGTAATATTAATAGAGATATACCTGAGACGATTCATAAATATCAACTGTTATGTAGCCGTTATTTATTTATTCATATGATTTTAGTTGTTTAGTACACTCCTCAGTGGGATCTGGAATTTTAATAGTATGCACATGTTTTTGAATAAATTAGATACCGTTGTCCGATTAGTTGTTCTAATTAAGTTGACAAGGTTGTAGGGAATCGATTGTGATCTGTTTTTATTATAATAACTTGGTAGAGTACGTAGGTGTATATACAACAATAAAGTAGTATAAAGTAGTATAGTAGGCGTATAAACATATCGCTAAATAATACACTAATTTTATGATCCCAAACTAAGCAAAGCTTGTTCTACGGGTACCATAGAATGGTGTGGTATCATACTACTGTTTATACATTTACTAGCGATTGCAATAAACCTTGGGCTTCGTTCCAAACTTCTGCCCCCTTATCACCATTTCAGTTTTTGACAGTTTTCTCAGTACAAAATCTGTCAAACATTTACATTTAGGTACTATAGAGACAACAATACTTTTAGAGGTAGTGGTAAGGCCCCTTTTGACTGGCCAAAGGCGAAGCCAAAGTTTCGTTCAGACACTATATTTGGCGTAATGATTAGTACAAGCGCTTGTCGACAGGCGCCATCTTTATTTTCAACCTTTTTGTTTCACAGGCAAACAATACCATGAGACTTGTTCAGGACACGGTTTCCATATCCTGGGTAGGTGTAAGTGCAGCAAGATGTTCTCGGGCCCGCGCTGTCAGTTCAGTGACGAATGCTCCGAGGATAACGACTGCGGGCTGAGGGGCAAATGCATGGACATCAATGCGACGGAGTCACCCACAAGGATGTGTTACTGTCCGCATGGCTTTTACGGGAAGGGGTGTAACAAGAGTGAGTTTCCTACATCATCATCATTACGCCTGTATTCCCCGAAGGGGTAGGCAGAGGTGCAATGCAGAACGCCAACACTTCACCGATGTATTTTGGTCCCAATTTTATAGTGGTCGAGCCTATTGCCTTTATATAGGGCACATTCCACCTAAATACGAGGAAGATTTGGACTATAGCCCACCACCCAGCCCAGTGTAGGTTGGTGAACTTCTCACGCCTAAAGACGTGCAGGTTTCCTTACGAGGTTTTCCTTCACTGCCTGTATTTCTGACTAGGCTATCTAAGCTTCCACATATCAATGAGAAAATGATTTGTTTGTTTACAGAGGCGCCATGGAAGGACAAGAACATCAATCTGGGCTTGTACAGCCGACGGGAGTTGTCCAAGTTCTTCAACTTGTACTGGAGGATACTGAAAGAGGACTCCGAAATAGAGATTGTAATGATGGTCAACGGAACTTCTTATGCAGGTATTTAAAACTATATTGAATGTTCTACTTAAGCACTGCAACAACAGGGGCGAGCGGTTAACATTATCTTTTTTAGGGTTCCGTACCCAAAGGGTAAAACGGGAACCCTATTACTGAGACTTCGCTGTCCGTCCGTCCGTCTATCACCAGGCTGTATCTCATGAACCGTAATAGCTAGAGAGTTGGAATTTTCACAGATGATGTATTTCTGTTGCCGCTATAACAACAAATACTAAAAAATAGAATAAAATAATTATTTAAGGGGGCTCCCATACAACAAACGTGACATTTTTGCCGTTTTTATAGATAATGGTACGGAACCCTTCGTGCGCGAGTCCGACTCGCACTTGGCCGATTTTTTAGAAAATGTAGGTACTCTAGGACAATAAACATAAAGATTGAATTTATGTTGTACAAACCATGTTACAATTTGCGTCAAATTCGCTGGTATCATTGATGACATTTTGTTGTAAAATGTGTTTCTTCAATAAGTTAATACAGTTCGTTTTGGTTTGGCAAAACATTGCTCGCGCTTGTTTTGTCGTGTCTGAGGGCGCAAGGCTTAAGCCGCACACTGGGGCGTCAAAAGCCGCGCGTAGAATTTTTGCCGATACCAAAACGAACCCTGTGCAATATAACTACACAAATAATGAATTTCTGTGTTGAAAGCCACGCGAACACCCGTTATATATTAGAAATGTTTTGGTATTAATAGATTATTATTTAATATTGTGTGTTTTCAGGTGTTGGTTGGAGGCCAAACGGTTTAACTAAACAGTGCAAAAATTTCCCAGTATTGGGCCCGCCGGTCGACGACAAAGGTACATTGCTTTCATCGCAAGAAACTACAATATTTTACTGACATTACATTTTTTAATTAAAAATTTCGTTCATAGTGAACACACCGAAACCAGAACCGTTACCGGAACCGGAACCCAAAGCGGAACCGTCACCCAGTCCCGAACCTAAAGCTGAACCTGAACCGACGCCCGAACCCAAACCCGAGCCGGAACCGAGCGCGCTCCCCGAACCCGAACCAAGTGTCGCTCCAGAACCCACCTCCGAGCCCAAGATTGAAACGACCACACAAGTTCACGAGAATGATAATAGGAATAAAAGGGTAGCGATGCATTCGATGGATGGATTCGACTTCAAGAATTTAGGCAACGACGTGACAGTTAAAACCAGTGTTTCATATAAAGTGTCTAGTTCTAAAGGTGAGTTTTAAGTATTTTCCAAATTAACTATGTTATAAAAATATAGCCCAAGGGCAGTGGTAGCCTCGTGGGCTAGAACGCCCGCCTTGAACGTAAGGGGCGCAAGTTCAAATCCCAGGCCTGCACCTCTGAGATAATTTTCATGTGCGAATGTAATTTTCAACAATGATTACCACTTGCTGAACGGTGAAGGTAAACATCGTGAGGAAACCTGCACGTCTATAGAAATGCGTGTGAAGTTCACTAACCCGCACTGGGCCAGCGTAGTGGACTATGGCCCAAATCTCCCACGTATTGAGGCGAAATGTGCCCGGTAGAATGGAAATAGGCTCGCCTCCTATTACATTGGGACCAAAATACATCGGTGAAGTGTGGGCGCTCTACAGTGCACCCCTGCCTACCCCTTCGGGGAATACAGGCGTGATAATGTATGATGTACAAAAATATAGCCAGATAATACCTGCTCTCCGTATGATCCACCTAAGCAAAGCTTGTACTGTATCTACCATGAACTGGGGGCGATTCCAGTTAGAGTACTCTTTATTTTACACCAAACAATGAAAACTAATATATCACATTCTTATGTCTAAATACAGTAGCTATTTATAATTGGGCGATCTTATCGCTAAAAGCAATTACCAAAGAAATTCCCAAAAGGTCAAAATGGAAATTTGCCGTTAGTGGGTATCGAGCCTCCAACCACCTGGTGTAGTGAGCCGAGGGGCTATGATGAAACCACTAAACTAAGCTGTCTTCAAATGAGAGAACTTAATTTGAAACGCAATCTTCTGCTATTATCAGTGATTATGAGAAACTTAATTGCCCCACCTCTCATAAGAATAGTAAATCAATTGTTGAAAAATTAATGTTAAAAAAACTTTTTAAAAACAAGCTTTTTTTAATTGCCCTTAGTTTTCGTGTTCTACTCGGCAAGCCCTTTCATTTGATACACATACTGTAGTAGTGCAGAAAAAATAACTATTCCGCCATCTTGGATGATCCGCCATATTTGAATGAGACTACGTGACATAGCCAAACATGCATTGTCATCCAAAATAAGCGTGTATACCAAATTACAACTCAATCGGTTAAAGATAACTGATTTAAAATTCAGTTGCATGATTCCACCCGAACATACATTGCAAGTTAATATAAAGCTTGTAAAATACGCGGGACTCGACTGTTAAAAATAGCATACGTAGACGTCAAAGTTACACAAAATTGGACCTGTGAAACTGTCAAATGTTACGAAACGCTTTCTCTGATATAAAATAAATGTGTGCAAATAATTAATTCATAATTAAATTTCACAGGGCGTAAGAGACGAGCAGTAAACGAAACTATAAGTAAGTTACCACTAACTAACGCACACAGCACACACTAACACAGCTACCGGCCGTTACGACACAGCACAGCACAGTACAGCACAGTACAGCTAGACATAAGCATTACTAACTGCTATACGTTATCAATTACCACTACCTGATCACTTAAATAGAAAACATTTCACATTTATTTGACTACAGTCTTTTAATTGATGGACTCAGGCATAATATTGCGTAAATACATTGTAAGAAACAATTGTGGAAAGAAGGACTTACCAGTCACCCTCGATATTGTCAGTGCCCCAAATTCTAAACCAGAAATAAGTCAGTGAGCTCAATCGCAGCCCAACTGTTCTTAAGATGCCTCGTTCAGAGACGAAATACGTGTCAAATTATTTTGGATTCGATTAATCTGCAGAGCATTACTCATTGTTACGGTCCGTGACTTATGATTTACTTACTTTCGACTGACAAGGAGTTCGGTCTCATCGGTCTCCTCTATTGTCGATCGACTTATTTGTTTTTTTAATTTGGAAAGCTGACAATACCCTCTCTCCACAATTGTTTTTACAGTCCTTTAGACTAATCTTTAAAGGATTAAACCTTTTATTGAAATACTCTTTGGTATGTGAGCGACCTCTACAGGCTATTAAATAAAAACACAACTGCTGCACAGCCCGATAGGTGGCGCTTACAACAATTACACGATTCAAGATACAAAGCTGAAACGCGCACAAAAAGATTACAAGAGCTTCAGGATGCAGTATTTGGATTTAAATGTCGATAATTTGAATGGAATGATTGCTTAATTCTTTACATTTTAAATCTGCAGAAAATGAAATAAGATGGCTATCCTAAGTTACAAATGTACTTACTTAAACAATGCACGCATTAGCCTCTCGAAAGATGTATCAGATAATAGTGATCAGCAACACCACACGATTGCTTTTTCAGATAACTGTACAGAAATATCTTAAAGTATTTTTTCTTAATATATATTATAAATCTTGAAGTAATCAGGGAGTGGTAATAAAAAAGCCATTATAATAATAATGTAAATATAATATTGCATGATGCATTATTTTTACAGATATCGACTCATCGACTCGTTTATCCCATGATCATATTAGTGTTCCCTTATCAGAACCTACCCCGGAACCTGCTTCTGAACCCGAACCTACCGCTGAACCCCAATCTGAACCCGAACCTACTGCTGAACCCAAATCCGAGCCTGAACCGTCCCCTGAACCTAAATCCGAACCGGAACCCACCCCAGAACCCAAATCTGAACCTGAACCCACCCCAGAACCCAAATCCGAACCTGAACCCACCCCAGAACCCAAATCTGAACCCAAGCTAACTTCGGAACCTAAATCTGAACCGGAACCAACTAGTGAACCAAATTCTAATTCCAAACCAAAGTCAGTACCAAAGTCCAGACAATTATTTAATTCCAACGTATCCCCAGAACCCGAACCTACTTCAGAACCTTACCCTATTACTGAACCTACTTCAAAACTCACTCCAGTACCAAAACCAGAGCCGGAACTAAATTCTGAACCAAAACCGAACGAACCGAAATCCGAACCAGAACCTAAATCCGAACCTAAATCTGAGCCAGAATCTAGTCCTGGACCAAAATCTGAACCTGAACCCAGTCCTGAACCTAAATCTGAGCCAGAACCAAGTCCTGAACCAAAATCTGAACCTGAACCTAGTCCTGAACCTAAATCTGAGCCAGAACCCAGTACCGAACCTAAATCTGAGCCGGAACCTACCTCCAAACCTAAATCCGAGCCGGAACCAAATTCTGAACCGATATCCGATTTGGAATCCAAACCCGAACCCAATTCGGAACCCGAACCATCCCCCGAACCTAATGCCGACTTGGGACCAGAGACATTGCTAGTGAAAGGACTTACGGAAGAAGCAGGTAACGCCACATGCTTTGCACAGAGTATATACACGTTCATTCGTATCGACAACAAAATAAAAAACCATTGAAAATTTGGAAAATAATTTTGAAAGTTAATTATTACCTGCAGTTTGACTAAGACATGACCATTGAGAAGACAGAAATAATATATGCTAAGGTTGTGTGCCCATAAAAGCTGTGAGAATATAAAGCTTGCTATATTACAAACATAGTATGGTCAAAGTCAAAGATAAATCATTTATATCATATGGTCAGACAGCCTTAACGAATTATGGACTTTTGACACCGTGATTAACTCCCTTACTACCTTCTTAGCAGTGTTAGTTTAATATTACTCAGGTATCTAAATACAAATATTTTTGTATGAAAGATATTGTATAGTCGCCGCGTCAAGAACCGAGTCGTCGGGCCATATATTATAGGTACATCATAATATGACCCGAAGACTGAGTTCGTGACGAGAATACTGTAAAACAAAAGATAATAAAACAAGATTGTTAAAGAGGTAGTGGGGGCAAGACTGCAATAAAATGTACCATTGAACGTGTATGTATCAAATTTATTATTTGTAAAGCAATCCGTATCACTGATTAATGTAACTTAAATTGTTGTTGTGGTAACATGTAACACCATAACTTAAAAAAATATCAATCAAGTATTTTATTTATTAGAAAAAGAAAAATTGTATTTCAATTACATCATACAATGTGATCCAGAATGGGTTTAACAAGCCTACCTTTCGTCAATCGTTTTATGAAGATAAAATGTCGATATGTGTTTTTTTTTCACTAAATTAAAACAATTTATTTCTAAGTTTTCAAAATAATTTTTTTTTTATTCGTGTAGGCCAAAAAGCACTTACAAATAGTCAGATTCGGAATGCTGCTTCCACTGAGAAGAAACCCAATGGTTACTGTTTTCAAAATGATAATTGCAAGTAATACATTCTCAGAAGCAGCAATGCCACCAGCCTAAGTATGGTCAGTTAGGTCGCTTGTAACTTCTACTGTGATAATCTTTAGATTAAAGGGAGTCCAAAAGTAACAGCAGCGTTAAGAGCTGTTATGCACCGAATTTTAAAGGAAACTATACTTACAATATTTCTGATTTCACATATTTGTCTAGAAAAACCTATATTTTTTATGTAAAGTATCCTCATTTGGTATCACATCGTATTAAATTAATATTTTTAATGTATTCACCAGTATACAATATTATTTAACTTCAACTATATATACCAGAGCAAAATGTTACACAATAACATTTTAAACTTATTTAAATTTTAATATTATTTATTGTCGTTGACTAACTAGAGTTTAACAATTAATTGTGCCACTCTAGTGTCTGTCACTGTCTTATTTCAAACTTCATCTGTATCTATCTCTTTTACTCCTGCATGCGAGAAAGAGTTACCACTAGTTACCTAGCATGTGACTAACAGTTTCATTTCAGCATCTTATTTTCAGCTTTAATATTCTAACTTCTACGCTTTGCGGGCTTTTAGATGCTATCGAAACTATTCCTACTCCTGTCTCACTATCAGCGACTCTGAAGCAGTATTGTTTTAATATTGCATAGACTATTCACAGCATTCTAAATTCAGAATCTACCCCTTTATCACCATTCTCTTAAAGTTTTCTTTTTATAATATTTTCAGATTTGGCCAGTACACTTAACCTGCCTAATTTGACAGATAATATAAAAAAACCGGCCAAGTGCGAGTCAGACTCGCGCACTTACGGTTCCGTACCATTACCTATAAAAACGGCAACAAAATCACGTTTGTTGTTTGGGAGCCCCCTTAAATATTTATTTTATTCTGTTTTTTAGTTGTTGTTAAAGCGGCAACAGAAATACATCATCTGTGAAAATTTCAACTCTCTAGCTATCACGGTTCATGAGATACAGCCTGGTGACAGACGGACGGAAGGACAGCGAAGTCTTAGTAATAGGGTTCCCGTTTTACCCTTTGGGTACGGAACCCTAAAAAGTGATGAAATGTAAGGCCCCTGACAAAAAGTCAATGTTATATTTCAATGAATTAATTCTGCTTTAAGAGAGAGGTACTTCCTTTATCTTAAAACCGTTTTGTCTATGTTTGTCTACAATGTTTCGCCCCTAATTTGTAGAAGTTTGAATCCATATACAATCCTTTTATATAAATAGTATTTCTGACGCCGCTGTTGATGGATTGTAAATTTCTATAAATATAGGGGCTAGTCTACAATGGCTTTAAAAATCACTTGAGTTTTATAAAGTGCTTTGTAAAGTCATTGTTATTATATTTTTTATAGATGGGTTACTTTTTTGGTTTGTCTGTTTTCTTTCTTCCTATACTTTGTGTTTTCTTCTTTTAATATACCCTAGATTGTGTTTGGTATGTATGGTTCTTCTATTGTTTTAAAAATAATAATTAATACTATTAATGCAGTTGTTAACATTAAAGGAAAAAAATGTACATACAAATTTAATAGACATTTGAAGAGTTTGCGTAAAGTTTAGTCCTCAATGTAGCAATAGTATTTGAATAAAGAGTTGTTTAGATTCAGCAACGAGTTGTCCAACTTCTCGAGCAACTTGTGGAGTATTTCCTGGTTGCTACCAGTGCTATTACAGATTGCTATCACAGCCCTTTCGAAGTAGTAACAATGATTTGGACGGTGTAGGTTACTTCCCGGCGCACGACTACGCACCTAAGTTTGATTTCAATCCGATGGACTGCACCGACATAGTGATTGGAACAGCCAAAGGGAACTACCATAGAGTACAAGACTATTATACCAGAGACAGGTGAGCTACAACTAACACATTTCTTTCAGCAGTATTTAAAAAAATATTGTTTGGGTGATGGTAATTCTTTTTGTGAGACCAGAGTGGTTACAGTCGAATCTTACCGAATCGTGGAGCAGATGGCAGTTTCTCCAAGTTCTTTAGCTAAATAAGGGAAGACTTAAGATTAAACACTTTTTTTTTATTGGCATACGCAAAAAGGCCCTTACAAATAGTTAAGATTCTACCTCCGGTTCTGAATGCTGCTTCCACTGAGAAGAGACGATAAAAAACCCAATAGCTACTCTTTTCAAAGTAATAAACATGCAAGTGCGTGTGTAATATACATTCTCTGGAATACCAACGCTATGTGAGCAGGCAGCACCTTTGCCTTAGAGGTAGACAAACATAAATTTCTCGTCTAAGTTAGTAGTCAACTCAGATCTCGAAGTTTTTTGTCTGCCCGAAGTCCGCCGACATTAGATTACCAATTATAATAGCCGGGACTGTCAGCTTAACGAGTCCTTCAAAGCAAATATTGAAACTTATTGAACTGCTTGAATTTCAGATCAACTCCCCGTGTTGATACTTTCTGGGGTGGACACGATGACATCACAGCTGCTTCAGGGTTTGAAGAGAACGGAGTCACCACTATTATGTTTAGAAAGAAGATCAAGGTACAGTTAGCTAATCGATCATGTTGCTCCATCGAGAGCTATCGTTTTATAAGAGGTTTGGCATGACTGCCATATAAAATGATAAACCTTGTCAGCTTTACTTCTGTTACAAGTTCTTTAAAGTCGTAGATAATAAAACGTGTTAACGCATAATGTTTAATGTATTGACCTTAAAACTTGTCTGCAGGCCAAAGAGCCGACAGACCACTCCATAGTGGACGACATGATGCACGTGATCTGGGCGCGCGGGCAGGAGCCGGGCCGATACGTCCACAACCCCCCGTCCGGCCTCGAGCGCGGCGTCGCGGCGACTGGTGATTTCTACCGCCCCGACGAGCTTAAATACCACGGTCACGGCGCGCAACGTGGTGTCGCCACCATCAACTTCTTCGGTGAGCGAGCATTCAAAATACTCTTACGATTTCTGTACTCCTGGTACTTAGTGTACGTCGCCATCATCATCTTCATTACCTGCAGTCAACTTTTGTAGACTTAGCAAGACCGCGTAGACGTGCGTTTTATCTATTTCAACTGTCAGATTTGTCGAAAAAATGACGTCACACCGAGTCATGTGTGGTACAAAATACTCAGTGACGTCATTTTCTCGATAAATCTAACAGTTGAAAGAGTGGTGTTTTATCTTCCTTACGTCTACTCCAATCTCCGATCAATCATATAACTCTTAAGATAATATGTCCAGCATAATTTCTTGTGTCTTCTTCGAGCTGTGTATCAATTCTTGGCATAATTTTAAAGCATTTAGTATGTACTTATTTAAAAAGGCGTCAATGGCCTAGTTAGACTGGTGGATAGGTTTCGGGTTCGATTCCCACCCTGGTAGTAATAGAATAATCTTACATTGTTAGTCGAACCATAAGAAAACAAGACGGGTTTACTACCATCAAAATTTGTATCAAGAACATAAAGCAAGTTACAGTGAAGTTTTCAAACATTGTATCGTTTTCATTCCATATTTGAAAGTATGCTCACTGTAACTAAGTTGTCGTACAATCCACGCTAGCTCTTCGCGGCTCATTATCTCCTAGTCTTGTAATTTTGCAGAGGAGACAAAGTCCTCAGTGGCCGGCGGTATTCTGTCTTTCTCCGACAAGTGTGGTGGAGAGTGGCGCTTCCCCGCCGAGTGCGTGCCCGCCAACAATACCTGCGAGTACTACGCCAGCTGGGAGTACCTTGGACTCAAGCGCGGGAAGGATTCCGTCCGGTTCACCATCAGGACCAAAAACAGCAAACACTGGACCGGGATTGGATTCAGCGATAACAAGAAGATGGTAAGCCAAAACGAGCTGTATTAAGTCATAGAAAAGTTCTTTGTTCAACGAAATTAAATTGACAGCACGAGCGAATTTAGCCGCATGGTCTTTGCGTCAGAAATAAAGTCTTTATGTAACTTGAAAGTTGAAACAGAGTGCGTTTTGGTATTTGCAAACATTCTGACGCGAGAACTTTCGCCCCTGTGTGCTTAATTGAAATGTATGTCTCAGTCACAAACGGACGCGATAATTGGGTGGGTGGACCCTCGGTCGAATCGACCATTCCTGATGGACACGTGGGTGAGCGGCTACTCCGCGCCGCGGCTCGACCCGCGCCAGGACCTCAGCAAGGAGTCCGGCAGTCTCATCGACGGCATCACTACACTCAGCTTCGTCAGGAAGAGAGATACGGGAGACCAGAAGGTAATATTCCTTACTTCCTCAACAATGCCACTGTTAAGGTTCAGAACCGTGTAAAATAAGTTAGTTCCGATGTCTGCGATAGATGTCGCTAGCCCGAATTTGTAAGATGTATTGAAATTTTCTTGCGTTTTCAATCAGAATTTGATTGAAATTGACACAAGATCCATAACTACCTTAATCTTGTAGTAAAAAATCTCTTGAAAAGAAACATCTGGTTCAATAGATTGAGAACCTCCTCCTTTTTTGAAGTTGGTTATATTAAAATCGGGACTATACTAACGGTTTCTTCGGTTAAGTACTTACATTTACAATTTTCGTAACATTTAGGTAACTATATTATTGTGTTGTCTTTACAAAACGAATTGTAAATGTATCTAGGATTGCGATTGCATACATACATACATATACTCACGCCTGTATCCCATGGGGGTAGGCAGAGACTACCGATTGCCACACGCTACGATCCTGACATACCTCTTTCGCTTCATCCACAGTCATACATCTTTTCATGCACTTCCGTCGGTTAAGGGTGCTACGAACTTGACCTTTCTGGAAGAGACCGTTAATCTGGTCGTGAAAGGTCCTTCTCGGGCGCCCTCTTCCGACATTTCCACTCTCGTTTGCCTGGTATATTTCTTTAGTCAGTCTACCTTCATTCATCCTCTCTACATGGCCAAACCACCTCAACATACACCAAAATACTTGAGCGTACCCATATTTAGTGTAGTCTGTTTAATGTTCTTTATGTTTGAAATGTAATACCTCGCTCGCCGAAAGATCATATAACTTTTTTTTAATTATCAGGATCTTGCATTTACGGACACACAATGCCTGTACATGATGTTCGTGACGCAAGGCGGCGGGTTCGATCCGGTCAACAAGAGGACTAGCAAGCATTTGCAGACTCCAATCGTTACTGAAGATCGCGTCTGCATAAGGCCATGTGGTCCTGGTACGTTGGTAACCTAAATACGAGGGCTGTGACACTATTTGTGATAGGATAGCATTATTATTTTAATACTACTTTGAAGGTTTCGACAGTTTTATGTTAAAATTTTCAAAAATCGTAAGTTGTTGGTATGGTAATCTAGTTGTGATTACGAACGGAGCGAATGTGTCAAATACTTTATTTTAGTGGTCTAAAACCATCTTCGCTCACTTGCCTTTCTAATTGAACTGGTTTGGGGCACATCGATTATCGGTTTCAAAGTCTATAACGGTCATAGGTACAAACAATTTGTGTGTTTTATATAAAGCACGGTCGAAATCAATAAACATATTACCTCTTCAGAGCCGACAGAAGAAGAGATAACCACTGAAGCGGTGATCCCTGGACAGACTTCGTACACCATGATGGTGCGTATCACGGGGCTGGCGGACAGCTTCCGCCCGCCCGCCGCCGGCAGCCAGGAGTACGACGAGCTCAGCCGACAGGTCGCCGACAGCATCGCCGGCGAGCTGCAGGGGACCAAGGGCTTTCAGGGCATCGTGGTTAATGGGTTTATGCAGTAAGTACGCCTTGAGTTCTTGTTAGAAGCACGCCTTGTGTTGTTAAGAACACGCCTTGAGTTCTTGTTAGAAGCACGCCTTGAGTTGTGATCAGAAGCACGCCTTGAGTTAATATTAGAAGCACACCCTGAGTTCTTGTTAGATGCTTGCCTTGAGTTCTTGTTAGAAGTAGTGCACTACCAGGGCTCCAGTCTACTAACAGTATCGTTGTACTCTGACTACGGCTATATTTTTAAAGCATATACTTTCTCAATGGTAACTATAATATGTCCAGTGCAAATTGTACATATTTTGTGATATTTTGCTTTAAAGGAATGAGACCAAAGCGATAATAGCGGAGTTGACGCTGAAGTCGGTCGAGTCTAACACGACAGAGGGCTCGAGCGGGCGCTCGCTGGAGCCGTCCAACAGCGTGGAGCCGGAGACGATGGCGGAGCGCTGGCGGCGCGCCGTGCGGGACACGCTGGCCAAGGGACGCGTGGGCAACCTCAACGTGGACCCTGAATTCTTGGTCTTCGAGGAACAGAGCGGTAAGTGCTTTTCTTACATATAAACGTGATTTTAAGCGTTCCGTACCTAAAAAAAACCGGCCAAGTGTGAGCTGGACTCGCGCACCGACGCTTCCGTACATAAACTGTGAATGCACCGAGCATAACTCTAACAAAAAGATAAGCTGGATAGAGAGATTAACTTTGCAGTTAGTGTACAGGTGTCAAAATACAAAGTAACTACAAAATTAGTTTGTAATCGCAAAAAAAAAATATTCTCACACTAAATTTACAGTTTTCGGATTTTTTGCTCTACTTGTGCTATAAGACCTTGCTTCTTGCCAAATTTCATGGTTCCAGGTCAACGGGAAGTACCCTATAGGTTTTTGATTCCCATGCAAATGTACTGAAAATGAAACATAAACCGCCATATCTTTTGATGGCGTTAACCTAGAAGGCTGATTTTTTTCTTGGGAACCAAGGGGTTTATGTAGAATTTTTACAGATGATGTAATTCTGTTGCCGCCGGTTTCAGTTACGGGGCTCCATAACGTCCCTGAACATGATAAAAAATGAAAATGAAAATATTTTTATTCAGAATTTGGTACACACAATTTTTGGTGCCTGAGCTCCCACATTAGGTTGCCCTGTGTCGTGGGAGTCACGCTCTTTCGACAAAGCTTTTAGAATAAAAACATTAAGTAAAACGAATGCAATAGGTATCCTTAAGGTTTTTGAGGTTATGGTGTGTGAGTTGTATGAGAGTGAGATATGTGTATGTGAGTAAAGTTTGAGGTATTAGATTGAAGTGTGGGTGAGTGTGTGTGTGTGTGTATGTGTGTGTAGAATGTGTGTGTTCTGTATAAGTGAGTATCTATAGATATAAATGAATGTGGGCACAACAGAATATCGATCAACATCAAAAATTAACCACGACAGCAAAATTAGAATAAGTACAATGTGGAGTACAAAGTACAAAGTACAAATTCATAAACATTAACTGATGGTTATAAATAATTTTTCGGTTGTACCATAATCAAACTGCATGATCCAATTTATAGCAATTAAAACAACTAGTTTGTTTGATGTCAGTGGTGTCGTCGCGGCCGGTGGAGCGGCCGGCGGGCGGCAACGCGCGCTCGTTCTTCGGTCTGTCGGAGAGCAAGCTGTACGTGGCGGTGGGCTGCGTGGCCGCGCTGCTGCTGCTCGCGCTGCTGCAGGCGCTCTGCACGCTCTACCGCGCACGGCACGCCGCTACCACGCCCAAGGTAACCCACAATGCGGTCTTAAAACCCAGCGTTTCCTATTAACCGGGTCGTGACCGACCCGGTACCGGGCCATCAAAATTAAATACCGGGTCGTAACATTTTTGCCATTGGTACAAAATAAGCAGCAGCTCCATACTTCGCACTTAAATTTAGTGACTAGTTAATGTGATGCAACATCTAGACACTCGCCTGTAATGTTGCACAATATCAGAGTTAGTGTGATGCATCATCTAGACACTCGCCTGTAATGTTGCACAATATCAGAGTTAGTGTGATGCAACATCTAGACACTCGCCTGTAATGTTGCACAATATCAGAGTTAGTGTGACGCAACATCTAGACACTCGCCTGTAATGTTGCACAATATCAGAGTTAGTGTGATGCAACATCTAGACACTCGCCTGTAATGTTGCACAATATCAGAGTTAGTGTGACGCAACATCTAGACACTCGCCTGTAATGTTGCACAATATCAGAGTTAGTGTGACGCAACATCTAGACTCTAGTGTAAAATAGTGAGATTTTTTTTAATTTTATTATTCAGTATCCGGCCGGATACTGAATTACTATCCGGTATCTGGCCGGATAGTGAAAATAAGGCCGGATAGGCCGGATACCGGATAGTTACCATGGTTACCGGATATCCGTTTCATCTCTAATCTAGATAATCGCTTGCAATGTTGCACTACATCGGAGATTGTATTGCTTGTTGATGTATTGCTGATTAATTTTGTGTTTTGAGAATGTATAGCCTCATTAACTTTATATTATATAATTGTTAATTAAGAAAAACACATTGTAATGCAAATAACATGTAAATCCTTATTGGAAAAAAGCAACCATGGAGTTTCTTGCCCATTCTTCTCCATAGGAATTGCATTCCGAATGGGTGGTAGAGATACTATTTATTTTTTACTGACGATTCATAAGTGCCTGTATTGGTTTACATGAATAAATTCTGAATTATGAATAATAAAAAAAATTCTGATTCTGATTCTGATTCTGATTCTGATAGGGCGATGCAACATCTATACACAAGTTACAAGATTAACAAGTTTATATCATTTACAGGACCAATTAATCCCGAGTGCGGCGTGGAAAGATTACTCAACGGCCAATACTAATTACGCTTTCGAGGCGTTTGAAAACGATGACAAATACCACACTACGTCAACTGCCCCGTTGCGTCATCGACCACCGCCCTCCCGCCCCACAGACCCGCCCCCGCCCCGCCCCACTAGTGCCAACAACAAAATGCCGCCCAAGATGAACGGCTCGCACGGGGCAAACGGTTCCTACGGGACCAATGGGTCGCAAGGGGCGAATGGCTCGCACGGGGCAAACGGTATGCACGGGGCAAATGGTATGCACGGGGCAAACGGTTCGAACGGGCGGATGACGCCGAGGCAGCAGAACAGTGCCGCCCAGTATTACAACGACACGAGGTCGCTGCAGAGGCCTAGGGGACAGTATGGGTGAGTTTTTATTACAAAATTCACATACTGAGTTTATTAACTGTGTCACAGTACAAACTTCATTTTAAAAAACCTTAAAAGAGTTTAATCCGACAAGGATTTCGATGAATGATATCAATATTTTTGTGTCTTAATGTGTTGTTTATTCTACTACCGTATAAAACAAAATCAATGCGCTTATCGAATTTCACTTAGAAAGTTTAGAAACTCATATACTCAGTAATATATAATATAATTAATTTAATTATGATACAATTATAAATAATTATTAGAAAGTTTATATCAATTATACAGTAAGCATTTATATTTAAAAATGAGTAATCTATCTTTATTGTTCATTAAGATCCTTGTAGTACTGTAGCTATTAAGGTTAGTCACTAGTAGTTCCATACCAGTGGAATAAAAACCGTGTATGAGTTAAATAACCGATACGTCACGTCGCCGACGCCGTGATTCACTCGACCTACAAAAGCGTGAACAATGTAGGTAAACATTTGACGTTCAATTTTTTTTCCAATTTGAACCTTAACGCATCAACTTAACAGCGGTTACGAAATATTAATCAGTTTATATTCTACACTTCAACAAATTAGGGATACATTATAAAAGGGTGGTGTTTCTGTTTATTCTAATGATACATAATTTCAACAATAAGCCTGTGGGACCGTGTGGCCTAATGGATAAGGCGTCGGACTTCGGATCCGAAGATTGCAGGTTCGAGTCCTGTCACGGTCGAATTCATGTTTTATCGATTAAAATTATTTTTATTATTTACCTTATATGATAAATTTATTTATGTAAGAAAATAAAACAAAACCATTTTTTTTGACAAAACAACAATTTTTATTGGAATAATTTGAAAATCTATATTTTAAAGGCTTTCATTATTTAGATATTATCTTATTATTTGTGATTGTGAATATTATGAAAACAAAGACTTGTAAAGTCCACCAACTCAAAGCCAAAGTGGTGGACTCGGGATTACAGATATTCCCGGTATAACAGTAATTTGCCTTTGATTTGGGAACATACCATCGTCAAATCGGGCTACATCTGCTTACCTCTTCGAGGGATGTAGGCGTGATGATATGGCTGTTGCAGGTACTCGGGTCGCCCGGAGCGCGCGACATACTCCCTCCCGCGCGGCGGCCGCCCCGGCCCCGACCCCGGCCTGTCTCCCAACCCTGACTTCTACTTCATGCCCTCGCAACGGAAATACGAAGGTGAAGTGGTTAGAGTCTTCGTTGACTATAAAGACAGGGAGGACCCGTAGCGCTACCATGGGTTTCACGCATGCGTTGAACTAACTGTGTCGACAATGTCTGCGTAAAATTTTTGACGCTAAAATGTTTGTTGTTTGTTATAATTTTAACATGTATGGTAACCATACCGACTGTTGGCATCCCCCCACTTATTGGCACCCATGACTTTAGGTTAAAATAACAAGAAAACCATGACTTCAACCCCTCATTTTATCCCGTAAATGGAAAGATTGTACATTTTTTAATCTAAAACCCTTAACTTTAACCTCAAACTCAGACTTAATTAGTACAAACTTTAAGTTTGTTTGGGACATACACTAAAAAGCCCTTTTTTAGGCATTTTCTTAAGCACCGGTACTTGTGCCAGTAACCGGAAAATTGGAAAATTTTGGAACAAATGTAAAAATCTAGTTGTTTCTAGTATTATTTTTTTACAAAAATCTGGAAAAATTCAAGACGAATGGATATTCTATAATCTGATATCCTTTTTAGCGAAATAACGGGTCATATAGCGTTTTGGTGACTGATTATCTCCGAGTAGGCGCTTAAGGTCCCTTAAGGCGCTAAGGGTTTTACCCTCACTCCTAAACGGAAGAAACTAGTTTTAACCGACTTTAAAATAAGTCCTCTTATCACCACCTGTCTTGAAGCAATGTTTGTAATATTACTTTCAGTTTTTGACAGTAACTCAGTACACAATCTGCAGTTGCTATTGAAACACCAATACTTTAAGAGGTGGTGGTGACATCCCAGGACGAGGTTCTCAGTTAGAGCCGTGTGTTTTTTTACGAAATGAAATATGGCTTAAACAACTAAATACTACTACTACTACAGCCCTTTTAACGTCCCACTGCTGGGCACGGGCCTCCCCTCTATGCGAGGGGGATTCGGGCCATAGTCCACCACGCTGGCCCAGTGCGGGTTGGCAGACTTCACACATCTATCGAGAAATAGTCAAGTTCCCTCAGACGTGCAGGTTTCCTCACGATGTTTTCCTTCACCGTTTCATAGCAAGTGATAATCTCGGATGAAAGTGAGATTCGCACATTAATCCCAGAGGTGCGAGCCGGGGTTTGAACTTGCACACTTTGATTGCAAGGCGTGCGTTCGACCACTCGGCTACCACTGCTTTAACAACTAAATGAACGATGATAAATATTTATTAAAGGGCTGTTAACAAACAAACAATTTTACGCAGACGTTACCGAATGTGTATATCCGTGGTAGAGCAAGTACAAATGGGATTCCCAGATTATCCAGTTTGGGAAATGTGATTTTGGTTCAACTTTGCAAGGGTGAACCTTTATATAGGTATTGACTAATAAGAGGGTTATTTATATAATAATAGAAAGAGCGACATTATAAAGGCACTTTTGTTTGAAAAGTATTGTTTCGTAGTAGGTTTGATTTTTTTATACATTTTGGGAGTTTTAAGTACGTAAAGTAAATCGTCGCCGATTAGTCATAAAACCATAACCCAGTTTTATTTATTAAATTCTAATTTTATTACAAGCTTTATATTAACTTGCAATTTATGTCCGGGTGGAATCTTGCAACTGAATTTTAAATCAGTTATCTTTAACCGATTGAGCTGAAATTCGGTGTACACGCTTATTTTGGATGACAATGCATGCTTAGCTATGTGACGTCATTCTAATTCCAATATGGCGGATCATCCAAGATGGCGGAATAGTTATTTGTTCTGCACTACCACAGTATGGGTATCAAATGAAAGGGTTTGCTGAGGAGAACACAAAAACTAAGGGCAATTAAATAAAAGCTTGTTTTAAAAAGTTTTTTTACCATTATTTATTGTTTTTATTTCCCTTTATTGTTTTATAAATCCTAGTACATAAAATTATAACATAAGTATTTTGATGTTTACTTTCTACCAAATTGGATAATTTGAGAATACTTTCAAACATGATTTTATAAAATATTTTGGTGAAACTTAAAACTAATGCTATGAACTAATTTAAAACATTGTTTATTGGTCTACTGTAGTGGGTTTTAATTATAGTTATGCACGTCCAAATTTATAAATGAGTACACTATTTTTAACTCACAACACTTCTACTAAACAGTTACTGTTTTATTTGCAAATAGGTTTTATGTATTTTTTATAAATTTGGAGGGTAATATGTAGTGCCCAGGGCAAATTGTCAGAAGCTTTAATACAAATATAGTTTATTAATGTGCAATTAATCATTGAATTGTGCCAGTAATTAGTTCTTAATGATAATAATTTTGTATATAAATCACATTTTAATTCGTAGCATTAAATTATATTAAGAAATAATGGGTGCTATTAAATATAGAGGAAAATAATGTTAAAGATATTATGTTAGGACCTTGAAGTTGCCTAAATAATCGGATTGGTTTTTAATCATTTTTCGTGATGTGTGATTATTGACCGACTTCAAAAAAAGGAGTAGGTTATCTAAAGGACCCGTTTGTTTTATTTTTAACTTTTACGCTTCTCACGCAAGATGAGTGTATATCCAAGATATAGCTATTAAAAGTGCAATTTTGTCAATACTTTTTAATTTTTTTAAATAAGTCAGATGATTTATTTTCACCTCTTTAGCAGCTATTTAATGATGGTGTTATTTTTGACAGATAATTTAGTACAAAAATTTACAGAAAATATGAAGTACCTAATATTACAACAAAACTACTAAAAGATGTGATTGTAAGGGGTTTACCTCTTTACTCTTTAGTAGTGGTATCCAATAAAATTGACTAATAGAGTCTTGATAATTCCACAGATTTGTAAAAAAATAAATCCGTGATATGCAATTCTACTAATATGTGTTCGTAGAGTTCGCTGCTGTTTGCGTGGAATAAAATAATGACCGGGGAATTGGCTTTGATAGATAAACAGCTTGCGCTTATAAAATACTTAATTCCGCACTTACTTCTTTTATATAGTAGCATGTACTAAGTACACTATTCGCTTTTGTTCACACCTATTAATGCACTTTAAAAGTTCTATGATTGGCGTTGCTTCACTTTTTAAATACCACAAATAATGAAAACGCAATTAGTACTCAGTTACCTACTTAATTAAAAAGTTAAATACAGTTACAAAAATATATTTTTTTTTTTTGTTTCCGTGTCAATCTTGGAATCTTATTAGGAAGGTGCTTAGGCTATTTAATTTTTTGTATGGTATTTAAAAGGGTATTAGGGCGCCATTGAAATTATTTGTTAAATGTTATTAAAACTTAATAAAGATAATTATTATTTATGATCTGTCTTATTTTTTAAAAGCTTGAAATACAATAATTTATACATATATAATCAGGTAAGGTTATTTATTTATTATATTATTTTTTGAATTTAATAGTCTTCTTGCAAATTTATTAATACTTACTAATTCAATTGGTATTAGGTTTTTAACTTTTTGATTATTAATTTAGCTGAGTCTTGTATCTATATTTTTTTTCGTGTTTTATTTTTTACGGTTTCTTTTTTTTTTGCAGATTTTTGAAGGCCTGTGAAAATGAAATTAATGTTAGTTACCAACTTAACGCATAACTTTTAAAAGCACCGATATTATATTTTTTTTTTCACTTATTAAATAATATTTTTTAATTTCCAAACCAGATCTAGTCTTGTGTCACAGTTTTAAAGTAAGTTATTTCACCACTTAATATATTATTTAACGTACTTTGTTCATATTTTATATATTTTTATAGATATAATGTAAATATTAACTTTAGCGCTGTAAATTGCACGAATAGTTCTAAGTACAGACACTTCAATTAGGTATTTATAAGAAAATTAAAAGAGTTTGTTTAGTAATGCGCCTTCTATGGATATTCTCTACATCTAAGTTAAATCATCGGCAGAAAAAAAAGTCAAAAGACACATTTGTAAAAAAACATATTTAATTTCTGTTAATTCGTAAGATATGGCGTTAGCTCTGCTGGGGCGCGAACAATGGTTTTCATTCTACAAATTGAAATTTCAGGCCTGCCGCTTACTCTTTATTCTAATTTATACAGTGTGTAGATTTCTGAAACACCCTGTAGGTATATTGCAAAGTATCAAACAAACAATGGTGGTGATTTTGTTTGGACCAAACTAAACTAGACTAAACGAAACATATTGTCGTCCTTCTATCGGCTGTAATGCAGGGAACGTTACGGTACTAACAAGGAAGGTTATGTTTAGTATAAATTAGTTCAGTGACATTCTAATCCGGGGCCGTCTTTACCCGGGGGTTCAAGGGGTGCGATGCACTCGGCCGCAGAGACCCAGGGGGCGCAAGCCGACCGCCATAAAATTCGATAGTAGACGCTGGTCGTTACGTCATTTTCAAGAAACGTAACTTTACCAGTTACTTGGTTGGCGTCACCTCCTTCAAAAATAGTGATTTTTGTTACTAGTTATTTTTATTCAGCTACTGTGATTGTTTGCATAAATAACTCCACCAACTATACAGTTACACACGAAACGAAAATAAATTAAATCACTATGTATCGTTTATTGTTGTATACCAGTACCACAGCACGTGTGTGTTCGGATTACTTCGGTTTTATTCGTGTCACCCGTTCTCGCTTACTCAGCCGGCCGGTAGGCGCAATGCGAAAGAAATGTAACGGGCTCCACCGACCAACTGACGTCTCTCGCTCACAGATACTGTTACCAGAAATAACGCAGTTACAAAAATCACTACTTGTAATTTGACTTGAAACGCTTGATTCGGTTACATGCCGCGTAGCTAGTTATTATAACTTCTGACGTGAAATAACGCCCACGTCTATTCGATAGGTACCTAGTACACTGAGACGATGTGAGCGGAGCCACGGGCACAGCAAGTTCAGTATAGTACATCATAGGTATTGTTCTGCTAAAGACGCCGCATTTAGCTTTCGGTAGAAGTTGGTTCTGTAGACATGAGCGGGGGGAGGCTGACGTTAGCACCCGGCGCCGAAGACGGCCCTGTTAGAATCGACACCTTTACAATTATAACTGCTGTCGAAGTTTAGACATAGTTTATGTACAAGAGAATTAAGATGTCTTGTTTGTAGATAAGAAATATTATTAAACAATTTTATATTAGGACTTTGTACTGTAAAATAACGGAGTTGCAATAACATAGAATAATGACAACAAAATTGAATATGTACGTAATTATTAAGTATTATAATAAAATAATTGATTTATTTAAAACTATGAAACAAAATAAAATAGAGTTTATTGAATCTATGTGTGTGAATGAAATAAAATAATTATAGATTTAACCGTTTCATTTATTTATTAGTGGCACATAATAATATATAATATTTAACAAGATTAACTCACCTAGGTTTGTACCATTATCCGTAACATTTAAAAAGTAATCCCCCATATTTTAAAAAAATATTTTGTTCCCAGATTTTTGAGTAAAATTTAAAAAAAAATTATTCTTGTGGGCCAAAAAGTACTTACAAATAGTCAAATTCTACCACCGGTCCGGAATGCTGCTTCCACTGAGAAGAACCGGCAAGAAACTCCATTGAGTTTTGTAAAGAGTAACCATTGTTACTCTTTACAAAATGATAAATAGTAAGGATTGTGAGTAATACATTCCCAGGAGCAGCAACGTCATGAGAGCAGACAGCACCTTTGCCCATACTAGAAAATAATTAAACTCACGCAGTCTAATATTAAATACAAAATTTGGCATTACGCTTAGGAAGCTAGTATAGTGTTAGTGAGGTGCGCCTGCTCCCATTTACAGTAAGGATTATTCTAAAACACAGGTGGCTATAGAATTAATTGCTTTGGTGTGATGCCTTTAACGCTGATGCAGATGCTGAGTGTACCTATCTACCAAAAATCTTTATTAGGTACCTACTACAAGTTGCACCTCACACCTCTCACTTGTTTGGTCTTCAACCGCCACATGTCCTGTAAATAAAATAATTATGAAGTTTCACTATGATTTGGCGGAAGGAATTTTTTCCAGGCTTGCGGGCTCCGCTCCGCTCCCCGATGATAATCTTTGGGATCTTGTGTATACAGGGTGTATCAGAAGTCCGAAATAATACTTTGGGTACATATACAGCAGCTCATTTGTGGATCAGTAAAGAGAGTCAGTTGCACAGTTTGCATGATGATGAGTTAGTGACGTTATATTATTGTACTAATTATAGAACCATTATCAATATATATAAAAATCTGTGCCACTTTTCGTTGTAAGATAACTCCTCCTAAACGGCTGGACCGATTTGAATGTTTTTTTTTGTATGCGATTGGGGGCACCCTGGATGGTTTAGATTCACAATTGGACCCGGTAGGTGACGCTGATTTCGTATGTCACTCATTCTAAGGCGGTACGAAGTTCGCCCGGTCAGCTAGTATATAAAAAACTCTATCTCATTGTCATCCAAGATTATCACTTGCTATGAAACGGGGAAGGAAACATCGTGAGGAAACCTGCACGTCTGAGGGAACTTGACTAGTTCTCGATAGATGTGTCAAGTCTGCCAATCCGCACAGGGCCAGTGTGGTGGACTATGGCCTGAATCCCCCTCGCATTGAGGGGAGACTCGTGCCCAGCAGTGGGACGTTAAAGGGCTGTAGTATGTAGTATTTATAGAACCATAGGCGCCGCGACAGCAGACGATTATTGTTACGTGTTTGATACTCACTACATAACTAAGGTCGCTGCCCAAGGTTTTTAACTTTTTCTCCATCATTTTGGCGACATGTTCTACCTTGGACCCCTCCACTTGGATGTACTGGCATCTGCTGCTTGCGTAGGTACACGTCATTGCCTTGCGGCATATCTGGTTGGGAGTATTCATAAATACCACATTTAAAATTAACTTCTTTTAAGAAATTTAATTGGATTAGTAATGGCTGCAGCTGCGATTAGCGGGTGTTTCAGCCAGTGTCTAGTATTTTTTAGCAATAAGAAATACACATTATATTCATGATAACCACGATGAAAAAGTCAACGTGTCAGTCAGCCAGCGTTGTGGACTACGGCATGACTCCCCCTCGCATTGTGGGGATGCCCGTGCCCAGCAGTGGGACGTTAAAAGGGCTATTAAGGGGTAGTAATTATTGAGTACATACGTCAGATGTGTTTGGCAATGAGCCGTGGACGATGGTGGGGTAGAAGAGAACCGTGTCTCCTGGACTCATGCGCAGATACACGCGCCGGCTCTCCGGAGCTATCGCCTCCCAGTTCACCACGCCTTGATAGAACTCTTTCGGCTCCTGATACAAAAAAATCCAGTAAAACAACTTGTAAGTATCTAAGTAGTTCGCATCCAGTGTCGAAGATATTTTACAACAAAAATAAATTGCAACTTAATTCGATTTCACAATTGGTTTCCATAAAAATCGCAAAGTTGATCTTGATCCCAATTGATTCAACTCAAAATTCTATCATAATTTTTCAGATTCCATCACAGTATACTAACATGTCGATGAACTCTAGACCTTGATTCAAATTTCTATTTCGATTTCAATCAAACACTTGAATTTGATCTTGATTCGTCTTGAAATGGAAATCTTTGGTGCTGCCTGCTCTCATGGCGTTGCTGCTTCTGAGCCTGTATTACTCACAATCCTGCTTAATTATTATTTTGAAAAGAGTGACCATTAATTTTCATACCGGCGCTTCTCAGTGGAAGCAGCATTCCGAACCGGTGGTAGAATCGGACTATTTGTAAGTGCTTTTTGCCTACGCGAATAAAAAAGAAATGATTTTGATTTCAATCATACTCACATTGATCGGCTCGACATGGTTTAGTAAAGGCAGTGTGTGGCTCCCGGGGATCATGAAAAGTCCACCATTTTCTTCGGTAGCGGAGTCTACAGCTGTCCACGCAGTTATTATCTTGTCTGGTGGACTCAACGGGAGGTAGGACAGATCCTGAAAAAAAAAATGACTTGAAGGTAAGGTTCAGATCCCGAGCTCGCACCTCTGGGATTTAATGATATCATGTGCGAATATCATTTTCAGTAATGATCACCGCTTGCTGAACGGTCAAGATGTGGCGACCCCTATAACTCGCCACAAAGTAGAACATCCACCACTCGCTAATAGATGGCGCTACTGCCAACATATAGCAATTCTACGCGTACAAGAAACCGATCTGCCCATACAAAGTACTATGGAAGTCCTGAATCGCATAAGATGAGTTCTCAACGATCTTAACTAGGGCGTTGCAGAAATCCGAAAAAATACTTTAGCGTTTGCATGGGTATCTGGGGTGGAAGTTTGTAAACACTATCGTTGTGGTTTTGCTATGACTTCATATTTTAAGGCACGAAAACAACATGTTTTATCAATGGTAGATAAAATACTACCGATGGAGACATTAGACATTGTCTCCTTGAAGCCATTGGACTAGTTATATTCTAGCTACCCTTGAAAAAAGATGTTGTTTTCGTGCCTTAAAATATGAAGTCATAGCAAAACCACAACGATAGTGTTTACAGACTTCCACCCCTGGTATAGTTACAACTGAATGGAACAATTTTTTTATCGAATTTCACACATGTTTTTTTTTATACCTCCAATTTTAACTTGGTAAACTTAAAAACTTGGTATAATTAGAGTCCTATGCAAAATTCTCAAGTTTTATTTTGTGAATATGAATAGTCGCCTCACGTAAATGTATTTTACATTGTTGATTAGGGTTATGGGTGTGCCCAAAGGCCACAACACGGTACCTGTGACAAATACTCAAATGTCTGTATCACAGACTCGATGATAGTTAGGTATAGTATGCTTTCAATAATTATGGAACATATGAGCTGCTGTATAAGTACCGAAAATATTATTTCGGACTTCTGACCCTGTATGTAAAAATCCCCCACATTATCTGTGTAGTGGGGCGCAGTAGACTACACGCCTGGCGAGAAGATTTTCACAATACCAGTTTAAGATGTTTAGTGGCCCGTTTGGTGTATGCAGGAGCGTAACTACCGCCGAATCTGCCGTATCAATTATACGGGGCCCCCGACGTGCGTCATAAATTAATAAAAGCTTCCTAAATTTTTTTTCACGCCTGTCACAATTGTCCATAGAGGCAGAAACTTTAGAAAAACTAAAGTCATCATCCAGCTATAAATGATTTGATAAATCAGTTTGCCGAAAAAAAGGCAAGGAGAGTATATATTTAATTTGAATTGTGTATCCCCCTCGCATTGAGGGGAGGCCCGTGCCCAGCAGTGGGACGTTAAAAGGTCTGTAGTAGTAGTAGTAGTTTGTAAAAAAAATGGAAAAAGTGACAGATAGTCAAGTATGATAAATAAATATTTCTCTTAATTTTATGCAAACATTTTTTTTTCTTTTGTGAGAAATCTTTACCCTTCATAAGGGCCCCCAAACAAATTTATGTACGGGGCCCCGCCAAGGCACGCTACGCCACTGGGTGTATGTTACCTGGTGAGGCGGATGCTGGGTCGTTCCCGGCGGTTTGTTGATCAGCATGCAATGGACAGCAGTGATGTCCTCATCTCCTATCATCTGAGATACGATGTGAAGCAATTTTGGATCCTCCGAGTACGTACTAAACACTTTATCGTGAAGTAACTCCTGCACCTAAAAGAATACAGAGTTTTGGGTGCACTGACACCGTTGATGAGTTTCTACATCTTTTATCAAAGGTTATAATATGACCAGTGTAGACATTAGACGCTGTCACCCTGAGTCATCTTGTAGGTACCATTGATGAAAGATGTTGTTTTAATGTCTTAAAAAAAACAAAAACCGACTTCAAAACCCTAGGTGCACTAAAGAGCTAAAAATAACCTTATAATTCATTATATTTGGAGTAGGTGCCAATCTACGTCAGACTAGGCAAATACCTACGCACATGAATTGGCACCGACTTCAAATTTTAGCTTTTTAGTGCACCTAGGTTTATAAAGTCGGTTTTTGTTTTTAGTAAAAAAAATTTTTTTTACGATTTTTCGTGTAAATAATCGTCAAAAATGTTCATAAAACGAAAACTACTGGGGCATGTATGTTAAATTTTTATGGGACCAGATGGCAACTATTCCGCATAAAACTAAAGAAGAATCACGTAAATCGGACCATAAATCTCAGCGTAATCAGTGTACATACATAAAAAAACAATCGAATTTAGAACCTCCTCCTTTTTGAAGTCGGTTAAAAAAGTTACCTTATTTATGAAGTGTTCGGGTGGTGCACCATTCCTGCTCAGTGAATAGTCCTTAACAATTAAAATCTGTTTTCTGTCTACAGTTCCGTTGCAAACATCCAAAAATCTTTTTCTGAAATATATACATATTGTTTAAAGCGTACCTACATATAATAATAATATATATATAGTAAAGCTTCATCAAAATCCGTTCAGAACTTTTTGCTTGAAAGAGTGATAAACATCCATCCATCCTCACCAACTTTCACATTTGTATAGTAGGATATAGGGACAATTTCTATTATACACAATCAGAATCCATTTTTTTTTTATTAATGTAAACCAATACAGGCACTTATGAATCGTCAATAAATAATAATAATAGTATCTCTACCACCCATTCAGATTCCCATAAGGATTTACATTTTTGTGTTTTTCTTAATTAACAATTATACAATATATAGTTAATGAGGCTATACATTTTCAAAACACAATTGATTAACTATACAAACTGCGTGTTGTGTAAGATTTAAAGGTAGGAAGAAGCAGGAAAACGGGACAAATAGCTAACATCCCTCAAATGAGTTCCTGTGGAGCCGGACCAGCGCATGACTAAGCGTGTTTATCCTCTAAATAATTGCCTATTGTGTAGTATGCTCGCCTGCATAGTGTATTTTTTATGCAAGTTTTAAATTTAGTTTCATTAATGTTAATAACGTTAGGGGGTGTTTTATTATAAAATCTGATACAATACCCCATGAAATATGTGTGAATTTTCGCCAGACGAAAGTGCGGTTGATCTAAATTGTTTTTATTTCTAGTGTTAACGGTAACAGGGTACGTTAACCCTCTTTATGGGAGATTTGGGGCGTAGTGAATAATAATAATAGTAGCCCTTCGTAGATGTAGAGTCATGTCCTAACACTGTACAATAGAATCACGAATGAGACTACATGGTGAGGCCATAACACGATACTTGCGACAAATATTCAAAGGTCTGTAACTCGGAAACTATGATAGTCTGCCGTCATTAAGCATCTACATATCAGCTACCGTATATGTGCTTCTGATAAACCTGTGATTCTGTGTTTGTAATAAATTAATGGTAGATATAAAAAATCTTTTTAAAAACAAGCTTTTATTTAATTGTCCTTAGTTTTCGTGTTCTCCTCAGCAAGCCCTTTCATTTGATACCCATACTCTGGTAGTGCAGAAAAAAATAACTATTCCGCCATCTTGGATGATTCGCCATTATGGAATTATAATGACGTCATATAGCTAAGAATGCATTGTCATCCAAAGTAAGCGTGTATACCAAATTTTAGCTCAATCGGTTAAAGATAACTGATCTAAAATTCTGTTGCAAGATTCCACCCGGACATACATACATTGCAAGTTAATATAAAGCTTGTAAAAATTATTTTTAACAAAAAACAAAAACCGGCTTCAAAAACCTAGGCGCACTAAAAAGCTACAAATAACCTTACAATTCATTACATTTGGAGTAGGTGCCAATCAACGTCGGACAAGGCAAATACACACATGAATTGGCACCGACTCCAAATGTAATGAATTGTAAGGTTATTTGTAGCTTTTTAGTGCGCATAGGTTTTTGAAGTCGGTTTTTGATTTTTGTTAAAAATAATTCTATTCACGATTTTTAGTGTCAATAATCGTTGAAAATTTGCAAATATTATCACCTTATAACAGCCCTAAAAAAGTAAAAATTTACAGCCAAAAAAAAAATCACCCCCTCACCCCCCCTTTCCACCCCTTTGGGGATGGGTTTCGATCTTTGTTAACAATCCGTATTAAACAAAAAAAGATTTTTCGAAATCGGTTCACTAACGCCGGAGATATGCTGTAGTCCGGATTGGACCCCCATTTCACCCCCTACATATTTTTTCTTTCAAAATTCCTGAAAGACGTGTTTTTTTATTTTATATGTTAAATACATATACAAAGTTTCAAGTCGTTCAAAAAATATTTTTGAAATTATGTGACCTTCAACCCCCCATTTCACCCCCAAGGGGTTAGATTTCTGATAATATTTTGGAAATGGGACCAACCTTGAAGAAATTGAAGAAAAACTTGAAGAAAAACCTTGAAGAAAAAAAAAATCATACGGGTCGAATTGAGAACCTCCTCCTTTTTGAAGTCGGTTAAAAAAGGCGAGTAAACGACAGTGTATTCAGGGAGTAATACCAGCTCACCTGTAGCTCTCCAAAGATGGTGAAGTGAACAATCCTCGAATAACCAAGTATCCATTCTTTTTGAAAAATTGCAATTGCTCTGTAGTCAATTGGTAAGTTTCTTCAGTTGCCCTAAAATATAACTGCTAATTTACACAAAATTAACTAATGCCCGTTTTCATTGACAATAGGAACACACTGGGGCGTCAGATCTTTTGTTTGTCAATCCAGACAATATCACTGCCCTCCACGACCCGGGCGTCGCGAGGTCCACCAACACAACTACACCAGCCTCAAACAGGCACCGATCTCGCCGGCGAGGTCGAGGAACCCCCTCTTCCGCTCGTAGGTGATCTTTGCACCTAGAAGCAGTCACTACCTCTCCCCTCACGGTAACTGCCCAAGCCGAGGTCGTGCCCTCTGTGGCGCCCTTGAGCTAGTTGCCACCCTTTTCCGCCCCTAAGGCCTTGGTGGGAGTGCACTGTACGCTCGCCACTTTTCCGTAAAGCTGTAAAGACCACCTAAAGGCCAACAGCGTAGTCCATTAAAAAAAATATCTTTTGGTATTATATCAAAACGAACTCTATAACAAATACGCATAAAGATTGACTTTCTGTGGTAAAAACCACGCGTGAAAATTCTCTATCTGTCATTTTGTTAAAATTATCTTTTTCAACGGAATTGATGAAGCGATAAAGATGGCAGATGATTTCGCAACACCGACTTACATTGTTAGGTAGAGTTGAAAGTACAGTATTTAGATTTGTGTACTGTCTCCGTCTAGACGCTCAACACGACTGACTGTGAACCTAGCTACAGCTAAATAATAAAAGCTAGCTACTTCCTCTACCTATCCTGAAGGTCACCCGTGAAATTTGGTTTTATTTGCATCTTTTATAATTTATACGAATACGTACTAGCTGACCCGGCGAACTTCGTACCGGGCCCAATTGTGTTTTCAAACCATACAGGAAACCATTGAAATATACACACAAAATGTCATCCAAATCGGTCCAGCCGTTTAGGAGGAGTGAGGTGATAAACGCACGTAGAAGAATTACATATAAGACTTACAAGAATTACATATATCTACTTGATAGATTGACTAGCTTTTGCCCACGACTTCGTCCGCGTAGAAGGCGAAAATGGTTCTAATAGGATATTCTTCATCGACTTCTGGAAGGAGGAGGTTCTCAATTCAACCCGCATGTTTTTTTTAATGATACAGATTGTATAGTCAAAAATACTGATTTTAGCGACGCTCACCATAAGGCGTCTCGACGATAATTATAACGCGTCGCGACGCTCCCTATGAGTCGTCGCGACGTTCATTACAAAACGTCGCATCGCTCATCATAAGGCATCGTGACGCTTACCATACGGCGTCGCGACGCTCATTATAAGGCGTCGTCGAGACGCTCTCTATGAGTCGTCACGTTTATTATAAGGCATCGCAACGCTCACTATACCGCGGCGTCGCGACGCTCACTTTAAACCTTCGCGACGCTCACTATAAAGCGTCGTGACGCTCACTATAAAGCGTCGCGATGCTCATCATGAGGCGTCGCGACGCTCCCTATGAGTCGTCACGACATTTATTATAAGGCATCGCGACGCTCACTACAAAGCATCGCGACGCTCACTATAAAGCGTCGCGACACTCACTATACGGCGTCGCAAAGCTCACTATAAAGCGTCGCGATACTCATCATAAGGCGTCGCGAGGCTTATCGTAAGGCGTCGCGACCCTTACCATAAGGTGTCGCGACGCTCATTATAAGGCGTCGCGACGCTCCCTATGAGTCGTCACGACGTTATTATAAGGCATCGCGACGATCACTACAAAGCATCGCGACGCTCACTATAAAGCGTCGCGACGCTTACCACAAGGCGTCGCGACGCTTACCATACGGCATCGTGACCCTTACCATAAGGTGTCCCGACGCTCATTATAAGGCGTCGCTACGCTCCCTATGAGTCGTCACGACGTTTATTATAAGGCATCGCGACGCTCACTACAAAGCATCGCGACCCTTACCATAAGGTGTCGCGACGCTCATTATACGGCGTCGCAACGCTCACTATAAAGCGTCGCGATACTCATCATAACGCGTCGCGACGCTCACTATAAAGCGTCGCGACGCTTATCATAAGGCGTCGCGACGCTTACCATAAGACGTCGCGACCCTTCCCATAAGGCGACGCGACGCTTACCATAAGACGTCGCGACCCTTCCCATAAGGCGACGCGACGCTCATTATAAGGCTTTGCGACGCTCCCTATGAGTCGTCACGACGTTTAATATAAGGCATCGTGACGCTCACTACAAAGCATCGCGACGCTCACTATACGGCGTCGCGATACTCATCATAAGGCGTCGCGAGGCTTACCGTAAGGCGTCGCGACCCTTACCATAAGGTGTCGCGACGCTCATTAAAAGGCGTCACGACGTTATTATAAGGCATCGCGACGATCACTACAAAGCATCGCGACCCTCACTATAAAGCGTCGCGACGCCTACCACAAGGCTTCGCAACGCTTACCGCCGTATCTTTTGATTGCGTTAACCTAGAAGATTGATTTTTTCAAGGCCCCAAGGTACCGCAGATATAAGTCTCTGTTATAAATTTCAATTTGATACCCTCACGCGATTCCGAGAAAAGGGATATTGACAGACAGACAGACAGACAGACGGACAAGGTGATCCTATAAGGGTTCAGTTTTTTTCCTTTTTAGGTACGGAGTCCTAAAAAACGAGGGTGAAGAACATCGTAAAGTTGATTCACTTGAAAAGCACTCCAAATTCCACCCCAGGATTGCTAAATAGACGATTAGCTTTTATAAATTAACTTATTATAAATGCGTACTGACGCTCATTCAAATAAAACTCATAAAATATTAAAATATATGTTTATTTTGATAACCACAAATGGAATAATATAAAATCTCAATTGCAAATACAAGCAACAAATGCTAATAAACAGGTTCCCTTAAACAAAATAAAACCTTATCTCAACAAATTAAAGCATAATACCCCTGTACCGATACAATAGAACACTAATACCCACACCGTTAGAATCAATTTGTTGGTAAATTTAATTTAGTCCCATTCTCGAAATAAACGTTGCGATATCGACGAAACACTTAAAATAACGATCAAATATGTCTAATTTCGTCGCTGGAGCAACGTTAACGGCGAGTCTCGTTTTATAGTATCTGCTGTCATCCCATACAATTGGGCTATCGTCGGTTTCAAAGACTGGTTTTATAGTCACATTTGTAGCTGCGTTTACCGCACGCTACATAAAAGTACATCATAATATAGAACGTCAAATTTGTGTACAATAATATTGCCAGACACAATCAACGTATGATGGCAAACTAAGCAAGGCTGTAAGTACTATGGGTACCATAATAATGGAGCGATCCCAGTCAGGGCCGTCTTAAGCATATTCAGCGCCGGGGTGCGAAATTGCATTTTTACAAGCTTTATATTAACTTGCAATGTATGTATGTCCGGGTGGAATCTTGCAACTGAATTTTAAATCAGTCATCTTTAACCGATTGATCTTGAACCGGATGACAATGCATGCTTAGCTATGTGACGTCATTCTAATTCTAATATGGCGGATCATCCAAGATGGCGGAATAGTTATTATTTCTGCACTACTAGAGTATGGGTATCAAATGAAAGGGTTTGCTGTGGAGAACACGAAAACTAAGAGCAATTAAATATAATCTTGTTTTTAAAAAGTTATTTTGACCATTAATTTATTGGAATTCAACCTAGTGTCGATGTAACCGGAATCGCCCCCAGTCCATTGGATGGTACTCATAGTTGCTTAGCTTGGGGTCATACGATGAGAATGTGTTGCCTAAAATCCACGACAACATTCTACAAGTTGGATCTGATGCCCTTAACTTGCTTGCTCTTCATTCTCCACATATCCTGAAATTAGCAAACAATACAGGGTGTATCAGAAGTCCGAAATAATACTTTAGCGTATCAGGTATACAACTAAATGGTATCAATGAAATTTAGTCTTTGTCCCTATGGACGTAAAGTTCGTTTATAATCGCAAACAACATTATTTATGCACTCTAAGTATAAATCTACTGGTTTCTGATTTTCCATCTTTACTTGTGCTATAAGACACTGCTTTCTTGTCAAATTTCATGATTCTAAGTCAACGGGAAGTGCCCTATAGGTTTTTGATTCCCTTGCAAATGTACTAAATATGCAACATAAAACGCTGATTGCGTTAACTTAGGAGTTTGATATTTTTACAGCTCCTAGGGATTGCAGACATAAGTCTCTGTTGTAAATTTCAACTTGATACCTTCACGCGTTTCTGAGAAACAGGGTCTTGACAGACAGACAACAAAGTTCCTTTAAGGGTTCCTTTTTAGGTACGGAACCCTAAAAAGTACTTACGGTGTACTTTATATCGAATCCTTTGCCACTGAACATTGCTTCGACCTCGTCGATGAGTAGCTCCTGGAGAGTGCCGCGCAGTTCTATGTACTCGCACGAGCTCGCCGCGAAGTGGAACGTGATCGCCTTGCGATATTGCTGGACAAATAATAGCGGGCCATACTATATCAGATCGTATTATAGTGTTCAATTAAATAGCGGGCCATACTATATCGGACACATCAATAGCGGGTCAGACTATGTATTTCGGGCCATTTAACAGCGCAACGTAATATAATGGGCAATTTAATAGCAGGTCATACTATATCGGACACATCAATAGCGGGTCAGACTATGTATTTCGGGCCATTTAATAGCGCAACGTAATATAATGGGCAATTTAATAGCAGGTCATACTATATCGGACACTTCAATAGCGGGTCAGACTATGTATTTCGGGCCATTTAATAGCGCAACGTAATATAATGGGCAATTTAATAGCAGGTCATACTATATCGGACACATCAATAGCAGGTCAGACTTTGTATTTCGGGCCATGTAATAGCGCAACGTAATATAATGGGCAATTAAATAGCAGGTCATACTATATCGGACACCTCAATAGCGGGTCATACTATATCGGACACATCAATAGCGGGTCAGACTATGTATTTCGGCCCATTTAAAAGCGGATAGTATACTATATATAATTAAAATGCAGGTTACCTGCTATTTAATTGCCATACTATTATGATAGTATAGTGATATAGGTACATCGGGCCACTTAATAGCTGCATACTATAGCGGGACATTCAATAGCGGGCTATAATATATTAGGCAACCATCTAAAAATATGCTATTTAGTAGTGGAGTAACTAATATTAGGCAATAGCGAATAGGCAGTTCAATAGCAGACTATTTATAAGATTTATAAGATTGTTTTTGGAAAAAAATGGCCCAGTTGTGAGCGGGGTTTTGAACCCGTAACCGAGCTACTAGCTTGCACTGAAATTTTAATATTCACCTTTATATAAATTGATTGACAATTCCAGCTCTTATAAAGAGAAATGTAAAAACATTGTTATGAAAGTATGTTTTTGATGTGAAACATGATTTTTGGCGTGGCGAGATTTGTCGACGCTTCGCCACATCAAAATGAAATTAACCTTATTACTTAATGCATAAAGTATGGTTTTAAATGCGGCCACGCTTTATACTCCTCGGTTCTTTCCGCCGCTTAGACTCCACCCACCGGCTGACTTCACTCACTCGCCGCCTAGACTACTGTTTTATGTGAAACATCTGCCAGGCGTCCCGCATAGGCTCAGTTTTTTATCAGGTACTTACGTTGGATACGTTAGATCCCGATCCGTGCACCAGATAAGGGTGGAAGAACACTGTATCGCCGGGCGCCATTTCCAGATAAACCCTCTTGTCCACCGGCGCGTGGGTCTTCTCATCCAATATCCCGTGGTACATTTTCAAGGAACCCTAAGCAAACGATAAAGATACATACATCATCACGCCTGTATTATGGGTAGGCAGAGATGCATTGCAGTGCACCCACCACAGTCCTAGGCCATACCATAAGGCAGTGTTTTTCAACCTTTTTCATGACACGGTCCCTTTAATATGAATAAATATTTCGCGACCCCCCTACTCGTTGCTTTTTAGGGTTCTGTACCCAAAGGGTAAAACGGGAACCCTATTACTGAGACTTCGCTGGCCGTCCGTCCGTCCGTTCGTCTGTCACCAGGCTGTATCTCATGAACCGTGGTAGTTAGAGAGTTGAAATTTTCACACATGATGTATTTCTGTTGCCGCCATAACAACAAATACTAAAAAATATTTTTTAACAAAAAACAAAAACCGACTTAAAAGGCCTAGGTGCACTATAAAGCTACAAATAACCTTACAATTCATTACATTTGGAGTAGGTGCCAATCAACGTCGGACAAGGCAAATACACACATGAATTGGCACCGACTCCAAATGAATTGTAAGGTTATTTGTAGCTTTTTGGTGCACCTAGGTTATTGAAGTCGGTTTTTGTTTTTTGTTAAAAAATTTTTTTTTTCACGATTTTTAGTGTCAATAATCGTTGAAAATTTGCAAATATTATCACCTTATAACAGCCCTAAAAAAGGAAAAATTTACAGCCAAAAAAAAATCATTCACCGTCAAGACGGTTAAAAAGCAGAATAAAATAATTATTTAAGGGGGCTTCCATACAACAAACGTGTTTTTTTTTTGTTTTTATATATAATGATACGGAACCCTTCGTGCGCGAGTCCGACTCGCACTTGCCCGGTTTTTTTCATGTATTCAATTTCAACCCAAACAATGTATTCATTTTCATAATTGGGGTTCGGATAAATACATAATTAATTCAAACTGTATTGGTTTTTTACTGCAGTAGCTTTCCCAACCTTTTGCAATTCCCCTATAGAACCTTCGCGCCCCCCAAGGGGTCGCGACCCACAGGTTGAAAAACAATAATCCTGACAAATTTTTAAACATCTGTAAAATTGTATCTATGATAGGTACAGATGTACTAAATGCACATAAAATATTATTTCGCAATTCTAAAACATCCTGTATAATTTTAGATAAATAATGAATTCATAGTTTATAATTCGCGGACTTAGTAACATAAAATTAATGAAGATTAATAATTTTGACTAATTAATTATAACTTGTTTTTATGATTTATGCAAGTTATTATTAAATTTTAAAATGTAATACAATAGAAACTTAATTAATGCCATGAGAATATTTTTCTATACCAAGTGATTAAGAATGATAATAGGAACTCGAAAAAAGAATCCCACTTTTTGTTCAAGATAATTTAGATTTTTTGCCTTCACCGTTCAGGAAGTAGTAATCCTTAATGAAAATTAATTCGCACATGAAATAATAAAATCCCAGATGAGCGAGCCCAGGGTTAAACCAGCACCCCTTACGTTCAAGGCAGGCGTTCTACCAACTAGGCTACCACTAATATTTTACATTGTTTGTTTTTAAATTCATTAATCTACAATAAATTTTACAAATTGTTTTTAAATTTTTACAAGCTTTATATTAACTTGCAATGTATGTCCGGATGGAATCTTGCAACTGAATTTTAAATCAGTTATCTTTAACCGATTGAGCTGAAATTTGGTATACACGCTTATTTTGGATGACAATTCATGCTTAGCTATGTGACGTCATTCTAATTATAATATGGCGGATCATCCAAGATGGCGGAATAGTTAATTTTTCTGCACTACCACAGTATGGGTATCAAATGAAAGGGCTTGCTGAGAACACGAAAACTAAGTGAAATTAAATAAAAGCTTGTTTTTAAAAAGTTTTTTTTACCATTAATTTATTATCTTATCTTTAACTAGCTGTCCCTGCGAACTTCGTACCGCCTTAGAATTACATACGAATGCAGCGCCACCTACCGGGTCCAATTGTGAATCTAAACTTCCAGGGCGCCACCCAAACGCATACAAAAAAAATCATTCAAATCGGTCCAGCCGTTCAGTAGATTAGATATTACTTACCTATTAAAATAATATCTAGCTGTACCCGCGACTTCGTACGCGTGGACCATAACAACCCTTATTGATTTTCAAAATCAAAGTAGCCTAAGTTACACCTTGTAACATTAGCTATCTGCCAGTGAAAGTCCCGTCAAAATAGGGACTGCTGTTTGGAAGATTACTCAGAATAAATGGTATTTATGTTCTTCTCTCGAAACCGTAATGCTTTTTTAAAAGTACAAGCTACCTCCCCACCAATTTTCAGCTAAATCGGTTCAGCCGTTCTTGAGTTATAAATAGTGTAACAAAAACGAGTTTCTTTTTTTACAAGCTTTATATTAACTTGCAATGTATGTATGTCCGGGTGGAATCTTGCAACTGAATTTTAAAACAGTTATCTTATTGGTATACACGCTTATTATGGATGACAATGCGTGCTTAGCTATGTGACGTCATTTTAATTACAATATGGCGGATCATCCAAGATGGCGGAATAGTTATTTTTCTGCACTACCACAGTATGGGTATCAAAAGAAAGGGCTTGCTGAAGAGAACACGAAAACTAAGGGCAATTAGATAAAAGCTTGTTTTTAAAAATATCAACTCTCTAACTATCATGGTTCATGAGATACAGTCTGGTGCCAGACGGACGGATGGACGGACCGACAGCGAACTCTTAGTAATAGTGTTCCCGTTTTACCCTTTGGGTACGGAACCCTAAAAATGATTTCAGATACTAATATAGGTAAATGCGATCGAAGTAGTAGAAGGATCGAAGCCCATGATAGGAAGTAGCGGGAGTACAACTAGTTCTGGATAAGCCCATAAGCTAAATAAGCAATTGCTTAGGGCATCCCGTCTAGGGGGGGCACGACCAACGATCGAGAAAAAAAAAACTTCCGTACCGTTCCGTAAACTATGAAAGCACCGAGCATTTATTTATTTGAGGATAACCCGAAAGGCTTACAATATAACTTACAATAAAGAGCAGTGGATTAATACATGGATAAGTGCAGCCTTAATTACGGGCTACCACGGCAAGCAAACTGGATAACGGATGGATACCTACTCTAACGAAAAGATAAACTGGATAAAGACACAAACTTAAATTTGCCATTGGTATACTGGAGTCTCCATACAAAGTAACTACAAAATAAGTTTGTAATCGCAAAAAAACATTTTCTAACAATAGATTTAGTTTTCGGATTTTTTTCTTTACTTGTGCTATAAGACCTTGCTTCTTGCCACATTTCATGAATCTAGGTCAACGGGAAGTACCCTATGGGTTTTTTAATTTCCCGTGGAAATGTACTAAAAATGCAACATAAACCGCCGTATTTTTTGATTGCGTTAACCTAGAAGATTGATTTTTTTAGGGCACCAAGGGACCGACGGGTCAGTAAAGTCAGTAAAAGCGAGTTTTTTGAATGGTGGTCAGTAACAGTCAGTTTTTTCAGAAAATAGTCAGTAATGACAGTATTTTAGACTCAGAAAAACGAATAATATAGTGAGCGCCGCGACGCCGTACAGTGAGCGTCGCGACGCCTTATTATGAGCATCGCAACGCCTTAAAATGAATATCGCAACGACGTACAAGGAGGGTCGCGACGCCTTATGGTGAGCATCAATACGCCTTCTAATGAGCATCGCGACGCCTTAAGGTGAACGTCCAGACTCTTTGTAGTGAGCGTCGCGACGCACAGTGGGCCCAAACTGAAAATTGGTGGACATAGGCAACAAAGTTCCAATATCGATGCGATTTTTTTTTATATGACGTGTTAAGATATTCCTGACAACTTTTATTCAGATAAAATTTCTTCTAAAGTTGATAGTTTGTCTTGAAAAAAATAAATTAGATTTTTTTGTATGGAGCGAATTACGTTTCATTTATTTTCTTCAATTGTACAAATATGTTGGGTTTGTGGCGTGAGTATATGATAGCTAGGGTCATTCTCTATCCACGAAAAAATAAATCAGCGCCGGCCATCTGCGGCTGCGCGAGTAATCATTCGGTAAAAAAAAAAGTTTTGTAAGATTTTTTTTTCCATTTAAAATAAACTCAAAGTATCTTTTTTGTCTCATTTGGCTGTTTTGACCTTCTTTTTAGTTAAATATATAGTTTTAATAGCGCATAGGAACTTATAACTAGTAATTCTGGTAGAGATTTAGTTATTATTGCATGTTATCGGTAGCACCTGCATTGTGATTGATGACTCATTTGTTTGTGCACTCGGCTAAGCGCATAACTAATGAGTCACCGAAAAATGCTTGTCTCTGATTGGCTGTGTTATTATTTTAACTGCACGTTATCTATTGTTGAATAAATATCGTAATAAATTTCAGGTTATACTAATTTTGTTAATGATAGGTGAAATAATTTAAATTTGTACGGGCAAGTCGTTGATAATTATCTACATAATCAAGCGTATGTATATTATAGATTAATTTATTATTATTTATCGTAAGTATGATCAATATGAAACTGTGAAGTAATTGTAGCCCTGAAAAGGGCTGTTTGTCATATTCCTAGCCCTGATGGGCTTTTGTGGGAATAATCTAAAGCCGGATCGCATCATTTCTTATTCCAGAAGTGCTAGTGGTTCCGGCAAATTTTCGGACTCTGCTATGAGGTATTCTTCTTCCTCCATAATCTCACTGTCACAGGGAGGCTCAGTAGTCTGTAACAACTGAATTGCTTCAGGCAACAACTCATTATGAGCCTGTTTCGTTAATCTAGGCCTTATGTAGGATATGTGGGGATCAGAGCTTATTAGAAGTCCATGTAGGATGTCTTCGTTTGTTGCTATTCTCCCCGACTTCCGAGTGTGCCTCTCCCTGACGTTTCTGAAGTCCTTATTACGGGCTTCCGAAGCTTCTTCAGATAAGGTACCTAAAACAAATAAGTACATAACTTTTAATTTCAAAATGCAATCGAGCCAAATAATAAATCAAACTATATATTTTTTTTACTCACCGATTGGCAAAATACCAAAGTGGTTACAGATGTCTGCACCGTGCATTAGAAGTTTATGTACACTAACTGGCATGTAGTACCACGAATAGTGTTGCACGTATACATCAGCTGTTTCTCTACAGTATCTTCTAAATTTTTCACAGTCAATGTTTTTGCCTGATGATATGGCTTGTAGAATAACGGAAAATCTGAAAATCAGATTTTCGTCAATTCCCGTTATTCTGGATGATGTTTTGTAATCTTGGAAAAAGCGCCTAGCAGTATTCCCGTCATTTGTAGTTCCAAAACCCTAAAATGGGAAAACAATACTGTAATATACAATACATAGAGATTTACTACACAAAATACATAAAAAGAGCGAAAATTAAATAATACCTGTTTGACTATATCAATCAGCATTCCAGTTTGCTCACGAAACTCTTGTTGCGTGGTATTTTTTTTAGCTTGTTTCATAGCCTTATGTTCGCCTCGAGCTGACCATCGTTGAAAATCCAGATTATAAGATATATGGAGAAGACATTCCATACACCGAATTTTCATATGCAGTGAAGAAATTCCTTGTTTGTAAATTTCTTCACGAAGTGGTTTGGCAGTCAAAGCTTCTAAATTATTCATTTCGCTCGGTTTTGCCAAGCAAATGGGACACGTTGCATATGATGGTACTTCAGCAATAATATTGGCCACTTTTCCATCAATCATGGTCATATGCAATTCATGTGACACAATAATATTACCACACTGTGTAGATATTCGTTCATCAATTTGTTTTTTCATCTCAGACTCTTCAGACTTTATAAAATCAGCTGTCTTCGAAGTGAAAGTGAACTTTACTGGTCGACAGTACAGAGTTGAGCAAGGTGTGGGGTTCTCCCAAACTATATTTTCATTCCCAGATGATGGGCTAGTAGACACTAGCCGAAGAGGTACGATGCTTATCATGACTACTGATGAATCATTGAACTCTACAGCTGTGTTTGACGTCTTCTGTTTATAATTGCTCTGCGACGAAGAACCATCAAGTCCCCATTTCCAGGTCAACTTGAGTTCTTCATTTTGAGACCTATCAACAGAATTAATATCTAGTAAAATCCTCTCCACAGTGTGGTCCAATAGCGCTTGCAATTTAATGTGAGCTCCTTTTTCGGTAATCTCCATACTCTCTTGTGGAGGGTAACATCTTTTCTTAGCATTTACAAGCTTTGGATAAGATGGAAAGGCAGCACAGTTTTCTTCTTTCAGAAATTGTCGAAGAGCTAAGTACTTCTATTTCGAGAGCGCAACTGATGTATAAAGAGCTAAACATTTATCTGAAGAAACAGTACTCAAGCTCTGCTTTTTGAATAGTTGCTCGTCTACTTTGGATAGCGCATCTGGATTACTGGAAAGGTATTCGACAACTTTCGCCAGATTAGTTTTGCCGTTGTCTTTCAATTTTGTTATGTACCAGTACCGCAACTCTTCCTCGGAATTTTCTTCTACTATGGAAGTAGTACGTCTTTTTTTTTGCTTATTACTTAACTCTTCGAACGGTTTTCTGTGCTCTTTTTCTGTAGATGTTCCCGCTTCCGCAGTACATACTGCAAGAGTGGGAACATGGGAATCAATATCCTTAGGCTCAGATAAGGCTGCCTCCGAGAAGCCCATCTCACTTCTCAGGTCAACACTGCCACAAACAGGCCAGTTGATGTTTTTTTCCAACCACTTGCGATTACTTTCACGATTCATAAAAGTTTTTAGATTTCTACTTGACTCTATCCACTTTTTATTTAGATTTACACAAATAAGTCGACAGAACTCCTTGATTCGGTTCTTGTCTTCTTCAAAAACTTCGGTAGTCAAGACAGAAATGATACTTTCATATAGAAACGTATGATTTTTCAGATCACCGCCATTTCTTAATTTCACAAAAATATCTAGGTTGGTACAAAATCCAGCCATAGTTCAAATATAAAAATAAAAGTATTTCACTGTGTTTACAAATAAGCGGTAAGAGCGAAACTAGATGGACTTAATTAATGTCTTTAAATTTATAGTAAGTGTTAATTACTCAAGTTATGGACATAACAGTGAGTTTTTAGTCAGCCAATCAGAGACGAGCATTTAACAATGACTCATTAGTTATGCGCTTAGCCGAGCGCACAAACAAATGAGTCATCAATCACAATGCAGGTGCTACCGATAACATGCAATAATAACTAAATCTCTACCAGAATTACTAGTTATAAGTTCCTATGCGCTATTAAAACTATATATTTAACTAAAAAGAAGGTCAAAACAGCCAAATGAGACAAAAAAGATACTTTGAATTTATTTTAAATGGAAAAAAAAATCTTCCAAATTTTTTTTTTTTTACCGAATGATTACTCGCGCAGCCGCAAATGGCCGGCGCTGATTTATTTTTTCGTGGATACAGAATGACCCTAGCTATCATATACTCACGCCACAAACCCAACATATTTGTACAATTGAAGAAAATAAATGAAACGTGATTCGCTCCATACAAAAAAATCTAATTTATTTTTTTCAAGACAAACTATCAACTTTAGAAGAAATTTTATCTGAATAAAAGTTGTCAGGAATATCTTAACACGTCATATAAAAAAAAATCGCATCGATATTGGAACTTTGTTGCCTATGTCCACCAATTTTCAGTTTGGGCCCACTGTGCGACGCCTTATGGTGAGCATCGCGACGCCTTCTAATGAGCATCGCGACGCCTTATGGTGAACGTCCAGACTCTTTGTAGTGAGTGTCGCGACGCCTTATCGTGAGCGTCGCGACGCCTTATGGTGATATAGATGGACACAGAATTTGTTTTGGTATTGGCAAAAGAAAATATACGTGTCTTGACGCCCCTGTGTGTGCGGGGCTTAATAGTAACATTATATATACGACACTTTTCTTCTATAAAATATCTGTTAGGGATTTGGAGATGGATTTTGTTAAAGATCGAAGATGTGAGCTATGTGTGCCTACCACTGTTACAGTAAGATGTTTAAGTATATGGTCGAGCGCCAGAGGTCGTTCATCGAGCCTATGACGTGTGTCAATTATGTCATGTAGTCTAATGCTGTGCTCCGTATTATAATTAAAGAAAAACTGTTTATTTGTGTCTAAACTCCTGTGTTATTATTTCGCCCCATCAGGTTATGGGCCCAGAACGTGAAGAACAAACAATCTTGTGAAATAATAAAGTGATTTGCAATAAAATTTGTGATTGAAAACAATTTAGTGAACGTAAACGTAAGAATGCGCGTTGTGCCGCGTTGTGCATTGACTTGCCGGGTTAACGGTTTGCGTTAAGACACATTTTTTCGGTAATTTCAAGCTGTTGGAGTTGAAAAAACTTCATGATGACTGCTTCTATAAAGATAGATCCCCTTACCTGTGATAATTATGATACTTGGAAGATTCATATGCGAGCAATTTTGAAGAAAAATGACTTGTGGGAATATGTTTCGGGAATTTTGCCTCAACCGGTGAGAACGGATTCTAAGTATGCAGAATGGATTAAAATGGACGGTAAGGCTGAATCTGACATCTTATTGGCTATCAGTCCAAGCGAATTAGTGGCGTTAGACGGTCTGGAAACATCCAAAGCGATTTGGGACAAATTAAAGTCTATGTACCAATCGAGTGGACCAGCCAGGAAAGCCTCATTGTTGAAGAAACTTGTATTGACACGTATGCAGGAAGAAGATGACCTGCGTAAGCACATTTCAGATTTTTTTGATGCCGTCAAAAAGCTCAAAGAAATTGGTTTGGTTGTTATCGATGAACTATTGGCAATCCTACTACTTTACAGCTTGCCAGATTCTTTCAGTATGTTTCGTACGGCAATGGAATCGCGGGATGATTTACCATCGACAGAAGTGCTGAAGGTGAAGATCATTGAGGATTTTGAAGGTCGTAAAACAAAAGTAGTTGATCAGGGAGCTATGTTCGTCAAACGTATCAACAAGAATACCAACCAAAAGAAATATTCTAATGAGAATCAATGCCAAAATAATTTTAATAAAAATAAAATTGAATGCTATCGTTGTGGTCGACGTGGGCATGTGGCGAGAGAGTGCAGAACTAAAAATGTCAATAAAGAGAAGCAGAGCGCACAGCAATTAGGTCAGAGTAGTAATGAGCAACCGACGACGATGTTAATGAGCACCGCCGAAGAGGTGATGATCGGTGAACAAAAAAATCCTATTTGGTGTATCGACAGCGGGTGCACGGGACATATGTGTAACGAGAAGCACATGATTAAAGGATTCACACGGCTAGATTCTGAATTAAATTTGGCTAACAATGAAAGTACACAAATTACCGGGACGGGTAAAGTGAGCATTTCAGTCGACACTGGCAGTGAAAAACGCCGTGTAGATATACAGAATGTATTCTATGTGTCGGACTTGCGTACGAATTTGTTATCAGTAGCGAAGATGACAGATCGTGGATTCGAGGTTCGTTTTAAGAAAAACGACGCAATTGTGGTCGACGATAAAAACAAGGTTCATATGAAAGCCGACCGCGTTGGTAATTTATACCATGTTCGAATGAATAACAACGAAGTTAGCAACGTTGCGACTGTGAAGAAACCCATAGATCTTTGGCATGAACGTCTTGGGCATCTTAATGAACGTGATTTAAAAGCAATGTCGAAAAGTGGTCTAGTACATGGCCTGACATTTAACGACACTGAAAAATTGTCGGAGTGTGAAATTTGTATTAGTGAAAAGCAAACATGCAAGCCTTTTACTAAGAGTAGCGATGATCGTACGAGCAAGTTACTCGAGATTGTTCACACGGACGTATGTGGTCCTATGAGACAACAGTCTTTTGGCGGGAAAAAGTATATTGTCACTTTCATCGACGACAAATCCAGATGGTGTGAAGTTTACTTCATAGCGAATAAAAGTGATGTCCTGCGAGTTTTTCAAGAATATAAAGCTTATGTTGAGAAGTTTACAGGCAAGAAGATAAAGCATCTACAATCTGATAACGGCCGAGAGTATGTAAACAATGAATTTGATAATTTTTTGAAGAAAGAAGGCATCAGAAGGAGGTTAACAGCGCCCTATACGCCGCAACAAAACGGTGTAGCTGAAAGAAAAAATCGAACGCTGATTGAGATGGCGCGATGCATGATGCGTCAAGCAGGGTGTCCTCCTGCGTTTTGGGCAGAGGCAGTACATACTGCGAATTACATAAGAAACAGATGTCCTACTACAGCGTTGAATGGGCAAATACCTTTTACAGTATGGAAGGGGAAGAAACCTACTGTGATATATATGAATGTATTTGGATCGAAAGCTTACTATAAAAATAAAGGAATACAAAAAGGAAAATTTGATTCTAATTCTGAACTAGGAGTTTTTATGGGCTATGATACCCAATCTAAAGCATATAGAATTCATGATCCGAAAACAAGAAGAATAATAGTGACTCGTGACGTTAAATTTATGAATGAGACTGCGTTCAGGCATGAATATAAGGAAATACTTGATGAAGAAGATAGTACTGATACAAATGAAATCATAGTGGATTTAAGTATGCCTAACGTAAGTAACAAAGAAGTTCGAAGAGCTCCTATAAAACCTATAAGAGGTGGAAATACGACTAGGAGATCATTAGAGAGTGTAAACGACTCAGAAGAAGATAGAAATACAGGAAATCAACAAAGAAAAAGAACATCAACAGTTTCGTGGGAAAGTCTAATAAATTCTCCAAAAAGAGGAAGAGGGAGACCAAGAATAGTTCGTACTGGTTTAGTGGGAAGACCGCGTAAAGAATACAGACCAGCGAATGATACAGACGGTGAAGACGAGCCGGATGAAGAAGAAGAGTGCAACGAACAGCTAACAGCTGGAATAGCAATTATAGAACCTACAACATGGAATGAAATAGAAAAGACAAGCGATGATGTTGATGCATGGCAAATGGCTTTAGAGAATGAGTACCTAGCACAAATTAAAAATGGCACGTGGGAGATAGTACCGAGACCACCGAATCGTAAAGTCATTGGGAGTCGATTCGTGTTTAGTACTAAAACTACGGGCAAAAAGGTACGTCTCGTTGCAAAAGGATGTTCACAACGGCCAGGGGAGGATTTCCATGAAACTTCTTCTCCAGTTGTGAGATCATCATCAATAAGACTCATAGCTGCAGTGTCAGCAGAATTGGGACTAGAGATTCACCAAATGGACGTAGTAACAGCTTACCTTAATGGCTCTTTAGAAGAGGAGGTATATATGGAAGTACCAGATCAGTTACGTGAAGTTATAGATAGAATACTCACTAATCAGAAAATCGGTTCAGGTAAAATGATTTTACAAGATAAGAAAATGATTCAAACAGCTAAGCGTTGGAATGAAGACCTGAATGAATATGATAGTAGTGTGTGTATGCTTAGAAAGTCACTGTATGGTTTGCGTCAGTCTGGATTGCAATGGCATAAAGAATTGGTGAGAAAGTTAATAAACATAGGTTTTGAAGCTTTACAACAAGATCCATGTGTGTTTGCAGCTACAAAAGGTGAGAAAATGATGTTGATTGCTATATATGTTGATGATATAATTTTATCTACGAATGATACTGTATGGTTGCAAGATGTAAAAAAACAGTTATCTAATGCATTCGAGATGAAGGATATGGGAAGGATAAATCACTGTTTGGGCATTGAGTTTACACGTGATAATGAAGACAGAGTGTACCTAAATCAAAGTGTTTATCTGCAAAAGGTATTAGAACGGTTTGGTATGAGCGAGTGTAAGCCTATTATGACCCCCATCGATATGAATGTGAAGTTAGAGAAGCCTAAATGTGTGAAGAATGATGTGATGAGTAAGTATCCTTATCAAAGTTTAATCGGTGCATTATTGTATCTGTCTGTGTCCACACGACCAGATATTGCGTATGCCGTAAATTATTTAAGTCAGTTTAACACAAATTATGATGTTGAGCATTGGAAGGCGGCGAAGCGCGTTTTAAGATACCTGAAAGGTACGCCTGATTATGGTTTAGTGTATGAAAGAACGGGTCTACCGTTGTTTGGTGTAGTTGATGCAGACTGGGGTTCGAATGTGATAGATCGACGATCTTATTCTGGTTTTGCATTTATCTTAGCAGGTGCTCCAATAAGTTGGGAAGCGCGAAAACAACGGACGATTGCCCTATCGAGCACGGAAGCAGAATACATGGCGATTTCGGAAGCTACCAAAGAGGCTATGTATTTGCGTGACGTTCTGAGTAATGTCGGGATGCAGAATGATTGTGTGACATTATTCAACGATAATCAAGGTGCGATGAAGCTTGCTCAAAGTAGAAATTATCGCTCACGTACTAAGCATATTGACGTGAGGCACCACTTTATTCGAGATATGTGCGAACAAGGTGTAATTAATTTGAAATACTTAAGTACAGATAGAATGCCTGCGGATGTTTTGACCAAGGGTTTGAATGGAACAAAGCATCATGAATGTCTGCGTAATTTAGGTATGATGGATGTATATGATGATTAAGTTAGACCCACAACTTCGAGGGGAGGTGTTAAAGATCGAAGATGTGAGCTATGTGTGCCTACCACTGTTACAGTAAGATGTTTAAGTATATGGTCGAGCGCCAGAGGTCGTTCATCGAGCCTATGACGTGTGTCAATTATGTCATGTAGTCTAATGCTGTGCTCCGTATTATAATTAAAGAAAAACTGTTTATTTGTGTCTAAACTCCTGTGTTATTATTTCGCCCCATCAGATTTAAAGTTCTGTACATTTTGGGGTATCCCTTTAGTTAGGTCAGTAAAGTCAGTATTTTCGAGTCTCACAGTCAGTAAAATCTGCATTTTTTACCATACAATCTGTTTCAACTAGAGATGAAACGGATAGTGGTTTGGCCGGATACCGGATATCCGGCAAATCGCTCCCTTTTTAGACCCAAGGTTCAAGTCAGACTATTTAGGAGTTCTTGAAACTGAAATAACCCGATAGAAAATCATGATAAGAGTACAATATAAAACTCTTACGACTCATAAAACCCTTCTGACAGTAACAGATCATCGCCGTTTTCAACACCTGCTAAACGAATGAAAGAAGAAACTGGATCCAACTTCACACATGAAGCTCATGATACTTTTTGGAACTGTTTCAATGAAGTGGCAAAAGATAATAGCAGTGATTGACGCGATCAAGTAAAACAAAATCCAATAGCTAACGATATTGACTTTTTCTTAAAGACAACTCGAATCGATCGCAGTCACGACCCATACATTTGGTGGTCAGTTAATTTGCATCAGTACCCGCAGTTGTCAAGGTTTGCTAGAATATATCTTTCAGCACTTGGCAGTAGCGCTTACAGCGAAAGGCTAGTCAGTTCAAAAGCTGGTCTGGTATACGATGCTAAGCGGAGTCGCCTCTTACCAACAAATGCGGAAAATTAGGTGTTCATTCACCACAATTTGCCACTATTTTATTTTGAGTTGGTACAATCAACAAGGTAAGTCAGTACTAAATAGTGTTTAAAATAAACCCATTAACGTTGTTTCTATGGCCCTTTACATTATTGTTAAGATTATTCTGAAGGGAATAATTTTAACAATAATGTAAAGGGCCACCTTCGATAGGATGGAATATTATTTATTTATTATTATAGCACAAAGGAGACAACATAGGGCGGCTGCTGTGCAGCGCCGGCAAACTATCGCGCTGCATTATTCACTTCGTGGTTGTTTTTATTTTCCGAAATACAGCGCCATCTATGAGGTAGCTCTGAAACTTCGTGGTTTCAAAGGCGTGATGTTACCCTTCACTTTCACTTTGACGTATCAGTAAAAATTTTCGAGGTTCGTTATAATCAAAAATAATAAAGGAGAGTAAGTTTTAAATTGATAATTTAAATAAGTAATCAATTTCCATTTTTATAATTATGATAAGTGTATTTATATAAGCCTTTTTGGCCCAAAAAATTGTATTAATAACTGTTTTGTAATCGAATTTTATTTCTACCATTGCTACCATTCTTAAACGTTCCTTGTAAAGGCACACAATCTTTCCGACGTCGGAACTTTCCGATTAGCCCTTCCATCCGCTATTCAAAATCGCGTTTTGACATGCCGTCGGAAACGGAATCGACAACTCGAAGTTTCCGATTCCGTTTCCGAATTCGATTCCGAGTGTTTTAAAATCACCCTACATGACAGGGGAAGATTGCTTAGGGCATCAAGTTGCCTTAATCCGGCACTGAGTACAACACGTTTTAAACCCACTGTAGAGTCATTGTTACCTTCACGTGGCCATGTTTGTGTAACTGCTTGTGTTTATGCGATCCTGGTACCACGTACAGACATCCGTTGACATAATTGACGTTATCGATCGATAATGATTTCAGATAATATTATAGGTAAATGCGATCGATAGTAGTAGAAGGATCAAATCTCTTGACAGTAAGTAGCTCGCATACAATACGTTTTAAACCCACTGGTGAGTCATTGTTACCTTTACGTGGCCATGTTTGTACAACTGCTTGTGTTTATGCGATCCTGGTACCACGTACAGACATCCGTTGTCATAGTTGACGTGATCGATCGCCGTCCAAGTGCCTATTATCTTCTCCGCAGGACGAAAAGGGAAGTAGAACAAATCCTGAGGATAAAATAAAAAGGATAAAAAAAAAACACAAAACTCACACTCTAAAAGTATGAAACAAGAAAATACTTCCATTGTTATGTTTAGAGGACGTCCTCTAGAGTTCGCTTTATTATAATTTAATTTGTATGTGAAGGATACCTAATTTGTTTAATCATGATACACAGTTTAGAAGTTATGCGTGAACAGATGAACATACAGAGCGCGCGTCTTAATGCCTCAGTGTGCCCAGGGCGACCATTGAACTTCAAAAATATGTTTTCTCATCACCAATGAATAAGTATGCAATGATCACCTCCTATGCCATCACCCATGATTCAGTTGATCACCTGGTGTGCGGGGTGGAAGGTGGCTCCCGGCGGCTTGTTGATCACCATGCTGTTCACCGCGGTGATGTCATCGCCCAGGAAATGAGTCAAGACCGACAGCATCCGCGGGTTTTCTCCGTAAGTGATGAAGACATCGTCGTAAAGCACCTCTTGTATCTAGAAAGTCAAACTTAAAGTTTCACTAACGACAAGCAAGGCGACGGCTAATGCCAGGTCACGCCTAAGCAGCAAGTTTAGTTTCACCATACGGTTTTTATTAGGCGACTCTTAAGTTCTCTTGAGACAGTTCGTTTTGGGATTGCTTAAAATATTGACACAAGAGCATCGATCGATGTGCGCGAGGCCTTACTGTTAATTTCCTTTGTTCAGTTATCAAATCAATTTTTTTTATTCGTGTAGGCGTAAAAGAATTTACAAATAGTCAGATTCTACCACCGGTTCGGAATGCTGCTTCCACTGAGAAGAGCCGGTAAGAAACTCAATGGTTACTCTTTTCAAAATGATAATTGCGAGTGATAAATTCTCAGGAGCAGCAACGCCATGAGAGGAGACTTCACCTTTGCCACAATACTAGAGAATACTCTTTACGCTTAGGAAGCTAGTACAGTAAGGTGCGTGCTGGGGAACTTCCTGGCAGAATTTGGATGGCTGGAGTGATCCAGCTCACCCTCCGTCACACGAAATAGGTGCAATGGACGTCGAGTTGTGGAAACGCCCGCAGTGGAAGAAGAAGAAGAAGGTGCGTCTACTCCCATTTACAATGAAGGGATTATTCTAAACCACAGATGGTTTTAAAAAATAATTGCTTTGGTATGATGCCTTCAACGCAGTATGGGAGAGTAGATGATAAGTCATTAAGAGGAAAATGGTTGGACCATGTCGACTTAAGCTCTGCGCAGACTGGAGCGTCGAAACTCACGCGGCAAAATGTTTACTAAGACCAATACAAACTGATTCAATATACATAAAAATTGAATTTCTGCGGTAAAAGCCACGCGAACACGCGTCAAAATTCGCTTGCACTGTTACCGTTCGTTTTGGTGTCAACTTTTTCGACAAAATATGTCAAATTATCTCTAATTCGACATATGTCGAAAAAGTTGTCAATTTTTTTCGGTTTGTTTTGACACATGTCGAATTAGACATAATATCGATCATGCGCAGGACACACACCCCCCAATGTGTTTACCTTATTGGTATACTCTTCTGGTTTTAAGTTCTGCTTCACAAGTTTGGGCTCCTTAACGACCCACATATTCCCGACTGGGGCGAGGCCATTGCAGATTCTCTGGAAGTGTTGTCTGTGTACAAATTTCAAAACCATCATTATTTATTTATAAGCGGTAGGTAGAGGTACACTGTTGTGCACCCACATTATTGGTCTCTATGTAATAGAGAGCGAGCCTATTGCAACTATACCTCTCTACTACATTCCCTCTGAGAGATTCAGGCCATAGTCTATGGCCTTAATCTCTCCTACTCACCCAGTACACTGCTGGGTACACACCCCCTATACGCTGGTAGAGTACAGTGAAGCTGACCCAGTGCTGGACGGTTTACTTCACATGCCATAGCCTAGCTAGACGTTAGAACACTCGCCTTTAACTTATGGGGTGCAGGTTTAAATTTAAACCCCAGACTCAAACCTCTTGAATTGGTTGTTTTCATGTTTCCATGTCATTTTCAATGATTACCACTTGCTGAATGGTGAAGACAAACATCATGAGGAAACCTGCATGTCTATAAACAGGTGTGTGAAGTGCAACAAACGGACTGGGCCAGCGTGGTGGACTATGGCTCAAATCTCCCTCCCATTCAGTGGGAATGTGCCCGGTATAATGGCAATAGGCTCACCCTCTATTACATTGGGACCAAAATGCATTAGCAAAGTGAGGGAGCACTCCAGTGCACCACTTCCTACCTCTTATTATGTATGTTTTACTATTTTATTTTGTTTTATTTTATTATATATGTATATTATAGTTATGCTTCTTTATTAGGTAGCCAGTAACTTAATATGTAGGTGTGTCAAGCTAGTGAAGAGGGTTGGCTGAAAATCAGCGCTGGGGGAGATTAGGTCCCCCACAGCATGTGCTGAGCCAATACCTTTTCGGCACAGTTCACACTGAGCTCTTTTTCTTTCCTTTTCTGTGTATTGTATAAGTTTCATATTTTCTGTGTGCTTTGTTTTGTCTGTGCCGAATAAATGTTTTTTCTTTCTTTCTTTCTTTCTCTTCAGTGAATACAGGCATAATGATGTCTTATAATACTCACTTATAAGAGTACAAAGATGTAAAATCAATCAGTCCCTTTATAACCAGATATCCATTGTCCTCAAAAAATTTGATCTGTTGATTTGATAGTGTGTATGTCTCCGACACATCTGAAGACACTCTGCAAACAATAAAAAACATGTTTTGTTAAATAATGTAGGGATGACAAACAATTAGGAATAGTTTAGGCTATTCGCAAGTGCTTGAATATATTGTATATGGATGTACCATAAGTTCAGATGGTTCATATACTGACAGACAGACAGGCATGACAAAAGTATTATCAGGATTAAAAGTAGGTAAAACATCAATTTCTAAAATACTAGCTTCTACCCATGACTTCATCCCCACAGATTTCTATAGTTTAATAGAGGTCAGAATACAGGTTTATTTCAGATAAAGGGGTGCGATTATTAAACAAAATAACATGAAAACACCATACCTATACGTGAGTTTTAAGCTTGATTATATAACTTCATGCAGTTAACGATAGCATGCAGTTGCTGCTGCAGTTACTGGTAGCGAAATAACTACAAATACGTAGGTATAAGTTGGTTCATATTTTACTTACATTTTCGGAAGTACTCTAACCCCAGCAAGAGACCTAACGAACACCATTTTGCGGTATTTTACAACAAGTCCAACAGTACAAACATCTGCTAGGCCACTATCTTCGACCCTTTTATTGATGTTTTAATTACTTTTATAGCAATTAACGAACAAAGGACGATAAATTAACGATAACAACGCATAAATAATCACAGACAGAACAGTCAGTTTGACTGAGTCAAACAAAAATAATCATAGACATAGAGTAACTAGAGAACCCATATCGACTCCACCCTGCGTACACGGCTCGACGGCAATTTTTTTGACGTTTATCTGACATCGGTCAGTGTAGTTATCTGTAGTATACGCATAGAGTAACTAGAGTACCCATAACGACTATACTCTTCGTATGGCTCTGGGTAATTATTCCGCCATTTTTGTTATCGCATGTTAGGCAACTATATTGGAAAAAAAAACAATGGCGGAGTCAGATACACCAGAAAAATTTACCGTAGCGCGGGCTCGTTATGTCATCTCCGTTAAAATATCTCCGTAACTATACGGTAACTACATAGGACAACTGTAGTAGCGGATGTCAGACAAATGTCAAAAAAATTGCCCTAGCCAGTTGATAGGGCAGATGCCGTTATTTATCTCGATGATCACAGACATATCACAGATCACTAAATTATTTTTTTATCTGTGACCAGTTGTTTTAAGAAATCTTTTTAGTTTTACACCTTGCCTCAGTGCTACCAAATTTTATTTCCACTTTACCATCAAGTTATGATAATTAATTTAAGTTTACTAATACTGAATGGATTCATCGTACGTAGCACTATATAAGGTTTTTTGTAGGGATTAAATATCATCCAAGTCATCCAACACACAGTGTTTTCATTTCTACATTTTGTTAACTGCCTGAGTAAACTCACATTTTATGAACATATTATGTGACGAAATCACACATTAAAATTAAAAGAAATAAATGTTGATAAAGTTTAGACAATATAGGCACATCTGTTCACGACATTGAAGTTTATTTTTCACGTCGCACTTCGGGTATTTGCCGTAAATTAATATCCCATCAAAAACTTATATGTGAAATGAGAGCCAAGTTCAATATTATGTATGATCCGATTATGCCTTGGTTGTTGACTTCAACGACAACGAAGTAAGTGAGATCTAAACGTGTGCCAAGTTCAGTGGTCAGTCCTGAAATTTATTAATAATAACATAAAATATTTTCTAACAACGTAAAATTAAAATATAATTTCTTCTCATAACTTACGATAATTTAATGAAGCTTATGGTCCGACTTGGCTAGTTCTAATATATAAGTTATGTGCGATACATAGGTGTATAAATAAAACAACATTCTAGCACCACTTCAAACATAATTTCTAAAAAATAACAGATTCACACATTTCTCAACGACCTAAAAGTTAGTTGGTTTAGAGTATGCGCCGGTAAAGATTGGAACCTCCAAGTGTCTATCGACAATCATAAATAGGAACGGTCGGTTGGCAGCGAACTGCTCCGGCAGCATCCTCGACTGGAACATCACAGCAGTGGCTGTACTAGCCACCGTCCCGTCCTCAGTCACTTCAATATCAACCTTCTGTATAAAATCCGAAACGGTGACCAGATAATCGGTAATACCCGGGAAACTGGCAATTTTCGAATCAAACATAGTCTTCAAACCCATATCTATCAAAAGATCCTTCAAGTTGTCAATGTCTGAAGATATCTTGAATCTTGGAATTTGGACGTCCACCGTTTGGGTGCCGTATGTTTTGTACAAGTTGAATATCGAACTTAAGGTGATTCGACTTAAGTTATCGATCATATTTGAAAGATGAACGTTAATGTCTGGTAGGAATATAAGCATAGAGTATCTGCTGCCGTCTCCGTAAGGCAGCTCCAACACTTGAGCTTGAATTAGCCGGATATATGACACATTGAAGGATCCGCTTACATACATAAGTGAGACGTCACCAATCTGTTCGCCCCTAAAGTTATAAAACGAGCTAGTTTCAGTGTCTTCGTAAGGGAACGCTATCTTCCAAGGTCCTTTGAAATACAAAGCGTCAATCATAATAAATATGAGACCGTTCAGATCGTTTGGTGTGACAATTTCTTCTACAGCTTCGTGGGTCACTCTGCTTACGTAGTCGTTAATAATGCTGGATGTGCCTACAGTGTCGTAGAAAGATACCACTTTAGCGTCGCACACTCCTATATTTTGGACTTTGTTGATGTAACTCTCCTTAACGTAAATGGTTTCATCCATGAATATGGTGGAACTTCGCTCGAGCATTGCAGGGGTAGGGTTCGCCGGTGGTTCCGTGATCTGCTTCGCCAAATTGAAGTATAGATTGTTGAAACATCTGTGCGGATGCATTTTGAGGACATCTTGTATCTCTGTGAGCGTCGAGTCGGACGCTCCCAGCGATAGCGTCGCCAGTAGCGTCCATGGAGATAAAGCAGATGCAATGAAGTGGTTATCTGTTTCCTGGTTGATCCTGCTCACAAGTTTCAAAGTGAACTCGTACACTGATCTCTTGAAGAAGGGTTTAGCGGTCTTGTAATTGCATTGCGCTAATATTGTCGGCGCGAGGATGGTTAAAAGAAGTATGTATTTGATGATTGACATGGTCGCGATGCAAACGGCAACTGGGCTGGAGAGTGGTGTGTTGTGGGAGGGATGTTATCGTGGTGTGACCTGCTGATAACCCGAGGTTGGGGCTTGGTACAAATTCGATTATGACTCAAATTATATAATGAATTTTTGTATTGTGAAATGGTCTAAATGCAGTTACATATTTGTTCGTAAGATGTAATTAGTGATTGGTAACTCGTCTATTTTATTTGAGTACCTATTTTACCTCGCTAGGTGGTACACGGGGTACACCTCATTAGAGGTGAGGCATCGCTTGAACGCGTATTCCGAATACTCACTCACGCGCAACACAATTCAATCTTTTTTCAGCAACTTTTACATGGGATGCGAGGAGGAATTGAAAGAGTGAGGCGGCCGGTCCAATGTTTAAATTCGAGTAACTCGTTTGATTTGCTAACATGAGAGTCTCTAATGAGTCAACTCAGGAGTGAAGGACAATACTTTCGTTTTTATTGTGTCCGATAGTAGCTTTGCAGCCTGTTTTTGGCCAATTTATGGTACAAGTATAAGCCTAATTAATTTAGTTAAAACTATTCTAGCTACCATTGATAAAATATGTTGTTGTCATGCCTTAAAAACCGACCAAGTGCGAGTATGACTCGCGCACGAAGGGTTCCTTCTTCCGGTTCCTCTGATAGAAATTTGTTGTTTTGAAACATTTTAACAACTGAATGTTTATGTAAATACAAGTGTTATGTTGATTTATGCAAGTCTCTCGTATGAATAGATTTAAAAAAAATTGGCAGCTTTACAAAATATTGGCAACGTTACGTATCGGTTTATAAATAACTTACCCACGTGCTTACGTTATATTATGGATTATAGAGATTTTTATAAGATCATATCAACGTTTTATAACCTATGAAATACTTTTTTTTTTTTTTAATGGACTACGCTGTTGGCCGTGAGTTGGCCTTTACAGCTTCACCGGAGGAGGGAAATACTTTCTTAGCTACTTCTTATTCTCTTCTATTGATGCTAATTTGTCTATCTATACAGATAAATGAAATTTGTGCGTCTGTTTGTAATGTAAAAACCGGTCAAGTGCGAGTCGGACTCACGCACGAAGGGTTCCGTACCATTATCTATAGAAAATATTTTTTTAACAAAAAACAAAAACCGACTTCATAAACCCAGGTGCACTAAAAAGCTAAAAATAACCTTATAATTCATTACATTTGAAGTAGGTGCAGAATAGGCAAATACATACCTGAATTGGTCCCGTTTTACGGAACTCTAAAAAGTATAATGTATGTAAAAACTCCCGAAATTAATTTTAAAAATTTACTGTCTTATAAAACTGATCTATACCGATTTTGATCAAAGTTCGAGTTATTAGATTAAAGAGGGAGCTATTCCTAACAGTTTCACACATCCATTTTAGATTGTCACTTTGACACCTATGACATCAGATTGTCTGTGTCAAAACGTACAAGACTAGACGGTGGAATCAATGAGACCAATTTTGGTCCAATTTTTTGTTGTCTTTTTCATACTTTTAGGTATCTGCAATCCAGATAAAAGGAGGATACGCAATCTCACACTCGAATATAACTCGAAATATATCGTTTTTTAAAATTAACTTTTAACAGACGAAAAAACTATAAAACTTGCAGATAAACACCCGCCAGCAGGATGTGACTGCACTGATCAGATGCAATCCAACCGCGCTCTACATTCGGAGAAATAAATATATTCATCTACACGTTACACCCTGTATACACTGGGGCGAACGAAAATGTACTTACTTAAAAAATATACGTGATAAAAGCCACGCGTCCAATTCGCCATTGATGACATCTATACAGCTATACATACATACAAATAAATAAAATTGGACTGTCTGTTTGTAATATCAAAATTACATCTTTAAAACGAACATGCAATTTTAAAAATTTTGTCTGTTCGTTCCGAATAAATTTATAAACAGCTGAAGAACCGATTTAAACGGGACTTTCACTGGCAGATAGATGAAGTTCCAAGGGGTAGGTAACTTAGGAAACTTTTATTTTTGAAAAGGCAATAAGTTTACCTTACCGGTATTTACACCAAAATCGTAAAAAAAAAAATTATAACAAAAAAACCATTTGTAGTCGGTGCCAATTCATGTGTGTATTTGCCTAGTCTGATGTAAATTGGCACCTACTCCAAATTTAATGAGTTATAAGGTTATTTGTAGCTTTTTAGTGCACCTAGGTTTTTGAGATCGGTTTTTATTTTGAAAATATTTATTACGACATTGGTTACCATTCCACATGACTAGATGTGGATTGGATAATTTTTATTTACCCACATCCAAATGTGCTTCTGCTATAAGTTACATAAGTATTACAATTTGTTTAGGCCTCAGCTAATATGCAAAACTATAAAGTTAATTTTTAGTTTCTATTCAACGCGTTATTATATCAAAGAGGAAGGTTTTCGTTACATTTCACAGTTATACATACACATCCAATTTTGTGTGTGACTTTGACAGACGTCAAAGGTACGTCCGATTGTCTATGTCAAGACGTATAAACTAGACGGCTGCGGCATCAATGAGACCAATTCCGGTCCAATCTTTTAAACGCATTTCAACACCTCTAATTTTGTGTGTGACTTTGACAGACGTCAAAGGAGTAGACAAGTACGTCCGATTGTCTATGTCAAGACGTATAAACTGGACGGCTGCGGCATCAATGAGACCAATTCCGGTGCAATCTTTTAAACGCATTTCTTTTAAGCATCATTTTTATGGGGAAGTATTCGTGCTTTCTGGCATAGACTAAACAATTTATACTTAGATTAATTTTACAAAACGAAAACATAATGTAACCATGGATAGCAGCAGGGTCACATAAGATGGACCACGCCGAAATAGTGGGAAATTGTTCGCACGAGTTTTTACGCCCCTGTGTGCGCAGGGCTTAAACGGGTTAAATGCTTGTACTGTTTATAAAGAGAAGATATCCTATATCGACTGCCCATTTTGCACGTCACTGAATACTTGTTTACCTACCCACAAATTTATAGGAATTCCAATCCCCTCACAAACCATTTGCTTTTTTTTTTTAATGGACTACGCTGTTGGCCGTGAGTTGGCCTTTACAGCTTCACCGGATGAGTGGCGTGTGCAGAGTGCGACGGAAAGTCTTAAGGGCGGAAGAGGAGGGCAACTAGCTCAAGGGCGCCACATGGGGCACGACCTCGGCTTGGGCAGTTGCCGTGAGGGGAGAGGTCCGTAGGATTACTCCGTACAAAAGAGTTTTGTATTGCTAAAAGATCTGAGATTTGCAGTAGATCTGTCAGGGTGTCTAGTTTCTGGAAAATCAGGAAATTCAGGGAAAATGACTCAATCAATTAGTATGATTCAATGAAAGCAGTGGTAGCTTCGTCGGAAGAACGCCCGCTTTGAACGTAAGGGGTGCAAATTCAAATCCCGGGTCCGTACCTGTAAAAGTTTAATGTGCGAAGGTCATTGTCCAAAATGATTACCACTTGCTGAACGGTCAAGGAAAAGATCGTGAGGGAACCTGCACGTCTATAGAAAGGCGTGTGAAGTTCACAAACCTTTTTTTTTTTTTTCGTGGGAAAATGCATTACGCATCCCCCGCTGACTCGGGGGAGTCGACGAGGGTATGTGGGACTCCCCGGCATAGTGCCGGTATAAAAAAAAAAAAAAAGCCTTTTATTTCTTGCTTTTAACAAAGTTTATCTAATATTTATAACTTAAGAGAAAAATATCTAATCTAATCTAGTGTAGTTTATTATTTTTTAATCTAATCTAGTTATAAATAATTTCAATCTAATTTAGTTTTAAACTGCAAGAACCCCGGTTCGGGTATAGGCCTCCTCCAACGATGCCCATTTGTCTCTATCTTGTGCTACTAATCTCCAGTTTGTACCAGCTATTCGTTTGACATCATCCTCCCAACGAGTCAAATGTCTCCCTATGCTTCTCTTGCCTGGTGGCCCTTGCCACCAAGTCACGTGTTCGGTCCATCTCCGGTCTGTTAGTCTCGCAATATGGCCTGCCCACTTCCATTTAAGCTTTTGTGCGTAGCTCAAGGCATTGGTTACTTTTGTTATTTCTCTTATCTTAGTGTGTCTTATCTTGTCCATCTTCTTTAAATTTAGCATGCTTCTCTCTAAACCTCTTTGGCAGGTATTAATTTTATTTATGGCTTTGGCAGAGAATTTCCACGTCTGGCATCCATATGTCAAACTCGGTAAGAGGCATACGTTCATAGTGCCGGTATACCCACTAAAAACCCACGGTGTACCCCTGCCGCTATGGAGGGATGCCACGGGATCGCCAAGGCATGCACCGCGACATCCCAACGGCTCGCCCAGATAAGTCGCCGAGCCCGGCCCAGCTATTTGCTGGGCCCCTGGGACGGCTTGGTACAACCCCAGCCGTCCCAACGTCCGCCGAAACCGTGCAATGGGTGACAGGAAGTTTACAAACCTGCACTGGGCCATCGTGTTTGACTATGCCCCATAATCTCCCTCATATTGAGCGAGACTGTGCCCGGTATAATGACAATAGGCTCGTCCCCTATTACATTGGGACCAAAATACATCGGCGAAGTGTAGGCGCACTGCAGTGCAGCTCTGCCTACCCCGTCGGGGAATACAGGCGTGATGATGATGTTTTTAGAATTAATCCTAAATCAATGTAAAGTTAAATATTTTTTGGGGTTTTGTTACGGCTAAAATGTTTCCTTTGAAATATTCAATACGTCAGCGAATATTATTTTGGGAAGCATTTTTTTTTTCTCCCTTTTAACATTATTGTTTATCATAAACTATAAAGAACGCTCCTTATCTATCTATTTGTACGTACGGGTAAACTTCAAACAGACTTCTAAATATGATGGATGATTAAATATCACGTCAAAGAAGGAACGCTCTATTTTATCCATAGATATATTTATAGAGATATGAATGAATGCAATAACGCATTCATCCGCCATCTTTATCATCTTCATCACCAATTTTTTGGGTTACGTATTTCATGAGGAAAAAAGCTATCATATAGGATCAATTCATCGTCCGTCTATCTATCCAGACCCTTTTTCTCCGAAATAATATTTTGGGTACATATACAGTAGCTCATACGTGGGTGCTTAGTGAAGACAGTTTATACCTAACTACTATAGTTTCTGAGCTAAAGACCTTAGAATATTTGTCACAGGTATCGTGTTCTGGCCTTTGGGTACATTCATAACCCTATTCAGCAGTGTAAATTACACTTATGAGAGGCAAATACTAATAGTCACAAAACAGAACCTGCAAATTTTACATAGGACTGGAGATATTACGAGTTATAGAAATTGATGACGAAAAAAAAGTTGGAAAAAAACCGTCAAATTTCAATATTTTTTTACTCCCGATATTGATGCAAACATCAAAGTATTATTTCGAACTTCTGAAACACCCTGTAATATCAAGTACCCAGCAGATCTGCAATTCCTTGAAGTTTAAAAAAATCAAATTTCTACGTCAACGTAATGGAAAAGATAGAGCTGTTTATGCCACATATTATGACTCGCAAGGGACTACTTCCGGGGTACTATTTCCTCGTGGTCATATAACAAATTTGCTACTGACGGGAATCGAACCCGCAACCGCTAATTGGAGTGAGCCAACCGGCCTACGCTCGAATTACTAGATCTAGACGTAGTTATATCTGGCATGTCTGTGTTTAATTAATACATTGCGGTTAAAAAATATTTACTTTACCAAAACACTTTGGAATTACGATGTTTTCACTGGTATGCAATTCCAGACTAAACTTCTGCGATCTGTGAACCTAGAATTCTTAATTTAAAAGAATTAATAAACGTCTAACATTTTGAAAGCGAAAGCAGGATGATGGTAGAATGTTGTGCTAGTTTATTTAGGAACACCACTTACGTATATCGTAAGTGATGTTCCTAAATAAACTCTATGCTCTAGCATAGAGCCCTGGCCGTACTGGGGCGTCAACACGCACGCGTTAAAGTTTTTGCCAATACCAAAACGAACTCAATGTTAATATGAATAAATATTGAATTTATGTGCCAAATGTCACGCGACCACGCGTCATAATTCTTCTACTACAGACGTACATGACTTAATAAATATCGAAGTTTGAAAGACAATCCTTCTTCTTCTTCTTATCCGGTTGTGATAGTTGTCTGTTGACAGAGCGGTTGTGATCGTTAAGTGCTCGTATCAGTATTGGAAGGGGCAGATGTAATGCGCTTCACGACATTTCGTCACCACTGTCTGCAAGAGGTCATCCTGCTGCATTCGTTGACTGAGCCTCCAATGGCGGACTTGATCTGGTCAGTCCAACGCGCGGAAGCGCTCTAGTGCCTTATATTTTCCCTTGGACGACAAGGCGTTCCAGGACTGGTTGCCACGCCGGGAAACATGTCCGAGGAATGTCAAGATGCGAGATTGTACAATCGAAAACAGACGCTGCTTGATACCGGGTTCTTGACTATCCTTACTAATCGTAAAATGGTGCAGTAAAGTCTGACCGTTCGAATCTATACTATATATATATAATCTATACTTATACTTATATTATTATATATTATATTATATTATAAGAGTTTGTTTGTTTGTTTGGTTGAACGCGCTAATCTCAGGAACTACTGGACCAAATTGAATAATTCTTTTTGTGTTAAATAGTTCATTTATCGAGGAAGGTTATAAGCTATATATCATCACGCTACGAGCAAAAGGAGCGGAGCAGCAACGAATCATGTGGCAAAAACGGGAAAATTCCCGAACATGAATCGGGTATTATAGACTTATAATCATAGACTTTATAACATCACTCTACGCCAAAGTAACGATTAGCGCGGGTGAGACCGCGGGCACAGCTAGTGGTATATATGAATCATTTTACGATTTTTTGTGGCTTAGTAAGGATTGCCTTTGACGAAAAATGGACGAAAGACATTGTGGCGAACCCAATACCTCGACACTTCCACCAGTCGCTACTAGATGGCGCGACTGTAGACACATCGCAATTATACGCGTTCAAGAAATTATCCGCAATACAAAGTACTATGAAAATCCTAGCTCGCGGTACTGGTGTGTTCGACGATCTGAACTATATATACAAATTCCCCGACAACATCACCGGGGGTGCAGCGGACCCCGCCAGGCATACCACCCGCCTGGCAGGAAGATCTTCCCTTTACCGCCAAAAACATCATGGAATTGGTACCCTAGAAACGGAAAAAGAAAAAGGGGACGTCAAACAAAGAGATGGGAAGATGATTTACCCCAAGGATGGAGAAGATTGTGTCACGAAAGAAAAGTCTGGAAGGAATTAGGGGAGGCCTATGTCGAAGGACAACCTGACAAAATAACTGGTTGCTGAAAAAAATACTTATTATAGACCTTTATTTAGATTACACTTAATCAATTATTATAACAGTAAGTTAAGGTAGTAATGGTCAGTGAATAAAGGCTATATCTATCTATCTATCTATCAAGGATTGCCTTTGAAGCGCCGATATATTCTTCACTTATAGGTACCGCATACGCGTGTGTGTATATTGATATTCGTTTTTACCGAGTATCTAGACTCTATCAAGAAACTGCCATACCGAATCTCAAGTATGTTCCTTAATTTCTGTGTTTACATAATGAATCAATCAGTTTCGCTTTAATAAATACACCCCCTAATGTATTAAACTCTATCCAGTTACATTGTCATAACAAAGCGCTTTTGTAGGGTTAGCATGACTGCGTAGATATTAGTTTTATCTCATTCAGCTGTCAGATTCGAGGAGAAAATGACGTCACACCAAGCCATGTCCAGTGCAAAAAGCAAGTGACGCTATTTTCTCGACAAATCTGACAGTTCAAAGAGATAAAACTTATATCTACGCGGTCATGCGAAACCTACTGGTCTGAAAAAATAAATAGCAACACTTCTAAAAGATGAGATTGTCACAAAAATACATCAGGCGCTAAATATTTTCAATTCAATACAATGTTATCGCTTCGATTGGCACCAAACTGGTCGCACCAAAGTATTGGCGTCCTTCTTACCGTCATAGCGTATGAGCAAGACGGCAATAGTTTTAGAATAGAATATAAACTTTTATTCAAGTAAGTGAGACTCATAATCCTTATTGAAAAAAAAAAATGTTAAAAAAAACTTTTTAAGAACAAGCTTTTATTTAATAGCCCTTAGTTTTCGTGTTCTCCGCGGCAAGCCCTTTCATTTGATATCTATACTGTGGTAGTGCAGAAAAAATAACTATTCCGCCATCTTGGATGATCCGCCATATTGGAATTAGAATGACGTCACATAGCTAAGCATTGTCATCCAAAATAAGTGTGCATATTAAATATCAGCTCAAGCGGTTAAAGGTGATTTAAAATTCAGTTGCAAGATTCCACCCGGACATACATTGCAAGTTAATATTAAGCTTGTAATAAAAAAAGCAACCATTTATTTTCTTGCCTATTCTTCCCCATAGGAAATGCATTCCGAATGGGTGGTAGAGATGCTATTATTATTATTTATTGACGACTGACGTGCCTGTATTAGTTAACACTTTACGTGAAAAAAAAAATCTGATTCTGACTCTGATTCATACATAGTTTATAGACTAAAGACTAATGTTAGTGTTACCTATTAGTTTTACTCCTGTCAAATGTAGTTTAGTTGTAGTTTGTGTACAACATAATCGACAGCATTATTTACATACAAATATAAAGTATCCCCTAAATGTAAGGAGTGTCCAATACCTCTTTACAAGTCATTTACATAGTAGTACATATACGAGTACTATACCTTACCCATAGTAAAAGTTTTGCTTATTTTGGGATTATACGATGACTGTGTGTTGTCTGGCGATATTTATACAGGGTGTATCAGAAGTCTGAAATAATATTTAGGGTAAATATACGGTATGTAATATGCGAATGCTTAGTGAAGACAGATTTTACCTAACTATCATAGTTTCTGAGTTATGGACCTTTGAAAAACATGGTCGAATTTCGAACAATTTTTTATACCGTTCAGTTGTATACCCAATACTGATGCTAACGACAAAGTATTATTTTAGACTTCTGAAACACGCTGTATCTCTATTTGATCTCTTAAATGAAAATTTAGATAATGTAGGCAACTCGATATTCTAATCAACAGAATTAACCGACCCGTATTCGGGACAGCGCTGTATTTGGGACACGTTAAACTAATAAACGTATGAAAAATCTAAATGTTTTATTACTAACAGTGAACAACAGGAAATTCGTTAACCGCCAGACGTACGAAAATATCGTGGAAAGAGTGTTGAGAAAAAACATGTGGCCATGACCCGGGGTCGATGACTGCTGGTAGCGAGGAGAGGACAAGGTCCCACTGTCAGCTGAGCGGTCTAAAAATTTATAACAATTGTTTCTTTTATGGTTCCGTACCTCAAAAGGAAAAACCGGCCAAGTGCGAGTCTATACAAACGGCAAAAAGATCACGTTTGTTTTATGAGAGCCCCCTTATATATTTATTTATTCAGTTTTTTAGTATTTCGTGTTATAGCGGCATCAGAAATACATCATCTGTAAAACATTCAAGTGTTTAACTATCACGGTTAATGGGATACAGCCTGGTGACAGACGGACAGACGGACAGACAGACAGACAGACGGACGGACAGTGGAGTCTTATTAATAAGGTTCTGTTTCACCCTTTAGGTACGGAACCCCTTAAAAGGAATCCTTATAGGATCACTTTGTTGTTCATCTGTATGACGATTTTTCTCAAGTACGCGTGGAGATATTATTATCAAGTTGAAATCAATATTAAACACGCAGGTCTGCAATCCCTTGGAGCTGTACCAAAATCAAACTTTTAAGTCAACGTGATCAAAAGCGGTAGAAGTGTTCATATTGATTTCAACTTGATATCTCCGCGCGTTCTTGCCACCACCAAGCCACCAACGACGACGGCTTCGATTGCCTTTTCGGAAGCTAAAAGAGCCTGACCTGGGCTGGCACTGGCCTGAGTATAACTGGTATCGCCCCCAGTCTAATGTATGGGATCATACGATGAGTATATATTAATTGGGGATATTTATTTGGTGATATATTTTCTAAGAATCAAAACCTATAGGGTACTTTATGTTGACCTAGAAACATTAAATTTACCAGGAAGCAAAATCTTGAAGCACAACCAAAGTAAATTTGCAGTTAAATCACAAAAAACAAAATTATCATAGTGCGTAAATAAATGTGTCTAGCTTTCTCGCTCATCTTACACTTGCGCCCCGCCTCAAGCGTCAAGGGTTGAAAAAGGTCAGACCAAATAATTTGCTGGCTTCATTATCTCAAATATTTCTTGTACGTCGTTGGGCGAGTTGGTAAGTATTAGATGTTTGAATAAACTAATTTATACCAAGTAGGTTAGCTGTGCTTTGGTTTTACTCACAACCACCTGTCTTGCAGCAATGTTTTTAATTAATATTACTTTCTACTACTACTACTACTACTACAGCCCTTTTAACGTCGCACTGCTGGGCACGGGCCTCCCCTCAATGCGAGGGCGATTCGGGCCGTAGTCCACTACGCTGGCCCAGTGCGGGTTGGCAGACTTGGAAAACTAGTTAAGTAACCTGACGTGTAGGTTTCCTCACGATGTTTTTTTTTATTATGAGCTTTATTATTTAAAAAATGCAAAATTATAAGATAAAAGGTTGCTTATCCGGTAGTACTAAAGACCCAAACAATTATAGGCCAGTTTCTGTTTTGCCGGTACTTAGTAAAGTATTTGAAAAGATAATGCTTAGTCAATTACTAGATCATTTTAATGCAAATAACATCCTGCACGACCAACAATATGGTTTCACTAAAGGCCGTTGCACTACCGACGCCAGTGTAAACTTAATAAAGCATATCTTCGACGCATGGGAGAACTCACAGGATGCCATTGGTATGTTCTGTGACCTCTCAAAGGCTTTCGACTGCGTCAATTATGACATACTTTTATTAAAATTGCAACACTACGGTGTGAGAAATAGAGCCCTTAACTTTCTAAAATCATATTTAGGGGATAGGCAACAAACTGTTCAAATTAATGGTATTAAATCGATAGGCTCCGTAGTTAAAATGGGCGTCCCCCAGGGATCTATTCTAGGTCCGTTCCTATTTTTAGTCTATATAAACGACTTACCCCTGATAATTCAAAACAGGGCGAAGATAGTGCTATTTGCCGATGATACCTCTTTGATTTTTAAAGTAGGTAGACATGTAAATAATTTTGACGAGGTGAATCGCTATCCTTCAGGTCCATAATTGGTTCACTACTAATAATTTAGTATTAAATAGTAAGAAAACAAAATGTATACGGTTTTCCTTGCCAAATGTTAGAAGTAGTGATTGTGACGTAGTACTAAATAGGGAGAAACTTGAATTCTTTCATGAGACTGTTTTCTTAGGGATTACGCTTGACTCAAAGTTACAATGGGGTCCACACATTAGAACTCTAGGAAAGCGCCTCAGCGCTGCTGCCTACGCTGTCAGAAAGATCAGACAGCTAACTGATGTAGACACCGCGAGAATAGTTTATTTTAGCTACTTTCACAGTATCATGTCGTACGGTATTCTATTGTGGGGTAGGGCCACTGATATTGAGTCCGTTTTTATTTTACAGAAGAGGGCCATTAGGGCCATCTATACTTTAGGTAGTCGCGACTCCCTAAGAGAACTCTTCAAAGATATCAACATAATGACGGTCCCATGCCAATATATCTACGAGAATATCATGTACGTAAGGAAAAATTTACATCTGTTTCGAAAAGTAGGTGATGGCCATCGTTTTAACACTAGAAATAAAGATAAATTAGACCAACCACACTTTCGACTGGCGAAAATTCACACATCTTTCATGGGGTACTGTGTCAAATTTTATAATAAAATTCCCCCTAACGTCATTAACCTAAATGAAACTAAATTTAAAACTTGCATTAGACATACACTATGCAGGCGCGCATACTACACAATAGGTGATTATTTAGAGGATAAACACGCTTGGTCAGGCGCTGGTCCGGCTCCACAGGAACTAGTTTAAGGGATTTTAGCTATTTGTCCCGTTTTCCTCCTCCTTCCTACCTTTAAATCTTGTCCAACATGTAGATTGTTTAGTGATTTAATTGTGTTTTGAGAATGTATAGCCTCATTAACTTTATATTGTATAATTGTTAATTAAGAAAAACACAAAAATGTAAATCCTTATTTGAAAAAAGCAACCATGGAGTTTCTTGCCCATTCTTCTCCATAGGAAATGCATTCCGAATGGGTGGTAGAGATACTACTATTATTATTTATTGACGATTCATAAGTGCCTGTATTGGTTTATATGAATAAAAAATATTCTGATTCTGATTCTGATTCTGATTCTGATTCTGATTCTGATTCTGATTCTTAAAATAGAACATTTTGTACCCCTACTAAGTAAAAAAAATTTTTTTTTTCGTGCACATATGAAAATAAAGAAGAACAGTAAAATAATAGTAAACATGCCGAAATCTTACTATGCAGCCGTGCTTATGCTTAATAACTTTCTTTTTCCCTCACCGTTTCATAGCAAGTGATAATCTTGGATGAAAATGAGATTCGCAACTAAAATCCCAGAGGTGCAAGCCGGGGTTTGAACCTGTACACTTCGATTGCAAGGCGTGCGTTCGACCACTCTTTGAAAATTAATTCAGAGCAACATTTGTAAAAAAACCGTTGCTATTGTAACAAAAATACTTTGAGAGGTGGTAGTAAGGTCCCAGTATTTCCGGTGTTAATCCTATCAATCATAGAACTAGTACTGTTCTACCGAAGGTAGATTTCTGGCTGAAGCCGAAGCCGAACCCGAAGCGGAGACCGAAAGTTTAACAGCCCTAAGATATTCAGTGCAGAATTGGCATTCAACAATGACTTTTTATATTTAACTAGCTGTACCCGCGACTTCGCCCGCGTGGACTTTAGGGAGATTACCCGGAAATATGGGTATTATGTTTTTTCCGCGGAACCCTAATGCTTTTTCTAAAATTAAAGTAGCCTAAGTTACGCCTGGAACGTCAGCTATCTGTCAGTGAAAGTCCGATTGAAATCGGTTCAGCCGTTTAGAAGTTTACCTCAAACAAACAGACAGACAGACAAAAAAAAAAATTGCGTTTTCGTTATAGGTATCGTATATACTTTCATACGCATTTGGTAAAAAAGTGTTATTTTGTTATTACAAACAGACACTCCAATTTTATTTATTTGTATGTATAGATGTATAGATTTATGTTGGTTGATGTCTTGTTGAACTTGTCATAAATAATAATTTACTACTGACGATAATGACTGGGATCCAATTCTCGGAAAATCTACATCATATCTAATTCGACATAATTTATGTCGAAACAAAACGCAAAATTGCGACCAATTTGACGTTTTGTTTGTCGAATCAGAGATGATGTCAACCATGCGAGAATTGGGACCCTTGTGTTTTGTTTTAATTTTTGTTCTTATTATTCAGGGAATAGCAGTGGTAGCCGAGTAAATAGCAGTGGTAGCGGAGTGGTCGAACGCACGCCTTGCAAATCAAAGTGTGCAGGTTCAAACCCCGGCTCGCACCTCTGGGTTTCATGTGCGAATCTCATTTCCATCCGAGATTACCACTTGCTATGAAACGGTGAAGGAAAACATCGTGAGGAAACCTGCACGTCTGAGGGAACTTGACTAGTTCTCGATAGATGTGTGAAGTCTGCCAACCCGCACCGGGCCAGCGTGGTGGACTATGGCCTGAATCCCCCTCGCATTGAGGGGAGGCCCGTGCCCAGCAGTGGGACATTAAAAAGGGCTGTAGTTATTATTCAGGGAATCCCAAAGGTGGCTGCTATATCAATGTTCTTGTTATGCACTAATAACCAATGTCACCTTGTGACATCAACTGGAGTTATATCTCTATTGTGGTTAGTCATGCAAGAAATTTGTCGATGTTCTGTTTATACTATCATTTCAAATGCAACAACTTATCTGGGGCCAATTCTCGCACTTTCGACTTATATATAAAAAAATCGACCCAATTTAACCTTCTTTTTGACTTATGTCGAATTAGAGATGATGTTGATAATGCGAGAATTGGGCCGATGTCCATATATATATACATATATAAAAGTGCTGTGTCTGTTTGTAATGTCAAACTAACTGCTTTTTTCTACTACTACTACTATAGCCCTTTTAACGTCCCACTGCTGGGCACGGGCCTCACCGCAATGCGAGGGGTATTCAGGCCATAGTCCACTTTTTACTAAGCATGTCAAAGTGCTACCTATAACAAAAACGCCATTTGAAATTTATCTGTTTGTTCTGGATAAACTCCCAAACGGCTGGAGTGATATTAACAGGACTTTCACTGGGAGATAGCTGATGTTATAAGGCGTAACTTAGGCTACTTTTATTTTAGATAAATAATTAGGGGGAATAATTAAAAGCCATTTGTTTCGGACAACTAGAGCTCCTTAATTCCACGTGGCTCTAATAAAGTGCAGCTATCAATCATTATTTTACTATTCAAAACAAAATAGTCTTTGTTGCTAATTAAATACGAATCAAGATCGTGTACAGAATAATGTCCTTAGTTCTGTATTGTAATGAGTAGCCCTTACGGAGTCTGGTCACAGCGTGATTTGTATCAACGCGAGGGCATTCAGTTAACGATTTTGAATTCTTGATACGTTAGTCATTGGTATGAAAATGACCGTGTTTACTACTAGAAACTATCAAGCGATGTTTTGAATATAAAAAATGAGGATCACGTACCTGGAAATAATAAAACCGGCCAAGTGCGAGTCGGATTCGCGCACGAAGGGCTGTTTTCCTTCACCGTTTCATAGCAAGTGGTAATCTCGAATGAAAATGAGATTCGCATAAACCCAGGGGTGCGAGCCGGGGTTTGAACCTGCCCACTTTGATTGCAAGGTGTGCGTTCGACCACTCGGCTACCACTGCTAATATCTATAAATACATACAAAAAAATACGCGTCGAATTGAGAACCTCCTCCTTTTTTTTCGTCGGTTAAAAAAAGATTCCTTCACGCTTTAAATTTGACAGACGGATTGCTTTTGAATACTATGTAGTCGTTTAAAGTAGATTTTAGTCTACATACTCCCACTTACTAAGGACTACCTAGTAACCAGGTTAAACTAGGTCCTAGTTTAATAATATACTAATAATACAATGCGGTACACAGTGTTACTTGCGACCATCTGTAGAACAACAAAGTAACGATGAAATAAAGCTTGTTTTAGATAGTTTTACGACGAACGTGACAGGATATCCTATACATATATGCCGTACATCCACTGGGGCGTGCGAATTTACTTGAGTTATTTTAGAAAATATACTCTGTATCAATATAGATAAAGATTGGCTTGGCATTTCGTTGAATAAAACCGGCCAAGTGCGAGTCGGACTCGCGCACGAAAGTTCCGTACGATCATTTATTCTATTCTCTTCGTGGGGGCGCTTGCTTCACATGCTCTCAATGTTTGTCTTCAGAAGTACACTTTCCAGTGCCGTCTTGTGGAAATAAACTACTACTTTTATTTATAAACGGCAAAAAAATCATGTCTATTGTATGTCTTAAAAATTCATTTTATTTTAATTATTTATTTTTAAAGTGAATAATATAACTCAATATTCTGTGAATATTTCAAGCGTTTACCTGTTGCCGTTATCAATATCGAGCAAAAACCTAAAAAATATTTTTTTTATTCTATTTTTTACTCTGTGAAAATTTATTTTAACTATCATAGTTCATGAGATACAGCCTGGTGACAGACGGACACACAGACATACACACAGACAGACGGAAAGTAAAAGTGTCCCGTTTTACCCTTTGGGTACGGAAACCTTAAAATCAGCTTTTTCTCTGAGTTAATACAGTTCGTTTTGACGTCAATGTGAGCGCAGAACTTTACGACCTGGAATGCTTTTTAAATGAAGAAGGCTATTGATACGTGACAGGAAGGTATACCTATCAGATATGTGCTGTGTTCCGGGTGGCCGAATATCCATTGTTTTGGCGGTGAAATCAAAGGGGATTGATATTGTCATGACAATAACGACTTTCAGAACACGGTCTATCTCTCACTCATCATTACGGCTATATTCACCGAAGGGGCACAGTACAGGGGTACAGTTATCGAGACAAGTGGAGAAAACTCTCTACGCCTTCATAATTTCTAAAATCACTTTCTGCATATTTGCTTGTATCTTAAAATTAGATGTACTTAAATAAATAGTTTCTTAGCAGTCGGAGAACGAAACGTTTTATCTATACTCCTGTCTTGTTGTTATTTTTCTAACATGTATAGTCTCTGCCTACCCCCATGGGATACAGGCGTGAGTATATGTATGTATGTATGTATGTATAGGTAGTTATTAACATACATAGAGATAAATATGTGTGTCTTCTTAATTTCTAGCGAGATTTTTTTTCGCATTTTGAAACGTAGTTCCTTATCGCGCGTTGCGAAAGGGGGCTAGACGGAAAAAATTAAGACGAAAAATTGTAACGACACATACATGTGTGTGTGTGATTTTTATTGTATACATTTATGTATATCGATTTCGATTTCGATTGCGATTGCGATTGCGATTGCGATTGCGATTGCGATAGCGATAGCGACAGCGACAGCGATTGCGATTGCGATTGCGATTGCGATTGCGATTGCGACAGCGATTGCGATTGCGATTGCGATTGCGACAGCGATTGCGATTGCGATTGCGATTGCGACAGCGATTGCGATTGCGATTTCGATGTGTGTGGTTGTGTGTATGTATATGTACAATTTTTTTGCTTTTTTTATTTATTTCATAAGGAACTTCATTCCATCCGGATGTCCTTTGATACCTCTCAAGTTGTTTTTCTATAGCGATATTAATTTTCATACAAAAATATCGTTATTGTACATGTAAAAGTTATTTTCACAATACGGCACCTATAACTGGCAGTAGACTTAAGTAAACATGTTTTCTTAATTTCAACTCGTCCATTTGCTTACCTTGGTATAAATCTTAGCATATGCATGCACACATGAATGTTTGTTTAGTCTATGCAAATAAAATGGACTCGACAGATCTTCTTACCAATACAAAACGTCACATCAATATTTAGAAACGATCAACAAATAAGATTTTTTATCACTTAATACGTCCTGAGCATACCAGAGCGAATCCACTTTATGTATTTGGAAAATGCACTCTGTGCAATCATACATACGGATTGAATATCTGTAGCAATAGTTCTTTGAGGTCTTTTCAATGGCGGCGAAATTTTTTTCGCACGCATCTTGTTACGGCTATTTGCGCAGGACTTTAAGCTCCGAGCAAAATGAACTGTATTGCCTCATAGAAACAGCTTATTCTTCAACGAAATGTCATTAACAGTGCGACAGAAGTCTGACGCGTGGTCGCGTGGCTTTAAACACAGAAATTCAATCTTTATGTATATTGGCACAGAGTTCGTTTTTTTTTTTTTAATAGCCTATTGTATGTCCCACTGCTGGGCAATCGTTTTGTTAATGGCTAAAATTTTGACGCGCGCGTCTTGTCGCCCCTGTCTGCTCAGGGCTGTATGCTTGGTTAGATCCAACTCCGCGGGACATTTTTGAATGGTTCACAATCAATAATGTTTGATTCGTGTTATCTAACAAAGCACTTAGAAATACACAGATTGACATATTCCTCACAAATATTTACCGTAGATGCAGAAGTCTTATTAGCTTTGTATTGTATCATTATTTAATTCCCATTTAATTACAATCAGTAACATTTTTTTTTTAAGATTAAGGCCGCTCACTGGGGCGTCAACGCTTGGGCTTTAAACTGTTTGTCACTACTAAAACGAACTGTATTGACACAGAATAAATAAAATAGTAAAAACACTTTTTAAAAACAAACTTTTATTTAATTGCCGTTAGTTTACGTGTTCTCCTCAGCAAGCCCTTTCATTTGATACCCATACTGTGGTAGTGCAGAAAAAATAACTATTCCGCCATCTTGGATGATCCGCCATATTGGAATTGGAATGACGTCACATAGCTAAGCATGCATTGTCATCCAAAATAAGTGTGTATACCCAATTTCAGCTCAATCGGTTAAAGATAACTGGTTTAAAATTCAGTGGCAAGATTCCACCCGGACATACATTGCAAATTAATATAAAGCTTGTAATAAAAAGATCATTCCACAATAAAATGACACTGACTGAGCGAGAGCGAATTTTGACGCGTCACGCGTGGCTTTTACGATAGAAATTCAATGCGTATTGTAACAGAGTTCGTATGACATAAATTTTCACGCGCCAGTATGGACGCCCCAATGTGCCTTAAACATGTAGATTCCTGACTGTTCTTTTGCATAGAGTTTATTCTTATGCTCGGAGTGGATTCACGCAAATTCCATGACAAGGGGATCGAACTGATCGATCCCTCTAACCACTAATCTAATGACGCTTCCTTCCATTCACACGTTTTTATTACAATAACACAAGCGCAACACGCGTAGAAAATCTATGTGACCTTAGAGCCCCCTAGTGTTAACTTCAAGTCAACACAACAAATAATTTACGAGCCAGTAAACCTTGGTTGGATAGGTTTTAATTCCTTGTTGATGTGTCATAATAGTACGCACGAGTGGCGGTCATTAGGCAGTCGTATTATATAATGTAAATAATACGATGCTGACAAAAAAAATAAACAAAAAAAATGTTGTTCCGTACCTCGAAAGAAAAAAAAACCCTAACAAGATCACTACGTTGTCCGTTTGCCTGTCTGTCAAGATTATTTTTCTCAGGAACGCGTGGAGTGAAACGCGTGAAGAATCCCTTAGAAGGATACTTCCCGTTGACCTAGAATCACGAAATTCGGTAAGCAGCAATTTCGAATAGTTTATGCAAGTCTGACATGTTTTTGTAACGTCACTAAATATATTTTTTTGCTAAATAATTATTTTATTCGCCATGGGACAGTTTCCTTTAAGTCTAAGTAATTTGCGGTTAATACACATATTAAATTAATGATAATGTGTGAATGATGATGTGGGCCAAGAGTTCCAAACTCCACATCATCATTCACTAAATGATCGCACTGCGAAAAGCACAACAAGTTTTCCAGACGGAATGCGAAATTTATGTTGTCTATATAACCGGCCGAAACTACCAAAGGCTATCAAAAATAACTGTCGGCGATAGGCACGCTCCGCTCATTCATTCGGCGTCGCGCGCGCAATACGGCCGCACGAACTCACGGCACGTTACGTTGTATCAAAATGCAGATAAAAATTCTAACTCTAGTGACACTGTGTATTATAAACAGTTGTGTTTCAACCGTGAGGTATAGATGCAGCGAAAAATCAGCCTTACAACTCTTCAGACGTCCGGCTCATGTGTTCTCCCTTAAATTACTCCAAAGGGTCGCGGAAGACACCGATGGGCACTTCGTATTCTCACCCTTATCTACGTGGATGCAATTGATAGCTCTCGCCGAACAGACCAAAGGCGTAGCGTTTCGAGAAATATGGAGGGTCACGCGACATTCCAGAAACAGATGCCTCCAAAGGAAATTGTTGCAGATTCTCAATAAGCTGGATCGGGATTTGCGTCCGGAGCGTAAACGGAGCAATTTGATGGTCGTCAACCAATACATGGATGTGAAGCCGCGGTTTCAAAGACAACTCGAAAAGCTGTACGGAATAAAATTGATGCAGCTCGATTTTGACGATTCCGAATACTCGGTTGAGCAGGTCAACTTCAATGTCCGGGACAGTACCGACAACGTCATCGACGGGACTCTCTATTCCGAAGATTTTATAGCATCAGTGCTTTTATTGAGCGATGCTAGTTACTTCAAAAGCGAATGGCGAATCCCTTTCAACGTCGCCGAGCCTAAGCTGCAACCATTCTTGATATCCGACGTCGACAATTCCACGGGACTCGTAAGCATGATGACCCAGATAGGAGAATTCAATTTGATCGATTTTCCGCGGATAAAGTCTACAGTCCTTGAATTGCCGTGCGCTACTGGTACGGTGTCCATGCTAGTGTTTCTGCCTTACCCCGGCGTGTGGCCCGGCAATTTGTTTTTCGAGCTGCAAAACCTGACGTTGGGCTCAATTTTCAATATGTTCAAGATGCAAGGATCGAAACTAGTCAACGTGACGATGCCTAAGTTCAAAATTTGGTCTGAAATAGACAATATCCCCGAATACGTTATGGATATGGGTGTTCGCCAGATATTTTATCCGAAAGCTGCTGATTTTAAAAGTATAAGCATTTATCCAGAGATGCATGTGTCTCTGATGACTCAGATATCGTATATTGAAGTGACGGAGAAAGGGGTGGATGCTGGCACGGTGCCTGATCTCTTAGGCATTAAGAGTGATAGTGTTGATTTTATAGCCAACAGACCCTTTTCGTACATGCTTGTGGATAAATCCTCGCAATTTATATTGTATGCCGGGACTTACACTCAGCCTTCGGTGATTTGAAGCCTAGTCTTGTGAAACTGTGAATCTCCTTACCATATTTACTTTGCACTCAATATATTATACGCTTCTAAATTGACATGAAAATAAAACAGTTTATTTGTGCTCAAATATTTTGTGCAACCATTGTGAATGGGATGAAAAAAATCCTTAAAAAATTCGAGATAGCTTTCGTTTTGTGAAAATAAAATCACGTCGTAAGTATCCATAGTTTTATACTGAAATTCAATTGACAACCTACATCCAATGCTCTTACAATTGACTTTTCGGTACAAATGTTTCTGTTTAAATTTAATACAATAGAATACAATTTTCCTAAAGTTACTTAGATTAAGTTTGTAGGCATTTTGTAAATGGTTGATATAGTTTTAAGTGTAGCTCATTATGAGCCATTCATATACTTTAATTGATGTGTAAGAATGATCTATGGCGAGTACTGTACTTACATGTTTTGGAAAAAATCGTAAAAGTTGTTTAAGCAATTGCTTGCGAGTGAATGTGATTATTTGGTACATAACTGCTTATTGTTTTCTTATATTTACGCGAATACTAAATAAAACTATTTTCGGATCGGACCGCAAATAACAACTAAATATGAGGGTACCCAGTTATTAACTATGACATCAGGACGTCTAACACCTCAGTCCCCCCGTGACCATGGTTGCTGTAAAGCAGCCGAAACGTCGGGAAAATAAAATAGTAAATACACGCGATAAAATCCGTAAAATAGTTTTATTTCAATACATAACTGCTATTCACAATTCTTCACTGTTGCAATTCTAAATTCCTCATAATTGCTTCAAAAACGAAGGCAGTTAAAATGCTAACTTTACCATAGTTTCTTTAGGGATATTCAGGCCTGGCCACAGTGGGGCTGCTAGACGCGCGTTAATTTTGCCAATATCAAAATGAACTGTATTGACTAATACAAAAGCTAATGTTTCAACAAAATGTCTTTGACGGCGCAAGCGACTTTTGCAGCGTCGTCGCGTGGCTTTTTGAACGACTTCAAAAAGGAGGAGGTTCTCAATTCGACCCGTATAATTTTTTTTGTATTTTTTGTCACAACAGAAATTCAATCTTTATTTACAGTGAGACAGAGTTTGTTTTGGTGTTGGCAAGAAAACTTGCACCGTACGTTTTGAGGCCATGAATGAACCAGTAAATTGTTTTCAAATAATATTTGTTATACACAGTTGATGTAGAGAAAAGTTTAATTTATATTAAGGTCATTTATTTAAAATACAAAGATAACAGTATAGTAAGATTTTATTAATAGATACCTAATTTATAACTACATTCATAATTTTAACAAAATATTTTATGATTAGTATTACATTAACCTCACACAGTTCATATTTTAACCACTAGTCGGCTTAAAATAATGTTTTAAACGATTTACAATGACATTGTAAAGGACTTTTATTCTGAAAATATACCATATTGAATTGATTATCATTTATAAATATGTATCCGCTTAATTATATTATTTCGACGTAATGTAGCAATGTGGATAATCTATTTCCTGTAATTCGATTTTGTAAATGCCTCCCGCATACTGTGGCGTAGACGCGCGGGTCAAATATATTTTCTAGTACCAAAACAGCCTGTATTTATTTATTCCACTATTAGTTACCCGGCGTATATTGTATTGTATTACATAAGTTATTTATTACATAAATTGAATTAAAATTGAATTGAATTGAATGCAAAAAGTTCATTCTTCAACGAAATGACACTTGTACCACAGAAATTCGATCTTTAAGTATATTGGACACAAAGTTCGTTTTAGTTTTGGCAAGTAATTTGACGCATGGCTTTCTAACGCCTCAGTGTGTGGACGGCTCAATGGTACTTAATTAGTACATTGTTAAAATTATCTAAGGTTATTATTATATTGTTTAATACAAGGACAATTTTCAATATTAATTAACTTACACGAAGTCATTATTGTGTATCGATTAAATATTTTATTCGGTACTTATGAAATTTCTGTTTATAGAGACATAATGCCCTCATAATATCAGCTGTTTTGCAGTAATGTTTATAATATTACTTTCAGTCATAAAATGTTCAGTTAATATTAAAACAATAATACTTTAAAAGTGGTGGTAAGGCCGTACATATATCTAGTCAAGAATGACCTAGTCTGGTTTTCCTCTCTTCATTAGTTAGATTTGTGTTTACCAATAAGAATGTTTGCAAGTTTAGACAGTTTAAAAACATTTTATATGCCTAGTGACTCTTGACTTATTAACTTGTAGAAGAGTTACGAAACTGTAGACAAGAAACAGTAATAATTAAATTCTATTGTGGCGCTCTCTACTCGCCACAAAGCAGCACTTCTACCACTCGCCAATAGATGGCGCGACGGTCAACGACGCAATTCCACGCGTACAAGAAATCGAACCGCTCTACAAAGTACTATGAAAATCCTAGTTCGCGGTAGAAGAGTTCTCGACGATCTGAACTATATATACAAATTCCCCGACAGTAACAGTGGGGCGTAGCGGGCAGGAAGATCTTCACCTTGGTCACCAAACTATCAATTCTTAAAAATCATTTTTAGAGTACAATTGCTTTGTGACGCCATTATAAATAGCTTATGACTTACAATTTACTTATAATTAGATATTTTATTAACTATGTTATTGAGCATAAGCTTCCTCTGACAAAGAGGAGTATCCAAATTATGGTCGTGTTTATTGAGATATATCGATTTTTATTAAACGTCGAAAATAATTATGGACTGCGGTAAATACTCTTAGATATTTGCATTACAAGAGATATCTAACGAGATGTTTTAACTCTTCTGCAATTCAAATGTACGCAATAACAACGTTTTTTATAAAAATCGATTAATATTTAATTAAACTACTTTATTTTGATGCGATATTAAGTTGATTATGCAGAACACCAAACATAAATTATGAATAAATAGTTAAAACCAGTTCCAGTACTTTTATTTCCTTGTTAGGCTTGTTAACCAACCTCGATTCACATCACTACGAATTAGTGCTCCATGAAGGTCACATCACTAGATTAGACAGGTACAAATTAATTTGGCACATAAAATCAGGGTGTTTAATGTAACACAATTATTTACAAAGCGTTGTCATCCTATGTTATATATTTTTTCGTCACTATGTCTCCAATTAGCCATTGACACAAAATATCAGATCAAAAGTTTGCTGTTCAAAATTTAAATCAAAAAATGTCATTTTTTTTTAAATATTTTCAGGCTCTCTTAACCTTTAGGTACCACCCACAATGTAACTTCGAATTTTAAAATTATTTTTTAAAGCACACATAGACGAAAATTTTAGGAACATTTTTTTATGGACTTACGCTGTTGGCCGTGAGGGTAGCTTTTACAGCTTTACCGGAGGAGGGAACATTAAAATGATAGTGTTTTGATAGTAGTCGCAGTTTGATTGGCATCCAATAAATTCCAGAAGGATATTCACGTATTTAATTTATTTATTTCTTTGCCTTGGATTCTTATATCAACAACATTACGAATGCATTAATTCACCATGACTGTACTTATACAATTTTGTTTGAATTTCTACACTTTCTTGTGTATGTAGTGGTAAGACCCCAGCACACTGAGCCGTCAACAATCGCGCGTCTAAAATATTTTCCAGGACTAAAACGAACTCTGTTTCAATATGCATAAAGTTTGAAGTTCTGTGGTAGAAGCCAAGCCTCCACGCGTCCAAATTCGCTCGCGCTATCAGAGTCAGTGTCAGTCAATTTAGTTGCAGAATGAGATTTTCCTATGAGTCAATACCATGGAGATATTATAACGGAGATGGCATTTTGTTTATCTGACTCCGCCATTTTTGTTTTCTCATATAGTTGCTGTATACTACAGGCACATGAGATAACAACAATGGCGGAAAAATCACCGCACAGCTATACGACGAGTGGAGTCGTTATGGGTACCCATAACGACTTTAGAATCTAGAGTACCCATAACGACTCCACTCATATTGACCATAGAGTATCTAGAGTTTAGATACTCTATGGTCAATACAGTTTGTTTTGGTATGGCAAAAAATTTGACGCGCGATGCCCCAGAGTGCGTGAGGCCGTATAGGTCAGTGTGCTATATATGAATATGGTACACTGGCTCCATCCACGGCTTAGAGGTTCCACAATGCCGAGACACAAGCTGGTATGCACGAGATAAGACCTAATGGCATTTCAACACATTGTGCGCCTATCAACTTACGTTATGCGATAATATTATATTTATAACTATCACTTTCGATTAAAATTATATCATGAAATTAATTGGTTTATGACACTTGACTTATTTACACTTTCAATTGATCGTTTTGAATATGGAACACATTTGAATGGCGTTTATGACGTTTTTATTACAAGCTTTATTATTACAAGCTTTTTTTTTTTACAAGCTTTATATTAACTTGCAATGTATGTTCGGGTGCAATCTTGCAACCGAATTTTAAATCAGTTATCTTTAACCGATTGAGCTGAAATTTGGTATACACGCTAATTTTGAATGACAATGCATGCTTAGCTATGTGACGTCATTCTAATTCCAATATGGCGGTTCATCTAAGATGGCGGAATAGTTATTTTTTCTGCACTACCACAGTATGGGCATCAAATGAAAGGGCTTGCTGAGGAGAACACGAAAACTAACTGAAAACTTTGTTTTTAAAAAGGATTTTTACCAATATTTTTTTTGTGTTACACGGCAATAATTGCTGAATGTAGATCATCGAGATATATAACGGAGATGCCCTATCAACTTCGCCCTGAGGCAATTTTTCTGACGTTTATCTTTCATCCGCCATTGCAGTTGCCCTATATATAGTTGCCGTGTATGAGGTAACTACAATAATGGATGTCAGATAAACTTCAAAAAAATTGCTGCGGAGCCATCATGGAGGTAGTATACTATACTAGCTCCATGGAGCCATCATGGAGCAATAATATAAAGAGCCGGCATTTCGAGCCCACGCTGCGGTAAATTATCCGCCATATTAGTTTTGAGTGTCACTCACTTAGGATATCGGTTATCTCTATCTCGATGCACTTAGATACTTACTTGATCTTAAGAGTAAGATGGCGGATCTCATATAAACCATTGCCAAGCTTCAAAAATATCGCCGCAGAGCTTTACGAAGAGTGCGGTCGTTAGGGGTTCTCTATCTACTCTATGATGTAATCAACATTTACATCATTATCCCTATACTAGACAAGGTGACTTTAGAAACGTTAATTCAGTAAATAAATACGCTGAATGATTATGGCGGTTACAAGATTTATTTATGTGCGTCTTAGATCATTTACAAATATTTTTGCCGTAACGTCACCCCGTCTCAATAATGTAGGTACACTATATTCAGATCACAACATAGATTCAAACAGACGAACGACAATTTAGTTGTACAGAAATTTGGACTAAATGAAATTTGACAAATTCAAAAATATTTCATTTTGCTGTAATGATAAGGAAGGATTTGGGGATTCATTCGCCATCTTTATCACAGACATTACCCATTTTCATTTATAATGTATATTTATTGAATTTGACCTTGCTATTAATTACTTGACACTGGCAAAGGCTGTAGCAAGGGTCAAATTTGAGGTAGGGCAGCATTGGTCACAGGTAGGGCGGGCGGAAGTAAAAACTATTTTTTTTTTATCTCAAACTAATAACAAACAATTTAATTATAATAATTTATCTAAGTTTTTGGTATTTTTAAGGTAGGGCATTGTGATTACAAGGTAGGGCATTGCCCCACAATGCCCCCCCCCCTGGCTACGGACCTGCTGGCATAAATACCGGTAGTCGCAGATGCAGCCATTCCTCATCTTATTCCATCATTTCATTCATTTCGTAAAAATAGAAGAAATAAGGATTTGAATTTAGTTCAGTGTGGTCCCAACAAAGTTAATGAATACCAAAGAATACTTTTGATACGGACTAGAGCGCGGTGTGCCTATATAATGTGTTTTAGTACCAGTTAAACGAGTTTTATACCGTACTTTCACAGATCACAGATGAATCCGCGCACGAGTCCGTAGTAAACATTACGAAAGCCGTGCCAATACGCTCGTGACGAACAGCAAGGTCAAACACAAATTATGTGCGGAATTCGCGAGTTTTTCGTGTATTGCTTGCTAATTACGCCCTGTAAATAGGACGATAATTGATGCACCTTTATAAGGAATATAATGGCATGCGTTGATACCGTGCAATTTGTATTAACTGACGTGTATAAATTACGAACACATGTGAGGTCGTTCAGCTGAATTGTATTTTATACTAGCTGTGCCCGCGTCTTCGCCCGCGTGGACTTTAGGGAGATTACCCGTAAATATGGGTATTATGTTTTTCCCGCGGAACCCTAATGCTTTTTCTAAAATTAAAGTAGCCTAAGTTACGCCTTGGAACGTCAGCTATCTGTCAGTGAAAGTCCCATTGAAATCGGTTCAGCCGTTTAGAAGTTTACCTCAAACAAACAGACAGACAGACAAATTTTTTTAAAATTGCGTTTTCGTTATAGGTATCGTATATACTTTCATACGCATTTGGTAAAAAAGTGTTATTTTGATATTACAGACACTCCAATTTTATTTATTTGTATTGTATAGAAGATTATTTTTTGAGTATTTTTATGTTACTCTATTATCTACCGGAAGCGAATTGGGAAATGGTGGCTTTTATTAACATTACAAGACAAAATATTTACATAGGTAACAATTTACGAAGACTACAAAATAACACTTGAGAGGTGTCATGGGACACCCGGATGGAACGAAGTTCCTTTTGAAATAAAAAAAAATGTACGTATACATACACACACACACATCAAAATCGCAATCGAATTTTATTGTAAATAAATAAATAAATAAATAAATAAATAAAAATAAAAATTGTATATAAAATGTAAATGTATACAATAAAAATCACACACACATATGTAAAAGTGTCGTACAATAAAAATCACACACACATATGTAAAAGTGTCGTACAATAAAAATCACACACACATATGTAAAAGTGTCGTACAATAAAAATCACACACACATATGTAAAAGTGCCGTACAATAAAAATCACACACACATATGTAAAAGTGTCGTACAATAAAAATCACACACACATATGTAAAAGTGTCGTTACAATTTTTTGTCTTTATTTTTTCCCCTTTCGCAACGCGCGATAAGGAACTACGTTCCAAAAACCCATAACCAATAGGAATATTAAGTTTACTATCTTTCAGGGATACACACAACATTCTGATTTTAAATCTGTATCCAACGAGTTATTAAAGGAGCTTTTCTTCTTCTTTTTTTACGAAATGAGTGAAATGATGATATTTAATGGAATAAGATGAGGAATGGCTTCACCTGCGACTAGCGCGGGTATTTCGCCAATGTCAAGTAATTAATAGCAAGGACAAATTCAATAAATACACATTATAAATAAAAATTGGTGATGACAGTGATAAAGATGGCGGATGAATCCGAATGAAATTATGATATTTCTAATATTTGACAGTTTCACACATGGAATTTTGAGTGTGACTTTGACGTCTACGTACGTTACATTGTCTATGCCAAGACGTATAAGATTGGACGGCCTTTAATGAGACAAACTTTGGTCCAATTATTTTTGGACGTCCTATTAGATCACTTAGGTAGATATCTATATTTTTATCGTTGTGCATCTATGTGACCGGCAAAGCGCAGTTATAAAAATATTTAGTTCTCAAATTAGAAAAGTCACTTATTTTGAATATAATTCTCTCAGCTTCGTAAGTACCTACATTCTCTCAACAAAACAACATACTTCGTAATGATTACAATTGAACATAAACTTTCTACAAATTGGAGGATGACGAAGTACGCATTTGTACGTAACGTGAAGTACCTAATGATGTTCGTCGTAAGCGACATTTCTAATAGAAATTGCTTCAAGCAATGAGAGTTTATTCAGTGCTTTATATACTATTTAAATTATAATTATAAAATACTTGCTGACCGTACCGCCTTAGTGACAAACGAAAGCAGCGCCACCTACCGGGTACAACTGTGAATCTAAACCATCTAGGGCGCCACCCAAATGCATAAAAAAAACATTCAAATCGGTCCAGCCATTTAGGAGTTCAGTGACATACACACGTAGGTACAGTAGAATTATATATATAAAGATAAAGTTCCTAGCATTCTATACAAATAAATAAAATAAAATGTCTGTGTTTCATTTCAAAATAACAGCTTTTTATTAAAAGTGAGTATAAAAATTTTTTGCCTGTCTGCTTGTATTGAGTAAACTTTCAAACAGCTGCACCGATTGTAACATGACTTTCACTGGCTGATAGCTGATGTTATAGGGCGTCTAACTAGGTCAAAGTTATATTAAAATAATACTTCTGGTGTTAAGAAGGAGCAGCCCCCTTGCCACCTGTCTTGCACCTGTTTTCAATATTACTTTCAGTTTTCGACAGTTCAGTTTCAACTCAGCACAAAATCTGTCCAAAATTTTCAGTTACTATTAAAACACCAATAATTTAAGACTGTTGCTTAGGACTAGACTTAGCAGTGGTAGTCTCGTGGGCAAGAACGCCCGCCTTGAACGTAAGGGGTGTAAGTTCAAAACCCGGGCCCACGCCTCTTAGATAAATTTCATGTGCGCATGTCATTTTCAACAATGATTACCACTTGCTGAACGGTGAAGGAAAACATCGTGAGGAAACCTGCACGTCTATAGAAAGGCGTGTGAAGTTCACCAACCCGCACTGGGCCAGCGTGGTGGACTATGGCCCAAATCTCCCTCGTGTTGAGGGAGAATGTGCCCGGTATAATGGCAATAGGCTCGCCCCCTATTACATTGGGATCAAAATACATCGGCGAAGTGTGGGCTGCCTACCCCTTCGGGGAATACAGGCGTGATTGTGTATTTAGTTATTATTTGTAGCCGGGCCTCAGTTTACAACCTCGATTTGTGATCGGCGAAGAACCTCACAAATATGTACATCCATAATGTATTACGCTCAGCCCAAAACCCACGGAAACAAAACATGTTAAGTTATATAACAAAAGAATTTGTTTGTAACAAACGTATAGGAATGTTGAAATTAACATAACCTCATGTAATTGCTTTTTAAAACGTCAAACTGTACATTGACCGATTTGTGTTGTTGTTAACAGTCTATACGCCAACGTTGCCACAACGACGAAATGTGACGTTTGTGACGTAATTTAATGTATTTCGTCGGTGTCGCGTCGTTCTCGTTTAGTATAATAGCGGACAAAGGTAACGTATGTGTTTAAAAGTATTTTTTATAATTAATTTTCTGTACGCAATAACGATACTGCTGCCAAGAGAGTCCGTTTTATAGTAGTAGATACACATAATAATGTTAAAGTAATATTATAATAATAATGCTAAGCTTGTGGTATTGGGACTGAACTTGCAAGTCAGTTACAAGGTAGTGATGCGAGTTGAATACTCGAGTCGATTTCTCGATTGAAGTTCTGATTCGATTAACAATAGTTATTGATTAGAATGTGCTAGTTACATCAATGCGAACAGTGAAAGGCGGGAACCGGAAATTAACAATAGCTTTTATAATGTGAATAGCATAGTGACACACTGGGGCGTCAAAACACGCGCGCTGAATTTTTTACCAATACCAAGACCATTTGCCCCCGTACCACCATTTGTCTTGCAGCAATGTTCTTGATCTAATGGCACGCTTGGCGAGTGAGAGCAACTGTTGATGCCGCGATGCCGTGATGCGAAACCGTCGAGCAGCTCCGTGGCTCCTCGGTTCTTTCCGCCGCTTAGACTCCGCCCACCGGCTGACTCCGCTCACTTGCCACTACGACGACGCTTCTCTCTCTATTCTCTAAATAACATAATGTTTCATCTGCTAGGCGTCCCGCGACGGCTACTTTCAGTTTTTGACAGTTACTCCGTACAAAATCTGACAAAAATGTACAGTTAGTATCATAACAAAACTTTAAAATGTGGTGGTAAGGACTCATAGAATAACAAAAAAAAAAACCGACTTCAAAACCCTAGGTGCACTAAAAATAACCTTATGATTCATTACATTTGAAGTAGACCAATCTTAATTAGACTAGGAAAATACACATATAAATTGTCACCGACTCCAAATGTTATGAATTATAAGGTTACTATTAGCTTTTTAATGCACCTAGGTTTTTGAAGTCGGTTTTTTTTGTTAATTTTTTTTACACGATTTTTAGTGTCAATAATCGTTGAAAGTATGCAAGTATTATCACCTCATAACAACCCTAAAAAAATTAATATTTACAGCTAAAAAAGTCGACGCCACAGTGTGTGGTGGGTTTTAAGCGTGTTTTAAATTGTTCGCTTGGTCTGTACCACGTGTTTTGATTGAAGACAGCTGTGCTTTGCGTAATTAAGATGTACCTTGGACAACGAAAGTCAATTAATCTGAATATCTGTGCTAAGCATACTGGTGGTTACATTGTTTCCTAAATTGCACACGAGCGAAGTCGCGGGCACTGCTAGTAATCAATCTGATATCACAACAAATTGATTGTTGCTTCTTGTGGTTGACTCAAGTGCGTTTATCTGCCGCGCACGTGTGGTTACAGATTAGTCGATTATTCTCGTTAAGAGCGAGAGTAGTCGATTCGTAATACTTTGTGCCGTTATACGATTGAGATGCGAACCGATGATATGAATTGAATCGTTTCCTCGCTATAGACCTTGGGCAATGGCTTTGATAGATTAATAATATTTTAGGTAGGAACAAGCTACCGTATTTATGTAGATGCTCAATGAAGGCAGACTATGTATAGATATCATAGTATCTGAGTTACAGACCTTTATTTATTTGTCACAGGAATCGAAGGTCTTAGGGCACATCCATGACCCTGTTAAACAGTGAACACTACATGTAAGCGGGTTCACTCGTAATATTCACATAAGTAATGTATAAATTAATATTTCCGATAAAATGTATAAAAAAATGTTTGAATATCGATATAAATTTTATACCATTCGGTCGTATACTAATAAATATAAGCTTCAATAGATAAATTCCAGGTTTGTTCCCCGTCCTCGCAGACGCCGCAGACTTATGGCAAAAGCATTTAGCTGATTTAAGAGTACGTCATGCCTGTATATTTCGAAGGGGTAACCAGATGTATGCTGCAGTTCTGAGAACCGTGATTTTGCCAATGTATTTTGGTCCTAATGTGAAAAACACTTAATGTCGATAATAGTTATTTACGAGCGCATTGATCGGTAATATAAATCACGAAGAGGCATTTGCGATGCGTATTTGTTTTCGCTCTGAACATATAAACACGAGCAAATTCACTTGTCTTTCATTAAAAATGCATCCTATGTCAATTTACATATAGATTTAATGTCTCTGGCAAAAGACGCACGTCCACGCGATTAAATTCGCTCTAGCCGTTATTTGATTGAAAAATGTGCTTTTTCTATGAGGTCATAGAGTTCGATTTAGCATAAAATTATTCGCGCATTTTGACGCACTTATTTACGCAGAGCTTTACATTGTGTTTGTTATACGCAGTCGAGTGGTTCAGTGAAAACAGTACACCTCTGAGTAACCCTTCGGGGAATATAGGCAAGGAAAGGATATTTATTTTTATATTAGCGTCGAACATTTAAAATAGTTTACCGACAATGTATAACCCCTAAATGTATGATCAGGCTGGAGAAATTATTTTACACACATTAAACTTAAAGCTAATTTTAAGAACTCAGACCCCCACATCAGAGGTGAGCACGCGGGCCGGGCCGATAGAGGTCCGGATAAAAAAAAAAAAAAAAAAAACCCTAAATGTATGAAGTGTTAAGTCTACTGCACACTGGGGCGTCGAGCCTCGTGCGACAAAAAAATTGCCATACTAAAACAAACTGTATTGACCATCAAATCAAATCAAATCAAATTTATTTGTTCAAACATGAGTGTACATCGAGATAGTATATAGATAGAGTACCCATAAAGACCCCACTCTTCGTAATGCTCTGCGGCGGAGGTTTGCAATAATGATTTATATGAGATCCGCCGTCTTAGCCTTAAGATCAAGTAAGTACGTAAGTGTCAAACAATAAAAACTAATATGGCGGATAATTTACCGCAGCGCGGGCTCCTTATTACTATACTACCTCCATGGTTTGGTTTGGTTTGGTCCTACTATATTACTATTTCCCTCTGGCGTTGCGTAGAGATGTAGGCTCTCTCTGCATTTTCTACCGCTTCTATCATGGAGAGTGTTCCGAGGAATTGTTCGGTATTATACCTGCCGCTGAATTCCACCATCGCACGGCTCGCCACAGACTGCATTACCATTCTCACCATCTGGATGAATGGCGTTCCAGTACAGTGCGATTTACCAGGAATTTTCTCCCTCGCACCACCAAATTGTGGAATGAACTTCCTGCAGCGGTGTTCCCGGACTGATGCGACAAAGGTATCTTCAAGAAACGAGCCTACTCATTCCTTAAAGGCCGGCAACGCACTTGCGATGCCCCTGGTGTTGCAGGTGTCCATGGACGGCGTTGATCACTTACCATCAGGTGAAACGTCTGCTCGTTTGGCTCCCTATCTCATATTAAAAAAAAATGGTATTGAGTCATAGAAAAGTTCATTCTTCAACTCAATGACACTGACAGTGCATGCAAATTATGACCTGTGGGGGCGTGTCTTGTACTACAGAAATTCATTCTTTATGCATCAGAGTTCGTTTTGGTATTGCAAAAGAAATAAATTTGATGTTTTTATATGTGTTAGAAAAAAGTGCATTATTCTTCATTAACTTGCCGAAAGTCAGAGTGAGTGGGTGGACAACAGACGGACCGTGCATCTGGGAAAACGTACTATTATTTTCCTGTTTCTTTTGAACAAGTAACAAAGGGTGACGCAAGTTGAATTGATTATAACCCGGTTACGTATGCTTCGGAGAATAATAACATCTAATTATACCATGAGTTGGGTAACATTTCACAAGGGATCTCAAACGATACAAGAAAATTATTAGCAAGAATGATTGGATTATTTATTGTTTTCTCATATTTACGCGAATACTATACATTGAAATAAAACTATCGGACCGATCGGACCGCAAACAACAACTAAATATGAGGGTACCCAGTTATTAACTATGACATCAGGACGTCTAACACATCAGTCCCCCCGTGACCATGGTTGTTGTAAAGCAGCGGAAACGTCGGGAAAATCAAATAGTAGATAAACGCGATAGAATCCGTAAAATAGTTTTATTTCAATGATTGGATTATTTTTATGAAATTATCAGTTACGTCATACTTTCATGGTTAAACTCAAAATCAAACATTTTTTTATTCATGTAGGCCAAAAATCACTTACAAATAGTCAGATTCTACCACCGGTTCGGAATGCTGCTTCCACTGAGAAGAGCCAGTAAGAAACTCAATGGTTACTCTTTTCAAAATGATAATTGCGAGTAATACATTCTCAGGAGCAGCAATGCCTTGAGAGCAGACAGCACCTTTGCCACAATACCAGAGAAGAATTATACTCACGGCAGTCTAATATTAAATACAAATATAGTCTTTACGCTTAGGAAGCTAGTACAGTAAGGTGCGTCTACTCCCATTTACAATGATAGTTATAGAAATAATTGCTTTGATATGATGCCTTCAACGCAGTATGGGAGAGAAGATGGTAAGTCATTAAGAGGAAAATGGTTGGACCAGTCCTCGCAAGTAGCACCCGTACACGAGCATGACTTGAGGAGCAGCCATCACTCTCAACCATATTCGAGGGAAGAGGGTGACCCGCCTCCCATGTTACATCTATGAATTTAATTAACAGGCCCCTTAGCACCACCTGCAAGACAGCAGCAATGTTTTTAATAATACTTTCAGTATTTTGACATTTAACCCAGTACAAGATCTGTCAAAAATGTACAGTAATTACTGTTGAAACAACAATACTTGATTTTAATTCCTGGGAGTCATCCGCCATCTTTATCACTGTCATTATCCATTTTTATTTATAATGTGTATTTATTGAATTTGTCCTTGCTATTAATTACTTGACATTGGCGAAATACCCGCGCTAGTCGCAGGTGAAGCCATTCCTCATCTTATTCCATTAAATATCATCATTTCGCTCATTTCGTTAAAAAAAAAAAAAAAAACAATACTTTAAGAGGTGGTGGTCAGGGGGTGAAGTCTGTAAACACTATCGTTGTGGTTTTGCTATGACTTCATATTTTAAGGCACGAAAACAACATCTTTTATCAAGGGTAGCTAGAATATAACTAGTCCAATGACTTCAAGGAGACAATTTGTAATGTCTCTATCGGTAGTATTTTATTTTAGATTTTTTAGATTAGATTTTCTAGATTTTTTAAACGTCAATTTTGACTGAAATTTAGTTCAGCATTTTTTGTAGGTATTATTTGAATGGGCTACGTACATCGAAGGGACGCTTTACAAAAAGCAGATGAGCGTACAATCTGTGCTGGCGGTGCGTGTCAAGTGCAGAAGGCGAATTATATTAATACTCGTTATCCACTCTCGGCTACTATCATGCTATAAAAAAAAAAAAAAAAAACGTGGTCGAATTGAGATCCACGTATTTTTGGAGTCAGTTATAAAATGGCTGAGTCATACGAACGTACAGCAATTACTATCTGCTATTTGGCGTGTGTGCTTAAAGTGTGCTTTTCAAACTAAAAGTTTCATTATTAGTAAATCACTCCTTCATCCTCTAAGTAAATATCGTAGTCGACAACGTTGCCACAGTAACGCATTATTTATACGTCAATAATATTTCGTCATTGACGCAAAGTTGATATTTTCCTAAGATGATCGGAGGGCAGAGCAAGGTAATCAAGCAGTTATGACTTAATTACTCACTGAGTTACATATACTTTACGGTAACCTATCACAGCGTTGGTGAAGTCTTAAGTTATCAACAAGTGGCTCAAAATATCGTTCTACTAGTATATTGTGCCTGGATACAGGAACTTATTTATGCTACACTAATAATTAGAACTTAATAATAACTTAACTTAATCATAATTAGCCTTTCGATTCTACTCAAGCAAACGTCCTAGCAGTTAACGTTGCGTCGACAACGGCATTCACGTAACTGGCGACGTTGACAGCTAGGATGTAATCACGCCCGTTTGTCATGAGCGGAATTATTTTATGCTTTGTGGTCGCACACTGTTGTTATTTCGGTTTCTATTTACACAAATGTGTAAATTTACAAATTAAATTAGAGTTAAAATGTAAACATTTGCCGGAAATTAATACTTTGTTGTTTTAGCAAGTGTTACCTAATTGTATTCATTGTATCGTTTTTGTACGGTAATACTAGTAATTTGACTTAAATATAGGGTGTATGAGAAGACCGAAATCATATTATTTTTGGTACATACACGGTAGCTGATATTATAGAGATTCCTAGTGAAGCCAAACTATACCTAACTATCATAGTTTCTGAGTTTTCCATTTTTTATGGCCCAAAAATCTTAGTAGGTTAGTTAGTAGTGATAGTTTTAGCGTTAGACTATTGGGTATTAATCACTAGTATCGTGTTGTAGCCTTAGGGCACACCCATTTAATAGTCGAAATTACATCAACGAGAGGTGACTACTAATATACACAAAAAGCAACATGAAGATTTTATGTACTTTATATGTAAGTTCATCAATATTTGCGATTTAAAAATTAATGTTAAAAAAACTTTTTAAAAACAAGCTTTTATTGAAATAAAACTATTTTACGGATTTTATCGCGTTTATTTACTATTTTATTTTCCCGACGTTTCGGCTGCTTTACAGCAACCATGGTCACGGGGGGACTGAGGTGTTAGACGTCCTGATGTCATAGTTAATAACTGGGTACCCTCATATTTAGTTATTGTTTGCGGTCCGATCCACGCAAAAAGTGCTCACAGTGTCCGCAGCTTTTATTTCGTGCCCTTAGTTTTCTTGTTCTCCTCAGCAAGCCCTTTCATTTGATACCCATACTGTGGTAGTGCAGAAAAAATGACTATTCCGCCATCTTGGATGATCCGCCATATTGGAATTAGAATGACGTCACATAGCTAAGCATGCATTGTCACCCAAAATAAGCGTGTAGGTCAAATTTCAGCTCAATCGGTTAAAGATAACTGATCTAAAAATCAGTTGCAAGATTCCACACGGACATACATAGGTACATAGCAAGTTAATATAAAGCTTGTAAAAATAGCTTATAATAAATGGACTATTCAACAAATTTATTGAAATTACAACTCTATAAACCATTTACATTGACATGTTTCGGTAAGCGGTTCCACAATACTGTAAATAGTTCCCAACTTTCTACAAATTTAACAATCCAACTAAAATGCAAATCGTTTAAAAGCGTGATAAATAAGTTCTGTGAACTTTGTCAGCTAAAAAAATAACCTTAGTTCAACTGAACAAAATGCATTGGCTAGACGAGCCAAAGTCTCTAGTCACGATTCACAATAAAAAGCGCAAAGACAATGGCTCGTCAATGACACGGAAGCGAACCGTTTGTTCGCTTGAGCAGCTTTTATACGAATCATTTGATAAGTATTATGGTTGTCAACCTTAAAATTTCTTCAGAGACTTTAAAGAAAATAGTTGAAAAATCTGTAACACGACTACGAAAAACAATTTAGCCTATGTTACCCGGGCAATAATAACGAATCGATTGCCATCTTATTCATCAAAATTGGATGACTAGTTTAGGCGGTACGGAGGAACAGACGTAAATACAAACATTCATACATAGACTGCTAAAATCATAACCCTTTCTTTTGGCTTAGCCGTAGTCGGGTACAAACAAATAAATAAAATTGGATTGTCTGTTTGTAATGTCAAAATAACATCTTTTTACTAAATGCATATAAAAGTATATACGCTACCTAAAAAAAAATTTGTCTTTCTGTCTGTTTGTTCGATGTAAACTCCCAAACGGCTGGTCCGTTTTGACGGGATTCTCACTGGTAGATAGCTGATGTTACAAAGAGTAAGTTAAGCTACTTTTTTCTCTAAATTACATGCGGATGAACTCGCGGGCATAGCTAGTAAAGAATAAAACAAGTCTCGCAATGATTTAAGCGCCGCACACTGAGGCGTCAAAGATCGCGCGTCAACAATTTTGCCAGAACTAAACAGATTTTACTAAAATTGGACAGATATTGGTCTCATTGGTCCATGGCCATTTAGTCTTATAGGTCTTGGCATAGATTATCAGACGTAAAACGTACGTAGACGTCAAAGTTACACACGAATTTGGACGTGTTAAACTGTAATTTGTTAGGAAAAGCTCCCTCTGTGTTTTAATAACTCGTTGGCGTGGTTATTCTAAGCCGGTTGAGAAAAGTAAAAAGTTTCATATAAGAAGGTAAATAGGTATAGTGGCGTTGCAAGTGTGTGCTAACGAAGGGAGACGGCCACCGTGAGTGCTTCGTTAGAGTTTACTATTTGTTGTATTCAGTTCGTAGTTTCTATGCTGCGATTGTATAACACTTAAAGACTAGTACTTTTTAGGGTTCCGTACCCAAAGGGTAAAATCGAAACCCTATTACTAAGACTTCGCTGTCCGTCCGTCCGTCTGTCACCAGGCTGTATCTCATGAACCGTGATAGTTAGAGAGTTGAAATTCTCACAGATGATGTATTTCTGTTGACGCTATAACAACAAATACTAAACAACAGAATAAAATAAATACTCAAGGGGGCTCCCATACAACAAACGTGATTATTTTGCTGTTTTTATAGATAATGGTACGCAACCTTTCGTGCGCGAGTCCGACTCGCACTTGGCCGGTTTTTTGTGCCAATACTGAAATAAACTGTATTAACTAGAGATGAAACGGATAGTGGTATGGCCGGATACCGGATACCGGATATTCAGCAAGCTACCAGGCCGGAGCGCCGGATATCCGGCTACCGGATATTCGGCCCTTTATCGCTTTACATGACGCTTCTTAAAGACATCTCGAATCGATCGCAATCACGACTCATATGGTGGTCCGTCAATTTGCATCAGTACCTGCACTTGTAGTATGAGCGCCAAGATTAGACGTATGCCACGAAATATCTTGATGTTGTCTCTTTTACTAGTTTGCAATTAGACAGAGAGCGACCGAACCAATCCGTGACAGAGGTCTTGTCTTGTCATGCGTGCTGACAAAGGTTTGCTAGATTTAATCTTTCATCACCTGGCAGTAGGGAAAGGCTATTTTCAGAAGCTGGTTTTATTTTACTATCCAGTATCCGGCCGGATACTGAATTACTATCCGGTATCCGGCTGGATAGTGAAAACAAGGCCGTATAGGCCGGATACCGGATAGTGTTACCGGATATCCGTTTCATCTCTAGTATTAACACATAAGATGAACACATTTTTCAACGACGTGGTGGAGTCGATCTGCCACTGGAATACAATCTTTATGTATATTAATACAGAGTATACTTTAAAGAAAGGTGATGCACTATTTCTAGGTGCTGTTGGGAGTAACTCATAACATTTTGTATGTACGTGACTTTATGTGATACAAATAAACATAGTAACATGTTGCTTTAGTTTGAAGAGAAACCGACCAAGTGCGAGACGGACTAGAGCACCGAGAGGGTTCCATACAAACTTGCAGTATGTAAATAGTTCATTACGGGAATCTAGTCCTGAAGAATTTTTTTTTATGTTTCTACAAAACAGTGTTCGGATTTTGCACTTTACTTGTGCTACAAAACATTGATTTTTGGCAAACTTCATGATGCTAGATCAAAATATGATGAGATCAGCAGTAGTACCCTATAGCAGTGGTAAACCTAAACCTTAAAGATGACGGAACACTAACCAAATACTTTATGGAACCCCATATCAGATGATTACATATCAACACTGAAATTTATATAAGAACATTTTAGTGTGTAGTATTTTATTAATTTTTGCGGTGGAACAATAAAGAGTTATCTAACTAATTTTTTTTTAAAGAAATTTGTTTTAAAAAAATTTGTTGTTAAAACATCGTGAGGAAACTTGCACGTCTATAGAAAGGCGTGTGAAGTTCACCAACCCGCACTTGGCCAGTGTGGTGAACTATAGCCCAAAAATCTCCCTCGTATTGAGGGAGAATGTGCCCGGTATAATGGCAATAGGCTCGCCCCCTATTACATTGGGACCAAAAATACATCGGCGAAGTGTGGGCGCACTACAGTGCACCTCTGCCTACCCCTTCGGGGAATACAGGCGTGATGATGTATTTTATTTATTTAAATTTGTTTTTATAATTGAAACAAATTATTCTCTACTTAACGTTTTAATGTGACGAATGAAATTGTTTTACTGTTTTATGAAACTAGCTGTGCCCGCGACTTCGGCCGCGTGGACTTTAGGGAGATTACCCGGAAATATGGGTATTATGTTTTTCCCGCGGAACCCTAATGCTTTTTCTAAAATTAAAGTAGCCTAAGTTACGCCTTGGAACGTCAGCTATCTGTCAGTGAAAGTCCCATTGAAATCTGTTCAGCCGTTTAGAAGTTTACCTCAAACAAACAGACAGACAGACAAAAAATTTTAAAATTGCGTTTTCGTTATAGGTATCGTATATACTTTCATACGCATTTGGTAAAAAAGTGTTATTTTGATATTACAAACAGACACTCCAATTTTATTTATTTGTATAGATGTATAGATTGTTTTATAGTTCGGTATTATGTCCGACAATTGTATGCGTATACTATAATTTTGGCGGAACCCTGATGACTATTCTACGGAACCCCTATGATCCGCGGAACCCAGTTTGGGAATCCCTGCCTTATAGGTTTTGAAATTGTATAGTGTCAAAATATGTCGCCAGATATAGCCGGTTATTACTGACATCACAAACGGACACTTACGTTTTATTTATTTGTATATGTAGATAGCCCTACGTGAACCAAAACTAATAGGAGCATTGAAGCGAATCGAGATGCAACTATTCGTCATTATGTTCGGTCATCGGCCGCGAACATTGTTACTCATTTCATACAACACAATGTTAGAATTATCTTCCCACGCTGGTATCTCCTATGCAGCCATTCCATAGGTAATCACTTCACAATTCACTCAATTGTATACCAATAAATGGCATTATGAAATAGACAACAAAGTAATCCTATAAGGATTCCTGTTTGGGTACGGATCCCTAAAAAACAACGTAACATAGCTGAGATAATTTCAACGCATCGCATCGTAACGCGGTGGAAATATAACTTAATTTTAATAATCACAGATATATTCAAACATAGGCAAGAATCTTTACTGACTTGATTTAACGCAGATCAGAGATAAAATATTTATTTATTTATTTGCACAACTCTACATATGTAAAAAAAAAATGTACAAAGGTGAGCTATGTTTTTAGTCATGTATGCCATATAATACGTCACAGCTATTGTGCCTAGCTTTCACCATCCTTACCAAACCTAAGCAGTATTATATTAATATTTTCAAAGTTAATGTAGTACATTACTTATTTAAAAAAATTGATATAGGACCACTACACGATGAAGTTATGTGACGTATTTCGACGTAATTTTATATAGACCAACTAGCTGTTACCGCCGACTTCATCCGCGTGGTATTTAGTAAAATAAGTGAATACAAAAGCAGCCACCTATAATATTAATTATCTGCCAGTGAAAGTCCCATCAAAATCAGTCCAGCCTTCACGGAGATTACCCAGGACAAACAAGCAGGACGACATACGAAATTTTTATAAATTGTGCTTTTTGCTACAAGTACCGTATATAATACAAAGCTGAAATGTTGATATTATAAAGACCTACTTAAATGTTATTTATTTGTTTGTATAGAGACACGGTATGGTCGTGAATACCGCCGCGGTCTGAACAAGTCTTCGTGCATAGATTAAAATAAAAATAGAAACATAATATTAGTTTAATAGGCACTTGAGTAACAGTACTACAAACAGGCTCGTATTTATCAAATCCATAGATAATTTTACCGTTATAGATATTTTTTTCTAGTTTTATTAGAAGCTTGTTATTACGTTTTTTGTATGCACATATTAGCCGAGTTAAACCCTACGCAAATGCGGGCGTCAAGACACGCGCGAAAACATTTTTGACAATACCAAAGAAACATTATTGAATGCCCAAAATAACATAATTTTAAACGAAATGTCATCCATAAAGCGCGTCATTTTTTTTGCCATAGCAATACAAACTGTATTGAGACAGAGAAAAAGGTCATGAACGAAAATATAACGAAATGTCACTGACAGCGCGAGCGAATTTTAGCGCGTGGGGGCGTGGCTTTTACAACAGAAATATAATCTTTATGCATATTGACACAGTGTTCATTTTAGTACTGGCCCCACAGTGTCGGGGGCTTTACGCGAGCGAAGTTGGTCGCGTTCACGTAGCCACAGACATTTGATCCTTATATTTATTACCAAAGAGTACATTTTCAAAAAAAGTCTAGGGAATTCGCTCGCCCCAGTATATTTAGCTGTGCCGTCAAAACACACTGGGCCGTCAAAACTCGCGCGATGTATTTTTTAGGGTTCTATGCCAATACCAAAACTGTGTGTCTCATAGAGTAACTAGAGTAGTAACATATTTTTGACGTTTATCTGCTGACATCCCCTGTTGTACATTGTTTGACCTGTAGTATATTGTTTGACACCTGTACTTCTTCTTTTTTTATGTTTTGATGGAATAAGATGGCTCCACGTGCGTTTAGCGGGTATTTCAGCCAGTGTCAAGTAATTAATAGCAAGGGCAAATTCAATAAATACACATTATAAATAATAATTATAAAAAACTTTTTAAATACAAGCGTTTATATAATTGCCCATTGTTTTCGTGTTCTCCTCAACAAGCCCTTACATTTGATATCCATACTGTGGTAGTGCAGAAAAAACCGGCCAAGTGCGAGTCAGACTCGCGCACGAAGGGTTCCGTACCATTATCTATAAAAACGGCAAAAAAATCATGTTTGTTGTATTGGAGCCCCTTAAATATTTATTTAATTCTGTGTTTTAGTATTTGTTGTTATAGCGGCAACAGAAATACATCATCTGTGAAAATTTCAACTCTCTAACTATCACGGTTCATGAGATACAGCCTGGTGACAGACAGACGGACGGACGGACGGATGGACGGACGGACGGACGGATGGACAGCGAAGTCTCAGTAATAGGGTTCCCGTTTTACCCTTTGGGTACGGAACCCTAAAAATAACTAATCCGCCATCTTGGATGATCCACCATATTGGAATTAGAATGACGACACATAGTCATCCAAAGTAAGCTAGTATACCAAATTTCAGCTCAATCGGTTACAGATATCTGATTTAAAATTCAATTGCAAGATTCCACCCGGACATACATACGTTGCAAGTTAATATAAAGCTTGTAAAATACGTTATGTTACCATTCTAACAATACTTCTGTAAGTAATAAAATAGTATTGATAACTTTAATGATATAATGGTATTAAAAATAATCTTGTGTTGCCGTGGCGTATCACAGATATACAGGGTGTATCAGAAGTCCGAAATAATACTTGGACGCTAGCATCGGTATCGTGTATACAACTGAATGGTATAAAAATTTGATTGAAATTCGACCATGTTGTTCCAACTTTTTTTTCGTCGTCAATTTCTATGACCCGTAATATCTCGAGTCCTATGTAAAATTTGCATGTTCTGTTTTGTGAATATTGGTAGCCGCCTCCCATTAGTGTAGTTTACACTGCTGACTAGGGTTATGGATGTACCCAAAGGCCAGAACACGATACCTGTGACAAATATTCAAGGGTCTGTAACTCAGAAACTATGATAGTTAGGTATAAACTGTCTTCACTTATCATCCACATATGAGCTGCCGTATATGTACCCAAAGTATTATTTCGGACTTCTGAAACACCCTGTATATAATCATTAATAATAAAAGCAGCTGTAAAGGCATCACACTGGAGCTATATTTACTTGTGTATTTATAATAAGTTTGGTCGATTTAAAATATTTGTTGTTATAGCCGCCACAGAAATACATAATTTGTGAAAATTTCAACTCTCTAACTATCACGGTTCATGAGATACAGCCTGGTGACGGACGGACTGACGGACGGACGGATGGACGGACAGCGAATCAAATCAAATTAATCAAATCAAATCAAATTTATTTGTTCAAACATGAGTGTACAAGTGAGTGCATGCAAGATGTTAAGTTTCTACAGATGGTCTCGTCATGTTTGCCACATATATGGCGTACAAATATTAGGTTTTTGTTTTAAAAAAGTAGCTAATTAAAAATAATAAAAGTAACAAAAAAAATATTGACAAAATTCTTAGTAATAGGGTTCCCGTTTTACCCTTTGGGTATGGAACCCTTAAAACATCTCTACAGGGCATAGGCATCTCACAGAACATCATAATTTAGTATTATATTCTATTAACTATTATTTTTTGAAGTGTAACATCCTTGATCATTAAGTTCCCACGAATAAATAATTTCATTGAAGTAGCAAATAATGTCGGCATGTGTTGGGAAACATGGAGAATAGGATATCATGTTATCTTAGTCGTAAATCAGAATAACCTTGATATTATGGTGGATTTATTCATAGAACCATGGATATATTATTACCATTCGGTTCACAGATAAATAATCGATTTTTATCTCGATGGGCCGATGAGTGTAACGAATCGCAAAAAGGTGGAGGTTCTAATTTGAATTTGTATTTTTTTTGTTTGCCTATATACCTAAGTCGGTGAAAGTCAAATACTTATTGTCATTTCTTTTGTAGACACTTAAATATCTACACAGTTTATTAAATTCAATGTCATAGTGTAAAACCGAGAATTTATAATGAACATATTGGTCAATGATATAAGTACATAAATGTGTCAAGACGTAACAAGAAATTGGACCAATATTGGTATCATTCATGTCACCGTCCTCTTACACGCCTTTAACATTGACAATCTTAGGTACGAAGACGTCAAAGTCACACACAAAATGAATGTCAAATTGTTGATTGGTAATTGGTCGCGCGAGTTTTGTTACGTCTATGTAAGCGCAGGGCTTTAGAATTCTACTTTTTTTTAATCTACTAAACAGTTGCTATTTAGTCGTTTATTTTCTGAAGTCTATTTTTTGTGGCAATACACATCCAGTGCATCGAACTTTACTGTTGATTATTTTCATCATACATCATTTTAGTTCTTAAACTTGGCGTGTTTTCAATAACTCCAATGTTGCTTTTAAAATTATGACTAGATTTCATAGTAGACTCAGCGTGAACATTTTTTTCTGCAAACCTACTAAATCCGCTTCGGAAAACTACTACAAATACTTTTTGAAAACTAAATAAATTTTTGAGCGATGGTTTTTCAAAAAAAATTCTAGGTATGAATATAACATTGTAAGTTTTTCAGGAAGCATTTTATTTATGTACTAAAATTCAGAAAGCTTCTTTGAATAAAACAGACACTTTTCTTGTAATATTTGTTATAATGCTATCAAACATTTTGAAAATAAAGATTTAGCCTAATTTAAATGGAGAAAAGCGGAAAATCACTAAACAAATCAAATATTTTACAGCCCTAAAGCTACTAAAATAGTAGGAAACTACTAATAATGTGGCCATACCGAGTTGTCTGTAGTAACGCATATAATTGCTTGTTTTAACGATCACGTCTGAGCCAAGATCGAATTTAGGATTTAGGGCACATTTCGTTTAATATTTTACTACCTACTTGAAGGTTGCAGCATCTATGAAAATTACATTATTTACTGAGAAGAAACTTCTTCAAAATGCGTGAATATTTACAATTCAATCTCGTTCATTTTTATATAATTCAACGGTAGTTTATAAAAACGATTACGAAATTTGTTGACTTGTAAAATTTCTTTACAAAATAATTTTTGGTAGTTTTTTTTTGCATACGTGTCATTTTTTTTTCTTCTAGTTCGCATATAACTAGCATGGTTTTTTATTACTACTGAATTACGAGTACTGTAAAATATATCTTTCAAGGGTTTTTAGGGTTATCAGCTACTATTATGACCCGGTGAACTTCGTATCACATTTTTTTAAACCGTAAACGTAACAAAAAAAATGCCAATCGGTCAAGTCATTCTTGACATTTAGCGAGACTTAACACGTTCAGTGCGTTGTGAGGCAGCGCTTACAAATTTAGTACCTCTATGAGACAAAATAACCTCATGACGTACCAGCTGTAACTACACTTAAAATTCATACGCATTGAACGTGTTAATAGTATGAAAATATTTTTCCGTTGGGCACTTTAAAGCGTCGCCTACTTTATTTGAAAACGGGTATTAGATGCCCAAAGTTAGTTTAATTTAAGGTTTCTAGGTCTGAATTCCTTCTGTTATCACTTCTGCTTCTTTTTTTACGAAATGAATGAAATTATGATATTTAATGAATTAAGATGAGGAATGCCACCTGCATTTAGCGGGTATTACAGCCAGTGTCAAGTAATTAATAGCAAGGGCAAACTCAATAAATACACATCTATACAAATAAATAAAATTGGAGTGTCTGTTTTTAATACCAAAATAACACTTTTTTACCAAATGCGTATGATACTTTCACGATACGATACCTGTAACGAAAACGCAATTTTAAAATTTTTTGTCTGTCTGTCTGTTTGTTTGGGGTAAACTTCTAAACGGCTGAACCGATTTCAATGGGACTTTCATTGACAGATAGCTGACGTTCCAAGGCGTAACTTAGGCTACTTTAATTTTAGAAAAAGCATTAGGGTTCCGCGGGAAAAACATAATACCCATATTTCCGGGTAATCTCCCTAAAGTCCACGCGGGCAAAGTCGCGGGCACAGCTAGTCTATACATCTATACATCTTACATACATACATACAAATAAATAAAATTGGAGTGTCTGTTTGTAATATCAAAATAACACTTTTTTACCAAATGCGTATGAAAGCATATACGATACCTATAACGAAAACGCAATTTTAAAATTTTTTGTCTGTCTGTCTGTCTGTCTGTCTGTTTGTTTGAGGTAAACTTCTAAACGGCTGAACCGATTTCAATGGAACTTTCGCTGGCAGATAGCTGACGTTCCAAGGCGTAACTTAGGCTACTTTAATTTTAGAAAAAGCATTAGGGTTCCGCGGGAAAAACATAATACCCATATTTCCGGGTAATCTCACTAAAGTCCACGCGGGCGAAGTCGCGGGCACAGCTAGTTATAAATAAAAATGGATGATGAAAGTGATAAAGATGGTGGATGAATCCCTGTCATTACTTAACCCTATAAACGCCATAGAATTTGATGTCAAGGCTGATGTTATAACCTTGACATATCATACGCAATACGCATGTTTCAAAGCACGTGTGTTCTCCGGCATGGTTACTCCATTTTAAATTACTGTGAACGAATCGACGGATATAGTCTGTTTTTCTAAGTAATATCAATTACTTGCGTGTGAGACCACCATCGGCGTACGTAGAGTTTATCAAGTTGGGCTAGCGCTTAATAATTATCACCAATTGCACGATATGTAAGATAATATTCCTAATATTGTTTTCTCCTATTTACGTGAATACTATACATTGAAATAAAACTATTTTACGGATTTTATCGCGTTTATTTACTATTTTATTTTCCCGACGTTTCGGCTGCTTTACAGCAACCATGGTCACGGGGGACTGAGGTGTTAGACGTCCTGATGTAATAGTTAATAACTGGGTACCCTCTTATTTAGTTGTTGTTTGCGGTCCGATCCACACAGAAAGTGCTCACAGTGTCTTGAGGTCTTGCAATGGTACGCTTGGTTTTGGATTTAATCATATTAATTACTCGATCCCAAGTTGGTGGTAGCACCCAGCCATCTTCCCTATTGAAATTAGGATGTTTTTTTTAATTTCAATGGCCTCACGTATCATCCTTGGTCGGAATCGGTGTTCTTTTGCGAGGATATGCGGTTTATCAAATCTGATATAATGGCGGGTGCGATCCTGTACATGTTCACAGATTGCAGACTTCGTGGAGCGTCGGTGTTCCACGTCAGCTATATGTTCTTTTACGCGGGTTTTTATTGATCTTTTAGTTTGTCCTATGTAAGAGAGTCCACATTCACAATCGAGTTTGTATACTCCTGCATCTTGTAGAGGAATGTGACACTTGACAGGTGGTAAGAACTGACTAATCTTCTTAGGTGGCTTGAAGTAAGTTTTGATTGAAGCATGTTTCAAGATGTAGCCAATCTTGTCTGTGACACCTATTATGTATGGTAGTACAGCAGGTAGACCGGTTACTTAAACGGTCAGCTAGTGTTACAATAATGAATAAACCTCTGTTGAGACGCCTGTAGGCTTTGCATGATTGCGTACTCTTAAGGTTTATATCTTTCAACTCTCAGATTTGTCGAGAAAATAACGTCACTTCGTGCTTTTTGTACTGGACCAGCACCCTAGACATAACTTGTATCTCCTTCAACTGTCAGATTTGTCGGGAAAATGACGTCACTCTTCACGTCAATCTATACGGTCATGCTGAGCGTACTGGGGCTGGCGCTCGTGCTAAAACAAGACATGTCATGAAATGTGTCAATTTTGTCTCTTTCTCTTATATGCAATAAGAAAGTGCGAGAGCCATTCAGCGCAATATAATCCGTGACATGATGTTGTCTTGCTACGCATGCTAGCTCTACTATTCGTGATACTCAACATATCTACAATTACTAAGACGCCAAAATAGCGGTAACCAACATAGCAACGCAAGGCCAAGGTCGGTTTGATAAAGGGTATCGGTAGTAGGTACTAGCTATCGACTTCCAATAATAATACCAATCGTATTGTTATTGATCAGGAAACGTAGCTGAGTCAAGCCCTGGACACACTGGGGCGTCAAGACGCACGCGTCCAAATATTGTCCAGTACTTAAACATACTGTTTTGACTCATAGCTGACAACTACTACTACTACAGCCGTTTTAACGTCCCACTGCTGGGCACGGGCCTCCCCTCAATGCGAGGGAATTTGGGCCATAGTCCACCACCCTGGCCCAGTGCGGGTTGGCAGACTTCACACATTTATCGAAAACTAGTAAAGTTCCCTCAGACATGCAGTTTTCCTCACGTTGTTTTCCTTCACCGTTTTATAGCAAGTGATAATCTCGGATGAAAATGAGAGAGAAGGTGCGAGCCGGTGTTTGAACCTGCACACTTCGATGATAAACACCTCTTTAATTTAGATACCACGGACAGCCCCCTATGCAGAGCATGTAGCGGGTTGGCCAACTACCGGGCACACTACCTGGGCTCACCGAGAAGTCCAGGAAGTCTTTGGCGACGTTAAGAAGCTGGGGAACTTCCTGGCTGAACTGGGATGGCTGGAGTGACCAGCCACCAACCTCCATCACACAAAATAGGCGCAAAAGACGTCGAGGACGAAGAACAGGAAGAAGAGACTCATAGAGGAAGGAAGGTTATTCGTCAACGAAATGTCATTGACAGCGCCAGCGAATTTTGTCGCGAGGTCCTGCGGCTTTTACCACATAAATTGAATATTTATGTATGTATATAGTTAGTTTTAATTTTTTTATAGGCAAAGAGTTCGTTTAGGTCCTGGCAAAAAATTACTCTACTTTACAAATAAAGTTTGAATTTCATTGATTTCTACGCTTCAAAATTCAGGTGCGTCATCGATGAAGTATCGTTGAAATGTGTGCCGTTTACAAGCTTTTAATTAACTTGCAATGGAATCTTGCAACTGGATTTTTAAATCAGTTATATTTAACCGATTGAGCTGGCATTTGGTATACACGCTTATTTTGGATGACAGTGCATGCTTAGCTTTGTGAGGTCATTATAATTCCAATATAATTACAATACAATAGTTAGTACACTCATTTTCATCCGAAATATCACTTGCTAAGAAACGGTGAAGGAAAACATCGTGAGGAAACCTGCACGTCTGAGGGAACTTGACTAGTTTTCTATAGATGTGTGAAGTCTGCCAACCCGCACTGGGCCAGCGTGGTGGACTATGACCTAAATCCCCCTCTCATTGAGGGGAGGCCCGTGCCCAGCAGTGGGACGTTAAAAGGGCTGTAGTAGTAGTAGTTAGTACACAGGTAAATCTCGCGACAAGCTTTTATATCATTTAATAAATTGTGTAATACATGTACTGAATTTATTGGTTTCATTTAATTTAAAGTTTGTTTTCTTTTTTTTCAGGGCAATTAAATAAAAGCTCGTTTTTGTTACCATTAATTTATTATATAAGATAATACAGTTCGTTTTGGTATGGAATAAAATATTTACGGTGAACTAATTAGCAACTAAGACATATTCAACAGTTCATTATACGAGTTTAGAAAAATGATACTTAAATCATTGCCATAAATATTTTCATTTTATTTTTACTTTTTCATTATTCAAATTTTAAATTTCAGCTTAAACTTAATTTTTAGTTTAGTTTCAACTTTATTTGTTTCTTTTTTAAATGTTTAAGTCTCACGTCGGTGAAAGTTGTACACGCCTGTCATTGGTGTACCTATCAGACCAGTTTTTATTTAATATTTTACCTACCCAATTGTTAATAGTATACTGTTGGTGTGTCGTTTTTAAATAAATAAATAAATGACGTATGCCGTACAGTCGGCACCAAAAATATCTTTACAGGTACAAATGTTGCCACTTAAAGGTCTATAACTGCTTACACGTATCTGTTTCATATGAACGCAAATAAAATAAGTTTTGACAGCAGCGGATACTGCATAGCATAGAGAAATATTTTTTTTATGTAAGAAATTTTCTCGCCTTCAAAGATTAATTCTTAGCGTACACGATCTTCTGTAAACAGTGTAGCCTTTTGATGTTACCAATGCCTACCTTATAAGTGACTCCGTGGTTATTATCTAGCAGTCAATGATAAGTGAAAAGCATTAATGTTTTCACTATGTAGCGCTACATCTACTGTATGTATCCGAGTTCTTTGTTTTATACGTACGTATAATAAGGTTCTCTATCTGCCCTGTATCTCAATCCCTACGCAAACACCACTATCTTATCATTGTTGAAATATTCGCCCGATGGGCCTCTAAGCAATGTCCACACCATGACCTCCGTCTATTTCGAGAAGAGAAATATTTAAGCCGTCTCGTGGCGTATTTTATGTGACACTAGCTGAGCACGCGACTTCGCACGCGCAGAATTATGTTCCTATAATTGAATTAACCATAGTTACTGCTTATAACATTAGCTATCTGCCAGTGAAAGTCCCGTCAAAATCGGTCCTGTTGTTTGCGATTTTACCAAGAACAAACAAACAGACAGCTTGTATTTCAGCATTTAGTAAAAAGATGTTATTTTGACATTACATACAGACGCTTTAATTTTATTTATTTGTATAGATTAAAATTGTTGACGAAATAAGCAGTGAGTATGGAGTAATTCGATGATCGGACGGACGCGTTCTGAATAAATAGATAAACATAATTCTGTTGCAAACTTATTTCAATTGCTTTTAATGAAAATAATTCTAAAAATATTTTAAAGACTCTCATGTTTTCTTAGCTTTCTATCGAATTATGACAGCGGTACCATTCACATAATCGCGCAGCGAGATTTGATTCAGTACGTACATTTTGTTTACCCAATCGACCTTTATCTACTGTTGGCAATGATATTAGAAAACATACCTAGATACCTATGTGTGTCAAAAAATACATCCAAAATAATCGAAGCGAAATTGGTATCATTAATGCCACGGCACTCTAGTCTTGACAAGACATCAAAGTCACACACAAAACTGGGGTGGAAGTCTGTAAACAGTATCGTTGTGGTTTTGCTATGACTTCATATTTTAAGGCACGAAACAACATGTTTTATCAATAGTAGATAAAATACTACCGATGGAGACATTAGACATTGTCTCCTTGAAGCCATTGGACTAGTTATATTCTAGCTACCCTTGATAAAAGATGTTGTTTTCGTGTCATAAAATATGAAGTCATAGCAAAACCACAACGACTTCACAGACTTCACCCCCAGGACGTGTGAAACTTTAAAATATTAGGAATAGCGCCCTGTGTCATATAATAACTCTTTGATAGTAGGTATGTAATCTTTAAAATGCCATCATAATATTATTTTTAGAGCCTATAGTAACCTCTGCTTATGTCATGTACTGCAATGAATATTTAATGTGCCATTATTTACATTTATGACGTTATTGCATTACGCAGTATTCGTGATTGGAAATTTAGTCACATTCGGCAAGACAAACACGTATGCCAAGACTAGAGCTGTGTCACGGATTTGGTCGCAGCCAGCGAGACGTCCGGTCACTGATTTGTCATAGTAGCTGTGCCCGCGACTTCGCCCGCGTGGACTTTACCCGGAAAAATGGCTATTATGTATTTTCTGAGATGAGATGATTTTCATGTGCGAATGTCATTTTCAATAATGATTACCACTTGCTGAACGGTGAAGGAAAACATCGTGAGCAAACCTGCACGTTTAAAGAAGGGCGTGTGAAGTTCACCAACCCGCACTGGGCCAGTGTGGTGGACTATGTCCCAAATCTCCCTCGTATTGAGTATGTGCCAGGTATAATGGCAATAGGCTCGCCCCATTACATTGGGACCAAAATACATCGGTGAAGTGTGGGTGCACTGAGGTGCGCCTATGCCTTCCCCTTCGGGGAATACAGGCGTGGAGATGTATATTTATTGATTGGATTGTAATACATGTACCGACCTTCTACAAATGCCATTTTTAGGGTTCTGAACCCAAAGGGTAAAACGGGAACCCTATTACTAAGACTTCACTATCCGTCCGTCCGTCTGTCACCAGTCTGTATCTCATGAACCGTTAGACAATTGCAATTTTCACAGATGATGTAGGTATTTCTGTTGCCGCTATAACGACAAATACTAAAAAACAGAATACAATTAATATTTAAGGGTCACACAACAAACGTGATTTTTTTGCTCGTTTCTATAGAGAATGGTACGGAACCCTTCGCGCGCGAGTCCGACTCGCACTTGGCCGGTTTTATAACTAATGGGTTTTGCAACGCTATTGAAGATAGACAATAAATTTATATACATTTGGGGATAGAATTAATTGTATAAGTAACTAGGTACCTACCATCGTAATAATATTGACAGTTTAAATTTAAGATTATTATAATAACCTAAGTTAGGTATAACTACTTTACAAGGTATTCTTTTGATTCCATAATTAAATGAACAATGACCACAGTAAACAGCTGCCTTTATTCATGAAGGTTTGATGTAAAGCTGCGTGCTCATTACAGTATAATGTTCGGTATGCCAGCTGATAACACACCGAATGTTACACTTGGAAAAAAAACAAACAGACTTAAAATTATGGGTGACGTTTTAACTGACTTTATGAATATGAGGAGTTTCCTAATTCAACCCGTAGGTTTGTTTTATTTTTTAAAGTTTTGGTTTATTAATCTAAACTAATGTACAGTCCTACCTGCTCACTACCATCTATTGAGCAGTATTGTTTCAATATTATATAAAATATTTCTGAAAAGGCCTTTTCGGAATTTACCCTGGTCTGCGTGTAACTAGGATCGCCTCCAGTTCATTGTATGGTACCCATAACACAAAGGTTCCTTAGTTTCGGATCATACGACGAGTATGTGCTGTCTGGCCATATTTATATTTAACTAACTGTGCTCGCGACTTCGTACGCGCGAAATTTAGGAACCCTAATTTTATTCAATTTTCTTTTTTTGTTATCGGTTGGAACCTTCTGAAATCGGTAAAGTAATTCCCAAGTTATGGCGTGACCAAGAGAAATAGGGATTATTTTTTATACAGGCTGTACCAGAAGTCCGAAATAATACTTTACCGTTAGCATGTGTCGGGTATACAACTGAATGGCAAACATTTTTTTTATCACAATTCGTAAATGATATTTAGATTTTTTTGTCGCCGCCTATTCTGAAATCTAGCTATTTCTCATGTCCTATGTAGCTATAACTATAGCTAATTGTAGGCATCTCTTGAGATGCCTACAATTAGCTATAGTTTACATTGTTAAATAGAGTTACAGGTGTGTCCTAAGCCCAGAATGGGTACAATACTTGTTACGGCGCCATCTAGTGATCAAAATGAAGGGCCTAAGTTAGCCACTTGTCACTGGATGGTGCCACTACAGTACACCGTCTATTGATGGCAGCCTACCATAGACACAGGCTACGCTATCATAGACAACAGCAAATGTCATTGTCAACATAAAGTCCATTTCACGAAAGAAGTCCCGCGGACAATTGTGGAACTAAATTTGACAGATGGGGAGATCGGCCATGTTGTCGTTTGTCGATGTTATCAATTTGCGTTTGTTGTGGTAGATATTTTGTGAGTTTATTATTGGATTGGTGCGTTATAAGGTTTATTTACGATGCCAAAAGTTGTAAAAAGTGCAGGTCGAGAAATGATATTAAAGGTGAATGAGTTCTGTGAAGCGGAACACAAGAATCACGGTGTTTTAATACCAATAAACAATGTTCGCAAGAGAGTCGCCACCATGACAGGTAAATTTTGGGGCTGCCATATACAGATTGTTTCCAGATTTATTTCTTACAGATTGGAATTAAGTTTTTTTTAATGCATGATTTTTATTAAGGAAAATTTCAAAAGGAATTAACACAACAAAAAATTGATAAGTTATATACAACAATAATGTAATTAAATACGAAAATAATCATTCAAACTTGTTCATTTTATTGCAGATGTGTCAGAGAAAACTGTAACGAGAGTTACAAAAGAAGGCGCAACAGCGGCGAGTACTTATAAAGTTATCGTTAGATCCAAAATAAATTGTACGCCTAACAGAAGAGGGCTTTTGAGGAAGGCTTTTGAGACTGTTACAGCGGAAGATTGGGCAGCTCAATGTTAACATGTACAGCATTTGGAGGAAGAATATTTAAAAAATGATGGTCTTATGGATGAAGAAATGGATCGATTTATTATATCCACGGCTAGTGATAGTGAAACAGAATCTGATTCTGTTTCTATTCACTCTTCTGACAGTGATCATAGTATGACCGATCTTAATTATTCAATAAAACTTTGAATACGACTTTTAAATGGCATTTTATTTTTCCAATTTAAAGTTGATCGAACATCTCCATTTTATATTTTAGAAATTACAGGAGATTTATTTTTCACTAATCTGACCGTAGCAGTATGGACATCAAATAGGTACCTATATTAAAAATACATTGTATTATTAACAATTTTTTTCTTATTGGAGTCGTAGTAGTAATAAAATGAAAGTAAATGAACGATCAATTATTTCCCCATATTTAACCCTGGCAACATTATGTCGTGCGAATACAGCGCTGCATCTGCGGGACTTCTTTCGTGAAATGGACTTTACTCTATATATTACTATACTCTTTGACACTTTTGCTTGCTTGCGCGCCATTAGACTGCACGGAATTATATACTTGTAAAATACTTTAAAATACATTTATTACGGAAGAAATTGTTTTTCCTATCCCAATACCACTACCATCGGCAAGACGATTGAACCACGGGACACGAGCGTACAATACTTGTGACAAATATTCAAAGGTCTGTAACTCAGAAACTATGATAGTTAGGTATAGTGTGTCTTCACTGCACATCTACATAATCACCTACCAAATATGTAATAATAATAAAACATCATCACGCCTGTATTCCCCGAAGGGGTAGGCAGAGGTGCACCGTAGTGCGCCCACACTTCGCCGATGTATTTTTGGTCCCAATGTAATAGGGGGCGGGCCTATTGCCATTATACCGGGCACATTCTCCCTCAATACGAGGGAGATTTTTGGGCTATAGTTCACCACGCTGGCCCAGTGCGGGTTGGTGAACTTCACACGCCTTTCTATAGACGTGCAGGTTTCCTCACGATGTTTTCCTTCACCGTTTCATAGCATGTGGTAATCTCGGATGAAAATGAGATTCGCACATAAACCCAGAGGTGCGAGCCGGGGTTTGAACCTGCACACTTTGATTTGCAAGGCGTGCGTTCGACCACTCGGCTACCACTGCTTCTTCTTCTTCTTCTTCTGCTGCAAATATGTACCTAAAATATTATTTCGGACTTCTGATACACACTGTATATATATAGATTATTTACGAAATTGGCTCAATATATTTTACTTTACGATATTACAGTCCGGTCGATCGACACCTTTATAGTCGTGACCTATCACATAGCGTTTGATGTCATGCTGTGTACAGCATTGAAATGTCACCTTGGCGTCAGCCCGAGAGAACACACCCAATCTCCAAACACTAAGTTAAAGCCCCCTCCCACACTGGCGCGTCAAGACGCACGCATCGAATCTTATGTCAATACCGAAACTAACTTCTTAACTAACTTTTGGATGGAATAAGATGAGAAATGGCTGCGCCTGCGATTAGCTGGTATTTAGGCCAATGTTGAGTTATTAATAGTGTACGCGAAGTGTGCTGGTCCCTGGTTGGGGGTGTAAATTAAAGGGGGGGAATCCGCAATTAGGCTTCTAGTAACAGGGGGTATCAAAGGGCAAGGGTCAGGTCAGTGTCACGCGGGTACGATACCATTGAGTTGACGTAGGCACAGTCCTCCGGCGGTGGCTGGGTCGTCAGGCTGGCTGGCACTAACACAATAGGGTCTTTTAGGTTCACACACTCTCAGTATCGCACACGATTATATAAATGTCCGCAGATTAGGTTCAGGAGCGCAAACAAGAGGCGTCCAATCCACACGACGGTCAGTCAGTTCACACGTCAGGGGGGAAAGAGACAGGGCAACAAAATATCAGGGTCCTCGGGGGTAGATAGGTATTTGAGGAGGAGTTTTGGCACATCTACCTACAAGGTAAATTATAAACTAAATAATAGTCACGATTTTTTTTATAAATAGGTACACTTAATAATTCAAATTGGATGATAACAGTGATAAAGATGGCGGATGATCTATAATACTCTTGGTGATTTTACCAAAACATTAATTAGGAAAAAAAAAAAAAAAAGAGTCGACGCGTGGGGGCCTGACTTTTACCTCAAAAATTCGATGCTTATGTATATTGACACAGAGTTCGTTTTGGTATGAGAAAATATTTAGACGCGCGAGTTTTGACGCCCCAATGTGCCCAGGGCTTTGACAGTCAACTTGCGTCTACACCTCATCGTTTATGTAACACAATAGACAGTTTATTATTATGAAAATCTTAATTTTTATCCTCTATTAGGGGTTTTTATGGAGATAACATATGGCTATCATCAGTAACATCGTTTTAACACAACCTTGTAAAAACCGGCCAAGTGCGAGTCGGACTCGCGCACGAAGGGTTCCGTACCATTCTCTATTAAAACGGCAAAAAAATGACGTTTGTTGTAAAATTTGCCCTTAAATATTTATTTTATTCTGTTTTTTAGTATTTGTTGTTATAGCGGCAACAGAAATACATCACCTGTGAAAATTTCAACTCTCTAACTATCACGGTTCATGAGATACAGACTGGTGACAGACGGACGGGCGGACGGACGGACAGCGAAGTCTTAGTAATAGGGTTCCCGTTTTACCTTTTGGTACGGAACCCTAAAAATGGTTAAGGAACTATGGTAAAAACTGCGTTACTTCCATTTTAGTGTTCCGTGTTAGGTTCACAGGTATGTCTCATACAATATTTGCTAATACCAAAACAACATGTATCAGCTTATAGAAGAAGCATATTTTCAATGACGTCATTCAATTCGTTAGCGTCACTAACGAATTTAGTTGCATAGCTCATACCACACTAAATCAATCTTTATATACAGGGTGTTTCAGAAGTTCGAAATAATACTTTGGATACATATACGGCAGCTCATATGTGGATCCTTAGTGAAGACAGTTTATACCTAACTATCATAGTTTCTGAGTTACAGACCCTTGAATATTTGTCACAGGTATCGTGTTCTGGCCTTTGGGTACATCCATAACCCTATTCAGCAGTGTAAACTACACTAATTAGAGGCGGCTACCAATATTTACAAAACAGAACATGCTAATTTACATAGGACTACGAGATATTACGGGTTATAGACGACGAAAAAAAAGCAGGAAAAACATGGTCGAATTTCAATCAAATTTTTATACCATTCAGTTGTATACACGATACCGATGCTAGCGTCCAAGTATTATTTCGGACTTCTGATACACCCTGTATATTGACACAGAGTTCGCTTTCGCCTAGGGGCTGTGATCCCCACTGTGTAAATTATTTGGTAATAAAAAAACCTCTAACAAAATTATCATTGATCAAATTTAATATCATTCATTAATATAAAACCAAAAAATCTCATTTACACCTTGATTTTTAAATGGCAATTTTTTCAAAATATGGCACAATGGCGTCCAAGATAATAGTCAATATTTAACACTTATTACTAAAGTTACAACTATCTAGCCAACTAAAACATTAATAACGATATTTACATTAAAATAATGTCTTTCTTTTATTAACCGACTTCAAAAAGGAGGAGGTTCTCAATTCGACCCGTATGTTTTTTTATTTTTTTTATGTATGTTACCGCATATCTCCGGCGTCTGTCGACCGATTTCAAAATTTTTTTTGAGGTTTGCTAGGAAATTTTTCAAGGTTGGTCCCATTTCAAAAATATTATCAGAAATCTAACCCCTTGGGGGTGAAATGGGGGGTTGAAGGTCGCATAATTTCAAAAATATTTTTTGAACGACTTGAAACTTTGTATATGTATTTAACATACAAAATAAAAAAACACGTCTTTCAGGAATTTTGAAAGAAAAAATATGTAGGGGGTGAAATAGGGGTCCAATCCGGACTACAGCATATCTCCGGCGTTAGTGAACCGATTTCGAAAAATCTTTTTTTGTTTAATACGGATTGTTAACAAAGATCGAAACCCATCCCCAAAGGGGTGGAAAGGGGGGGTGAGGGGGGTGATTTTTTTTTTGGTTGTAAATTTTTAGTTTTTTAGGGCTGTTATAAGGTGATAATATTTGCAAATTTTCAACGATTATTGACACTAAAAATCGTGAAAAAAAATTATTTTTAACAAAAAACAAAAACCGACTTCAAAAACCTAGGTGCACTAAAAAGCTACAAATAACCTTACAATTCATTACATTTGGAGTCGGTGCCAATTCATGTGTGTATTTGCCTTGTCCGACGTTGATTGGCACCTACTCCAAATGTAATGAATTGTAAGGTTATTTGTAGCTTTTTAGTGCACCTAGGTTTTTGAAGTCGGTTTTTGTTTTTTGTTATTATAAACCAATATTAAGCATATAACTATAATAACAATACACTAACAATCTGAAAACATCAATAGCGCGATTCAGAATATTTACTAACGTCTTCTTATTATGGCGATTTTGTTGAAGTTCCCACGGCACACACTAGATGGCAGGATATATCACAGTTCACAATATCTCCAATAGATGTCAGTTGTATTAAAATTTAATCGCCGACGTACCAGGAAATGCAAACAGCATCCAACGATGGTTCTACAGCGAATACCGTAAAGTTTGGCTAACAAAGTCTTCATTGAAACGCAAACACCATAATTAGTATCGGCACAGCTAGTACGCAGAACATGTAGATTGAGGTCCTCGGCTCGCATTCTGATATAATTACGAACTGTTCGTTCCACAGCGAATCGTTGTCACGTAACGGCACTTCTAGAACTACCTGGAAATATAAAGTTAATTGTACTATTTAATTTGCATAACTGCACCCTGTCTTGCAGCAATGTTTTCAAGCTTTATATTAACTTGCAGAATGTAAGTCCGGGTGGAATCTTGCAACTGAATTTTAAATCAGTTATCGTTAACCGATTGAGCTGAAATTTGGTATACACGCTTACTTTGGATGACAATGCATGCTTAGCTATGTGACCTAATTCTAATTCCAATATGGCGGATCATCCAAGATGGCGTAATAGTTATTTTTTCTGCACTACGACAGTATGGGTATCAAACGAAAAGGCTTGCTGAGGAAAACAAGAAAGCTAAGGGCAATCAAATAAAAGCTTGTTTATAAAAAGTTTTTATCATTATTTTAGTAATATTACTTTCAGGTTTCGACAGTTAACACTACCTTCATGCAGTTTACTCAATACAAAATTTATCAAAAACCGGCCAAGTGCGAGTCAGACTCGCGCACGAAGGGTTCCGTACCATTATCTATATAAAACGGCAAAAAAATCGCGTTTGTTGTATGGGGGCTCCAAATATTTATTTTATTCTGTTTTTTAGTAATTGTTGTTATAGCGGCAATAGAAATACATCATATGTAAAAATTGCAACTCTCTAACTATCACGGTTCATGAGATACAGCCTGGTGACAGACGGACGGACGGATGGACGGACGGACGGACGGACGGACGGACGGACGGACGGACGGACAGCGAAGTCTTAGTAATAGGGTTTCCGTTTTACCCTTTGGGTACGGAACCCTAAAAACTAGCAAAAAAGCACGTTTGTTGTATGGGAGCCCCCTTAAATATTTATTATATTTAGTTTTTTAGTATTTATTGTTATAGTGGCAACAGAAATACATAATCTGTGAAAATTTCAACTCTCTAACTATTACGGTTTATGAGATACAGCCTGGTGACAGACGGACGGACGGACGAACAGCGAAGTCTTAGTAATAGCGTTCCCGTTTTACCCTATGGGTACGGAACCCTAAAAATTGACAGTTACTATTGAAACATTGGTGATAAGGCCCATTAAGTGTTTTGCTGTCTTTCTCACTGTGTCAATGTACGAGTAGGATGGACAATATTTTAAATTATAATTTCAGACATTATTTTCGGCAGACAACACAATTAATCCCAATCCAACGGCCCCAAAGGCTGAGAGTGCTCAGAGTTAGGCGTAAAAAACAGTTAAGTAAGTTTGATTCAAGAAACCTATTCCTAAAAGATGAAATTTTAATAGATGAACACGTTATCTTCAAGTCAATCATCTATACAAATAAATAAAATTGGAGTGTCTGTTTGTAATATCAAAATAACACTTTTTTACCAAATGCGTATGAAAGTATATACGATACCTATAACGAAAACGCAATTTTAAAAATGTTTGTCTGTCTGTCTGTCTGTCTGTTTGTTTGAGGTAAACTTCTAAACGGCTGAACCGATTTCAATGGGACTTTCACTGACAGATAGCTGACGTTCCAAGGCGTAACTTAGGCTACTTTAATTTTAGAAAAAGCATTAGGGTTCCGCGGGAAAAACATAATACCCATATTTCCGGGTAATCTCCCTAAAGTCCACGCGGGCGAAGTCGCGGGCACAGCTAGTTTATATATATACATGGAACCATTATGTCATGTGGTGAATAAAATCAGTATCAAGTGGTTTGATTGTTATGGACTCGAGGTGACGTTAGTTCTGACGGCTTAATTAATATCTTGTTAATGATAGTTTATGTGTGGTAAATACATATAACATTGCATATTATGATGGTCCTGTTGATAAAACACTCGATCTGTGCGTGATGACCTGAATACAGGATATATAGTTTTATTCTAGGACGTTCATTTTTCATTTTTGCAGTTAATAAAAAGCTGTTTTGAATTACGGTTACTTCAATTTTATTTATTTATTATATATAGATAGATGTATGCATAGTATATAGTTTTGTCATTTTCACCTTGATAAATAATAAATCAGTTTTCACAGGGTTTATTAATTAATTATTTATTAATAGCAGTGGTAGCCGAGTGGCCGAACGCACGCCTTGCAAATCAAAGTGTGCAGGTTCAAACCCCGGCTCGCATCTCTGGGTTTATGTGCGAATCTCATTTTCATCCGAGATTACCACATGCTATGAAACGGTGAAGGAAAACATCGTGAGGAAACCTGCACGTCTATAGAAAGGCGTGTGAAGTTCACCAACCCGCACTGGGCCTGCGTGGTGAACTATAGCCCAAAAATCTTGTGCCCGGTATAATGGCAATAGGCTCGCCCCCTATTACATTGGGACCAAAAATACATCGGCGAAGCGTGGGCGCACTACGGTGCACCTCTGCCTACCCCTTCGGGGAATACAGGCGTGATGATGTATTTATTTTGTATTTATTAATTAAATTGTAGGTACATTGTTTAACCATTTTAGGTACACGCACGAGCGCTGAAGCTTTTTGAAGACTGCAATATCAGCGTTGCCAACATAAAACAATGTATTTATAGTAAAAATATTAATCCTTAAGGAATGTTTAACACGCCGGTTTGGACAAAACTTTGCGGCCGTTGGATGGAGTGTTTATCAAGCGATTATCATGCATCATTCATAAATAATAAGGCTTGTTTTGCCATACCTTCTGGCTGGAGAATATATCGAGCTGTAAGTCACATCGCTCAGTACTGTTAGTGCACTCGCGCAGCTTGCTTCTGGCGACATCATAACGCGTCTTCTGCAGCTCGAAGCGAGCTCTGATGAAGTTCCGCTGTTTCTCGTTCTCAGAGTTGAATACGAAGAAGTAGTAACCGTTCGCTGGCACCCTGAGGAAATATAATATTGTTACAAGAACACTAAGCAGTGGTAGCCTAGTTGGTAGACCGCCCGCCTTGACCGTAAGGGTTGCAAGTTTAAATCCCAGGCCCGCACCTCTGATTCTTATATACGAATTTTAAATAATGATTACCACTTCTTGAACAGTGAAGAAAAACATCGTGAGGAAATCTGCACGTCTATTGAAAGGCGTGAGACGTTCACCAAACTGCACTGTTGGGAGTCAGGCCTTTGGGCAGATCTAATCTTGGTGCCTTTGGTAATCTATAAGAATGAAATTGATATAATTTATATTGATTTATTACCCAACTATTATTAGGTGGGTATTATTACTAACTGAACACATCAATAAAAGCCGCAACGAATATTTATCTCAGGAACAATAAAAGTCAATCGCTTAATGGTTATTGCGGCTGCCCTCGCAACCCAGGGTTTCCGACTTTGATCTCCCAGTCTGGTCATCAACCCTATCACAAGTTCTTAGTTCAGCTGAAGGGGTTATTAGTAATTTGAAAACCCTATTTTGCTAGTAGGCTCAAAATAAACCAAATTTAGAACAGCTCTTTCAACTTACCTGTAAGTCAAAGCATTAGCTTTCGCTGCAGAGAAGGAGTCACTCTCAGATGCTTCTCTAACACAGGAGCTGTGAGGAGTAAGTGGCAGGTTCAGTATCAAGCCTTCACACTCCAGCAGAGCCTCCTCGCTGCTTGAAAACGACGACCAGAACTCGGAATTACTCATATCGAAAGGTGTACTCTCGTTTAACTGCACATGGTGTTCCGCGTAGCCGTCTGGTTCCAGGCCCTTAAAAAATCATCACACCTGTATTATTTGAACTGGTAATTTACTTTATTGATTATAGGACGACAGATTAGTTTAGTGGTTTGAGCATAGACCACTTGGCTCACTGGTCCGATTCCCATAAGCGACAAATTTCGGAAAAGTACTTTTCAGAATTCTGAAAAGCACTTTTCTGAAATTTGTCGCTGTCTGTCTATCCACTGTATGTTGCCCATAGTACATGCATTGCTTAGTTTGAGATCATCAAAAAAATATTGGGGTGGTTGCTTTGTCACTCCCATCCATGGTAAAAGGTTAACCTAACACGCATATTGGGACACAGCTGGGAGAAGTAAGGCAAATCCAAAGATTACACAGAATATAGGTTTCTGCTAAAGCCAATACCACCACGCTGTAAACCCTCAACCTTTGAATCACGAGGCGAGGCCATACTAATGGACTGCTGCCACAAAATTAGTAGTGCTATCAAATTCTCAGTCTAAGGGTATTGCGTTATGGACGTTAACTAGCAATTCTTCAAATGCTAATTACTAGGCTAGGCCTAATTACAGAAGTCCATAGCAATTAACAGCTAAATAAGGTTAAGTTCGTCTAATAAACGACTTTGAATACGTGTTTGTGGAACTATTAAATTTTTCCTATTATTATCCACAGTAAAGAGAATTAGTCCTTGGTTTCAACAGATTTATGCAGAACCCACGCTCGCCAGTCGTTAAAGCTTACGTAAAATATGGGTATGACTATATTTTCGAATTTTGATGTGCAAATGTCAATTTCAATTATGAATACCACTTGCTACAACAACAAGTAATGCATACTTCTTCGGCGGCGTAGTCCCTAGCTTCATCGTCTTCATTGAACTGCTTTTCGAGTTCTATCTGACCCAGCATTAACTCTCTCTTGCTTCGAGCCTCCTCTCTCGCATTACGCCGTTTTTCTGCCAAACCAATAATGATAGGTACACAAATAGCTTTAAACACCTAGTAAAACAGTGGTAGCCAAGTAGTCGAACGCACGCCTTACAATCAAGGGGTGCAGGTTCAAATCCCGGCTAGCACTGGGTTTATGTGCGAATCTAATTTTCATTCGAGATTACCACTTGCTATGAAACGATGAAGGAAACCATCGCGAGGAAACCTGTACGTCTATAGAAGTGCGTGAAAAGTTCTAATAACGTCCAGAAAACACTGGGGTGAGCGAATCCACTTGACTGTTCTTTGAAAATGTACTTTGTGATAATATACATAAAGACTGTTTTTTTTAAATCGTAGGCGCACACTTGACTAAATTCAATCGCGTCATCGATGATACTTTGTTGAAAAATGTGCATCTTTCATTAGTTAATACAGTTCATATTAGCATTGGCAAAAAAAATGTCGTGCCCGGGTCGTGTCGTGACGCGCCATTTTAAGCAGGGTTTAATGCCGAAGGGATTTGGCCGCAGTCCAGAGGAGTGTGGTATGCAAGGAGTTTATAACATCTTTATAGCTAAACTATACTTCTGGTGCAATAAAAATTGCTCGCATAAATTTTAAAGTGTCCAGTAAGACATTTTTATAACTGTGTGTTCAAAAAGGTAAGGTCGAGGTCGTTTAGCATCTATATATACAAATAAATAAAATTTAAGTGTCTGTTTATTATGTCAAAATAACATCTTTTTACAAAATGCATACGAAAGGTGTTTATTTTGGGTAAACTCCCAAACGGCTATTTTAGAAAAATAGTTTAGGTTCCGTGGAAGAGATAACCCATTTGTTCCGGGTAATTAGGGTTCCTAAATTCTCAAAATAAACAAAAGCTGACTTCAAAAGTCTAGGTGCACTTAAAAGCTACGGGTGAGGCGTATTTATCGGAACACGTAAAAATAACAGGTATTTACATGTCACTGTTCCGTACTGTTATATGCAGAACAAAATATCTGTTATCTCAAGTAATAAACTGTTCTGGTGGTCTTTCCGATAATTCAGTCACTAAAGAATCAACTGTGACGCGGAACAATGTGTTAAAACTATACATAACGTCATAATTTATTTTAACATACATAAATACATATACATATACTCACGCCTGTATCCCATGGGGGTAGGCAGAGACTACCGTTTGCCACATGCTACGATCCCGACATACCTCTTTCGCTTCATCCACAGTCATACATCTTTTCATGCACTTTCGTCGGTTTAGGGTGCTACGGACTTGACGTTTCTGTAAAAGACCGTTAATCCGGTCGTGAAAGGTCCTCCTCGGGCGCCCTCTTCCGACATTTCCACTCACGTTTGCCTGGTATATTTCTTTCGTCAGTCTACTTTCATTCATCCTCTCTACATGGCCAAACCACCTCAACATACTTTTCTCAATCTTAGTCACCACATCATCCTTCAGCTTACATTCATCTCGTATCTTGCTATTCCTCAACCGGTCAGCAATGGTGACACCACACATAAATTAAATTAAAATTAAAGTTATTTTAATTAGATTAAAAATACCTATGCTTATTCTGTGAGTTAATAGAGGTCGTTTTAGTATTGGTAAAAAATTGGCGCGCTGTTTGACGCCTGCCTTTTAGTCGATGACTCACAATTAACTTTATCATGACGGAAAAGTAAAGAGTATGTCGGTATGCTTTTCTTTGTGAAGCATGTGATGGAAACTTACGTTGTCTTTGGCCCCTGGTCTTCTCCTCATCAATGGCTTCTACCAGCACCTTCCGGAGCCTGTCCAGTTCTTCACTGCTGCCAGTCACTGCTGACATTATATCTGTCTTAGGTTCTGATGGAGTCTGAAATATTAAACCAGATTTTTTTTTTAATCTGTTTGAGCTGATCTGAAAAACTCTACGGATTAGACAGAGTATATCCGCCGTTAGTATAAGTAGATCTAGAATATTGTAAGGTGAATACTTAAGTTTATTGTCTCACTCTGCAGTCCGATTAAAATGCCGTTAAGTGACGTTTTAGCTAATTTGAGCTCTTACATGAAAGCCAAACATTTTCTCAATCGGCCAGTCTTGGTTTTACTTTTCTCTGCATCACCCTAAGATTGATTGGTAGAGAATGCCTTTTGCATTAAGTCCGCCTTAGTACATCTTTGTGCTAAAGTCTTAATTAATAACTATATAAATAGTTATCAAGATACGTGGAGACTAATATCTGTGCGTTCACAATTTGTAAGGGCATCACTTTCAGCATATTTGTTTGTATTTTAAAATCAGATGTATTCATCTAAATAACGTCTTAAAAGTCGGAAAATGAAACGTTTTATTTATAAGCCAGTTTTACTCTGATTATTCTAACATTTATAGTTATTAAGATAAATAGATACCAATATACGTCTTCATAATTTCTTGCGAGATCAATTTTCGCATTTTGCTTGTAGCTCAAAATTGGGTTTACTAAGTCAGTAGCCTTTTACCCATCGGACGGCAGCACTGTCAATGTAACTAAAACTATTGCTGATAAATGTATACCTGGTCATGGTACTCCACGCCCATAGTTTCATGTAACTTTATTAACACCCTCTTCCCCTTATCTCCGAGGGCTTGCAGCCTTTTGAGAACATCTTCGAACACTTCCCTCGAGTTCGGCTCTATGTCTGCACTCTGGAAATGATCAAAGCGTGTTTAAGATCCCAGCTAAATCGACCCAAGTCTAGCACACGCGCCAAGACAAGAACTATGTCCTTTCCTCTTTTCTCTCTTTCGCGAGTGACAGATAGAAAATGTTCATATCTCACTTTTTCCTTGTCACGACCGGTTGTGCTAACAAAACAGTTGATGTAATTCTATACGTAATCAACAGATCAATTTATTTTTAAAATTTTTGGGCGAATTAAATCCATGAAATTCTTGAAGACAGTTCATATCGAAAGTTTAACCCCAAACGTCAATGTTGTTTTAAACAATTTACTCTGGTATTGAGCCAAAACAAACTCATTGTATGGAAAATCAGGCTTAAGAAAGAGTTTTTTTCTGAATTAGCCCTGGTTTGAGTTTTGACCGCAAGGAATTGATTAGAAATCTCATTCCAATTTATGTTTTGGTGGTGTTTGGTGTTTATAAAACCTAGACAATCATTTAGGTATCTTATTTGTAAAGCAGCAAAACCAGTTTTAGTTAAATAGTGAATATTATCTTTCTGTAATAAAGGTAAATAAATATAACGTGCTTGTTAGTTACTGGGTATACAGGATGTTTCAAAAGTCCGAAATAATACTTTGGGTACATATACGGCAGCTCATATGAGGATGCCTAGTGAAGACAGTTTTTACCTAACTATCATAGTATCTGAGTTACAGACCTTTGAACATTTGTCACAGGTATCATGTTCTGACCTTTGGGTACATCCATAACCCTATTCAGCAGTGTAAACTACACTTATGAGGGGCGGCTACCAAAATTCACAAAACAGAACATGCAAATTGTACATAGGACTCGAGATATTACGAGTTAAAAAAATTGACGACGAAAAAAAAGTTGGAAAATCATGGTCGAATTTCAATGAAATTTTTATACCATTCAGTTGTATACACGACACTGATGCTAGCGTCCAAGTATTATTTCGGACTTCTGATACACCCTGTATAGGTATAAAACATCGAAGGAAGTAAGTATTAGCAAAAATACATCTTCAAATATTTTTATCAGAATAAAAACAAATATAATGAACGTAAACATTATGTACAGAGATAACAATAATTATTATAATGTTGTACCTATTGATTGATAAGTAATTTTGCACATGTAAAATAGCCAAAAAAAAAGTTAATATTTGTGTGATAATCTCAGGAGCCATAACTAGTGAACTTGAGAACAAGATAAATAACAACAACACTGACACCAATTATGTTTTATCTTACAAACTACGATTTAACCAAAAGGCAACAAGGCACAAGTATTGTTATCTTGCTCACACATTACGACCCTGAAAAGGACGGTAATACATTTAGTGTTGTGTAATTTATTTTAGTTAACGAAATCATCAACGGCATCATTGCCAATTGCCATAAACTTATGCCTGATGTTATATAAGATCAAATCGGCGATACGTTAACCAGATGCATGCCATTGAATCCAGGCGTTAAAAAATAATTTCGTTACTGGTAATTTTCCTAGAATTAAGACGAAAAATTTTCTCGAACGGAAGGGTTCTGTAAAGCCTATTTAGATTATTTAAAACTTTACAGACGCCGAGGTTTGTTGAGTGGAGTGCAGTTTGAAAACCGGCACAATTGTAGGAACGGGAGAGTAAAAGTACGTAACTAGGAGGTACGTTTAATGAAAAGTTGTATTTTGTTTTTTTTCTTTCCCTTTTGATTATTATCATTATAAGAAGCTCTAAAGGCAACTAGAGCTATTATATCCCTCGTCTACATCTATCTCTATTTGAAGTACTGGCGATTAAAAAAAGTTAAAAAATACTTTTTAAAACCAATCTTATAATTAATTGCCCTTAGTTTTCGTGATCTCCTCAGCAAGCCCTTTCATTTGATACCCGTACTGTGGTAGTGCATAAAAATAACTATTCCACCATCTTGGATGATCCGCCATATTGGAATTAAAATGACGTCACATAGTTAAGCATGCATTATCATCCTTAATAAGCGTGTATACTAAATTTCAGCTCAATCGGTTAAAGATAACTGATTTAAAATTCAGTTGCAAGATTCCACCCGGACATACATTGCAAGTTAATATAAAGCTTGTAATAAAAATGATTATCCCGATGAGTTCCTTCCCAAATCTGATCAGATCGTGGTTTTATCCAGTAGTGGCATATACGCGGAAAACAAATTATAACTTGACAATTAGCAAATGCCCCCGTAGGCCTATACAAACAATGATTTCACTTTAACTTTATAAGCATGACAATTGAATAATTTACAGCCCATTATATCATTTTACATTGTAATAAAGACCGTATAATAATTGCACGGCATTAACATTATTTGAATCGTAAATATCATTTATATCATATAGCAATAAATTCTAATACGGTAATCGCTAGTACGCACAGTGCGTTCTAAGTCAATACAAAGAGCACACGTCAAGATAACTGCGTTGTCTTTCGATTTGATAACTAAATCCACCCTGATAAGTAACTTTCCACTTTCGACTACACATATTTAATAGTTGTCTAATACAATGTTGTTTTACTGTGGTTATCAGAAGTCCGAAATAACGCTTGGTTCCGAAGAAACCGAATGGTTATAAGAATTAAATTAAAATTGGAACATGAAATTAGCGCGACCAAAAGTAATCATGAAATTTTTGCCGAGACGTCATCACACAAAAACTTTCATCCCCTATTTCAACCCCTTACAACCCTGTTTCGAATTAAAAAGTAGCCTAAGTCCTTTCTCAGGCTTTAGAATATCTCTGTACCAAATTTCATTCAAATCAGTTCAGTAGTTTAGGCGTGATTGCGTTACACACAGACGGAGTTACTTTCGCATTTATAATATTAGTAAGGATTAGGCTTTTAGTAAGAAGCTATAGATTTTGGTATTACAAACAGACTCTACAATTTTATTTATTTCTATGTATTTGCGTGCTGGAGTATATGTTTTTTTCAAGTTTAAGGTAGAACTTACCATTGTTGAATATTTCGTTGGAACTTCTGTCAGTGTGATAGTAGTACCTTCAATACTAGCTTTACTAGTACTTTCAATTACTTCTGTTGCTACCTCAATAGCGCTTTCACTGACGTCTTCAACTGGATCTTTAGGATTAGTGTCTGTTATGTTTCTTTCATCAGCTACAGAATTTGGTTTTGTTATATTTTCATTAACAATTTTATTTTTTATTGTTGCATTCTCGTTTTGAGTATTAATGTTTTTATTTGGAGTCATTTCGCTATTGTTTCCGTCAATATCTGAAAAAAATATTGCTTGGATATTAGCAAAGATTTTGGATATTGCCGTAGAAGTAGCGATACATAGTAAAACAACACTCTAGGACGTACGGTGACCACAGATTATCTCACAAAACAAGCACTATAATTTGGTACAATCGAAATGCTACAAAGGTTGCACTATTGACAGAGGCCGAGTATGCTTCGCGAGGACTGTATCGCTATTTATCATAGAGCTATGCTATCTATACTTTTGGTTAATCGGTGGATTTTAATGTGTACTGGGTCCACGACCCTCAAACGTATAAGGGCTTTTAGATGTTTATAATTAAAGAGTGAATTTAACAGATATCCTTAAGTTTATGATTGTACTGACTGAATTTATAAATTCCACCAACCATAAATCTTCTCAATCACATCAAAAAGATAATACATCATCATCATCACGCCTGTATTCCCCGGAGGGGTAGGCAGAGGTGCACTGTAGTGCGCCCACACTTCGCCGATGTATTTTGGTCCCAATGTAATAGGGGGCGAGCCTATTGCCATGATACCGGGCACATTCCCCCTCAATACGAGGGAGATTTGGGCCATAGTCCACCACGCTGGCCCAGTGCGGGTTGGTGAACTTCACACGCCTTTCTATAGACGTGCAGGTTTCCTCACGATGTTTTTCCTTCACCGTTCAGCAAGTGGTCATCATTATTGAAAATGACATTCGCACATGAAAATTAACTCAGAGGTGCGAGCCTGGGATTTGAACTTGTACCCCTTACGTTCAAGGCGGGCGTTCTTGCCCGCGAGGCTACCACTGTTTTCAAATCTATATCAATATATATATATCTACTAGCTGTGCCCGCGACTTCACCCGCGTGGACTTTAGGGAGATTACCCGGAAATATGGGTATTATGTTTTTCCCGCGGAACCCTAATGCTTTTTCTAAAATTAAAGTAGCCTAAGTTACGCCTTGGAACGTCAGCTATCTGTCAGTGAAAGTCCCATTGAAATCGGTTCAGCCGTTTAGAAGTTTACCTCAAACAAACAGACAGACAGACAGACAGACAAAAAAATTTAAAATTGCGTTTTCGTTATAGGTATCGTATATACTTTCATACGCATTTGGTAAAAAAGTGTTATTTTGATATTACAAACAGACACTCCAATTTTATTTATTTGTATGTATGTATATGTATATGTATGTATGTATGTATGTATGTATATGTATGTATGTATGTATATGTATGTATGTATGTATAGATGTATAGATATCAAAAAGATCTGTCAATATTATCCGTGGTTTATGTTATCTTGTTTTATTATACTGATATAGTTATTGATTGTTAATCAGCTGAAGAATCTTGTTTCAAAATAGAATTACATTTATCATGGCAGATAACATCACTGCGTAATGCCCCCGTTTATAGGCGAGAGTTGCATAGTTCCTATATTCCCTTACATAATTTAATATGACTATTCATAATAAGCCCTAGAAAACGCATGTCGAAATGCGCGTCCTTTTTATTGCCAATAAAAAAACGATCTGTATTCACTCTGCCAAAGAGTACATTTTTCAACCGTCATAACGCGAATTTAGTCGCATACTCCAGGGAATAAGCTTGACTTTATTTGAAAATGTACTCCGATATGATTAACATAAAGATTGAATTTCTATGGTAAAAGCCGCACGACCATCAATATTTGCTCGCGTTGTAAATGATACTTCGTTGAAAAATGAGCCTTTTTACGAGTTAATAAAGTTAGTTTTGGTATTGGCAGATTGTTGGTCAAAAGCGTCTGGGCGAGCCTATTTGCGCTAGTATTTAAGCCCCAGCCCTAACGTTTGCCAATACCAAAAGGAACTGTATTGTCTCATAGAAAAAGATCACTCTTCAACAAAATTCCATTGCCTCCGCTAGGGATCTTGGCTACGTGTTCCTGTGACTTTTACTACAATAATTCAATCTTTATGTACATACCACACAGACTTCGTTTTAGTATTGGCAGCAGTTTTGCAGCGTGGCCTTGGCGCAAATACTTACGTAGTAGGTACTGTATTCTACTCGAAGCTTACATGAGTCCTAAAAGTATTTGTGCTTACTAACCTTCGAAAGACAGCCATTTGCGTTCGTCTTTGTCCACATTAGCATCTCTGTGTCTATGCAACGCTGGTAACGATACTATGTGCGATGGAGGATGGTACTCCTGAGCTTGTTGCACCTTAGCGACCTGTCGCATCGCGTGTAGACGCTCCAAAATCATTCTTAATTCCTATGGAATATGAATTGGAATCTATTAGCAAAAGATATAATCTATCCATATCGTGAACTTAGTCTATAAATAATAACGGTCAGGTTATTATTTATAGAACTTTAAACCCATCTACCAAACATTTACAATAACATTTTCCAGGACGAAAATGTCCTGTAACGCGATTTCGTAATGTTCTAATATTTTTTGCCAATTGTTAATGTTAATGATTTCCTTACCTTAGGGTCGTGGTCAGTGACATCAATGGCCGGGATGCTCTCGGACGATGATGAGGTCACGTTGGCCGCGTTATTCGGGTCGTGGAAGCTCACCCCGGCCTTCTGCCGCCGCATCGCCCCTGGATTGATGGCATCCTTATTTAGAAACGTTCATATGTACCAGGGACATAGAAACAACGTGGAGTGCAGAATTTCATCTCTGATAGTATGTATTTCAAGATAAATTTTGCAATTACTGGCTAAGGTATTTTTATATACCAGGGACACAATACAATGAAAATCCCCTTAGCATCTCCTTTACATATTTGTTTTAAATATTTGACAGTGTACTTGGTATACGAACTGGCCAAATGTATATATTATTAAAACAATACTGCTTAACAGATGTAGTGGTAAGGCCTGTGTTCCTGATAGCACGGTCACAGTCAAGATAAACTTAACAATAATTGGATAAGGCATTTCCTTCTACTAGGGACACAGAAATTTACCGAGGTCAGTGAATTGATGATAGTGTATTTTCTGATGGAACAGGAGTTTTTTTAGGTGTTTTAGGAGAGATTAGCAGCAAATCCTCTATTTGATCCAAAGATTAACACAGCTGAAAGTAGGCTTGATATTAAAGCATGAAATAAGTTAATGTTTTAATTTTGGGAAAAAAATAATTAAGTTATCGATATTAAGTCTCCATAAAAAGATTTCATATACTGTACGAAGGGTAGTAGGCTTGTTATACCTAATCTAAAACACATTGTGTACGTTACCTGGCTGATTAGCCTTCCCGTCTTGTTTGTTCAGAAGCTGTATCTTCTCAAGCAGCGTGGTGTTGGACATGAGACCGAGGTTGTACGCCTTGAACAGCTCATCCACCTCTTCCGAGGAGTCGTCACCAATGTACGCGCACTCCTGAAGGTGTTTGTAGCCTTTGATCATTATGAGAGACGCGCCTGGGTATCTGCAGTGGAATGCTTTATTAGCTATGCTGTTAATTAAAAATCTGTGGCTCAGAAGTGGTAGCCATGTTATTAAAACGACCGCCTTGAACGCAAGAGGCGCAAGTAAAAATTCTGGGCCCGCACCCTTGAGATTTTCGAATTTCAATTGCAAATGATTACTACTTGCTAAACCGTGAAGGCAAAAATTGTGAGGAAACTTGCACGTCTATGAAAGGCGAGTAAAGTTCACCAATCGGCACTGGAACTGCGTGGTGGACTATGGCTGAAATATCTTTAGCATTAAGGGACAATGTACATTTAGCATTGGGACTAAAATACATCGGCGAAGTGTGGGGGTGCATAACTGCCTACCGTTTCAGAAAATACAGGCGTGATAATGTATTATTATTATCTCTATAGACTGCTGTGGTCTCGACAAGTCATTACTACGGGATTAGTAATGACTTGTCAGAATACATAGACTCACCTAACGCAAGTAGATACGGTGACCGAAGACCCTTTCAGTAAATAGAATCCCCAGTATTCCTTCATATCGTCTTCTAGCTCCAGCTCTCGCGTCATGGAGACAGGCACCAGGTCCTGAGTAAGCTCCGGAGGACCTGGCATCAGAAATGCGTTGAACGTCGCATTTGATCTCACCACTTGTCTCTGGAAGGAGATTGTAGATGTTGTACCTAGTAGCAGTTGAAACTTACTGTCTGTTTCATTCCCTGGGTGGTAGAGAGTATGAAAATGTACTCTATGTTAAAAGCCACTAAATTCGCTCTCGACTTTGAAAAATGTGCTTCTTTTGCAAAGAAATACAGTCCGTTTTGGTATTGGCAACGAAAAGACAGGGTGTCAATTTCGATTGTCCTCTAAAAAGACTATTCATTCAAATATCAACTTAATTACTTATGTTAGAGAATTGTATTCACAAAAGCTAATAAAACAGACTAAATTCGCAATTTATTTTCGAGTTAATGCGACACGCACTCGTTCAAGGTTTTCCTCAAGCAATCATTTCTATCTTATCCGCACGCTAAACACGACCGTAACATTTTATTATTAAGAAATAAAATAGACTTTATTAGTAGGCCGACATTTTTGCGACGCGTGCGTCGACCGATAACTTATCGAATATAATATTAATTTATAAGCCAACTTACAACGCGTTTGTTATGTCATAAAACAATAAACAATGGTATGTGAGAGGATTATCGCCCTTATGTGTTTGAAGCTTTATCTTGAGTGAGAACAGTGAAATACAGTAAACAGACTCTACAATGTAGTCTGTGTAATAACTATACAAATAATTATAATTGAAGTGCCTGTTTGTTATGGCACAATAACATCTTATTAAATGCATATGATATATACGGTATTTATAACAAAATTAGTTTGTTTAAAAAAAATGTGGATTGAATCCTTTTTGCTTCAGTACGTGTAATTAAGGTTCCTAAATTGAACGCGTAGGTAATACTACTACAGCCCTTTTAAAGTACCACTGCTGGGCACGGACCTCCCCTCAATGCGAGGGGGATTCAGGCCATAGTCCACCACGCTGGCCCGGTGCAGGTTGGCAGACTTCACACATCTATCGAGAACTAGTCTAGTTCCCACAGACGTGCAGGTTTCCTCCTTTAATAATTTAATATTTAATAATCTTGGATGAAAATGAGATTCGCACATAAATCCCAGAGGTGCAAGCCGGGGTTTCAACCTGCACACTTTGATTACAAGGCGTGCGTTCGACCACTCGGCTACCACTCCTATTGCACAGGTAATAAATATAATAATTATATTAACTGTATAATGAGTTTAATTACTACATAACAAACTATCAAGGTTGATTCCCGAGCTCTTTATATGTAGGTATGTACTTATGAATTCAGTAGGTAGGTAGGTACAATATGAATTGCAAATAAGCGCTAAGTCAACACGTGTCGGTAGTATTACGTAACTCAAACGTGGATCACTAGTCTCTATTAGTAACCATGTGTGTGATATACAGACGAAAACAATATTTTTGACAAACATAGTTAGTTGTTGGAAGTAGTTGGAAGTTTCTATGGATAACCAAAATTTCAGTTGTCATCAAAATAATATTGGAGCGATTGTTCTGTTGAGGATTCATCCTTTTTAGGGTTACGTACCCAAACGGTAAAACGGGAACCCTATTACTGAGACTTCGCTGTCCGTCCGTCCGTCCGTCTGTCACCAGGCTGTATCTCATAAATTGTGATAGTTAGAGAGTTGAAATTTTCACAGATGATGTATTTCTGTTGCCGCTATAACAACAAATGCTAAAAACAGAATAAAATAAATATTTAAAGGCTCCCATACAACTAACGTGATTTTTTGCCGTATTTATAGATTATGGTACGGAACCCTGTATGCGCGAGTCCGACTCGCACTTGGGCGGCTTTTATTTAAGGCGTGCGGGCGTTGCTTTTAGCACCGAAATTAAATCTTCGTGTATTGACACATAGTCCATTTTAGATATAGGCAAACATTTCAGCTGCCTTTGACGCCCCAGTATGTCACTTCGTTGAAGAATGAACTTTTTCTATGAGTTAATACAGTTCGTTTTATAGGGCGCTATGGAGATATTATAACGGAGATGACATATAGAGCCCACGCTGCGGATTCTTTTTCTGGTTTATCTGATTCCGCCATTGTTGTTTTCCCCTATAGTTGCCGTATACTACAGGTACATGAGATAAAAACAATGGCGGAATAATTACCGCAGAGCCATACGAAGAGCAGAGTCGTTATGGGTTAGTAGTTACTCTATGATTGACCCGCGGCTTTCTTGTGTGAATGAATGAGTGATTGAATGTAATGAAGTCGTACACACCTACCTGGCACCACGTGGTCGATATCTTACTATCTATCAGTCTCATGTCGGTCATGCTCATCGGATACATTTGACCCGAGAACACGCGGAATCTGAAACAAGAACACACTTTGAAGAGAGACGTAATATAATAAGTTCTGGTCCTAAGTTCACTAGACAACAAAGCAAAATCTTTAGGGTTCCGTACCACAAAAGGAAAAATGGAACCCTTTTAGGATCACTTACTTGTCAGTCTGTCTGTGTATCAAGTTGAAATAAAGCAGAAAATAACTATAAATAATTATGTATTAAAAAGATTTGTGGGGTTGGTGGCAAGAACGCTGGCTGCATTTCTCCGTTGAATAGCGAGTCCTATTCGTTGAGGAAATAGTCAGCCCTCTTGTCACTTGTTAGTTGTAATTAATATTAAATACTCATCACTGCTATTCCTTGCAGCTGTAACATAATCAAACTTCTATGTCAACGCCATCAAAAGATACGGCAGTTTATGTCACATATTTTGACACTAGGACGGAAATCAAAATCTATAGAGTACTTCCCTTTGTCCTAGTAACACGAAATTTGGCAAGAATAATGTCTCATATCACAAGTAAATCGAAAAATCCGAAAACCATAAATGTGTTGTTAAATAAAAACATGCGATTTTATAGTTATTAAGTTTGTACGGAATCCTAAGTGCGCGAGTCCGACTCGCACTTGACCAGTTAAAAAAAACATGAAACAACCGTTTTCACTAGCGATAGATTGCGTCACGACATCTATGGACAAGCAATAAAAACTTAATGTGTTTAGTAAAGATTGAGGTCTCTAGCAGATACCGCCATGTTGGCCTGCAAATTGTGTGAAACGATAATTAGTGTATTTACTGATCACTTAAATTGAATAATGTAGATAAGGTTTAATGAGAGGACTCTCCACGAGTGTATGTGTGTCACCACTCTACGTAGAGTGCCGGTCGATGACCGACACGACTCTAGTAAACAAATGATTCACGAACATTGTATCTTTTTCGCATGTAAAGACTGCTAGAGCAATGAGCTAGTCTTTACAACAAAAGAGCTTAACAAAATTGTTATAAATAATTTTGAATAGATTAGAATTTTTATCAGTCTGGTGTATACTAATAAAATTGACATTTTATTTATTTATTTATTTATTTTAAGCTCAACTATTACAGAGTGAAACTCCAATACAGTAGTGCTGCCGATGACCACTTAAACTATTTTAAATTATAAATATATCCTACTACACATATACATACATATGTGTTACTATGGGGAGTCTAACAAAACATGAGCTCTACTACGCATTCCGCGTTATATTTGATAAACGCTTAAGTGTTATTACTTTATTTTCATAGTAAGTTGTAAGGTACCGTTGGTACCACCCGATGACTAATATTATTTAATTACTTGACAATTTGTAAGTGCTCTCGTAGGCCTATACAAAATAAATGATTTGACTTTGACTTATAAATTTTGAACGCAATAGCTTGTGTAGGCGTCTACTACAGTACATATTATTAAGTACTATAATATCTAAGTGATTGTATTCGTTATCAAAGAAAAATATTGTTCACTAGCTGAGCCCGCGACTTCACCCACTTGAAATTTAGGAACCCTAGTTATTCATGTAAAATAAAAGTAGCCTAAAACATATTGTTTTCTTATATTTACGCGAATACTATACATTGAAATTAAACTATTTTACGGATTTTATCGCGGGAAAATAAAATAGTAAATAAACGCGATAAAATCCGTAAAATAGTTTAATTTCAATAGCCTAAAATATTTTTTATACCATCAGCTATATTCCAGTGAAAGTCCCGTTAAATTCCGTTCAGCCATTACAGAGATTACCCGAAACGAACAAGTGCACTGAAGTACAGACAAACATTTTAACATAACTTTTTGTCATAGGTAACTTATATAATAAATACTTGGTAGCCTCGTGGGCAAGAACGCCCGCCTTGAAAGTTCAAGTGGTGGTTCAAGTGGTGCAAGTTCAAATCCCAGGCCCGCACCTCTGAGATGATTTTCATGTGTCAATGTCATTTTCAACAATGATTACCACTTGCTGAACGGTGAAGGAAAACATCGTGAGGAAACCTGCACGTCTATAGAAAGGCGTGTGAAGTTCACCAACCTGCACTGGGCCAGCGGGGTGGACTATGGCCCAAAAATCTCCCTCGTAAGGAGGGGGAATGTGCCCGGTATAATGACAATAGGCTCGCCCCCTCATACATTGGGAGCAAAATACATCGGCGAAGTGTGGGCGCACTACAGTGCACCTCTGCCTACCCCTTCGGGGAATACAGGCGTGATGATGATGGTGTACTTACATATTATGCAAGTGGTAAAAAGCTGTTCTTTTGATTTACAAACAGACAAACAGACACCTCAATACTATTTGGTTGTATAGATAAACAGGAAAAAGCGCTATCAACTTATCCTGTCCCCGTGACCGGATTCTCTTTTCTTTGGCCCTGTCAAGGTTGTCGACCACCACTCCACTTGAAGGATCGTCTGAAGATAATCAGCTTCATAAAGCTCCGCACACTGGGGCATCAGGAGCTACGCGGCAACATTTTTGCCAATACCAAAAGGAACTCTGTGTTAATGTACATACAGAATAAATTTATGTGGTGTACAACCCCCTTTCTTTCGTGTAGAACCCACGTGACATTTCATTGAAATTGCCTTCCGGTTGCACTGCCGAGAATATGTGAACATTTGACAAATTTTACAGTGCATTGACCTCCTATTCGTGTCAAATTGTCGTAGCTAAGAATATTTGAATAAAAAACTTATAAAGCTACGGATACGATCTATTCCCATATGTTTGGATGCTGCGACGTATTGGTAGAATCAGAATCAGATTTTGCTCTATTCTCTATCTCTTTATTTATGTACCACTATAAGCGAACTTTTGAAGCGTTAAACATAACAATATGGGACTCGATTTTTCCCATATTTGGAATGCATTTCCTACGGAGGAAAGGCAAGGATAGAAACTTTTTTCAAAAGGATTATTTATGGACCGAATGTGCCTAATGCATTTTTTGTAGACTAAGACCATCCTCGCATAATTGCTTTTTGAAACCGATTTGGTGTAGACCGGTTGTATAGTGTTTGTGTTCTATATACATATATAGATTTCTATAGTATGTAACTGCTTACAGATAAAAAAATACAATATGAAGTACAATTAATATATTAATACCAATACAGTTAAAGCCTAGTTTGGGTTCCACCGTAACTTGTTTTGTAATTTTGGTTAATATTTTATTGTGTTTAGCACTCCACATCTACATAAGAAAAGATATATGTGGCTTACCTTAAATATAAAGGAACTAGTATAAACATGGTGGGCAGCATGATCAGCAGTGCCAGCAGTCGGCAGAGCCTCAGGGGTGCTCGGTAGCAGGAGCGGGGCGCTAGGTGGCAGTTGCGGGCGGTCGCGCCCTGTGATCCGCGCGGGGCGCGAGGCAGGCCCGCTGCAACAAACGATACATTTAAAATAGTATTTATAGTAGTAGCCGTAGTATAGTAGCCGTAGAAGTAGTAGTAGCCGAGTGAAGTAGTGGTAGCCGAGTGGTCGAACGCACGCCTTGCAATCGAAGTGTGCAGGTTCAAACCCCGGCTCGCACCTCTGGGATTTATGTGCGAATCTCATTTTCATCCGATATTATCACTTACTATGAAACGGTGTAGGAGAAACATCGTGAGGAAACCTGCACGTTTGAGGGAACTTGACTAGTTTTCGATAGATGTGTGAAGTCTACCAACCCGCACTGGTCCAGCGTGGTGGACTATGGCCCAAATCCCCCTCGCATCAAGGGAAGGCCTGTGCCCAGCAGTAGGACGTTAAAGGGCTGTATTAGTAGTAGTAGTAGTATTTATAGTTCATCAACTGAATCATCCATTGCACGGCTTTAGCAGGTCGTCTCTCCTTGGGGCCTCGCACCCAGCTATGCTGGGCTGACCGCTGGTGCATCGCGGTGCATGCTAGAACAATCCCGCGGCGCCTCGATACAGACGGAGGATGGTACACCGTCAGTTTTAGTGGGTATACGGCCTTCTGCCGGGACTTCCACTTATCCCTGTGTGTCATACCCTGCCACAATGATTAAAAATAAAATACGCAAAGCTTGTACTATTGTGACGGGTTTCATAGAGCTCAGTCTAATCGCAGCTCAACTGTTCTGAAGATGCACGTTTCGATCTAGGTCATATTCCATTGTTCCGCATAGTAGTAATTCGATTGTTCTTTGCTCACTACACCGGGTGGTATCGGGTTCAATTGCCGTCAACGGCTAGGTACTTTTGAAAATGGTCTATCCAGAATTCGCCTTAGTCTGGGTACAACTGGAATCGTCCCCAGTCCATTGAATGGTACCCATAGTGCAAGGTTTGCTTAGTTTGGGAGTGTATTGTTAGTTATGTGTTCTCTGGCGATATTTATCTTCTTCTTTATATATAATTCTACTGTACGTGTGTATGTCACTGAACTCCTCCAAAACGGCTGGACGGATTTGGATGAAATTTTGTGTGTATATTTCAATGGGTTCCTCGATGGTTTAGATTTACAATTGGACTCGGTCGATGGCGCTGGTTACCTATGTCACTAATTCTAAGGCGGTACACGGTCCGCCCGGTCAGCTGGTTCATTTATAGTTTTGGAGATTGACAACTCTAAGTATGAATGGTGAAACCTATCTCGTGGTGTCATAAGTATACTCACATTCCAAAGGAACTAATTCTTGGGGATCCATGATTGCTTTACATTACTCTCACGTTCTCAACACGACGTCACAGCCACGTCGTCGGCACCTGCTAACAAAACATTATTACGACTTAATTCATAAAGAGGTAGGCAGAGGTACTCTGGCTTGGTCTAGTGGTTTGAGCGTAGACCGCTAGGCTCACTGAACCATGTGGTGCGTGTTCGATTCTCGCCAGTGACATTTGCAGAAATGGCCTTTTCGGAATTAGCGCTGTTCAGGTACAAGTAACGTAACGGGTGCAAGTTCAAATCCCAGGCCCGCACCTCTGAGATAATTTTCATGTGCGAATGTCATTTTCAACAATGATTACCACTTGCTGAACGGTGAAGGAAAACATCGTGAGGAAACCTGCACGTCTATAGAAAGGCGTGTGAATTTCAGCAACCCGCACTGGGCCAGCATAGCGGACTATGGCCCAAATCTCCCTCATTTGAGGGGGAATGTGCCCGGTATAATGGCAATAGGCTCGCCCCCTATTACATTGGGACCAAAATACATCCGCGAAGTGTGGGCGCACTAAAGTGCATCTCTGCCTACCCCTTCGGGGAATACTGGCGTGATGATGTATTATTTTATGTAACTGGAATCGCCCCCAGTACATTGTATGGTACACTCAGTACAAGCTTTGCTTAGTTTGGGATCATACGATGAGTTTGTGTTGCCGGGCGATATATTTATATTTAATGGATTATTTTTGACCCAGTAATTATTATGTCTGTGTACCAGACACTGTACGACAAATACTGTTATCAGTGAGACTCGAGTGTTAATAGCGCGATAATAATATTCGTATAGTCAGTGATAAACGAGTATAAAGCCACACTCGAAATGAATCAATCATTAGAAATTAAAACGTTTTTAGTTGCGAGTCCTATAGGGTTGCCAGGATATGAGATTTTTGATAGAAATATTGCACATTTTTTTAAAAATAATATTATGTTCAATGTCATTATCATGATAGTGCGTGCGTCTAGTTTTTATACAAAATACCTAGCAAAGCTTTCCGCATATTGAGGCGTGAAACTGCGCTCGTCAATATTTTTGCCAAACCGACTGTTGACTCGTAGAAAAAGTTTATTCTTAAATGAAATTACATTGACAGCTCGAGCGAGTATTGACGCTTTATAGTGAGCGTCGCAACGCAATATAGTGGGCGTCGCGACGCTTTATAGTGAAGGTCGCGACGCCTTCCAATGAGCGTCGCGAAGCCTTATTGGCGCTTAACGTCGCGACGACTCATAGGGACAGCCGCGACGTCTCTTAATTTTTAAGTCTTAAAATTTACAGAACTTTAAATCCGTCTCCTATGGGAGGGGGAATCCCTTTAAAGTTAGGTCAATAAAGTCATTATTTTCGATTCTCACAGTCAGTAAAATTAGCATTTAATATCATTAAATCTGTTTCATAGAAAAAACATTAAACACGGGTTGAATTGAAAACCTCCTCCTTTTTAACCGACTTCCAAAAAGGAGGAGGTTCGCAATTCAGCCGGTATATATATATTTTTTTTTATGTATGTACACCGATTACGCTGCGAGTTATGATCCGATTTACGTGATTCTTTTTTGTTTGATGCGGAATAGATGCCATTTGGTCCCATAAAAAATTAAAATTGTACGGCCAAGCAGTTTTCATTTTATGAACATTTTTATGTTTATTATGATCATTATTTACGTGGATGATGTAGTTGGCTTTTTAAGGAGTTTTCATTTAGTTTGATTATTAGTTTTTGTTTAATACGGATTGTTTACAAACATCGAAACTTACCCCCAAAGGAGTGGAAAGGGGACCCCCCTTTCCACTCTGTCAATGGGGGTCCAATCCGGACTACAGTATATCTCCGGCCGAACCGATTTCGAAAAATCTTTTTTTGTTTTATACGGATTGCTAACAAAAATCGAAACCCACCCCCAAAGGGGTGGAAAAGAGGGGGTGAGGGGGGGGATGTTTTTTTTGCTGTAAATATTTACTTTTTTAGGGTTGTTATGAGGTAATAATTGCATATTTTCAACGACTATAGACAAAATAGAATAATTAGAACTAGCAAAATAAGGCCTTAGGTCAATATATTATCCTAAGTTTTAAGAAGAAATTATACTTTAAGTTGTTATGAAATATTTAATGTTGTTATAAATAAATTTTAGGACTGACCACTGAAATTGGCGCCCGTTTAGATCTCACATCTTTTGTCGTTGAAGTGGACAACCAAGGCTTATCATTGGCTAAACAGAGGTTTACATTTATGTTTTTGATGGTCAATACTACTTTCATAGAATTATTACACATAGAAAGATAGTCTTCATACAAGCGCTCTGTCAAAATTGAAGCACTAAACCGGTTCACACAGGCGTGCCGATTACGTGCTTACGCCCGGCGACACGCACACATACACTTGGGTAATGTTGCCAGTGAAGGTCCAGTTTTCCGAAAGGGGGGTAATGACTCGGCCGCTGATAAACATTTGTTTTTGGCAATCATGCATAAATAGCTATGTGTGGTAAAGTGTGGATATGGTAATGTAATGTTGTTATAATACGGGAATGTTTATTTTTATGAAACGAATAAAAGAAAACAACAACACGTAAAAATATATATATTTTAATTATTGTATACAATTATGAATTTTTATACTGTGTAACTAAAGTAAACCAATCAAGTAAACAAATATTTATAATCGAATAGTCTTCATATTATGAAAAAGAAAAAAAATATTATTAAAAAATAATCAGTTTAGAAACCTATAAAATATCGTTCGTATAGATATCGTATAGATATCGTTAAATCACACAAACACCTACATTAAAGAACAACAACAGTAAGTAACAGTAGCAAATGTTTTAAAATTAATTAGTCGGAGCAATAAATTCAGTTAAAATGGGAAAATATTTTAACAATCGGGCAACACTGTGCATTGAATTAAAACGTTTCTATTTTGTTCAATTTTGACTTAATTAACTACAAGATACTATGAAATACTGAAAACTTACCTGTGAAAAGTGATGTTATCACATTTCTTTTGTTTTTCAGATGTGTTGTGACACAATTTAACTGCACAAATCGTCATAATAATTTTTTTTTCGCGAGACACGTTCGGCGTGCATTGACATTGAACACTACGGAGCGGCCCGGCGTTTGGAGCCATTTATGGCTCCAATTAAGGTGCTTCAAAATCGGCGCGCGGACTTGGTTTCTATGTGTAATTATTCTATGACTACTTTATACTTCTGGTCAAAATATAATTATCGCGGGCCATATAGGTACTATTCATGTCACAGGACCGTCGGCGGGCTGGATTAAATACTTTCGCGGACCGGAGCTGACCCGCGGGCCGAACTTTGCCCATCGCTGCTCTAACACATGGCCTCAGTACAGATAATAATGGGTCAACGAATTTGCGTTTTAGCAGTTCAAGGTCAAAACATTTCGCAGAATAAACACTTTGGTAGTAACTTATTACTAATAAGTAATCAAGTCTTGTAATTAGATCATGAATTATTACAGATAATTAACATCATCACGCCTGTTTTCCCCGAAGGGGTAGGCAGAAGTGCCCTGCAGTGCGCCCACACTTCGCCGATGTAATAGGAGGCGAGCCTATTGCCATTATATTGAGCACATTCTCCCTCAATACGAGGGAGATATTTGAACTATAGTCCGCCACGCTTACCCAATGTACTTCACACGCCTTTCAATAGACGTGCAGGTATCCTCACGATGTTTTCCTTGACCGTTTAAGAGCAAGTACATAGATATATCAAAATATTATTTCGGACTTCTGATACACCCTGTAAAGCTTTACGTTATAGTACGTATCCTGAAACATATAGGTCACCTCACAGGCCTCTAACATTTTTATTATGTCATAGATACTGGATTACTTATCTGTAATCGGCTACATCGCCGGACCAGACATCTCTGCGATTAGGGACCGTTGACTTTATCAGTACTCGATCGCGTGATGCAAATATTGTCACGCATGTAGTACAACCAGCTTACAATGCTGTTTTTGTTGCTACTTGACCGTTTAATTGCACATAATTATATTGCCAGACGACAATTACCTACTCGACGTCCATACGACCATTCTGAAACTAGGCAACGCTTGTACTATGAGTACAAGGGACTGTTACGCCCAGACCAAGGCGAATTCCAAAAAGGTCCTTTCTGAAATTTTCGCCTGGCGGGAATCGAATCCTCGACCACCTGGTGATGTGAGCCGAGCTTACGCTCAACCCACTAGACAAAAAAATCGTCAAATATTTGTATGTAAAAATACATCATCACGCCTGTATTCCCCGAAGGGGTAGGCAGAGGTGCACTGTAGTGCGCCCACACTTCGCCGATGTATTTTGGTCCCAATGTAATAGGGGGCGAGCCTATTGGCATTATACCGGGCACATTCCCCCTCAATACGAGGGAGATTTGGGCCATAGTCCACCACGCTGGCCCAGTGCGGGTTGGTGAACTTCACACGCTATAGAAAGCTATAGACGTGCAGGTTTCCTCATGATGTTTACCTTCACCGTTCAGCAAGTGGTAATCATTGTTGTAAATGACATTCGCACATGAAAATTATCTCAGAGGGCCTGGGATTTGAACTTGCACCCCTTACGGCCAAGGCGGGCGTTCTTGCCCGCGAGGCTACCACTGCTTTGTATGTATCTTCAAATAGTCGTTATTAACCGACTTTAAAAAGGAGGAGGATCCGTATGTTTAAACAAAAAAATTGAGAGGTGTCAAGGGACACCTGGATGGAACGAAGTTCCTTTTGAAATAAAAAAAGCAAAAAATAGTACATATACATAAACACACACAGACATATATATATTTCGATATATATATCGAAATCGAAACCGAAATCGAAATCACACACACATTTACAAAAGTGTCATTACAACTTTTACTCTTGCACACACATTTACAAAAGTGTCGGTCGACACTTTTAGTCTTAATTTTTTCCGTCTAGCCCCCTTTCGCAACGCGCCATAAGGAACTACGTTCCAAAATTACTATAATTGTTTGAAGCTTAGCAAACATTGCTTTAATACAGGTTCTAAATAACTAATCACAGTTTTTATCATAGTAATTAGGCTCACTTAATTATTCATTCTCAGTGTTTCTAATGTGCCCATGACAATTAGTTGAAATAACATCCTTTGTTAATTTTCTTCCTTTATGATGTGACATGAAATTGTAAACTACGTACATATTATAAAAATAAAATAAGGCATGGCTTTACACACGATTAGTAATTTTCATTCTTATTTTTTTTAAGACGTGAATCATGTGCTAAAATTGTATGGATTTAGATGAGGAATGCCTCCACCTGCTGTTAGTGGGTGTTTCAGCTAATGTCAAGTAATAGCAAGAGCTACAAAATAATTCCATGCATAGACAAGTGTTTTGTTATTTTCAAAAACAAAAAAAGAATCTACAAGTCAAAGTTTAACCCCAGTTTAACTGGGGCGTCAATACTCGTGCGGCAATGTTCAGCTAATACCAAAACGAACCGTATGTTAATAAACATAACGATTGAATGTCTGTGCTACAATTCACGCTTCCACGCGTCAAAATACGCTCGCGTTGTCTATGTAATTTTGTTGAATAATGAACTTTTCCTCTGCGACAATACAATTCATTTTTGACAGACGGTTAAAACAGACTTCCTTGAGTCATAACTTGTTATTATAATTGAATTCTTCACATCGACTTAAATGATAAATTATGCTAGACAACACCTACTCATCGTATGATCCCAAACTGAGCAACGCTTGAACTATGGATACCATAGAATGTACAGCTTCCTCAGAACCCATTTCCGCAATTTTCAGCTGAAGGGAATAGAACTTGAAATCACCCGGCGCAGTCCAGCCCACATTCAAGTGCTTGACAAAGCTGTCATCTATAACTAAGGTCGACAGAAGAAGAATATATTCTAAGTAAGCACGATACAATTTAAATTATAGACGAAACTCGTAGAGAACTCATTTTGATACTGCGCGCACGCAGTGACCAAATGTTGACATTAATATATGCCTAACAGTTGCGTAAATAAACACAAAAGTGTATGAACCTACCGTTCTTTTATACCGGATCCACAAAAACTCAATTAAAAACACACGCAGTTAACCCCAAAACACTATTAAAACAAAATAATTAGGAATACAAAACGAAATTATCAATTTGAAGTCGCTGTATGTATTTTGTGTGTAGTTTTTTTTTGTTTCGACATTCCGCGTATTTAAGCGTTATAAATAAATCGAGCGAGACAGACACGTGCTGTAGCGTCGACTGCTAATACACAACTGAGTCTTTATCTAAACCGAATAACGCTTTAAATTAATCGTCGTAATGTATGTAGATTATAAATAGTTTCGCTTTGCTACCGGTTCTTTTAACATAAATGGAATTTGAACGCGAATATCATGACATCTCACAGATGTACTTTTGGTATAATCTGAATAATAGGGAGTAATGAACTGCGCCCTTACCAAACGTGTTTAGCAATAATGTTTTAATATCATTTTATATGTTGAGTACAACTGTATAATGTATATGAGTCAAAATTAGTATGATAACCCTTAAAATATATCTCCTTTAGCTTATTGTCAAACAAATATGTGATATCACAAATATTTTGCCATTATTTTTAAAAAAGATAATTTTTCCAGACCTGTTGTCATCGTGGCTGGAAATAGCCCAAGACCGAGATGTGTGGAGAAGTAAAGGGGAGGCTTTTGCCCAGGAGTGGGAAATGTAAAGGCTAGTAAAAAAAATCCATAAAAATAATGTTTTCATATTATTTGGATTTCTTATATACTTAAAAACTTAGTATTATAGGTACTCACTTCATATGACATCATTTTAACGTCACTTTTCACACTTAATAGGTCGTTTACCTACTTATTTTGAAAATTAAATTAGGAGATTCTTCGATTCATATTTCTTTAGTTAGATTATGTCATTTTGTCAGTTCAGGCGTGTAAATTAGACATTTCCTTACGACATTAACATCTACTACTATTACAGCCCTTTTTAACGTCCCACTGCTGGGCACGGGCCTGCCCTCAATGCGAGGGGGATACAGGCCATAGTCCACCACGCTGGCCCGGTGCAGGTTGGCAGACTACACACATCTATCGAGAACTAGTCTGTTCCCTCAGCCGTGCAGGTTTCCTCACGATATTTTCCTTCACCGTTTCATAGCAAGTAATAATCTCGGATGAAAATGAGATTCGCACATAAATCCTAGAGGTGCGAGCCGGAGTTTGAACCTGCACACTTTGATTGCAAGGCGTGCGTTCGACCACTCGGCTACCACTGCTGTTAGATAAAACCTATTCCAAATGAAATATATTATGAGGCATTTTTAGTGCATTTAGCGTTTTTCTTTTGTTCTTCTGCACTTCGCTTCTAGTCGCTTCGGTCGTATCAAGTAAATCCTTTTCGACACCGCCTTGGCAACCGATAAACTATAAAGTTGATGCGATAATGCGATATCTTATTTAATTGCGTTAGATTGGCCGTCTTAACCAAATCCTGCTTGTTATAATTAAAAACTTTAGGGGCACTGTTTTGTTATTTGGCCTGGGAACCCTAATGTCTGTTGTTAACTACATCAGTCTGTCTAACTTTAAAACTATGATGCTTACTAGTAAGCTAAGTAAATACTTACATGATCCATAAAAAATCTTAGATTTTCTTATCGGAATAAATCTTAGATTATCTAATCGGAATAAATCTTAGATTATCTAATCTAAGATTTTTTACGGATCATATAAGTAACGATCATATAACCACAAATTGATGGATGGTTATGATCCATCCACAAAGTTATTGTATAACACTTATACTGCAAATTGCTATTGAGGGTGGTCGTTCAAACAAAGGTGTAAGAAACAATCATCCTTATCAGCGAAGTAACACTCACATTTGATGGAATAACATCCCTTAATCGTAACACATAATAAATCAACGCAAACGAGATTCAACTCCGCCCTCCAACAGTCCTGATTGGTCGCAATCTTCCTCACGTACAGCCAATAGCAGCGCGTGCACGGAACCCCCTTTCGAAATTTAAATAACGTTATGGATTTTCGTCAGTCGCATTTGGTATTTTGAGGAAGAAACATCCTTCTTGCAAAATTATTTTTAATTATTAATTACAGTTTTTGGGTGATTGTTGTTGTGTGTTGATAATATATTATATTGTATGCCAACGGTCTGTGATATTACTGGAATTAGCGGTTAGTATGACATTTCGATTTTATCCAAAAAATCTTCGAATTGTGATCAGGCTACTAGGATATCAGTTCATTAAAGGAGGTAGACTTGTCGCTCCCAAAAACCACTATTGGAAATTATAAGCCTTTTTCACACACAAGTCAGATTTTTATCAGAACCTCTTTGTTTCCTAATGCCCACACTAGGGAACGCCTAAACATGGTGCCTAAATATAAACTGCTACTGAGAACTTCTTTACGAAAAATACGACTAATTTGGCGTTTTATTTGGACATATCTCGAATAGAGATGGATGTCTATCATGCGAAAATCGGGCCCCTGAGCATTATCGTTCTGACTTCTGATATAATTTTATAAAATTTCTTTTTATAGCTAAACTAATAACCTATTTAACAACTTTCACTATATTATAAGCCCTCTTATATTATCAATAATCGTTGAGAACAGTTTGCATCATTAATGTATAGAGTAGTTCTATCAAATGTATCTCCTTCTTTGTTTATTCTTCTTGAAACGATAAGGATACTAAATGATATTACCTCATCTACGGTTGAGTGTTTCTCCGAACTCTCCTTCATCTCCTTGTATCATTTAAACAATAAAAATAAATAAAATTGAAGTGTAATTTCAAAATAATAGCTTTTTAAGACATGCATACGCTAACAATAACGAAAATGCAATTAAAAAAAAATGACATTCTCTTTGTTTGAGGTAATCTTCCAAATGGCTGTACTTATTTAGACGGGACTTTAACCGGCAGATAGCTGATGTTACTAGGAGTAATATAGGGAACCTACTATTAGTTAAGGAGAACAGTTAGAGTTCGTAAATTCCTCGCGGATGATGTCGCGGGCTCAGCTAGTTCTTATTGAATTACAAAAAAACGTACCAACAAGAGGACAATGTATTGTGTTCGCGCTAATTATAGCAACTTCCTGTGATAACTGCATCCGCCGATAGCCCACAATAACATCGCTTTATATATAAACTAATGGTATATTTACTCCATGCTTTTAATTCATCTTTGTTATGATTATTTTAAAATGATCCCAAAAATTTGAATATGTCCAAGACTCAACTGCAGTTGAATTTGGGTACGGTGGGCTTATCACTACATCTTTTAGAAGTATTGTTTTAATATTACTTTATATGTTTTTCACTAAATTAACTGTCAATAAATTTAATACACTATTGCAAGCCGTAGGACCTGCTACGGTTTAATAAGGGCTATCTTAATACATGTACTTTGTATCAATGATACAAGATTCAGAAAATTTTGCAAACTGATTCTATCTATATAACGCTGTATCTTTTAAAAAAGTCGAGAATAGTATGGAATTATTTGCATTATGTGGACTCTAAACTTTTAATATTGACATAGTGTGTCCCAAAATGGCGTCTGATCAAGAGTCGTGTTCTGACGAGGAGCCTGACAGTGAAATGCTGAGTGATGACCTATGTCTGCCTGACAGCGATGACGAGACCAGGCATCCTACTAGGAGTGTTCAGGTAAACTATATTTGTGGTTAACCCTGCGTATATAGTTGCTGCGACAATTTTTGATGTGGAACATCTAATACCGCGCTTGGCGAGTGAGAGCAACTATTAATGCCGCGATGCCATGATGCGAAAACTACGAGCAGCTCTGTGGCTTCTCGGTTCTTTCAGCCGCTTAGACTCCGCTCACCAGCTGACTCCACTCACTCGCCGCTACGACGCTTCTCTCTCTCTACTATAAATAACATAATGTTTCACTTCTGCCAGGTATCCTGCGACGGCTACTTTTTTTTGACAATACCAAAATGGACTGTATGAACTTGTTGAAGAAGCTAATTTTTCAACAACGATGCGACCAAATTTTGGCGCGAGTTCATGTGACTTTTACCACAGGAATTTCATAAATTTTCAAACAGACGCAAGTTAATTCACTCTCTAGTGGTTGCAAGGCGTTATATAGTCTCAATGCAGCCCCTGGTCCATCACGCTGCCCCAGGGAGGATTGGCAAACTACAGGGGTTATAGCATTGTCAAATTTTCGCACAGAATCTTCCCGAAGATCTTCCGCAGCTGAACTCCTGCCTCCTGCGGCCGCCTCGGAAGCTATTCACTAACTGCCGAGAACGATGGAGACAGCAGAACGTGAGCGGTGCCTTCGCCGAGCTGAGAAGACTAGTGCCAACACATCCACCAGACAAAAAGCTTTCCAAGAATGAAATACTTAGAATGTCTATAAGGTAATTTCAAGCTATAAAAAGCTTTGAAGGTTTTTCCAGTCTGTCAGTGGTGCTAGCATTGAGGTCAAGATACTTGCTCCTATCACTATATTGTAGTTCATGTGAACAAATAAAGTAGTGAGAGAGTTATATTTTATAATGCCAGAGATATCAAGACACTGGTATACCAAAGTTATTAGCATTTTATATACTCGCAAAATGTATACGTAGGATGTGACCCAATGTCCTTATGATTACCTGCCCCCTTACCTGTCTTGCAGCAATGTTTTAATCACTTTTAGTTTTCAAATCTGTCAAAAATGTACACTTAGTATTGAAACAACAATACTCAAAGAGGTAGTGGTAAGGCCCCTGGTGTTGCATTCAAATCTGCTAGCTAACATTAATCAATGTATTTTTTATTGACAGATATATAGGCCTACTCTGCGAGGTCCTGGAATGGCAGAAGACTCACGGTCTTGCCATGAACAAAGAAAACTCAGCAAGTCTTGCCATCAAATGCGAATCCCCATCGAGTCCGCAATCCCGAAGACTTCGGCTTAAAAGACCGTACTTCACCGAAGACGATGGTCCAAAATCTAAGATTTACCACGAGGGCAACGATTACCTTAGATACGGTAACGAAGAGAATGAGGGCAGGGCTTACCAGAGACCGGTTGGAAGGGCGGAGTTTTTCTTCAGCAAAGAACACTTGAGAGTGTTGCGTAATCAGTATTATTTTCCTTCCAGGTGGAGGCAGAATGTGCCATTTAGGAATTTGGCAGATAGGAATAGTAATAATTTGCTCATGATAGCGCCGTCACAGAACGGTAAAGATGAGAATGAATGTAAATTTCAGAATGGTCACGGTAAAGAGAAACATGATAAGGATGGTAAATAAATGATTCTGTTTAAGTGTTTGGTGAAAATACTTTCCATATTAAGTAGTTATACATAAAACCTTAAACTAGGTACAGAATATTTTAGAACTGTGTAATAATAACTTAACATTTGCACGAGTAACGGGTACCACAACTTTCTTTTTATCGAATTTCAATACTGATTTTTCAAATTTCTTTTTCGCAGCATATTGTAAAAACTCTCGAGCTCAATGCGAAATTTTCTAATACTGTTTGTAAATCTTAGCAGCCACCTCTCGTAGATATAGTTTATATTGTTAAAAAAACAGGTTATGGATGTCCCCTAATGCCACAACACTATACTTGTGACAAATACTCAAAGGTCTGTTAGTCGGAAACTATAAACATCTATATTAGCTACCGTATATGTCCCTAAATATTATTTGAGAGTTTTGATACAATAATTTCATATTCCGTCCTTATTTTGCAGATTTTTCTTTTGTTTCAATTTTATATAATTGCGACTATTAATGTTCATAGCTTACTATTCTTTTTAATAGCCTAGTATATGTCCCACTGCTGGGCAAAGGCCTCCCCCTTACGTCTCCACATATCCCTATCCTGGGCCTGTTGTGGCCACGTTTCTCCCGCAAAGGTGACCAAATAGACGCAGCATCTTCTGCTTGGTATACCACGACGCCGGCAACCGCCTTCGGGCATCCAGGTGTTGACACGATTTGTCCACCTTTGCGGGTCCATCCGTGCTACGTGACCAGCCCACTCCCACTTCAGCTTTGCCATCTTCCCACCCACGTCAGTAATACGAGTAATGGAGCGTAGGGTGGTGTTTCTGACGCGGTCCGTCCGTTTAGCACCTAATATGTTACGCTCAATTGCACGTTGTCAAACCTTGAGTTTGGATTTCTGTAGGTCAGTTAGTGACCAGGTTTGAGCACCGTAGGTTAGGATAGGCAGGATACACATGTCGACGAGTCTGCGTTTAAGGCATACAGGAAGGTTACCCTTCATCACTTATTAGCTTACTATTAAAAGGTTTTATAATAATGTAGGGATTATGTTAACTTATGATTACCTTAAACTTATTTTACTTTGTTACCATGAAAAAACATAATATTTTAAATATAATAATGGATCTGTAAAATAAAGTGTTTCGATTGAAGTTTACCTTTCATTTTCCTCGTCGCCTCTCTTTTACTCTCAAGCAATTCGTATTTTCTGTCCTTTACTGTGTCAGAGGGCGGGGTTTTGACCCCGCCTACGTCCCTATAACTGAAATTGGATTTTCTCCCCTGAAATCTTTTATTTACATGCACCAGACTCGAGCCGATTAGACGCAATAGGAATATAAAGTGGTCCCTAAATAAACCAGTTAAGCGCGAGTCGGACCCACGTACCGGGGTTTTCGTACAAACTTTGATAATTTCTAAAAAAAAACAAAAATTGAGATCTAACTAAACCAAACTAATAAATCTACGGTTTTTAGATGTTTCCCAATTCTTGTGCTAAAGACTTGCCTAAACTTGCTTATAGTTTAACGATTTTAGGTCAACGGGAAGTCCTCTATAACGACTATACTAGTGTTTTCCGTTGCTAGGGTCAAAATATTCGACATAAACGGCCATATCTTCTGATTGCGTTGACTTATGAGTTTGATCTTTCAGCAGCTCCAAGGGATTGCAGACCTGAGTTTTAAATATTAATTTCAACTTGATACCTTCACGTGTGCCTAAGGAAAAGGGTTTTGATAACAGACGTCGAAGTGAACGTATAATGGTTCGATTTTGCTACTATTACCATAAATACATCATCACGCCTGTATATCCCGAAGAGGTAGGCAGAGGTGCACTGTAGTGCGCCCACACTTCGCCGATGTATTTTGGTCCCAATGTAATAGGCGGCGAGCCTATTGCCATTATACCGGGCACATTCCCCCTCAATACGAGTGAGATTTGGGCCATAGTCCAGCACGCTGGCCCAGTGCGGGTTGGTGAACTTCACACACCTTTCTATAGACGTGCAGGTTTCCTCACGATGTTTTCCTTCACCGTTCAGCAAGTGGTAATAATTATTCAAAATGACATTCGCATATGAAAATTATCTCAGAGGTGCGGGCCTGGGATTTGAATTTGCAAGCGTTGCGTTCTTGCCCGCGGGGCTACCACTGCTTACTATTACTAAAGCCTAAAAATAACAGATAATTGAAAATCTAGTTTTAGTCGACGAGGAAGGTCTCTGGTCTTGTACTTATCATTAATTGAACCATATTCAGGGATGTTGAAATACTAAGAATCCAAGGGTACATACCAATATAGATAATTACGTGAGTCAGAATAAAATGTGTTAATTTGGTTCAACATTAATAGGTATCCACTTATCTAACGCGTTATTTACATATTAAACATTGATAAATGCGTTACTAGCTGATAAACTTGGTCATCGAAGTTATTAAGGTATTTGACACACTTTTATTAATTAACTAGCTGTGCCCGCGACTTCGCCCGCGTGGACATTAGGGAGATTACCCGGAAATATGGGTATTATGTTTTTCCCGCGGAACCCTAATGCTTTTTCTACAATTAAAGTAACCTAAGTTACGCCTTGGAACGTCAGCTATCTGTCAGTGAAAGTCCCATCGAAATCGGTTCAGCCGTTTAGAAGTTTACCTCAAACAAACAGACAGACAGACAGACAAAAAAATTTAAAATTGCGTTTTCGTTATAGGAATCTTATATACTTTCACACGCATTTGGTAAATAAGTGTTATTTTGATATTACAAACAGACACTCCAATTTTATTTATTTTTATGTATTGTATAGAAGATGTCTAGACAAGCTTCTACCCGCGACTTCGTCTGCTCAGTCTTCGCTTATTCAATGTCGTTATAAATTAAAGTATGTTGTGTGCATTTGTTGTGATATAATATGTTATTTTGATTTATAAACAATAATATTATTATGTTTCATCAAAATCCATTAATTTTTTAGAAGAGTAACAAATATCCATCCTTATAAACTTCCACACTTATAATATTAAAAGGAAGTGTTCGAAGTAGAATAAAGTATAGTACGAGTATTTAGTTGAACTTGGACATAATATGGTCAAAATTTTCAATACTTACATACTTTTTAGGGTTCCGTATCCGAAGGGTAAAACGGGAACCCTATTATTAAGACTTCGCTGTCCGTCCGTCCGTCCGTCCGTGCGTCTGTCACCAGGCTGTATCTCATGAACCGTGATAGTTAGAGAGCTGAAATTTTCACAGATGATGTATTTCTGTTGCCGCTATAACAACAAATACTAAAAAACAGAATAAAATAAATATTTAAGGGGGCTCCCATACAACAAACGTGATTTTTTTGCCGTTTTTGCGCGAGTTAGACTCGCACTTGGCCGGTTTTTTTTTTTCAAAACTGTTGATCAAGTTGAATGCAACTTGGTCTCAGTGACAGTTTTGCAAAAAAAAAGTTTTTTTTACGTTTAGTGCGTTTTGAGTGTAGAGTTCACAGCGCCAAACACAAAACGTTCATACTCTCACGGGTAATAAAATCATATTTAAATCCCAAATTGCAATATTATCGCCCCTCACACGCCAGCTCGACGCGACGACAAATGATGGCAAATAGCCCGCTTAACGCGATATACTGGGGTTGAGCGAATTCACTTGAGTTTTATTTGAATAATGGTAAAATACTATTTCAAAAACAAGCTTTTATTTAATTGCCCTTAGTTTTCGTGTTCTCCTCAGCAAGCCCTTTCCTTTAATACATACACTGTCGTAGTGCAGAAAAAATAACTACTCCGCCATTTTGGATGATCCGCCATATTGCAATTAGAATGACGTCACATAGCTAAGCATTGTCATACAAAATAGTCATAGTGGCATGTGCGCCAAGACTAGACGTATGTCACGGAATATCTTGATTTTGTCTCTTTCTCTCGTATGAAATTAGACAGAGAGCGAACGAGCAAATCTGTGACAAAGATCTTGTCTTGACATGCGTTCTAACACCACAGGTCGATTTGGTATTGGCTAAAATTGGTCACGCACGTTTTGTCGCGCCTGTGTGTGCAGGGTTCGAGCCTGATAACACCTCATGATCCTCGAATCGTATGTGGGAGCTGTATGGCACGCGACCTGACGACTGTCGGCATGCCGCCGCCGACGGGATGCAATCAAACGAGGGGTGATTGTGGGAGCAAATGATTGATTTTTATTTGCTATTAATTTTTTGGGGTCAAAATATAAAGAAGCAAAGATCGTACTTAAAAAATAGTGAGTGTTTTAATTTTATTTCAGCTGACTACAAAAAAGAGCATGTTTTCAATTCGATTGAATTGAGGGTTGAAAGTCGTAAAACTAAAAAAAAAACTTTTTCACTCTAGTAATTACAAAACCTCCAAACATACGTGTCGTGATTAGGCATAGATACCCATACTGTGGTAGTGCAGAAAAAAATAACTATTCCGCCATCTTGGATGATCCGCCATATTGGAATTAGAATGACGTCACATAGCTAAGCAATGTATGCTTAGCTATGTGACGTCATCCAAAATAAGCGTGTATTCCAAATTTCAGCTCAATCGGTTAAAGATAACTGTTATAAAATTCAGTTGCAAGATTCCACCCGGACAAATGTACATTGCAAGTTAATATAAAGCTTTTAAATAATAAAAAAACATTGACAGCGTAAGCAAAATTTGACGTGTCGGGGATGTAGCTTTTACCACAGATAACCAATATTTATTGACACAGATCGTTTTGGTATTTGCAAAAATGTTGTCGCTGCAGTGTGGCCGGGGCTTTATACTACTTAATACCAGCCACGCGTCTTGCCACCCGAGATATTCCGCTTTGCAAACATTAGGGACGATAACAGATTTGAGGGTGAATTAATTATTTATTGGCTCACTTGATACGGATTAACTTGGAGGGGTAGCTGATTATGCCGGCAAGTGTGCTTGCCAATAAATAAATGGAAATCATAAAAAGCTAACTCCTGAATTAATAAAACAACAATAAAAACGGCTTACGGTGACTTTTTGGTTACTAAAGTGTTCTACATCTGATGAATAATAACTATTTATAAAATTAAGAGGATAGTCATATTTCCGTCCTTTTCATGGATTTGAAAGCTGTTAATTTCAGGGTAGTCAAACTTAATTGGGGGCAGATTATTCAATCACTAAGAACTGACATTTCTCTGTCAATCTCTCACTATCTGAACGTCTTTTGCTGCCTTGACTTTTCCTGGCTTTCCCAGATTTTCCAGAAAGTGGACACCCTGATGACATTTCAGCTAAGCTATTCGTCCAAAAGCTTACCTGTCGATTGGAAATCGACACTTAGTTGTATATAGTGTAAAGCAAAGCATTCAGCTCGATGTTCTTACTTCCTCTTTTTTTAAAGTCGGTTAAAATAGCGGTCCAAGTTATTTTTACCCATTATCCGGGAAAAAAACTAAACTTGTTAATACAAACAAATACTTATTTCATTTCACCTATGTTCATGTTTACAATTCAGTCTTTGTTTTGCTCGGAGCTAGTTTTCTGAAAGCTGTCATGGCCTTCAGCAGGTCGTCTGCGAAGATCTCGGGCAGCTCGAAGGCGAGGAAGTGGCCTCCGTCATCAATCATAGTGGCGTTGATCAAGTTGGTGAACTTGAGCTTGATGAGCCGAGGAGGCAGAAAGGAGAGCTCGTACTTCGCTTGGATGAACCAGGCAGGGACAGGCGTTGAGATTCTGTAAAGATTTGATATCAGAACCTGAATCGGATCTTTAGAACTAGTATAATAGTACAAGCATGGCATGGATCTGCAATGGCAGAACGGCATAGAGGACTTCACACGAGCATGTCTGAAGGTGAATGCTTCCTTATGAAATGTTTTCCCACTGCACATCCGTTCCTGTTAAATCCTTAATTTTTGGAAAGCTGGACTTACTGAGAGAGATAATTTGCAGCAGAACTTGGACAATTGTTATCCCTAAAGGTCTTCTAAACTCATACTTACTCATCAAGCTTCATCCCCAGTTGCTTTAAATTGAAAGTCTCAGAGTAAAGTCTCATCGACGTGGTAATGGACTTGGGAGCCCAGTACATCATCAGGTTGTCGATCAGCTGGTCTTTTGTGAAGCGGAACTGTAGGCCTCCGTCAGACTTGCTGCGGTGCTCGGGCCGTGTCCAAGTGGAGAACTTCTCCAGGATGTAGGCTAGGAGACCAGCCGGTGAGTCCGATAGAGCCACTCCTGCAAGAGATTTATGAAGGAATATGGTAGTCCTTGTGGACTAATTTATGCCTACAATTTTGACAGACACAAAAACATTGTACGTGATGAACGTACGAGTACTTGAAATAATACAGGTGAAGGCAAAACTTTAAAATCTAAACAGATTTCGGAAATGGCCTTTGTGGGAATTGCCCTTGCCTGGGTGTAACTAATATCACCCTCAGTCGATTGTATGGCGACTATTGTACAAGCGTTGCTTAGTTTTGTTTAGCGATAATTTATTCTATTGATACTATGATTGTCCGTGTTTTTTGGTGTACACAAATAAAATAAATTTAATTTTGATTTTGACAAACGAGCAATTCTATAGACAAATATATATGTGGGTAGGACGCTGAAAAACCTTTTTAGAATGGACTCACCTATAGTGTCAGGTTTCGAGGATTGGATGTGCATGTAACCAGTCTCTTCCATTAGAAATCCGTATCTTTTGCTGAGCGGGTACAATCTATCAGCATATTGTGATTCCACAACTAGTGGGGGATATAGTGAGCCAAGTACTTCTAAAATAGAAGAAATTGGAGCGAAGGAGAACGCCATGTTTGAATGGAAACCTAACAGCTCCTGAAAAATATAAAAATCGGAAGTGATTACAGGGTTTTAGGACAGCAAGAGGTTTATAAGGTTCTACTACTACTATAGCCATTTTAACATCCTGCATGGCACGAGCCTCCCTTCAATGCCAGGGGGATTTTTTAAGGTTCTATTAAATATTTTTTCAAATATAGAACTAGCAACTCGGGATGCAATAAGATAGGTTATTAGTGAATGAAGAAATTATGTTGATTTATTTACAATGGCCGTATCAAATGTTTTCAGATCAAAACTACTTTGAAAATGGATTGAAGCCTTTAAATATTTAGAGAAACGGTTCTTGTGTCCCTTCCTTAATTATAATCTTATAAAGATTTACACAAAATGCAACTTCAGGCTACTTACATTAGGGAACAAAGTCGCCATGTTGCTACCGATAACGCCACCCCAGTCTCCGCCCTGGACGTAGAACTGCTTGTAACCAAGTCTGTGCATCAGGTTTCTGAATACAACTGCCACTTGAGCAGCTCCTAATCCAGGACGCACTGCTGCCTGCAACGTAAAACTCAATTTATTACTGACATGGTATGATATGTATACTGGCATCTTGGGTGAGGTCTACGTCCAGCAGTGGACTGGTACCGGCTGATGATGATGATGATGGAATAAAACATAAACATAGTCTGCAGCAACATTATTCAGTTGAATGAGGCGAGGGCCTTTAAATGTTTTTTTCCGTGAGTACATCCAAATATTGCTAACATGACATGCGAGGACATGACATACAAGACCATGCGAGGCACAGCAATTCATAAAGTTTATTGTGATTTGGCTTACTGCGAAATTATTAGTTCTTGAGTATTCGGTACAGATATCAAATATTCACTAGTAGTAGTACCTAAGTATAGATAGTATCCAAGATTCACTATCAATTCACTATACTTACATCTGAGAATCCATATCCAGGTAGACTGGGCACAATGACTTCAATAGCGAAGTCGCGGTCCTTTTTGACGGCGGTTATCAGAGGTATCACCTCGTAGAACTCCCGCACTGAACCAGGCCAGCCGTGCAGTAAAAGAAGAGGTACTACTTCCATTCCTGCAGGCACCTACGGACAGAAGAAACGTAGAAGTAGAAAAATAATGTGTTTTGCAGTCAAATTTGGAACATTGACAAAAATATTGATTTTTGGTTTAGTTGATATTCCGTGTCTCTCAAGCCCTTTTCCCATTTCTTTTGAGATCGCCTTACAATCTATACTGAATTGGCTAAGTACCGACATTTAAAACAGATCCATTATTATCTACCCCAAAGGCCTCAGAGGGTGGGCATACCGGTAACATTAAGGGTATGACTAGCCCCCTTCCTGCCACCTCAATAGAAGTATTGTTGTGATATTACATTATTATTTTGACCATTTTGCAATTCATATTAAAATAATATTGGTAAGAAGGCGGTAGTTCTTTCAAGCCTCTGCATGCATGTAACGCATGTTACTAAGTTGTTAAAAGTGCTAGAATGCCAAGATTTTGGTGTCCCTTATACCACAAATATCTGATACTAGTTTTCGGTAAAATCATAGACTGACTGAACCAGACCTCGTGGATTATAGTATGCGTCAAGGCACTGAGTATTTGGACCATAAGACTGTAATTACTTCTTGTTTATATCTGATGGAGTGTATATCCAAGCCTTGGATGTTAGTCGTGAACTGCGGGTACTTGTTGAGGAATTTCTCTCGCTCGCTGAACGGGTAGTCCTCCGCCCAGTACTTCAGCCAGCCGTCCATCTGAGCGCTGTTGAACCCATATTCAAAGGCTATGCCTTCGAGAGGAGGCACGGGCTTGCGGACTCTTTGTAGACGGTCTTTCAAGTCTTTGATGGTCTGTAAATTAATAAAACCAATTGGGGAAATGGTAGGTTAAGAAGTGGATGTGGTTTAAGTAATATATGGCTGCATGGTAAGGCATTATTTTGTGGTGATTTCAATCGCGTCTCAAGAAATTGAATTAGAAGAAAAAGTATAATTTCAGAAGAATACCCTCTAGTATAACCTTTTATACACACAGCCTACGACAATATAATCAAAGATAGACCAAAAATTTCAAATTTGCTAGTTTCACACATCCAAGAGCCATATTATATGTGTGTGTGTGTGCGTGAGGGTCTGATTTTTTTAACGTTATTCGAAATGATAAGGGAACTATACTATAACATATCTGCAGTCTCAGTTTGCTATATATGAAACTAATACATGAATCCAAGTTAGCAGTAATCACAGCATAACTTACAACGTCTCCAAAACTAATTTTGTAAGGTTTGATGCTTGTGTCCACTTTGTCCTTCTTGGATGTGGGTCCCCACCACTCGTTAACGTCGAGGTCTGGCAGTGGCGGTTCGGCTTTGAGGAATATGTAGTACACTGGTACGAACAACAACACCAGAACTGGTGCTACGAATAGGAGGCGAACCATCTGCGAAAAACGTATTTATATCAGTAAACATAAAGACTGAATTTCTATGGCAAAAACCACACGATTACGAATTGAAATTTGCTTGCGTCAACCATGAAATATGTGCTCTTAGGATAAGTTAATACAGTTCACTTTGGTATTGGAAAAAAATTGAACACTCTTTTTGCCGCGCATATATGCGCTCGGCTTTAAGCATGTACATACCGTGGGAAACAATGTTGAGAGAAATAATAGTATATTTTTAAAAACGCATAATGTAAATAAAACGTATCGTAGATTTGGATATATTTTAAAAACTGTTGCAAGTTGGGCGGTGCTTATCGATTCTGTAATCGTAATTAACGATAAGTTATATCACGGCGTGTATCTTGTTAATTTGAAGATGTGGGTTTGTGTGGTTGGTAAGCGGATTTACAAATGGTTTTATCAGTGACATAATTGTATAAATCTTTTTTTTTACCAAACCTTATCGTTTAGTCGGATATACTAATTGTCAAGCCTTAATAAACCTATACCAACATCTAGCGTAATGAAATACTTTTACAATAGCAAAAAATGCTAAAGCAATTATAAGGGTATCAAAAAATTAAAGTCTAGCTAGTGTCTTAAATGGTAAGCAACACTTGGTGTACTGCCCATATTAAACTTGGCTTAATGGTGATAACGAATCTACGGCGACCCCTATGTCTTGGCACAAAACATAACTTTTACAAATCGTCAAAAGATGGCGCCACAAAAATACATTACATGCATAACCATGATATCATACGCAATACTGAATCGCGATAGAAGAGTTCTCAACTATCTTAGCTTTATCTTATACATTGTGGGTATATTGGAGTTAACCGGATACACCGTCAACCTGACTGGAAGTTCTTATCTTTACCGTCAAATTGACGCTCACGCGACAAATATTTTTCCATACCAAAACAAACTGTATTGACTCATCGAAGAAGTTCATTCTTCAACTAAATGACACTGACAGCCGAGCGAAATTTGTCGTGTACGTGGCTTTCACTACAGAAATTCGATCTTTATGTATATTGACACAGAATTCGTTTTGGTATTGGCGAACATTTTGACGAGCGAGGGTCGATGCCCCAGTATGCGGGAGGCTGGACCGTTTCCTCCCATATATCAATCACTGTAAGTAAATAAAGTAATAATGCTTACCATACAATATTTAGAACAACACTTCTTCTTCTTTTTACGTAGTAATGAAATGATGATATTTAATGGAATAAGATGAGGAATGGCTCCACCTGCGTTAAGCTGGTATTTCAGCCAGTGCCAAGTAATTAATAGCAAGAGAAATTTCAATAAATACACATTAAAAATAAAAATGGATGATGACAATGATAAAGATGGCGGATGAATCCAGAACAACACTTGTTATCATAGGTGTGCAGAGAACTTGTACGTGCGTATGATATACACAGAGTACTATCGTTCACTGTCCTATATTGAGAAGTAACTTTAAGATTGCGTTATCATCGTGAATATGCAAGCGTTATTAAATTATTGAACTTGCATAGTTAAATCGAATCTTATTCTAGCTGCCCATCACTGTTTATATTATTTTATTTTCTCATCCAAAATGGTTGTCTGGAAGACATTGCTTTTAGCGATAAGTCCGCCCAATTGTACATAGCTACTGCATTTAGACCTAAGAATATTTCATTTTTTTCTCTCATTGTTTGGTATATCTGGAGAACTAAATCTTATTAGTCTTTATTAGCCTAATGTCAGCCACTCGATAGTTACGAATGTGTACGAATGTTATTATTTTTAATGAGCTATTTAAAAAAAAAAAAAAAAAAATTGTACGCCATATATGTGGCAAACATGGCGACCATCTGTATAAACTTAACATCTTGCATGCACTCACTTGTACACTCATGTTTGAACAAATAAATTTGATTTGATTTGATTTGCAGTGGGGAGCATTATTATGCATGGAAGCGTTCGTATTAACTTTTAAACGAAGCATATTTTTCAAGGAAATGATATGGATGCTGCGAGAAAATTTAGACGTGTAGTTGCGTAGCTTTTGCCACAGACATTCAATTTTATGTTAATAGCACAGTACATTCTCTTTAATGATAATAATTAAAAAAAAACACAGTACATTGTTTAACACTCGCTGAAAGGTGAAAGAAAACATCGAGAGGAAACCTACACGTCTATAAAAAGTCTGAATTTGTAAAACTTGCTATTATCATTATTATAATTTGCAATTATCGTTAAGAGAACAAAAGTGATTTATAATGCCGCTAACAATGAATTGTTAGTGTTTTTAGACGAAGAGGTAAATTTATAGATTATAGACAAGGAGGTAACAAATTTATATTTAAAAAACCCATATGGGACGAATCGAGAAGAAGGAGGTCCTTTTTTGAAGTCGGCTTAAAATACTCACTTTTATGGTAAATTAATAATTTACAGTGGTTAATACGCAGATTAAAATGACGGGATAAAAGTTATGTTTTTTTTCTAAGAACCGTTTAATTAAGACAGAGATTAGCGAGCCATCCACCAACTTTTTATGTTAATCACTGTCATTTTAATCTTTCGTAACTTTCTTCTTTTACGAGTCTGTGTAATATCAGACGCACGGACAAGTTCTCTTCACACCTATGATAATATGTGTTGTTCCAAATATTATATGGTAAGCATTATTACTTTATTAACTTTCAGTTATTGATGTATGTATAAAGCAGTGGTAGCCGAGTGGCCGAACGCACGCTTTGCAATCAAAGAGCGCAGGTTCAAACCCCGCCTCGCACCTCTGGGTTTCATGTGCGAATCTCATTTTCATCCGAGATTATCACTTGCTAAGAAACGGTGAGGGAAAACATCGTGAGGAAACCTGCACGTCTGAGGGAGCTTGACTAGTTCTCGATAGATATGTGAATTCTGCCAACCCGCAGCGTGGTGGACTGTGGCCTGAATCCCCCTTGCATTGAGGGCTGTAGTAGTAGTATTGATGTATAGAAAGAAACGGTCCAGCCTCCCGCATCGACCCTCGCTCGTCAAAATGTTTTCCAATACCAAAACGAACTCTGTGTCAATATACATAAAGATTGAGTTTCTGTAGTAAAAGCCACGTCCGCACACGACGTCCGCAACTTTTTCTATGTGTCAATACAGTTATACAGGGTGTTTCAGAAGTCCGAAATAATACTTGGACGTTTGCATCAGAATCGGGTATACAACTGAATGTTATAAAAATTTGCTCGAAATTCGACCATGTTCTTCCAATTTATTTTTTCCTCGCCTATTTCTATAACTATTAATATCTCGAGACCTATGTAAATTTGCATGTTCTGTTTTGTGAATATTGGTAGTCGTCACACATAAGTGTAGTTTACACTGCTGAATAGGGTTATGGATGTACCTAAAGGCCAGAACACGATACCTGTGACAATTATTCAAAGGTCTATAACTCAGAATAAGTTTTTCAGTCGTGTAATCTACTTTTTACCACAACATACTTATTATAACGATATTATTTGACTAATATAGATATTTGGTCTTTAACACTTCAAAAAGGTGGATATTTCGAAAGTAACAATTTTATACTTATTGGGTTTTAACACTATATCCTCAAATTATGTTAATGTCTGGAGCTAATGGCCCATAAAACAACACACAAATTTAAAAGTAAAATTGTCAGACATTTTATAATATTATTATTTTCGTCTTACCCCATCAATGGACACTGGCAACAGTCACTCAATGCTGTAGCCATTTGTCATCAAGAAAAAAAAAGAAAACGAATCCCATGTAAAATACGCATATTTAATAAAAAAAACTCTGAACGTTATCTGGTGGAATGAAAACCGGCTAAGTGCGAGCTGGACTGACGCACCGAGGCTTCCGTACCTAGACTATGAAAGCACCGAACATTTACATAACTTTGCCGTTTGTATACTGTTGTCCCCATACAAACTTACTTCAAATAAGTTAGTAATCGCATAATTTTTTTTTGCTTTTAATTTACTGTTATCTGATGTTTTTCTTTTACTTGTGCTGTAAAACCTAGCTTCTTTCCAAATTTCATGATTGTAGGTCAGCGGGAAGTACCCTATAGGTTTTTGATTCCTTAAAATTTAAATGCATTACGTTAGAAGTTTGATTTTTCTACAGCTCGAAGGGACTGCAGACTTGAGTCTGTTAATAATTTCAACATGATCACAGACAGATCCTATAAGGGTTTAATTTTTTTTCTTTTTATATACGGAACCCTAACAATATATGTTACTTTGCAAAAACATAATAAATTCACAAAGCTGTCTAAACACAGTCGTTTCCTTTGTTATAATGAGGCACGGTGTACGAAATAATCGAGAAACCTCTACTATTAAGTATATCAACAGTTCAGTCGCTGCCCAAAAGCGTAGGGAGTTCAACGCGCGCCTAAATTTAATTTAAAGAACAAAAGGATTTATGCCATTTTAAAGATCATGAAGGGTGTTTCAAGAATACTGCTTCTTGCAGTATGCGCTGGTGGTGCGCTGAGTGCTACTATAGATAACACCACGGTGCTGGACGACGCCTGGTGGGGACCAGAGAACGGTACCAACGAAACCAGCATCCAACCTTTCAAAATCGAGTTTTCTGATGAGGTAAGCAGTTCTCAATACAACACCAAACATTTACCTTGATCTTAAAGTTCAAAGTCGCAGGCACTTGACTCTTTAACTATACTCTTGGGAAGCATCATATCACAATCAAGTAAGCTACGCTTGGCCTAAGGGTGCCATCGACTGAAGTTACGTCTTACAACTAATTATTTTAATTTTCGTGTATTGTGTGTACTTTATTATATAAATTATATTGTATAAATCATATTATATAAATCATATTTATGTGTACTTTATTATATAAATCATATTGCGTGGTTATGTAATAATTAAAACGTGGTGTAGTAACCTGGTGATAAAATATTTAACCTTAAAACAGAAAACGCACTCGCGCATAAAGACGGTGGGGCTGAAGAAATTAACAGTTATTAAGTCACTTTTTAACCGACTTCAAAAAGGAGGAGGTTCTCAATTCGACCCGTATGTTTTTTTTTTTTTTTTTTTTTTTTTTATGTATGTTACCGCATATCTCCGGCGTCTGTCGACCGATTTCGAAATTTTTTTTTAGGTTTGCTAGGGAATTCTTCAAGGTTGGTCCCATTTCCAAAATATTATCAGAAATCTAACCCCTTGGGGGTGAAATGGGGGGTTGAAGGTCACATATTTTCAAAAATATTTTTTGAACGACTTGAAACTTTGTATATATATTTAACATACAAAATAAAAAAAACACGTCTTTCAGGAATTTTGTAAGAAAAAATATGTAGGGGGTGAAATGGGGGTCCAATTCGGAATACAGCATATCTCCGGCGTTAGTGAACCGATTTCGAAAAATCTTTTTTTGTTTAATACGGATTGTTAACAAAGATCGAAACCCACCCCCAAAGGGGTGGAAAGGGGGGGTGAGGGGGGGTGTTTTTTTTTTTGGCTGTAAATTTTTACTTTTTTAGGGCTGTTATAAGGTGATAATATTTGAAAATTTTCAACGATTATTGACACTAAAAATTGTGAAAAAAAAATATTTTTAACAAAAAACAAAAACCGACTTCAAAAACCTAGGTGCACTTAAAAGCTACAAATAACCTTACAATTCATTACATTTGGAGTCGGTGCCAATTCATGTGTGTATTTGCCTTGTCCGACGTTGATTGGCACCTACTCCATATGTAATGAATTGTAAGGTTATTTGTAGCTTTTTAGTGCACCTAGGTTTTTGAAGTCGGTTTTTGTTTTTTGTTATAAATATTTTTTTTTACGTGAACGTTACAGTCGCTGAGTAATAACGAACCGTGGTGTTCAAGTTAGGTATTGCTATGCGAAAATGAACCGTAGATGTCCAGTCAGCACTGTCCTTGATAGTACCTTAAAATTCTATGTATAATTACGAGCTGTCCGTTTATCGTTTTATAGCCAGCCATTACAATCAGTAACTATTATATTGGCACTATATCAGTGAAATTTGGAGAAAATGTGAATGCTATGAACTCTATAACCGCGTAGGACATGTAAAAAAACAAATAAGCTGGTATATTAGAAGGTTGAAAATTTTAGGCACGTAAGCGGGTGGGGATCATAAGATTAATTTCACTGAAGTCTACTTCCCTAGTAAAGTTATCACATTACTAGTCGGCTTCTCAGTCTCTCGGAGTAAGTGAAGTGCTAGTGGGTACGTCAAAAGTTTATTATGACCCCTAAACCTCTCAATTAACATTGAACCTACAAGCACTATTAAGATAGGTCTTATTCAAGAAAGGTTAAAAAATAACTATATACCTAAATTGTATTGTTCCCAGATGATAGCTGACCTTAGATACCGACTCAACAATCATCGGCCATTCGCTCCTCCATTACGTAACCAGGGATTTCAGTATGGGTTTAATAGTGATGAGATGCCCGGCTGGATTGAGTACTGGGCGGAGAAGTACCCGTTTCAGGAGCAAGAGGAATTCCTCAACCAGTATCCTCAGTACAAAGTCTATATTCAAGGCTTGGGTATTCATTACATACATATCATACCAGAGGTATTGTAATTTATTTTAATTTTTTTTTGATACTAGCTGACACAACAGCCTATGTCGTGTCAATTTATCCAATAATGGCACCAGAGTTTCTAACTTTTTCTGTAGATTTGCCAAAAGTATTCCTTCATAGAGCGAAAGACCGGAATGAATGGAAGGAGGAGGGGGAGACCTTTGCCCAGCAGTGGGAAACAAATGGTTAGAAAAAAATCACTCATATAAATCTTGTCCTGTCAAGTCCTTGTTACGACAACATTCTGATGTCTCATTCAGGTCTAACCTAGTGTGGATGGCACAGGCAACCATTTGTTACAAAACCTACTTAATTTAAGTATCCTACTCAATTTAAGTATTTAAGTATCCTACTCAATTTAAGTATCCAAATGTAACTTGATATTAAATATCACGCCTGTATTCCCCGAAGGGGTAGGCAGAGGTGCACTGCAGTGCGCCCGCACTTCGCCGATGTATTTTGGTCCCAATGTAATAGGGGGCGAGCCTATTGCCATTATACCGGGCACACAGGTTTCCTCACGATGTTTTCCGTCACCGTTTCTTAGCAAGTGATAATCTCAGATGAAAATGAGATTCGCACATGGAACCCAGAGGTGCGAGCCGGGGATAGAACCTGCGCACTTTGATTGCAAAGCGTGCGTTCGACCACTCGGCTACCACTGCTTGATATTGTTATGAATAAATTATTATAAATTATTCCAAGGTTCCAGAAGGAGTGGAGTTGGTCCCAATGCTAATGCTTCACGGGTGGCCTGGCTCCGTGCGCGAGTTTTATGAGGCCATCCCCCATCTGAGTGCTATCAGTGCCGACAGGGATTACGCTTTAGAACTTATAGTGCCCAGTTTACCGGGATTCGGATTCTCTGACGTGAGTTCCTTTATTATTTTCTCCTTTCCGGTATTTTTAATATTACCAACTATGCCGACTATATCTATATATATATATATATATATATACATACATATTATTATTATTATACATTATACATTATTATTATACATACATACATACAAATAAATAAAATTGGAGTGTCTGTTTGTAATATCAAAATAACACTTTTTTACCAAATGCGTATGAAAGTATATACGATACCTTTAACGAAAACGCAATTTTAATTTTTTTTGTCTGTTTGTCTGTCTGTCTGTTTGTTTGAGGTAAACTTCTAAACGGCTGAACCGATTTCAATGGGATTTTCACTGACAGATAGCTGACGTTCCAAGGCGTAACTTAGGCTACTTTAATTTTAGAAAAAGCATTAGGGTTCCGCGGGAAAAACATAATACCCATATTTCCGGGTAATCTCCCTAAAGTCCACGCGGGCGAAGTCGCGGGCACAGCTAGTTAGAACTATAAATTGATAATGATGATCTAAAGTATGATTACCTAGCCAAAATCTTAACTATCAATGTTGCCAAAGTAATAAAATTAGGAGTAATTAATAAAAAAAAATCGCAACGTTGAAGGTATGTTAGAGCAAGGGACTTCCTCTTAGAGTGGGATATTTTTTTTGAAATAATACTGCTAAAGAGTGGGGCTTAAGGGTGGGGGTACACTGTTAGTGTTAATATCGTTTTATTGCCGGCCTTAGTATCTAGATATTGCATACAGTGTGTTATGGTTTAATAAGCAACTGGGCTAGATATTTCAGCATTTACTATTCGCGTTTTTTTGCGTTTCACCACCTACGCTTTGTCTGTTCCATTATGGCTCTTGTAGTATTGTTTTTATTACTACTACAGTTTTTGACAGTTAAGTTAGTATCTACAAAATCTGTCAAAAAAAATTACTTAATATTAAAACAATAATACTATAAGAAATAATGTTAAGACCCCGAAATTTAACTAAAAATAACTGAACTTGACTGATTCGTGCTATATTTTTTTCCTGATACCAAAACGAACTGTATTAACTCATAGAAAAAACTCATTTTTCAACGAAATTCCATCGATGTCGCGAGCGAATTTTAACCCGTAGTCATGGCACAGAAATTTAAACTTTATGTATATTGACACAAATATTGTTTTGGTATGGGCAAACAATATGACTCGCACGTTTTGCCACCCCTGTAGGTTCAGAGCTTTATAGACTCTTATTTGAAGACAGTGACTCACCTTTGGTCGTTAATGCTACCTATCATTCATTTTCCTCTGCTCTTGTATTAAGTTTTATCCCGATTATCTCCTGTAATACTCAAATTTGCAGCCGGCAGTTCGCGAAGGCATGGGAGCGACCGAGATAGCTGTAATCTTAAGGAATCTAATGCGCCGACTCGGTTTCTCCAAGTTCTTCATCCAAGGCGGTGATTGGGGCTCATTAATCTGTACTAATATCGCGACGCTGTTCCCAAAGGTATAATGCTAAGGTTCATGGAAGCAGTGGTAGCCCAGTGGTCGAACGCACGCCTTGCAAATCACAGTGTGCAGGTTCAAACCCCGGCTCGCACCTCTGGGTTTATGTGCGAATCTCATTTATATCCGAGATTACCATTTGCTTTGAAACGGTGAAGGAAAACATCGTGAGGAAACCTGCACGTCTATAGAAAGGCGTGTGAAGTTCACCAACTGGGCCAGCGTGGTGGACTATAGCTCAAAAATCTCCCTCGTATTGAGGGAGAATGTGCCCGGTATAATGGCAATAGGCTTGCCCCCTATTACATTGGGACCAAAAATGCATCGGCGAAGTGTGGGCGCACTGCAGTGCACCTCTGCCTACCCTTTCGGGGAATACAAGCGTGATGATGTATGATGTATATCATGGAAGGTATGATACATTTTCTTGTAATTTGAAAAAAAGATGTTGCAATGCAGCTTTCCCCGAAATTCTATACATTAAGAATGGCATAACAATGCATATTACTATATAGAACCACAGAATAAATATATTATGCTGTGATAGAACTATGTTGATGCAATTGTTAAATGGGGTTCATTAGTAAAATATTGTTTTTTTTTCAGGAGGTCCTCGGCTTTCATTCAAACTTTCCCCTATCCCAGAACACCAACTCGTTTTTGTCCTGGTACCTTGGTTCCTCGTACCCAGCTCTGGTAGTAGACCCAGCAGTGGAGGACCGGATGTACCCAATCAGCAGTAAACTAAAGTTTTTGATGACGGAAATGGGCTACCTACACATTCAGGCAGCAAAACCAGATACTATTGGTATGTCTAGTTCCTTCATTTTATAAATCATAGGATCCTGAGGTTCTCAAATGAAACTGACTCTGTATATGGAGCTTCTTTAATGGTGGTCTTAAAAAAACTAATTAATGTAAACAACAACTTAATTATTTTGCGTGAACCAAACCATAGTGCCTTCGAAAATCACCCTAGCGACATTCATCGCAGATTAGTGCAATAAAAAAACCTGAAAAACTCAGTTAAAAAAGTTTGCAATAATACTTTTATGCCGATAGCAAAGCGACTGTTAAACTGAAAACTAATATTTTATTTGAACTTGAATGTAGTGTTGAAGCCTCTCCACGCAGTATTATAAAATGTCTTGATTAACTCCCGTTAAACTCTGCTTCTCTTATGAGATAATACAGTTTACGGTATTGGCTAAAACTTGATGGCGCACCCCTTGAAACAGCCGTGTGCGCAAGCTTAAAGGCATTAATTTTCAGGGATTGCTCTTACCGACTCTCCATCCGGTCTCCTAGCGTACATTCTTCAGCTTATGTCTACGGGAACTCGCGGTTCTTACGTCAACAGCACTGACGGCGGATTGGACAACCACTATACGAGGGCATCACTCATCGACAACCTGATGATGTACTGGACAAACAACAGTATCACAACCTCTTGCAGGATTTATGCTGAAACCTTGAACCTGAGGACTCGAGCTTTGGGGGTTGCTGAGTAAGTATGATTTACTATTTAAGTCTTGCCATAGGTAACAATCTTATGCAAACGTTTGTCTTGACCCAGTTTATATGAGAGTAAGTACCATCAAAACTGGTAATATGAAAGCTAGGAGACAGGTCGCTTCTTTTGTGTGTTAGTTATGGTTTTCTAGTAAAAGGCTAACCAAAAAAATCTGTGAAAAGCCCCTGAACTAAAGTTGCTTGCTCTTAAAAATGTTTTACTTTTATGTTTGACTGGCATGGCTAGGAATATTTCTTAAATGCTATGCAAAAATATTAATAATTTACCAAATCAATACTGTTGAAAATGTTTTTCAGGACTCCAACGCCGGTTCTCACGTGGACGTTACACGCCAAAGATGAAATTATCTACCAATCACCGTATTTACTCAAGTTCAAATTCCCCAACTTGGTTCACTCTACGATACTAGAGACTGGAGGACACTTCATCGCTCTAGAGCTCACTGAGATCTTCGCCGAGGATGTACTTAAAGCTATCACAGAGTTTAGAAAAATACTTGCAAATTCAGAGAACGAACACACTGAATTGTAATATTATTACAGATATTTGAAACCTGAGACTGTACTATAAATTTTACTACCAGAAAACCTCAAGACAAATGGCTATTTTAATTTTGTATTTATTACTAAGGTGCATCAAAGTGCTCAACCGACATAGTTTTGTTTCTGTGTGGATTCTGAATAATTCCTAAGTCATTTTGGTACAAAAATTACAGTTTTGTCATCAGGCAATTAAATGAAAATGAAATATATAAATTACTACTACTATAGCCGTTTTAACCTCCTTTAGGCCTCCCCTCAATGCAAGGGGGATTTGGGCCATAGTCCACCACGCTGGCCCAGTGCGGGTTGGCATACTTCACACATCTATTGAAAACTAATCAAGTTCCCTTAGACGTGCAGGTTTCCTCACGATGTTTTCCTTCACCGTTTCATAGCAAGTGATAATCTCGGATGAAAATGAGATTCGCACATACATTTCGGATGTGCGAGCCGGGGATTGGACCTGCACACTTTGATTGCAAATATAAATTCTGTAAGCACCCATTGATCTCAATATTTATTTGATTTTTATCAGCATTTTATTAGCAGCATCACACTCTTGTTGAATTCATCTTATTGAGAGACCAATTATCTCCATAGATTATGTAATAAATAAATTCCTTAACATCTGTGCTTCAAAGGATACCGATATCAAAAAGCTAATCTTATATTATAATGAATTATAAAGAAAAAAATATATTATAGAAACACCTATCAACCGTTTATTATCCTTAAATCAAATCACAGTTCAGTCTTCTTGTTGCTCGCGTGCCACTCTCTGAACGCATTCACTGCCTTGAACACGTCTTCTGAAAAGACTTGAGGGAGTTCAAACGCAATAAAGTGGCCGCCGTCTTCTATAACCGTGTTGTTGATCAGATTCGTGTACTTTGTCCTGAGGACTGAAGGAGGCTGGTAGGAGATTTCGTTCTTCGCTTGGAGTGCCCACGTCGGTACTGGAGTTGTGTATCTGTGAGAAACAGTTTTTGTAATGTTAAGTTTTAAATTATTAGGTCGTACAGTTGAGTTTTAATCTAGTAGATAGTTAGCTCAGCGTGTCTATCTACACGCTGAGGTAAGCATTAGAACAGAAGTAAGTATTGCTGGAATTGTTTGCTATTCTGATCTCAAATGATCGGTAACTCTGTTAGCCCTTCAAGTTAAGGCAAACGCTGATTTGCCTTGTAAGCAGGTATGAGATTGGAACCTAGGTAAACCTAGGCCTTTAAATAATAAGAAATACTTTGCCACGTCTGTTATTATTCGAGACTCAAATCCATGCTGCTAATTGTCACAGGTAGTTGTATTATTTAAATCGAGTTAAGTATTTTATACTTACTTCTCCAAATCAAGCTCCCTTGCTTCATTACTCATTGATTCAGCATAAAACCTCATAGATGTCGTAATGGAGTTGGTAGACCAATAAATCATCAGATTGTCTATTAGCTGGTCTTTTGTGAAACGGTATCCTAGTCCTCCGTCGGGTTTGGACTTGTGTTCCAAACGGGTCCACGTGGAGAACTTCTCCAGGATGTAAGCCAGGAGACCAGAAGGGGAATCAGATAGGGTGACACCTGAAATCATTATTATAGCATTTTGTAACATAAAAACTTTGAGTAATGGCACCAATACTATCCAGTGACTCTAACTATGTCGTTCCATGTTAATTTATACTTATTGAGGAGCTGAACTTATTTATGAGTATGGATATCGTTATAAAAAGATACGTTATAGTATTAGATACTTTTTGCTTTTATAATCTGACGGAGATTGAAATGTAACGTGTAATTCGTTAACCTTACCAAGAGTATCAGGTTTGGTGGCCTGTAGATGCATGTATCCAAACTCTTCCATAAGATATGCGAAGTATTTTGACAATGGATACATCCTGTCAGCCAGGTGAGGTTCCACAATGAGCGATGGGAAGAATGCACCAAGTAGCACTCTGAGCATGCCACACGATTTCTGTATTGGAACAGAAGATTTAGTTTTATTCCATCTCCCTCGCACAGTTTATCTGGTCTTTATGAGGAAAAGAAACGAAGAGTAGCTAGAGGCTACTATTCGTTTTTATGTTGAGTTTAAACTTCAAATTCCCTACGTCCTACTAAAATATATAACTATCACTAGATCAAAAGAGTTTCAGTATTTTCTCACCTGAGTTACAGCCATATTAGTATGATGACCTAAAATGTCTTCGGGGTACAAAGTGGCTAGAGATGACGCTATTGCTGAGCCCCAGTCTCCACCCTGAACGTAGAACTGCTTGTGACCGAGCCGGTTCATCAAGTTCTTGAAGATCACTGCCACTTTGGCTACAGATAGACCTGGTCGTACAGCAGCCTGAAAATTGTTACGTAATTATAATCCTGTCCCACCTTTGGGAAAATGGCACTTATAATTAGCGTAACATAAACGCGATTTTCCTGTAAAAGCTCCGACTGTAAATAGGGTATACTTAATGGAGATCATTCTCTGGAAAATTATCATAGAACAGCGTTACCTACATTGTAAATTGTAGTAATTGAACAAAGGTATATACTATTTTCAATAGATAGTAGGGTACGTGACCTTTTAATCAATGTAACAATATGTCCATCTATCGTAACAAATTGATTATTTAAAGCTATAGATTGATGTGCATCTCAATGTAACTACAATTGTAATGATTCATGTTTTATCGAAGTATGATAAAGGACAATGACCAGAGCCCTTTGCATTACTTTTGAAAGCATTGAACTATCAAATGTCTCGTATAAAATTTTAGCGGAAAACTTCACGTTTCCGTAAGAAGAGCCATTATTAGTCGTACCTTGATCAGTATTAATCTGAAGGCACTAAGTTTAAGCCCATATTTATAGTATATCTGTAACTGAACTGTAGAGCTTTCCCAACATTCCACAGGTCCATTTTATTTCACTTATCTGTATCCTATTCCGTCGCCGGATTGGACGATTTATATCACTATCAATCACGATCTATGTTTCGCCTCTATTCCAACGCTGTTAGTGTTGAGTTTCGATTGCAATATCGTTAGTACTTACATCAGAGAATCCATAGCCGGGTATACTCGGGACAACAATTTCAAAGGCGAAGTCGTATCCGGGAGTTTGTTTGGTGAGCAGCGGAATAGCTTCGTAGAACTCGCGCACCGAGCCGGGCCATCCGTGCATTAGTAGTATCGGTACTACCTTCACTCCAGCGGGCACCTGAGAGGAAGCAAACCTCATTATCATTGTCATTTGGGCTTATTTTGATATCAGCTACACGTGGAGACTTGTACCCATAATCACACTTTATTTTTCAACCTCTTAAAATAATACAACCTACGTATACGATATAATTTACAGTGTTACAATGGGCGGTCTAATCAATAAAAGTGATGAATAAAAGAGAAATGAATCTGGATAGGACTTAAGATATCAACTAATGCATAGCGACCTAAGCACATAGTCGCTACAGCTCTCTGGACTTCAAAGATTAAAGTAATTTGAACAGGTTTAACTAACAAAATTATTACCTGAGGTGTTACTCTGATGAAGTGTATATCCAATCCTTGTATGTTGGTCTTGAATTGCGGGAACTTATTCAGGAAGGTCTCTCGCTCGCTGAACGGATACTGGTCCGCCCAGTACTTCAGCCAGCCCTCCAGATGTGCTGTATTGAACCCATACTCAAATGCCACTCCCTCTAGTGGTGGGCGGAAGGGTCTGTGATTCTTTAGTCTTTGCTTTAAGTCGTTAACCATCTGCAAATGTAAGGTACCATGCCATCAAAAACAAATCTTGTAAAAAACGCAAGTCTCTCAACTTAGTTCTTCTACCGTAAAAAGTTGTGAGATCCATGTAATACCAAGTCGGTTACTTTAATAAGTCCCTACTTAAGGGCCCTTCTGTCTTAAGTTATTACGTAATTAGCTAACCTAACAACATCTTATAGTGACCATATCAACATTAAAAATCTTTTATGTTTGTGAGTGACAAAGTCAAGGATTTTGACTAGTTGTAATTCTGAAACTGCTGGTTCAAATTGGATGAAATTTTAAATATACCATGATTATACGGTGCCTGATTGGTTACTGATTCAGGCTTCTAGCTTTATCTACAACGAAGTTATAGGGGGTTGAAAATGGCCTGAACTACTTTGAGAAAAGAATGGTACGGCCCGTGCCGCTTTTTTTTTGCTCGGCTTGCAGGGGCACTGCCGTGCCCCCCCGATATCTAGTCAAACTAAAAACCATGATAGCATATATAATTCAGTAGAGATTTTTATGGCGGTAATAAGACCCCAATTCTTTATACTATAGCTTCAAAATAAGGTATCATATGCAATAACGTATCCTAACGTAAGTGCTGTCTTAAATCTGCTAAATAAATAATTATATTCTAGATGTTTGTTCCAGTAGTTTTTCAAGCCAGGCATCCCTTTATGATTTTTTGAGATTACTAAATATCCTAATGCTGGGCAAAGGCCTCCTTCTCCTGTCTCCATATGTCCCTGTCCGAGGCTAGTTGTAGACTCGTTTTATCCGCAAACGTGAACAAATCGACGCACCATATAGAAATAAACATCAGCTACTTACAGTCTCTTCAAACTTCACTTTAAAAGGTCTTATCGTCTTATCTTGTTTGGACATCAGCTCTTTTGGTCCCCACCATTCTTCAGGGTTAAGTTGTGGAAGTTTGTCGTTGCAACAGCCCTTGAACCAGAACCAGGCTCCGACACCTAATATAGCGACTAGGATCGCTTTTGTTACCAAGCCCATTGTCTGAAACAATTCAGTGTTACGTGTGGAAACGTACATGTGGTGTTCATCATTATTATTTCACTCTTTTTTTTTTGTGTATTTTTTTACCGATTTTGTTGTTGCTTATTATATTTAACTTGCGGATACCCGGCTTGTCCTACTACTATGAATGGACTGGATGTGCCTAATGTATAGTTTTAGTGGTCTAAAACCATCTTCGCATTATTGCCTTCATAATCAAACCGGTTTGGGGTACATCTGTGGGATCGTTTCAAAGTCTATAACGGATATAGGTAGAAACAATTTATATTTCAATAGAAGAAACAGTAGAAACAATATTCAGTATTTTGGTACACGAATGATGATGACACAATATCTTCAGCTTCCTATTGAACTTTCTCCTCTTAACCGGCTTAAAAAAGAAGGAGGTTCTCAATTCGACCTATGTGTTATTTTCATCTTAATAAGAACTCATGCATTGCTTTCTTATGATACTATGAATATAACTGTGTATACCTAAATTTATATTCATAGCGTACCAATAGTCATTGAACGGACCGCTGCACCTCATTACACATCGCTCCATGCGCACGCGCATCTAGAATCTTTACATCAACTACATTAGAGTAACCGCTATTAACACGGGAAAGCCGGCCGGCGCGGCGGCGGTGTAGTGATAGAACGTTATGTATGGAAGCGTATACACGAACTCTGGGGTGTTAGCATGCATTTCATGATTGGACCTCACTCGCTCGCTCTCTGTCTTATTTCATACGGGGGAAAGAGACAAAATCAACATATTCCGTTACATATGTGCATGCTTGGCGCATATGCTTACAATAATTACCAGTTTACGGTCCTGTTAATTAGTCAACGCTTCTATAAAAATATTCTGCCATTTCACATACATTCTCGTGTAATACGTAAACATCAAGCAGCCGGCTTTATCGTGTGTTTATAGTCTATGAAATGCCCTTGCATATGATATCCTATGTGACCTTGTAACCCCACCCTACCAACAATACGCAACGGAATGACAACAATAGGGTCTTTGTTAAGGGTCAACTTACAGTGACCGAAGTGAAGACCTACAGGAAGCTCAACTTACAGTATATGTGTACTCACATACAAAACATTTTATGTATTAAGCCCTACGCACACTGTGGCGTCAAGTCAGGCGTCAAAATGTTTGTCAATACCAAAACTATCGGTTTCTCTATACATAAAGATTGAATTTCAGTTGTAAAGGACACGCCCGTCAAAATTTATATAATTTAGTTGCAAAACCGGCTAAGTGCGAGCTGGACTCGCTCACCGAGGCTTCCGTACCTAAGCTATGAAAGCACCGAATATTATTCTAACGAAAAGATAAACTGGACAGAGAGACAAACTTAACTTTGCAGTTGGTATACTAGTGTCCCCATACAATATAAACTTTTAATAAAAAACAAAAACCGACTTCAAAAACCTAGGTGCACCAAAAAGCTAGAAATAACCTTATAATTCATTACATTTGGAGTAGGTGCCAATCTACGTCAGACTAGGCAAATACACATGAATTGGCACCGACTTCAAATGTAATGAATTATAAGGTTATTTCTAGCTTTTTAGTGCACCTAGGTTTTTGAAGTCGGTTTTTGTTTTTTATTAAAAGTTTATTTTTTTTCACGCTTTTTAGTATAGTCGTTGAAAATAAATATACAATTATTACCACCTCATAACAACCCTAAAAAAGTAAATATTTACAGCCAAAAAAAGATCTCCCCCCCCCCCCCTTTTCGGTTTCAATTTTTGTACACAATGCGTATTAATCAAAAACTAATAATCAACCTAAATGAAAACTCCTTAAAAAGCCGTATACAACTACATCATCCACGTAAATAATGATCATAATAAACATAAAAATGTTCCTAAAATGAAAACTGCTTGGCCGTACTATTTTAAATTTTTATGGGACCAAATGGCATCAAACAAAAAAGAACCACGTAAATCGGATCATAACTCGCAGCGTAATCGGTGTATATACATAAAAAAAAAACATACCTGCCGAATTGAGAACCTCCTCCTTTTCGGAAGTCGGTTAAAAATAAGTTTGTAATCGCAAAAAAACATTTTCTAACAATAAATTTACAGTTTCTGTATTTATTCCTTTACTTGTGGTAGTCTCGCGGGCAAGAACGCCCGCCTTGAACGTAAGGGGTGCAAGTTCAAATCCCAGGCCCACACCTCTGAGATAATTTTCATGTGCGAATGTCATTTTCAACAATGATTACCACTTGCTGAACGGTGAAGGAAAACATCGTGAGGAAACCTGCATGTCTATAGAAAGGCGTGTGAAGTTCACCAACCCGCACTGGGCCAGCGTGGTGGACTATGGCCCAAAATCTCCCTCGTATTGAGGGGGAATGTGCCCGGTATAATGGCAATAGGCTCGCCTCCTATTACATTGGGACCAAAATACATCGGCGAAGTGTGGGCGCACTACAGTGCACCTCTGCCTACCCCTTCGGGGAATACAGGCGTGATGATGTATATTATCCTTTACTTGTGTATACTATATATTTGTTGTTATAGCGGCAACAGAAATACAGAAAATTTCAACTGTCTAACTATCACGGTTCATGAGATACAGCCTGGTGACAGACGGACGGACGGACGGACGGACAGTGAAGTCTTAGTAATAGGGTTCCTCTTTTACCCTTTGGGTACGGAACCCTAAAAATGAACTATTTCTATGTGTCAATGCAGTTCGTTTTGGTATTAGCAAAAAATAGCCGCGCGTGTCTTGACGCTTCAGTGTATTGGGAGCGTTAGGCCACCAGTTGGATATATGATTACCACACGGGACCACACGAATAAACTGCTAACTAAGCAACCACTTGTGAAATTAGCTTGGGTAGCTGTTTATAATCACATCTTTAGCAGTATTGTTTTAATATTGAAAATAAATGTACGATTGATCACTTGTAAGTGCCCCCGGTAGGCATATACCAATTAAATGATATGCAATTATTACGGCATACAACTAGAGATATTTCATTTTTTTTTTAAATTGATGACATTTTTTTTTAAATTAATAATTTAAAATAAAACTGAGTTTCGTTTTACATTGTTATTGTGACCTTGAACTTGGGGTCATGTCATAAGTACGAGCTGTAGAGACAATTGATGGACGGCAGTAACTCTACTAGAGTCTACCTTAAGAAATTGCAATATTATATTTGTGGTATCAGGCCATTGTGTGAAATATAGAGTCAGAACTTCGTATACAAAACTCTACAATTATGAAAAGGTGAGTGGAGACTCTACCTGCTAACGTAGTTACATCGCAGGTAGATAATAACTTTGTCATAAAAAAAATCGCATCCAATTATTGGGATACATTTGTCAATTAACTAAGATAATACTGAAATTTCAAACCAAACGGTAATAAATTCTTGTAAACAGTAGTCTAGAAACAATATTACAGTAATATTTATGTCACTTACCGGTAAATCCAATGGTAATAAGTGTTAAATGAATGTAGAGTGTTACCTCGCATACGGCTCTACCGAGTCGAGTAACCGATCACACTAGACTGAACATGGGTTAGTAGTGATGTACTGCACTAGGCAACCGTTTTTAGTATCGATAGATATAATAATATACACTATTTATTTTTCAGAAGTCGTGTTTACCTCAAAGAAATAGACAGACGACAAATTTCAAAATTTCGTTTAAGTTATAGTTACCGTATCTACTTTCATTATAATGCATTAAGTAAAATAATGTTATTTTCACATTACGAACAGACACTTAAATTTTATTTATTTCTATAGATAGATGAAACAAGTTATATATTTCTTTCAATGACTAATTTATTTTACATGACTCTTGCAAGATTTGAGTAGTATTAAAAGTATTTAGTTATTTTGTATCCCTAGATATAAAAGGGTAATCGATATAATAGTTATATATATTAGTAGGTACTATGATATAATTTGAGAAGTCTAAAAACATTGAAAGATGTCATTTGATACGGTTATTTACGAAATAACTGATAAAAGATTAAATAAATTCTACTGATTTTTAAAAAATATTATCGATGTGAACGTACTATGTGAATGCTACAACACTAAGGTGTGCCGCTATGTTTATCAAATATCCGGCATCATTACAGATAATGGGTCTACGGTATTGCCAGACATAAAAATACAGAATTCTACTGATTCGGTGTTTCTATTGACAAAATAATATCTAGAATAGTAGAAAACGTTTGCAAATAACATGTTTAGAAAACTAAAAATAAACACTGACGTTTAAGGATTTGCAGACCAGTTCTTGGCGATGATTTTGTCGGAAATGCATTCCGAATGGGCGGTAGAGATACTATTATTATTATTTATTGACAATTCATAAGTGCCTGCATTGGTTAACATGAATAGAAAAATTCTGATTCTGATCGATTAATGAAAAATTCCAATTCTCTATTGGGACTTAATAAATATTGGCAAAATGAGGGTGCACTGCGGTATACCTCTATATAAGGGGAATAGGTACAAGACGTGAATATGAATGTAGATATCTCGTATTTCTACAAGATCTTACGTAAATATGATAGCAAAGTCGCTAGTTTGCGTGAGTACAAATAAATCAGGGACCTTACTACCAACTCTTAAAGTATTTATGTTTTAATATAGATAGACATACTCATCCTATGATCCCAAACTAAGTAGAGCTTCTACTATGGTTACCACACAATGGACCGAGAGGATCACCGAGCGGCCTACGCCCAAACACACGATATCGTTAAAACATTGACATATCGTTTGCATCCCTAATCATAAATTTCTAAATTTTTTGCAGTCGCATCCGGAGTTAAAACACAAATAAATGAGCAGGTTCATTATTTAATATCTCTGAAACGGGGCTATCCACCACCTCTTAAAGTTATGTTGTTCAAGAGTAACTGTCAATATTTGACAGACTTTGCACTGTCTTTTAACTGACTTTTAACTGTCGAAAACTGAAAGTAATATTAAAAACATTGCTGCAAGATAAGTGGTGGTAAGGGGGACAAATTATGTTCCTCCATTCTCCTTATGGATTTTTCTGAATGTTGTTACAGCTTTCAATACGTCTTCAGAGAAGATTTCAGGCAGCTCCATAGCGAGGAAGTGTCCTCCGTTATCTAAAATCGTGGAGTTCACCAAGTTCGGGTACTTGAACTTGAGCAGGTACGGCGATTGGTAGATGAGTTCATCGGGAGCATGTATGGTCCACGTGAGAGATGTTGACGGTATCCTGTCATAGAAATTATTAGATTAAAATTGAATTATCATGACCAGTGGGAGATTGTCATCATTTAATCGACGTCAGCACTCGTGAGGCAAAATGTATGCCAGTATCAAAACCAACTATGTGTCAATGGTACATAAAGATTGAATTTCTGTGGAAAAAGCCACGCCCCGTGCGTTTAAATACGCCCGAGCTGTTGACGTTATTTCTTTTAAGATCTACGAGTCGCGGGGCGTTAAGACGCCCACTTAGAATGTTTTAACAATACCAAAATGAGCTGTATTGACTCATAGACAAAGTTCATTATTCAACAAAATGACATTAACAGCGCGAGTAAATATGTATTACCACATAAATCCATTATTTATGCATATTGACAGACAAAGAGTTCCTAATTAGCAAAAAGGCATCAGACTTACGATCCAACACCTAAGGCGTAGGTCCTGAGATTCACAGTCTCCCCATATATCCTGCAAGCCGTGTTGACAGTGTTGGTCGACCAGTACAGCGTTAGGTGATCGAAGAGTTGTTCCTTGGTTAAGTGGTCCTCTAGCCCACCGTCTTCTTTGTTGATGTTTGCAGCGCGCGTCACAGTTGACACTAACTGGAGAATGTACGCCAGGAGAGCGGAAGGACTGTCAGTGAGTACAATACCTGAAAAACATAACATTCCTCTTTGTTTACAAATAAATGAAATGGCAGTGATAGCCTAGTTTGTGGAAAGCCCACCTTGAAGGTAAGGGGTGCAAGGGGTGCAAGCCCACACTTCTGAGTGTTTTTATTAGGAAACATGAGGAAACCTGCACATCCATGGCAACTTATCTGGTTCTCGTTAGACGTCTGAAGTCGATGATGTTTGACTTACGATGTTTACCTTTACCGTAAAGCAAGAGGTAATTATTGAAATAAAACTATTTTACGGATTCTATCGCGTTTATTTACTATTTTCTTTTCCCAGCGTTTCAGCTGCTTTATAGCAACCATAGTCACGGGGGGCTGAGGTGTTAGACGTCCTGTCACCCATAAAATCTGACGAAATCCTTAAAAGTGCGGGCTCGAGGTGAGAACCTGGACCTTTGCTTAACTAGGCTACTTTAATAGCTCGTATATGTAAGGGCATCGAGGAATAAAACGTACCAATAGTGTCCGGTTTCGCTGCTTGGATATGCAAGTAGCCAAATTCCTGTGCATAAAACTTGAATATTTTGCTGATGGGGTACATTCTGCTCGCAACCGATGGGTCTACTACTAGATCTGTGTAGTCAGACCCCAGGTACCAGGCCATCAATGTTTGTGGATGCAAGGATCTAGCATAATTTGTATGGTGACCGAGCACTTCCTAAAAAAACACAAACACCGGATGAATAGATAACCTCCTCATATTGCCCCCCTTATAGCGGTGGGTTGAAAGGTAACATGTTAAAGGCTGAAACTGGCTGCCCAAGATTTGTGGAGTTCCGGTAATTATGACTTTACAATATTAAATGTAAAAGATACTTATGCCCTGAAAATTAGATTTGATGAAGTACTGTACCTCTGGAAACAAAGTAGCAAGGGATGAGGCGACATATTCGCCCCAATCACCACCTTGGATGTAGTAGTAGTCGTGACCTAGACGTTTCATTAGATTCCTCATGATGACAGCCATTTCTGTAGCTCCTAGTCCAGTCTTGGTGGCGGCCTGTCATTAAAAATTAAAAAAAAAATTAAATAAAGCTCTTCTAGCTAAGATTCATTAAGCTCGCACACTGGGGCGGGTCGAGTTTTATTCCAACACCAAAACGGACTGTATTTACTCATGGAACGTAATTTCGATGATTTCACCTTATTTGAAAGTAAAAAAAAATTGAATGAAATCGGTTAAAATCGGGATTTACAAGGTTAAATCAACTCCTCCTATTGTTGAAGTCGGTTAAAATGTAGTCTATGTCATTTGGGCTATAATAAATATAAGCGAATCGATTGACAACTTACTCATCAAAATTGGATGAATAGTTTAGGCACCACTGATGAACATAACTACATACAAACAAACATACATAGACTGCTAAAATCATAGCCCTTCGTTTTGGCGTGGCCTTACTTGGATATAAAGTATTTTTTTTAACGGAATGTCAGCGCGAGCGCTTTTGTCGCTCTCCACCATAAAGAAGGTCTAGTGGGAGAATACTTACGTCAGAGAATGCGAATCCTGGTAAGCTGGGTATGATAAGTTCAAAAACGTAATCTCTGTCCTCGCTGACAGCAGTCAGGTAGGGGATCGCACCGTAGAACTCCATGAAGGATCCTGGGAAGCCGTGCAGCAACATCAATGGCACAACCTCCACACCTTCCGCCACCTTAGTAGAAGTCGATTGGTCAAATGCATGAGACATGTGAAATTTTACTGAAAACTTAATCTTTGTGACACTGAGACTTTTCCATAAATCACGTAAATCAAACCAACATAGTCGTGGTATTGTGCGCTACCAACGTTTTAAAATGTTGTGTGGTAAATATGCCCATTGTGCCAATTAAAATTTTGATTATATTAACTACTTCCCACGTGCAAATAGCGAGACTTGTGGCGTATTTAATTTCTGTCAATTTGACTCCATAGTTATAAATGAATGGTAAAAAAAAACTTTTCAAAAACAAGCTTATTATTAATTTCTTTAAAAATAAGAAAATAAGCTTTAAATGTCAAACCAATCAATTTAGTACATGAATTACACAATTTATTAAATGATATAAAAGCTTGTCGCGAGATTTACCTGTGTACTAACTAGTCTTGCTTGACATACTTATTATAAGTAATTCTATGAACGGAAATGTTTCCCATAAAATATGCAAATCTATTTTTTTCTGTTTTTTAGTATTTGTTGTTGTAGTGGCAACGGAAATCTGAAAATTTCAACTCTCTAACTATCGCGGTTCATGAGATACAGCCTGGTGGCAGACGGACGGACAGACAGCGTAGTCTTAGTAATAGGATTACCGTTTTACCCTTTGGGTACGGAACCCTAAAACATTGTTTCCGAAATTTGCCCCAGACGGTAATCGAACCCGCAACCTGCACCCAAACCACTAGCCAAAAGACCAAGACAAACTAGACTAGACCAAGCTGTCGTGAAATCGATCTCCAGCTGACGTTTTGGCGGACGCTCTCATTGGATGGAAATTATTCCTCCAGCACTATCATATAGGCTCAACGAGTTTTTAGAGAGACCACAAGTTTCAAGAGATTCAGGAAGCTAGTCAATAAGGGCGATTCAAATAATTTGTACCTCTGGTATGATGTGTAGGTAATGTATGGCCAATCCTTGAATGCTGGTCTTGTAGTGAGTGTACTTATTGATGTAGTTGACTCGTTCTGCAAATGGATATTCCTCCGCCCAGTACTTGATCCATTTAGACATCTGGTCGCTGTTGAAGCCGTACGTGAAATTCGTGTTCGTCAGCGGCTTGGCGAATGGGCGGTGGTTATTGAGGCGGCTTACGAGGTCATCTATCATCTGGAAACATTGCCATTATTATGACAACTACCTCGAAGTTTACGTTGATAGGACATTGTTTGAGATCGTAATTTCAATAAATGTATTCCGGTTAGTCTGATATGGTTTTCAACAAATTGCATATGGAATGGAAACTGGAGTAGGCATCTAAGCGTCTGCCTCAATTTATGGAATATAGTGAATATAATAATATTTAAAGCATAAAAAAACACAATTTTATCCCTTTGGGTGTTAATTTTTTTTTTTATGCATTACGTAGAAAATATTTTTTAAACGTTTTACTAATAATATAATGATGATATAATGTAGCCACCCTGGCCCATTTCAACTATAACAAAACAAGTTTTTTTTTCAGAAATCATCAAACATTATTGAGTTTTAAGTCCCTCGAAAAATGTTATTCTACCATCTTCAACCTCCAATTTTGCCCACTTAGGGGGCTGGTTTGTGAATATATTATTTTCAAATGATACCAACCTTCAAAAAATCCAAATTGGTTCCCAAACGTCTTAGATATGCTGTTGCAATTACAAACAATGAAAAACCATTTTTGTCGATTGAAAAGAAGAAGTGTAGCCTTTGTTTGACTACCTTGGAGCAGGGGCTGCGGGTTCAAACATTAGGCTAAAATCTATAACATTATGCGTTACCTCTTGACTAAATTCGACTTCGAAGGTAGTAATGCTGGTGTCTTCTGTACCATTGTAGTCGTTGGGACCCCACCAGGCGTAGTCCTCCAACGTGGTGTTACCGATGGTAGCGCATATTGCGCCGCACGCGCACAATGCTACCAGCAGTAAGCCGAATACACCCTTCATATTGACACTCTACCAGATAAAATCTGGTCTTTTAAACACCGTTGTTGTCACCTGTAATATAGGATAGCACAAATTCTATAAATACATCACCACGCGTGTGTTCCCCAAATGTGTAGATAGTTATGCACTGCACAGTAGCACACCTCGCTAAAGTATTATTGGTTGCTATGTAATACACGGTGAGCCTATTGCCATTATACCGTGAACATTCTCCTGAATACGAGGGAGATTTAAGCCAATAGTTAACTACGCTGGCGAAGTGCATGGGAACTTTATCCCTTTCTAAAGACTCTTTTGTCAAAGTTGATAAATACGGTTTCGGTTTAAAAAAAATACAACATTATTTAATCCTTAGTACTTAGCAAATAAGGTTTGGATTTAGAACTTACCTTTCCAATAGCTAGGTAGTGGAGACGACTACCAGTTATACAGACCGATTGAATTGTCGTCGCATCGTTTAAGTAGCCCCAATTTATTTGGAACACGTCATGACATACGGCTTGGTGTGTTAAGTGTACTCAGTTGAGTTTGCTGTCTATTGGAGTTCCGCAGGTAACAGGTCAACTGCGACCTCTTAAAGCACAATGATATTACTTTTTAACATTTTGGACAGTATCAACATTAACAGTCAAGAAATTGAAATAATATTTCCAAAGAGGTGATGGTAAGAACTTTCAACCAAATATTTTTGAGTAAAGACGCAGGGGGTCAATTCTCACATAATCTCTAATTCGACTTACTCGTATTTCAAAATAAAACAACGAAATTGGTTGTATTTGTTCGTTATGTTTCGTTAATGCGAGAGTTGCAGAGTTGACCCAGCATACACTCGAGCTAGGTCCAGCCTGGGTGGAGAAGCGCAGTGTTCTCGTCGCGGCGGTAGGAGGGGATCTCTCATTGTCTGCTGTGGATCCCATGAGCTCTCACGGGAGGTAATGAAGTCTTTCTGCGAGAAAGTGATGGTAAAGAAGGAAGAAGTTGAGCGAGAGTCAGACCCGCTCGCTGATCCACGACGTCGACTGGGAGGAGGAGGCGGGCCATAGAGAGAGTGTGCGGAGGGCAGCGCAGGGCTGCTGTCACCAACGCACATCTCTTCGCACTAAACGTGGTGCGTATCTTTGGTGATGGGGTCGTGGTCGCGAAGGGCGAGGCCCTGCGTGGCAGCTTAGCGACCCCGAAGAGGATGGCGACGTGGTGTGGCCCACACCGCCGCGGGGAGGAGGTGCCCGCTCGCGCGAACAGCCGCTGGCAGGGTCACGGATGTGTGCTTTGCGTTCCCGTGGCTCTTCCGACAAGGCGGGTGTTTGGACCACCGTGGGTGTTTAGTCGGTATACGCCAATCTACCGGGAGTACGCGATACCTCTTTCAACTCCCCTGTGTCGGAAGGGGGTGTGTATTATCTATAATCAAAATCGAGCAAAAACCAGCAAAAAAATCAAGTTTGTTGTATGGGAGGCCCTTAAATGTTTATATTATTCTGTTTTTTAGTATTTGTAGTTATAGCGGCAACATAAATACATCTTCTGTAAAATTTCAACTATCTAACTATCACGGTTCATGAGATACAGCCTAGTTACAGATGGACAGACAGACAACCAGACTGAAAGCGGAGCACTAATAATAGGGTCTCGTTTTACCCTTTGGGTACGAACCCCTAAAAACGATTATGAACTAAACATTAAAGTATCTGTGATACTTATATATATTTAATAAATACACTATTGATTTTTTTTTCCTTTATCTAACTTCAAGGCGAATTATTATCATAACAATGGATGGATACTCTAAAAATGTATCAATTTAACTGAAAAATACGTCGTGTCAGCCACTCAACGATTGTACAAGTGCTTAAAATTAAATAGTCATTATTATGCGAGTCAATAAAAAATTATAGATCAAATATTAATTGAAGGCAGCTGTTTCATTTTTGCCTTTTTTCCATCATCCATGACCATAACAATACTGACAACGGTGTAAAAAAACGTGACAATTCAACTCCTGTATTTGTAGCATGAGCGCCAAGAGTAGACTTATGTCACGGAATATGTGTATTTCTTTCTCTCGTAGAAAATAAGACAGAGAGCGACCGAGCCAATCGGTGACAGAGGTCTTGTCTTATACGAAATAAATGAAACTTGTGGTCGCTTAATGGTCGAAATTCGAACATATCTAGACGCACGGCAGTGCGTCCAGAGCCAAGTAGACGTGCAGCACCGTGTGTCATATTACACGAACCATTTGGAGCGACTTTTGACCCTCTCATAATTCTCTCTCTCCTCTCATTTAGTATCTCTACCAACCATTCGGAATGCATTCCATATGGATAAGAATGGGCAAGAAACTCCATGGTTGCTTTTTTCCAATAAGGATTTACATTTTTGTGTTTTTCTTAATTAACAAAATGGTAAAAAAAACTTTTTAAAAACAAGCTTTAATTTAATTGCCCTTAGTTTTCGTGTTCTCCTCAGCAAGCCCTTTAATTTGATATCCATACTGAGGTAGTGCAGAAAAAAATAAGTATTCCGCCATCTTGGATGATCCGCCATATTGGAATTAGAATGACGTCACATAGCTAAGCATGCATTGTCATCCAAAATAAGCGTGTATACCAAATTTCAGCTCAATCGGTTCAAGATAACTGATTTAAAATTCAGTTGCAAGATTCCACCCGGACATACATTGCAAGTTAATATAAAGCTTGTAATAAAATAAAATAATAACATAAAACAAAAATACCTTGACAAGATATAAAATAACTAGTTAGCGTAACAAGCATCTTGCGTTAGGCTTCCGCATTAGATTAGAGCGTGTATTTTTTTTGCCACACCAAAAGATGGTGGCGTGGTAAGGTCATAGACTTAGGGTTCAACATAGGCTACGACACAGTAACCATCAACGCGGGTGAAACCGCGGGCACAGCTAGTATATTAAGTAATGTTATTTTGAATTGAAAATGACGAGCAGATGAATCACAAATGTTGTTATTGTAATATTTGAATAATTAAAATTTTACCGACATCACATAATTCCTTGACAAAAAAAAATCTCACAAAGTTTGAGATCGTAATAATTTAACGGTTAACAATTTAACGGTAATTAATATAACCCTCCAACTTTGAATCCGTAACTTAGATAAGATTGGATTATTAAGGAAAAGAAAATTTACCAGTTTGGCTTTTAATTTTCTCCAAAAATTTGTGTAACTTTGATTCCTGTCATCCCGTTATTCTTATCATTTTACCCGAATTACAAAAAGGAGGAGGTTTTCATTGGACCCGTATGTTCATGTTTATACGTTCGTTTCAAATAAAACCTTATATGATCACTTTGTTGTTCATCTGTCTGTTTGTTTTGTAGCATAGCAGTGGTAGCCTCGCGGGCAAGAACGCCCGCCTTGAACGTAAGGGGTGCAAGTTCAAATCCCAGGCCCGCACCTCTGAGATAATTTTCATGTGCGAATGTCATTTTCAACAATGATTACCACTTGCTGAACGGTGAAGGTAAATATCGTGAGGAAACCTGCACGTCTATAGCTTTCTATAGGGTGTGAAGTTCACCAACCCGCACTGGGCCAGCGTGGTGGACTATGGCCCAAATCTCCCTCGTATTGAGGGGGAATGTGCCCGGTATAATGGCAATAGGCTCGCCCCCTATTACATTGGGACCAAAATACATCGGCGAAGTGTGGGCGCACTGCAGTGCACCTCTGCCTACCCCTTCGGGGAATACAGGCGTGATGATGATGATGTATTAATATAGTAGTTCACAACTCCTTCTTAAAATAACAAAGAGTCTGAAACTGAGTTCAAAAACCTAGGTGTAACTGAAATATGTATCCTATGTAACCTCAAATATGTAACCTAATCCTGATGAAGACCAAAGGTAGATTGGCTCTTACTCCAAATTAAATAAACTTTGAGGTTATTTCTAGCTGGTTTTTGGTTTTTCTTTAATAATGTTATTTCATGATATTTGTGTAAATAAAGTTTTGAAATCGTTGAATGAATGCAAACATTAGCACCTCATTACACCCCAAATAATATAACCCCATCCCCAATCCCATCACATTGGGGAATGATTCCATATTATTTTATCAGATTGAGAATCTCCTCCTTTATTGAAGCTGGTAAAAATATAAGTAAAAAAAGTTTTTTTTTAAATGTGTTTTCAATAGCCCCCACGACACGTGGCGCCATTTGTCCCAAATCCTATTATATCACTTGACTTGCCACCCTTCCCGTCTCGTGGGAACAGCCTTATTGATACTGTAAGCCCCCTAATGAATGGTGGTGATAGCCGGAATCGATAGAATAAACAATTGTATAGAGTAGCAGTCACACACAGTTTTATCCAAAAGGGAGAAGGTTTAAAAAAGGTGCCGGTTACTCTAAAAGTTGTCCAACTTAATTGTGTTTTGAGAATGTATAGCCTCATTAACTTTATATTGTACTAGCTGTGCCCGCGACTTCGCCCGCGTGGACTTTAGGGAGATTACCCGGAAATATGGGTATTATGTTTTTCCCGCGGAACGCTAATGCTTTTTCTAAAATTAAAGTAGCCTAAGTTACGCCTTGGAACGTCAGCTATCTGCCAGTGAAAGCCCCATTGAAATCGGTTCAGCCGTTTAGAAGTTTACCTCAAACAAACAGACAGACAGACAGACAAAAAAATTTAAAATTGCGTTTTCGTTATAGGTATCATATATACTTTCATACGCATTTGGTAAAAAAGTGTTATTTTTATATTACAAACAGACACTCCAATTTTATTTATTTGTGTATGTGTATTGTGTATGTGTATGTATATGTGTATATTGTGTATGTATGTATTGTATTGTATGTATGTATGTATTGTATAGATAATTGTTAAATAACAAAAATACACAAAAATGTAATACTTTTTGGAAAAGAGCAACCATGGAGTTTCTTGAATGGGTGGTAGAGATGTCTGTATTGGTTAACGTGAATAAAAATAATCTGATTTTGATTCTGATTCTGAAACTCAAAATAATAGCGGCCCATCCACTAACGTTAATTACTGCTGGAATCTACAACCCTTACGGAATGAACGCCAGTGGATTTGCAAGAGCGAGAAAGAATGACGGTATTAAAATCCCGCCTTCCCTCCCGTCGCGAAGGACGCGACGCGCTCTGTGATCAAGTTAGTGGCTGTTTATTTGTCCGGCGTGATTGAGCGCTCGTTTGTTATCATTTTGTAAATCCATAAAGATAATTCAAAATGACGCGCATTCCTTTTAAATGACAACAATCTTCATAAAACAATAGGATTATAACCATCCACGGACACGCAATCCCTCGGTATGACTGACAAGATGCAAACTGACAGGAATGTACCTAAACGTGTGTATGGTCACTGAAGGATTGTTTTTCCTGTCGGACTGGCGTGTGGTGATAAAGTCAGGGGAAATAACGTAGGATTGTGGTTTAATTAGTGGCTTTAACGGTTTATTTTATCCCGTCGCTTTTCCGTACAGTTTGCACAACGGGACAAGTCAGAAGGAATGAACGTTAGTGGATGGGCCGCTAATCTGTCATTAAAAGCTCGCGACAATCAGTGTCAAAAAGTTACCCAGCTAAGTCTCGAGGCTAAAGTCATAGTCAAAAAGTTACAATGCTAAACCCCACGAGTCTTAGTCAACTAATTATAAACCTTACAGATACAAATCTCAAAAGTTACAATAAAAAATGCCATAAAATCCATGATATCAGGATATAATCACAATTTTAAGGGTCACGTAGTCAAAGTGGAACAGTTTCAAAGCCAAAAATTACATTGCTGAAAGTACAAATAGTGACATAAAATAATTCTACTTCAAATTATACTATTTTTTTTTATTAAATTAATAAATTTCATTGTTATTTTGTCCATATAATCCAATAAATAACAATAGTTTACAGAAAATAATTACTGGTTAGTGATTTAAATATATAAAATCGCCAAATGGTAGAGTAGCGACATCTAGTAAAAATTGCATCACGAGTTAATCTGGTATTTGACTCTACAATTCCAACATCATAAGGTAGCCAGAGATTCTGTACATTTAATACAGATGGCGCTGTTACAAATAAAAAAAATATAACTCTATCGTGACTCTACATTAGATTTTAACAGTGATGCTTAAAGCTTATGATATAGTTAAGCTCTATTCAAATTCGTAAAGCAGGCTGCTCGATAGTTACAGGATTAACAGTAATAGATGTGCAGTGGGAGAACATTATGTAAGGAAGCTATGGAGGGTAGAAGTAAAGGAGTGTCATCTGTGTATTGAAAAAGTGTCCGTCGAAATGCATTGAATAATAGTTCAAAAACCTTCCACAATGGCGCTGGTGTCAGCATGGGTATATATCGATGCCCCCCGGGAATAAACCGGTAAAAGGAAAAATCGCTGATTCCGAATCTGGCATTGCAGCAAAAAGTCCATAATAGCACTACCGACTCTTGCTCATTATTACTTGACATTGACTGAAATACCTACTAATCGCCGGTGTAGCCATTCCTCATCTTATTCATGATTTTATTAGTTTCGTTAAAAATGTGAATAACTCCAATGGCTTGGCTCTTGGAGTAAATAAAACGAGTTTAATTGAAAAACAATCTAATTTTACTTCATATAGGCATATTTTTCAGCGTTACATAAAATCTCTATAAGTATTAATTCATAATATTCGATCAAGTCACTTAATAATTACGATAGAGGAAGAATTTAAACACAACTTATTGTCAAATAATTGTATATAACAGGGCTTCCCTAACTGTGCGTCGCGAAGCCCTGGGGCGCCGTGAGGCGATCCAAATAGGTTGGCTGTCTGTGTCGATGCGTTTAGATGCTATTTGGAGTTTTTCTAACAAATTGTTATTAGGCTAGAACTACAACTATTACCTAAGAAGGCCAGGGCGTCGCAAAAATATGGCAACTTCACAAGGGCGTCACTGTTAAAATAAGTTTGGGAAGCCCTGCCATATAAAATTACAAATATTTATCAATATACAATCTATAGTTCAACACCGTTTTTTTTTTTTCACGATATCATCTATAGTGAAGATATTTGATCACTTTGGTGTTTGAATCCACAAATTTTTCTATGACATTAAGCCTCCCGTACACTGGAGCGTTAACACTTGCGTATCAAAATGTTTCCCAATAAAAAACAAACTTTGTGTCAATATTCATTACGAAGAAATTTATGTGGTATAAGCCACGCCAAACTACAGCCCTTTTAACGTCCCACTGCTGGGCACGGGCCTCCCCTCAATGCGAGGCGGATTCGGGCCATAGTCCACCATGCTGGCCCAGTGCGAGATGGCAGACTTCACACATCTATCGAGAACTAGTCAAGTTCCCTAAAACGTGCAGGTTTCCTCACGATGTTTTTCCTTCACCGTTTCATAGCAAGTGATAATCTGGGATGAAAATGAGATTCGCACATAAACCCAGAGGTGCGAGCCGGGGTTTGAACTTGCACACTTTGATTTCAAGGCGTGCGTTCGACCACTCGCCCCCACGCGTCAAAATTCGCTCGCACTGTCAGTGTCATTACTCATAGAATGAACCTTTTCTATGTGTCAATACAGTTCGTTTTGCTATGACAAAAAATAAGGCGCGAGCATTCACGCCTCAGTCTGCGGGAGGCCTAAATATTTTGTGACAGCGCCATCTATTAGTCTCACATTCAACTATTATTGTCATATTTATTGTCACTGAAAAAATTCGTTGCTTACAGAATAATGTACAGGAAAAGATTTATAGACGAAATAGTAAAATTGTTTATGTTTTAGTAATTATTTTGTACAATCTAGTCTTTTAAGGAGACACTAAGCTAGTTAAAGCCCATCTATCTTAAACTACATTGAGTTGTACTATGAGCAAAAATTATGCATCTTAATAAATAGAAAAAAAAACATTATATTTTTTTATGATAAACATAATAAATAAATATTTTTTGTGATATTATGATGCTTTGAAATAATTTAAATACAGATAAGAGACCCTGCATGTAGGATAAATAATACAGAGTGTATCAGAAGTCCGAAATACTATTTCAAGTACATATATCTTAGCTGATATGTATATGCTTATCTAAGGCAGACTATACGAGAATAGAACTCGAGATAATACTATTGTATGCAAATGGCGGTTAAATAAAGTTAATAAATCACGTTCGTATTTTGATATTGTTTTTATGATCCATTCGGTTGTTTACCCGATTGCCATGGAAACATTTAAATTCTTATTTCGGACTTCTGAACAACCAGTATATGAATAATAAATTATAATAAAATAGCATTATGTGACTTTATTATTAATTCAATAATTATTTTGGCGGATATACGATATGCGATCTGTCATTTTGATGACAGTTTTTTTTCAGTGTTCATCATAGAGTAACTAGACAACTCATATCGACTCTGCCCTGCGTATGGCTCTGCGGATTTTTTTTACGTGTATCTGACATACGCCATTGTAGTTACCTGTAGTATATGCAACTCTCAGAGTATATACAGGGTGTTTCAGAAGTCCGAAATAATACTTTGACGTTTGCATCAGTATCGGGTATACAATTAAATGCTATAAATTTTTTATCGAAATTCGACCATGCTTTTCCAACTTTTCTTTCGTCTTCAAATTCTATAACTCCTCATATCTCGAGTCCTATGTAGAATTTGCATAATCTGTTTTCTAAATATTGATAGTTGCTCCTCATATGTGTAGTTTACACTGCTGAATAGGGTTACGGATGTACCCACAGGCCAGAACAGATACCTGTGATAAATAATCAAAGTTCTATAACTTGGAAACCATGAAAGTTAGGTATAAACTGTCTTCACTGAACATCCACATATGAGCTACCGTATATGTACCCAAGTATTATTTCGGACTTCTGATACACACAATAGAGTTGACATAAGATCTCAATTCTTCGTAATGCTCTGCGGCGATTTTTTTGAAGGTTGGCAATAATGGTTTATATGAGATCCGCCATCTTAGAATTAAGATCAAGTACGTAAGTGTCAAACAATATAAACAATAAAATTCTTATATGCCGGAAATTTACCGCAGTTTGGGCTCCTTAGGGCTGTTCCTTACTATATACTAGCTCGATGATGAAACTACGTAGGGCAACTTATTTAAATCAATCAAAAAATTGTTATTCGTGTAGGCCAAAAATCACTTACAAATAGTCAGATTCTGCCACCGGTTCGGAATGCTGCTTTCACTGAGAAGAGCCGGTAAGAAACTCAATGGTTATTTTTTTTTAAATGATAATTACGAGTAATACATTCTCAGGAGCAGCAATGCCTTGAGAGCAGACAGCACCTTTGCCACAATACTAGAGAAGAATTATACTCACGGCAGTCTAATATTATATACAAATATAGTCTTTACGCTTAGGAAGCTAGTACAGTAAGGTGCATCTACTCCCATTTACAATGAAGGGATTATGCTAAACCACAGATGGTAATAGAAATAATTGCTTTGGTATGATGCCTTCAACGCAGTATGGGAGAGGAGATAGTAAGTCAATAAGAAGCTACAATGGCGGATGACAGATATACGTCAGAAAAAATTGCCGCAGGGCGGAATATGTAGAGCATTGTGTTCATCCAGGGCCTCTTCTATGAATCTGCCAGAATTTTACTATTTCTAGGTATTGTTATATGATCTAAGACAGGCACACGTCTCTACCACTTCACAAAGCTAAACGGCTAAGCCATATAAACTAGAAAATATTACAAACACACCACACATTTGCAATAATAATTTGTATTTTATATTACTCTGATTTCTTTCTACTACAACAACCGTTCAAAAATCAAAGTAATGTTATAACAACGCTGCTAAATAGGCGAAGATAAATAACAATCATGTTATAAGAAAATGTATGTAAATTTTGTTTCAATTCCAATTGTATGGAAGATTTAAATGTGTCACAAAATCTTTACATTAAAATAATTATACATTTACACACACACAAATTATCTATCAAACACACACAATATATTTTACTTAACGTAAGCAAGCTGAAGGACCTTAAACGATAATAAGAAGCGATATTATTATTTTTTTATACACAAGTATTTCGTTTTATTTATCATAAAAAATCTAGAAAATGTATAAATTCACAACCTATTAAATTTGTCTAATAATAATCCAAGTGATTATGTTTTTTTTATTATTATACTAATAAATATTATTTTTCGATTATATTTTTTATGCTTCTATAGCAAATAATTGTTTAATCAATATTTTATTAGATGTCATAGCGGGGGTTTAGGCCTTCTAATTGATATTCAATTACTTTATTTTATTCGAAGTTTGCTTGTATCCCAATTTAGTAAATATTTAAATGATATCTAGTGTTTCCAAAAAGAGGAAAAATATCTCATTTAAAACTTGTTTATCTATATTAAATGAGATTGTATAAATTTATTTTTATTCTACAATACAAATAATAATTTTAAAGAATACATAGAAGCGTTTCAAAATATTAATGATCTTTGCCCAGTAGTGGGACATTTAGTAGGCTATAAAAAAAAAAACTTTGCCAATAAAATCGGAACTCCGACATTTTGTTTTCACATAAATATTTTTATTTGTTTTAACCAATAAACGAATGGTTATACATTTAATAATATTACAATTATAATTATTATCATGATGCTAAAGGCAATTTTCTAAATGGACTATATGGATAATCGTTATATTAAAAATAATAATACTATTTACAAAAAATAATAGTACTTCTTTCCTACTGTTAGGAAAGTTCACAAATAGAAGTCTGTTTAGTAACAATTTGAGATACTGCTTGAGCTCTACCAAAAAATCTGTATCCTTTTGAGTTTTAAACTAAGTGAATACTTGAAGTTATTATTGTCATTTTATATTTTAATAATAGTTAAAGGTAAACTATATTATTAATACTATGTGCTAATACACAACTTTACCTTCATAAGTTATCAATGTTACGTACGCTATGAAAAATAATAATTGCTCCCATTATATTTTTAATAATACTAAAAACTAAATTTACTTTAATTTGTTTGGCTAAATAAAATCATGTGCTAAGTATATTTATTCTTAACGTTCGGCGAAATAAAAAGGCTATTACATTGATTCTCGAGCTCTCAGGGTCGGCCAAGACGCGCGCTACATAATTTTTTCCATACTAAAACGGACTGTATTTACTAATACACAAAGCTCAATCTTCAACAAAATGTCGTCGATATCGCGAGTGAATTTTGCAGCGTATCGTGGCTCTTAACACATAAATTCAATCATTATGTATATGAACACAGTGTCCGTTTTGGTATTGGCAAAAAAAAAATACGCGCGTATCTTGACGCATTAGTATGCCCTGGGTGTAATACATATTATAGGTACTTACTTATTGGAAGTTCAATGAAGCCGTAACATTAAAATTTAAATCAACTATTAAAGTCTTCAATTTACTAAATAAAATTAAATGTCACTCATTCATATTAATCTAATTAAATAATTACTAAAGTATATGGAATACATTTTGTTATGTAATTAATTATTGTCTAAAGTAATTATTGTCATATAAGATAGAAAAGCTCGATAAAATACCAACAAGGGCCCCAAGTACCCTAAAATACTAGCCTTTTGGACTTGCTATGACTTCATTTTGAAGGCATGAAAACAACATATTTTATCAATGGAAGCTAAAAATATGGGCAGTATAGATCAGTTTATAAATAAATAGAATGGACTACGCTGTTGGCCGTGAGGTGGCCTTTACAGCATTACCGGAGGAGTGGCGAGCGCAGAGTGCACTTCAACCAAGGTCTTAAGGGCGGAAAAGGGTGGCAACTAGCTCAAGGGCGCCACAGAGGGCACGAACTCGGCTTGGGCAGTTACCGTGAGGGGAGAGGTAGTGACTGTGCTCCTAGGTGCAAAGATGCACCTACGAGCGGAAGAGGGGGTTTCTTGACCTCGCCGGCGAGATCGGTGTCTGTTTACGCCTGGTGCAGGTGTGTTGGTGGCCGTCTCGACGCCCGGATCGAGGAGGGCGGTGATCGTGTCGGGAGGATCAATCAACACGTGTCGCGGACGGCGGCGTCGAGTTGATGATGTGTGCGCGGGGTCTGGCTCGTAATTGCCGGCGGCGACAATTAGAGGATTTAAATGATGGGCAAAGTACGGCCCGCGGGCTAGCTCCAGCCCGCGAAAGCATTAAATCCGGCCCACCGACTGTCCTTCGACATGAATAGTATATGGCTCGCCATAGTTTTATTTTGACGGTGCAGAAGTATAAAGTAGATTCACACAAAATGCATAATTGCTATAATTCTGGCCCTCCTCTGAAATTTCTTAAACTTTCTGACCCCATTATGAAAGTTTTCCCACGACTGGTGAAGATATTAGACATTGTCACCTTGAAGCCATATAACTAGCCATATGTCTATCTATACATCTATACATACATACATACAAATAAATAAAATTGGAGTGTCTTTTTATATCAAAATAACACTTTTTTACCAAATGCGTATGAAAGTATATACGATATAGGTATCGTATCGTATAGTTTACCCCAAACAAATAGACAGACAGACAGACAGACAAAAAATTTTAAAATTGCGTTTTCGTTACCTATAACGAAAACTTCTAACGGCTGCACCGATTTTAATGGGACTTTCACTGACAGATAGCTGACGTTCCAAGGCGTAACTTAGGCTACTTTAATTTTAGAAAAAGCATTAGGGTTGCGCGGGAAAAACATAATACCCATATTTCCAGGTAATCTCCCTAAAGTCCACGCGGGCGAAGTCGCGGGCACAGCTAGTCAATAATAAAATATATTTTTTGTCTTGCCTTAAAAACTGTAGTCATAGCAAGTTCACAACGAGCGTTAGGGGACTTGGGGACCAATTTAAATGATTAACATACATAGATCGCTATTCTGGATTTTGACTACAAATAGTTAGGGAGGTAAAACGTGGACCACTGCATCTTAAACCAACTATACATAGTCTATCAGTGGGGTTACCATGCATGTCAAGACAAGACCTTTGTCACGGAATTTCTCGCTCGCTCTCTGTCTATTTTCATACGAAAGAAAGAGACAACATCAAGATATTCCGTGACATAAGTCTTGGCGCACATACTATAACTACAGAAGTCCGAAATACTATTTAAGGTAAGGTAAGATGTAGATGCTTGGTGAGGGCAGACTATACCCAACTATCATAGTTTTTTTGTACCTAACAAATGTTCGACTATGTCACAAATATCGCATTGTGGCCTCAGGGTACACCCATAACCCTATGTAGTAGCGTAAACGAGAGGTAAATATTCACAAAACGGAACTAGAAAATTTAGCACGATTCAAGATATTAAAAAGTCGCATCAAAAAGAATCATATTTCGATTTACTCGTTATTCAGGTAAACGGTAAAGTGTTATTTCGGACTTCTGATACACCGTAAATAATGAAAATACTTAGATATGGTTCAGGATATGCGATTAAATACATAATATGTTTTACTTATTAGATCAAAATCTCTAAAGGTTGCCCACTATATATCAAGTGGCCTTATTATTTTTGTATTAAAACACCTTTAATAAGCACAGCCAGAATTTCGCGATGGATTCGATACAATTTTATCTAATGGTTTAACGTATTAATAAAAATATTCAGTGTCCCCTTTCTTGTTTATTTATAAAATGTAATGAAAATCGGAATTAATTTAATAATAAAATTATGATGAAATCAATACAATTTTTACGGACACTGATACTTTATTAATCAGAACTCAGGTTAATATTTCGTATTTACTTAAAATATATTTCGTATGTTTGACACCACTTTATGAATCCACCTGGATATTTTCTACAAATACTTTTTTTCATTACCAGTTAACATTGTAAAAAGCTTTCAACTAATTATTATTCTGTGCATGGTCGGGATTCATATTTGTCTCTTACCAACTACTCTTTAGTAATATTGTTTTATTATTTTTATTTAATTTGTTTTTTTGACAGATATTTAGTACCAAAATCTGAAAAAAAAAACAAATTCATATTAAAACAATACTACTTATGCGCTATTGATACGTCATAGGATCATGAGGATCTTTAGAATCTGTAGGGTATCTTGAGAATTTTCAGCAGTTCAATCTCCAGTTTGGCTGTCGCCAGTTGAACAGGTTTCCGCTGTTCCATGGCACACTATACTTCAATCTCCTCTCTGTAACCTACATCTAAAGTTTTAAGTAAACACGAAATTCTTCCAAACTATTTACCTCTTTGGTGACAAACTTTGAACGTAATTGGGATCCATCTCATCCAAATCCTTTCCCTTCGTCTCGGGCACACAGCACACTACAAAACATAGCCCTCCAACACTAATAGACGCGTACAACCAAAACGCCCCATGCAAGCCTAGCGTCTGCTGAAAATCTACAAACGTTTTAACACCGACAAAAGCGCAAAGATAACTGAACGCCGTCGCCATAGCACTACCGAACGCCCTATACTCCAGGGGAAACAATTCACCAATCAGCAGCCAGGATATCGGACTCATGCCCAAAGAAAAAGCTATAGTGAATACGAGAACACAGAGCAAGGGAATCCAGTCGTTCTGCCCTATAGCCTGATGGAACATAACGTTTTGGATCCTCTGATTCCGATGCACCTCTTCATAGTACGCGTAACTCCCGAAGCCAGCTAATGCCATCGACATGAGCACGGAACTCACTATCAGTAACGGTAGACGACCTACTGTGTCTATGAGCAGACCAGATAAGCAAGACGCTAGTAATTGAACAAATGACACGGCAATGGCGGCTCCATGTGGATTCATGCCACCAAAAGTTTTTCTGAATATAGGCACAGCGTAAAACGAAAATGCGTGAGCGCCGGAAAACCTCTGAAACATCATTAGGCCGCACGTCACCAATATAGGTCCTAGAAGTCTATTCATGGTTCGCACATCGAAGGAATTGATGAGCTGACTCCCAGACATTTGACTTTGACGTTGACTGAAATTCTTACTTGCCAATACATTCGTTCGTATTGTTGCTAATTCCTGAGCTACGTCGGAGTTTGGTCCTCTTAACCAGAGGAGACTCTTGTACGCTTCCTCGTCTCTGCCCGATAGCACGAGATAACTTGGCGTTTCTGGGATGTAAAGTACTGTGCAGAATAGTAGTAAGGGCGCGGCGGATATGCAGAGTGCTAGTTGCTGCCAGTCCAGGTACGCTCCGATGGTGAAACTGAATAGTACGCCGAGGTGACCAACGATTTTGAGGACAGCGCTGAGACAGCCTCGGATATCGGGGACGGATATCTCACTGATGTATACCTGGAACAAAATACGTTTACGCTAATCTCATGTTATATTTTAAAATTAGTACGTATGCATGCTATTTTAATAGATATTGTCTAATATCAATGATAAAATTATTTTTAATAAAAAACAAAAACCGACTTTAAAATCAGGTACACTAAAAAGCTAGAAATAACCTTACAATTCATTACATTTGGAGTAGGTGCCAATCTACGTCAGACTAGGCAAATACACACATGAATTGGCACCTACCTCAAATGTTATGAACTGTAATGTTGTTTTGTAGCTTTTTAGTGCACCTAGGTTTTTGGATTCGATTTTTTTTTTGTGTTTTTTTTTTAAGGTTAATGTTCGTTTTACAGCAACTCTTGCTAATTTAATAATAAATGTTTTTGCCATATTACTTCCGGATTACCCTAAATTCAACTAACGACAGAATCGTTTCATTTGAGCCACTTTCAAACTAATAAGTTATAATTCCATCGTTAACGCGCCAACTTGGACATAGAATTTTCCAAAATAAACCGTCAAGATGGCAGCATTTGGCAAATGGCGGGCCAAAGAAAATACTTCCAACTTGTGAAGTTTTTAAGACTTTCGACAGTTATAAGTACGAAGCTAAATAACTTTATGGGAATTTCATTTCTACAGGGTTATCTTTTCATTCCAGTTGCTCAACTCTTGAAAATAGGAAAATAGTGACAACTAAGGTCTAAAATGTTCTTCTAGCTCTTAGATTTTTATCGTTCAAATGTTCATTCGTGTGTATTATGTTCATTCACTTCATTTAAATTATGGGTAAGTATACGTAGATTGCAGTTTTTTTTAAAGCCTAGTTTGTGTCCCACTCCTGGGCATAGGCCTCCCCTCTCTCCCGTCACCGGGAGATTGAAGATAAGCTCGAAAAATGTTACGAAGAACGATTTTTATAATTGAAATTAAATGAACACAAAGGGAAGCCTTTTTGCTACCAAGCTCTGCCGACTTAAGTAATTAGTTCAAAACTTGAATTTATGCGGGTATCAAAATTAGATTGTTGAAACTTTAGATAGAGATGTGTAACATAAGGAAGGGACGGAGAATACTTCGAGTACTTATTGGTGCCTAACGAAAAATAGATGTTTAAAATTGCCATTACAGAGGCCAATGATAGTAGAAAGTAAAGATACCTAAGTCTGTCATAAAGACGACAATTTTTTTTTTACCGAAATAGGTCACATTGATGCCACGGCCGTCTAGTCTTATACTTATCTTTCCACTAAGAAAAGCCAGCTAGAAACCCAATGCTTATTAGATCTATATGGTCCTAGTTATCAACCCTGAAAATCGAGTGACGTTTGTCACGATGTATCGATTAAATCCTACTAGCTTCTACCCGCGACTTCGTCCGCGCAGTTTTCAATAATTCAGAATCGTTATAAATTAAAGCCTATTTTTTTTGATGCATAAACAATAATATCGTGAAGTTTCATCAAAATCCGATCAGTAGTTTTTGCGTGAAAGAGTAACAAACATCCATCTATCAATCCATCCTCACTTACTTTCATATTTATAATACCAGCTGGATCCGCGACTTCGTCCGCGGAGATTAAGATGATTTAATATCTATCGTTATAAAGTATAACCTATCTGTTATTCTAATTTACATACAATAGTAATGTAAAGTTTATTCAAAATCCGCTTAGTAGTTCTTGCGTGAAAGAGTAACAAACATCCATTCATCCTTACAAACATTCACATTTATAATATTAGTATGATTAGTATGATTGTAACCTTGTTACCTGTGACAGCATAGTAAGTATGGAACAGCAGAATCCACCAAGGAATGCGGTGATGCACATCATGCGTACAGACGTGGCGAGCACGGTAAGCAGCCATGAGAGACTGCAAGGAGCAGCTGCCAGGGACAGCACGCGTCTACGTCCGTGTCGCATGGCGGCCCCACCTGCCATGCCACCGAAGAGAGCACCTGGAATATTTTCAAAACATTTTGAGCCTCACGCACTTTGGGGCGTCTTTTAAACCGCACTTCAAAATTTTTGCCAAAATGAACTCCGTTTCAATATACATAAGATTTGAAATTCTGTGGTAAAAGCCCCCACGTGTGAAAATTCGCTCGTGATGTCAATGTCATTTCGTAGAGGAATGGACTTTGTCTTTGAGGCAAAAAAGTTCATTCAGGTATTCGCAAAAAAATTTAGGCGCGGCTTTTGACGCCCCAGTGTGCCCGGAGGCTTTGAGTTTAAATAGCCTAGTGCTTAGACGGGCGGCCCTGGTAAACGAAGGGTCCCCCGGGTTTTAAAATATTGACGTTAGCCCATTATAAGCGAATGCAATTAGCTTAGTAGAAAGAGCTACTAGAACTATTAGTAATGTCACCTCAGCAAGGTAATTCTATGGTAATAATTCTTATAAAAAAATCATAAAAGTGTTTTTGTAACTATTGAAATTCGAAATTTCAATCATTTCTTCAAATTAAAATATTCAAAAACAAAAAAATAAAAATTATATTCAAAAATTGCATCTTCTCTTCTGCTCGTTTGCCTCCCTATCTCATAAAAAATATGATGCAGACAATATTCGATTTATATATATTGTAAAAACGCACGTCTATCAGTAGTGTGTGAAGTTCACCAACCTGAGCTAGGTCGGCGTGGTGAACTTTGATCCGAATTCTTATCTTAATGATGGAAATGTGCCCATTATATCGAAAACAACAATGCAACGCACTTGCGATGCCCCTGGTGTTGCAGGTGTCCATGGGTGGCGTTGATCACTTACCATCAGGTGAATCGTCTGCTCGTTTGTCTCCCTATCTCATAAAAAAAAAACAGCTAATAAGTCGGGACCATACTACATCCGTGAAATTTGGGTGTACCATCGTGCACCTCCGCCTATTGTTATGCTTCAGTGCATAAAGGCGTGATGAAGTTATATTTATTTAATGTTTTATGGTCTGTGCCATTCCAACCAAGGGCAACATGCATGAGTGTCCTGACAACAAAACTGTGGAATTTTAATTAATATATGCATCCGAGCGTACTTTATTTATTACGCCTTAAAGAGCGCGTCTCATTAAATTTATTACTAAAGTTATATAAATACCATGAAGTTATTGTGACTGCTATAATAATCTCAAAGTCAAATAATTTATTTCGTATAGGCCTACGGGGGCAGTTATAAATTTTGAATTTTACATTTTAACCGACTTCTTCGACCCGTATGATTTTTTAACCGACTTCAAAAAGGAGGAGGTTCTCAATTCGACCCGTATGTTTTTTTTTTTTTTTTTTTTTTATGTATGTTACCGCATATCTCCGGCGTCTGTCGACCGATTTCGAAATTTTTTTTTAGGCTTGCTAGGGAATTCTTCAAGGTTGGTCCCATTTCCAAAATATTATCAGAAATCTAACCCCTTGGGGGTGAAATGGGGGGTTGAAGGTCACATAATTTCAAAAAAATTTTTTGTACGACTTGAAACTTTGTATATATATTTAAAATACAAAATAAAAAAACACGTCTTTCAGGAATTTTGAAAGAAAAAATATGTAGGGGGTGAAATGGGGGTCCAATCCGGAATACAGCATATCTCCGGCGTTAGTGAACCGATTTCGAAAAATCTTTTTTTGTTTAATACGGATTGTTAACAAAGATCGAAACCCACCCCCAAAGGGGTGGAAAGGGGGGGTGAGGGGGGTGATTTTTTTTTTGGCTGTAAATTTTTGCTTTTTTAGGGCTGTTATAAGGTGATAATATTTGCAAATTTTCATCGATTATTGACACTAAAAATCGTGAAAAAAAATTATTTTTAACAAAAAACAAAAACCGACTTCAAAAACCTAGGTGCACTAAAAAGCTACAAATAACCTTACAATTCATTACATTTGGAGTCGGTGCCAATTCATGTGTGTATTTGCCTTGTCCGACGTTGATTGGCACCTACTCCAAATGTAATGAATTGTAAGGTTATTTGTAGCTTTTTAGTGCACCTAGGTTTTTGAAGTCGGTTTTTGTTTTTTGTTAAAAATAATTTTTTTTTTATGTATGTTACCGCATATCTCCGGCGTCTGTCGACCGATTTCGAAAATTATTTTTAGGTTTGCTAGGGAATTCTTCAAGGTTGGTCCCATTTCCAAAATATTATCAGAAATCTAACCCCTTGGGGGTGAAATGGGTGGTTGAAGGTCACATAATTTCAAAAATATTTCTTGATCGACTTGAAACTTTGTACATGTATTTTACATACAAAATAAAGAAACACTTCTTTCAGGGATTTTGAAAGAAAAAATATGTAGGGGGTGAAATGGAAGTCCAATCCGCATATCTTATGCGTTAATTATTTTATTTTTGGCTGTAAATTTTTACTTTTTTAGGGCCGTTATAAGTTGATAATATTTGCAAATTTTCAACGATTATTGACACTAAAAATCTAGAAATAAATTTTTTTTTACAAAAAACAAAAACCGACTTCAAAAACCTAGGTGCACTAAAAAGCTACAAATAACCTTACAATTCATTACACTTGGAGTCGGTGCCAATTCATGTGTGTATTTGCCTTGTCTGACGTTGATAGGCAGTTATAAATTGTCAATTTTACATATTTCAGTTTGTAAGTGGCCTAGGCCAAAATATACGATTTGACTCATTGAATCCATTAAAATGTTAATTTTCCACATGAATAAGTCACAATCGTGTCTCTTCATAGGTGCATAGTTATTGACACAGATGTGTATAGCTATTACCTAGTTCTATCGCTTTGTGTTAATAGTTTTAGTTTGCACTAACACATGCGTTGGTGGTGTAATGGTCAGCATAGTTGCCTTCCAAGCAGTTGATCCGGGTTCGATTCCCGGCCTACGCAGATTTTTTTTTTAAACTTTTATAAGTAATGATTTTTTTTATAGCTTCAATTTCTTATAATCTTCTTAAGGGTCATAATTAAGATACAATTTTATAAGTAAACACACACACTCACTACCATGACCCCTCATCCAGACAATACACTCTCAAGCAAATTTATGTGTGTGTGTTTTTGTATGTGTGATCACATCTGCGTGTGTGGCCACTGAGAATGTGTGTAACAGGGAAGATGTGTCACTGGGGGTAGTGATTGTGAGGTTTTACTATTTAACTCACCTAGAAAAGACAAGGAAGCAAGCCAGGACGCCTGTTGATCGGTCAACTGGAAATCCCTTCTGGTAGTGTTACCAGAACCTTGGAGTGATGCTATAGCAGGGGAGCTATAGCCTTTGCCGAGACCCGCTGAGAACGGGGCCAACGACACTGCCAGCGCCGCTAGTACCTGCAAAGGAATTTAATCATTAAAATTGACAAAAAAAAAAAAATTGCTAAAAAATTTGCTACACACACATGTCTGTGTATCATGGTTTTGCACCCACCTCGCTTATAATATAGGTGAATGTAATTAAATTTACTTAGCAGTGGTAGCCGGGTGGTCGAACGCACGCCTTGCAAATCAAAGTGTGCAGGTTCAAACCCCGGCTCGCACCTCTGGGATTTATGTGCGAATCTCATTTTCATCCGAGATTTATCACTTGCTATGAAACGGTGAAGGAAAACATCGTGAGGAAACCTGCACGTCTGAGGGAACTTGTCTAGTTCTCGATAGATGTGTGAAGTCTGCCAACCCGCACTGGGCCAGCGTGGTGGACTATGGCCTTAATCCCTCTCGCATTGAGGGGAGGCCCGTGCCCAGCAGTGGGACGTTAAAAGGGCTGTAGTAGTCGTAATTAAATGTGCAAGAGATACTCATCTAAGTGTTTGGCTCGAGTTTTAAATCGAGTATTACCTACATTGGAATGTAATAATTAAGAATACTGTGTACGTACTGGGGTCATACCATCATATCTTATAACGGTATTGTTTCAATATTACTTTATTTTTTACTGTACAAAGGAACCCAATGCAAGTTTTTACTAATTTGCATTTTAGGGTTCCGTACCCAAAGGGTAAAACGGGAACCCTATTACTAAGACTTCGCTGTCCTTCCGTCTGTGCGTCCGTCCGTCAGTCCGTCCGTCCGTCCGTCCGTCTGTCATCAGGCTGTATCTCATGAACCGTGATAGTTAGAGAGTTGAAATTTACACAGATGATGTATTTCTGTTGCCACTATAACAACAAATACTAAAAACCAGAATAAAATGAATATTTAAGGGGGCTCCCATACAACAAACGTGATTTTTTTTATCGTCGTTTTCATAGATAATGAAACGGAACCCTTCGTGCGCGAGTCCGACTCGCACTTGGCCGGTTTTTTACAATTTATTTGTTTCAAAAGTAAAGTTTATCGTTTAAAACATAATAATTAACACATTAAAAATCAAGTTACAAAACCATTTTTAAAACCGTAAGTCGTCATTTTACAGCTGAAAATGTCAACACTCTCTAAACTTTATTATAAGCAAAATATCATGAAATTCAAAAAGTTAATATAAAAAAAAACCACATCGAAAATAACTCGTGAATTTTCCCCGAGTTTCAGTAGCCAGCTTTTTGGGGCTGACAAGTAGAAGGTAGGAAAGTTTTTTCACGTATGTTTAGGTATATGTTGGTGTAATCCGGCGCTCGGGGGTCGTTAGGCCACCCCTAATGAGCTTTCTAAATGTGGTACATGGAACATAAAAATGTTGATAGCGTTGTATGGATGCGGTAAGCAAGGATACACCGTTGTTATAATAATTTTGACCCCCTAAAACCATAATATTATGAATATATTTGTCATGAGGGCTGAAACGTTTACAATCCACTGATTCTCTGGACAAATTTTGTTTTTTCGGGTACATATAAATGAACATTTCGTATATAATACTGTCAAGTAATTGGTAGAATACCCGCCAATCACGGGTGCCGCCATTTTCGCCGCCATATTCCTTTAACTTTCATTGTTTCATTTATTTTATAAAAGAAGAAGTCTTTTAAGGTCTTTAAGATCTGTTTAAGATTTAGGTATAACATTGAGACAATATTGTGAGAAGAAGTATGCACGAGTGTGAGGACACATTCAATCATATTTTTTTTTTATTGTTTAGATTTTAAGATTCTATGTTAATTAATGTAATTGGTTGTGCCGTTTTAATTAACTATAAATAAATACTATAAACATTAAAGCGTCTTCTACTGCTAGTAATACCAGTCCTATGACTTGGTAAGAAACAAAAAAATTACAGAAATTTGTTACGATGTCATGTCCAATGAAGCTCAATATCTTCCAAACTCTGTGATCAGCCTTTGGGTGACGTAAGCCGCTACATGCGAGCGACAGGCTCTAAACGGTAATGCTTTCATTAAGTACCCCCTTTAATGGCTAGCCTTTACCCCGGGTGTCACTGGGCCGGGTGTAACATATTGTAGTGCCGTCAATATCTTCATCCTAACTCAGGGACATAATGCAATTAATTAATTTCATGTTGAAAAGCAGTGGTAGCCTCGTGGGCAAGAACGCCCGCCTTGTACGTAAGGGGTGCAAGTTCAAATCCCGGGCCCGCACCTCTGAGATAATTTTACACAACAAACGTTATTTACAATAATGATTACCACTTGCTGCACGGTGAAGGAAACGTGAGGAATCCTGCACGTCCATGGAAAGGCGTGTGAAGTTCACCAACCCGCACTGGGCTAGCATGGTGGACTATGGTCCAATAGTCTCCCTGTTATTGAGGGATAATGTACCCGGTATACTGGCAATGGGCTTGCCCCTTATTACATTGGGACCAAAAATACATCGGCGAAGTGTGGGCGCACTACAGTGCACCTACCGCACAGTACGCCTACCCCTTCGGGGAATACAGGCGTGATGGTGTATTTATTTATTTATGGGGGAATCACGACCCTCAGCAATGAGGAGCACGACGCGAGGAGGAGGATCTACAGATTTCTTTGAAAACAAGTGTAGCATCGACCAATTCAATGTAAAAGATATCCCATCAAAAACATAAATGTAAACCTCTGTTTAGCCAATGATATATGCCTTGGTTGTCCACTTCAACGACAAAAGATGTGAGATCTAAACGGGCGCCAATTGCAGTGGTCAGTCCTAAAATTTATTTATAGCAACATCAAATATTTCATAACAACTTAAAGTATAATTTCTTATTAAAACTTAGGATAATATATTGGCCTAAGGCCTTATTTTGCTAGTTCTAATGTACGAATTATAATTAAATACCTACTAAAACAGTCCTGGAAGAGCTCTATGTTCGCTGGCTAGTTTCTACCAGCAAGCCAAATTGTCGGAAGAATAAAATAAGTACTTACAGCTTTAGAAATGCGAATTCGTATATTAGAACTAGCCAAGTAAGGCCTTAGGCCAATATATTATCCTAAGTTTTAATAAGAAATTATACTTTAAGTTGTTATGAAATATTTGATGTTGCTATAAATAAATTTTAGGACTGACCACTGAAATTGGCGCCCGTTTAGATCTCACATCTTTTGTCGTTGAAGTGGACAACCAAGGCATATATCATTGGCTAAACAGAGGTTTACATTTATGTTTTTGATGAGATATCATTACTTTTTGTACAGAAATAATTAGTAGGTACTTATTCATAATAAAATTAATACCATAGGGTGGTTTTCCACTCGTTATATATCCACGTGAAGACCTTAATAATGTTAGAATGATCGTCGTTAGGTACTTATAAGCAGCACATAATATAACTAACATAACTCAAATAGTTGGTATTAAAAATAAAATATTCTTCAATCATGAAACAATAAACTTATAAGGTAAATCTTATTTATTAGTATGTTAGAATGATCATTCAATATTTTATAATTAACTTTAAACATACAACCTACATAAAAAAAATCATTTATTGTGGTAGGATACGAACGCCGGACCCTGACGATTTATCCAACCGCATAGCCCACTAGGCTATGCTAACAGATACTTTTATTATGAAAAACTTGACTGGTTGGTCATACTACCAATGACGTCATAAAGTGAATGTTCCTAACAAAATCAATTAATTGAAAAAATATTATAAAATGATAAAATTATACTAGTTTCACATTTTTTCCTTTGTATTTACCCAATTACCTATCTGAATGCCAAATTTGAACTCTCTAGGTTATCTGGGAGAGGCTATGATTTTTGATCTATAGGTCAGTCAGTGTAATAATTCCGATTTTTGGACGATTATATCTTAAGAACCGTTTGAGGTGTGTTTATGAAATTTGGAGCACATATGTATCTCGCAAGTCTCAATAGATGAGCCAAATTTGACATGGTTATGTTAAATAGTTTCTGAGTTATGAGGGTGTTAAAAGTCACTCCAAATGGTTCGTGTAATATTACACACGGTGCTGCAGCCAGCTTTCATTGGCTGGGCGCACTCCCGTGCGCCTTGATGTGACGAAACTACAAATTTACGGTTTTCCGATTTTTCCCTTCACCTGTGCTATCAAACATTTCTTCTTGCTGAATTTCATGATTCTCGGTCAACTAAGTACTTTATAGCTTTTGATTTCTTCGTGAGTGTTATAATATATTGATTGCGTTGACTAAGTTAGATTTGAAGTTTAATTAAAATATAAAATCAATTGGACCTGAGTATTTGAATACAATATCAACTCGATACCTCCACGCGTTCCTGAAAAAAACTATTTTTATATAGCTGTACCGTCAACTGCGCACAATACATCACTGTGCATTGTTTGTTTTTAGGGTTCTGTACCCAAAGGGTAAAACAGGAACCCTATTACTGAGACTTCGCTGTCCGTTTATTGTATTGCGTATTATAACTTTATGCATTTAGTAAAAAGCTGTTATTTTCTCATTATAGACACTTCAATTATACTTATGTGTATAGATTCGGTTATATACTCGATAAGTCTGTAGCGACATCTATCTCGCCACATACGAACTAAATCCTGCATCGCGATATTAAAGCGATCCGAGCGATTGCACTGTAGCAGTAGTAGGCAGTAGGCCACCAGACACAACACCTATCTGGTCGGAGAATCCTCCCTTTTCAATGGAAGATGAGGAACTTTACACCCTATTCCTCACACCCCCCAAAAGTCTTATGGTAACGTATTATCTCCAGTTTCGCAAACACCCTGTAAAGTGGAAGGCCTTCAAAGTAAACACATCCCTCGCAAGTGATTTAATGAGATCCCTCACGGTCCGCCGGCTTGCGACATACGTATAACTTGTAGCTTAAGAACATCCAACCTAACGTTATGAGGCTTCGTGCGAACAACCTAGTTTAGTGCGACGTTTTAAGATTTTGTTAAGACAAGAAAATTGGAAAATTGTTTGGAGACAGCTCTAAAATTTCAAATGGGGCAGACGCTTGGCTTGCGAAATACGGTCTAGATAATACCTTATTAATTATCTTGCCCTAGTACATTTTTATGAACCCACGAGACGGAAGTTCACTGCTGGACTAACATCGGAAACCTTTATTATGTCTAATTTGTAGACTTGTCTTACTAAGGTTAAAATTGCGTCCCAAAAATCATGTGAGTTTACCTTTTACCAAGGAAAAGGCTGACAGACCAATCGTCCTTATATTATTTGTATAACAACTAACTTCTAGGTTAAACTACCGGTTCCCTAAGTATCGTTTATCATGTCAAAAGATTCTTGGTTTCGGCCATAAGACCTTGTCGAATGCTTTCCATGGGACATAGTCTTTCTTTGTACGCAAAACTCAATTACTAGACAGTTTATAGACCAGAATTTGCATGAAAAAGGTTAACAGGAAGCTAAAAGTGAAATAATTTGAAAGTAATCTGCATTTTATAGCAGCCATATGAGGTATTCTCGGAAAGATATTCAAATCTTATGCCATGGGGAATTCATGTTGACTACCGTTTTGAATTCAGAACTGTGCAAGCGCAAGTTTTTAAGTCTCTTTACTATTATATAGAATCCAAGGAGAAGATGCTATAAAGCATGTCATGAAATGAATGACATTCTCCTCTAATTACTTTAATCTATACATCTATACAAATAAATAAAATTGGAGTATCTGTTTGTAATATCAAAATAACACTTTTTTACCAAATGCGTATGAAAGTATAAACGATACCTATAACGAAAACGCAATTTTTTTTTTTTTGTCTGTCTGTCTGTTTGTTTGAGGTAAACTTCTAAACGGCTGAACCGATTTCAATGGGACTTTCACTGACACATAGCTGACGTTCCAAGGCGTAACTTAGGCTACTTTAATTTTAGAAAAAGCATTAGGGTTCCGCGGGAAAAACATAATACCCATATTTCCGGGTAATCTCCCTAAAGTCTACGCGGTCGAAGTCGCGGGCACAGCTAGTATTTCATAAATATCATAAAGACTAGAAAAAAATACTAACTATCCTAATAATCCTACTAATACTCGTATTATAAATGTGAAATATTGTGAGGATGGTTGGATGGTTGTTTGTTACTCATTCACGCAAAAACTATTGAACTGATTTTGATTAAACTTTACTGTATTATTGTTTATACATCAGAATAACACACAGATCATAAATTTAAAGATATTGAATAATCAAAGTCTACGCGAACGAAGTCGCGGGCACAAGCTAGTGTAGAATATTTTCCTTGGACTGGCCCTTACTATGTAAGTATTATAGTTAGTTACATACAGCTACATTGAAGGGCCAAGGGTCGATAGGAGCAAGGGGCGGGGGCCGCTATTACCCGGCCAGATTGCTCTAATGGCCAGCAATTATTTGATGGTTACATGTATATTAAGTGTGGGTTCGAATATCGGTAGCTATGTGTCCACAAATGGACTTCAATTGGGAGTGTACATAAAAACTTATGTATAAAGTTGTACATAGTGTGCTTAGTACCTAAAAATTTAAAATCTTATGTTTTTTAAGGCTGGAGGTACACTGGAGCGTCTCCGCTCGCTCAAAAAATTGCCAATAGGTACCAAAACGAACTGTATTGACATATAGAAAACGTTCATTTTAGCTGTGAATCGCACTCAAAAACACGTGACCGAAAAAATAATAATCGTAATTCTGATTCCACAGAAACAAAAGGGCAAGAAGAAGACAAAGTTCTTCCTAACACAAAGGTGCGGCAGAAACATAGCTTATATAGCATAATTATATGCCTACTATACCTATTAATATAACTTAATCAGATGTCTGCGCGGAGTCAAACAGACCGCAGTAATATCATGATTAATTCTCCCTGCTTTCGACAGTTTAATAATTAATCATACAAATCATTTGCCACAAAGTATAGAAGAGGGGGGAAAGGGGTGAATGGATATACCGCCACCTCTTAAAGTAATCAATAGTAACTGGAATTTTTTGACAGATTTTGTATTGAGTTAACTGTTATATGTTATTTTGTATTTAAAAAAATGCGGCAAGACAGCTCGTGGTAAGGTATATTATATACTCCATCATGCTTCAGAGGGTATGTTAGCAGACGCCCATTGGTCAAGGTTTTCATTTTTTGGGACTTGATCAGGTCAATCGGAAATTTAAATATATCAATCCGAAATAGTTCAGAGTCCAAAATATTTTTTATGTAACATTCACGGTAGCTAATATGTAGATGCATAATAATAATAATAATAACATCACAATAATAAACAAAACAAATAAAACGGGTTACCTTATAGATATTGCAGTCCCTAACACACATAATCTACAAACCACAATAGCTGAAAAACTTTCCAAATATACAGAATTAAAAGATGAAATAACTCGACTTTGGCATCTCCAAAAAGTTACTATAGTCCCGATAGTGCTCTCTACAACAGGAGTCATACCTAAGCAACTACACCAATCACTCAGCACCCTAAATCTCCCACCCAATTTATATCTCCTCCTACAAAAAGCTGCAATACTTAACACATGTCGCATTGTTCGAAAATTTCTTCAGACAGAACAGGACAACACTCACAGCAACACACAACAGTCTACATCCGCACCAATCACACTCTCTACCAATACACAACAACCTACAACCGCACCAATCACACTCTCTACCAATACACAGCAATCTACATCCGCACCCATCACACTCTATTATTCACACAGCTCCGAAGAGAGCACTACACAACCTTTGTCACTCACACCAACAACGTGAGGTGTACTTGGCTTAGGCCCGTGCACTTCAGTAAACCGGTATTTAAGCCGAGTAAAAAAAAAACAAAAAACATAATAATAATAAAGCTTTATTTAATTCCATACAAAATTGTTACAAGTACATTTCATGCGTTTTTTTTAAATGTAGGTAATTAATAATACGATAATAAAAGTTAGGTAAGATTCATGATGTCTATAATATTAGTTATGTAAGATTGTTAATGTCATAATTGTTAAATTGTTTATTGTTTTGTATGGACCCTCTTTGGGTAAAAGCCTCCTCCAAGGAGTTCCATTGCTCTCTATTTTTAGCTATTTCAGGCCAACGCCGCCCCGCCATGGCTACTAATTCATCTGCCCATCTGGCACATGGCCGGCCTCTCCCTCTATTTCCACTAGGGCCAGTCCATGTTGTAGTTCTTATGGTCCATCTATTGTCATTATATCTGGCTATGTGACCTGCCCATTTCCATTTTCTTTGTAGCGAAAAAATTAAAGCATCAGTTACTTTTGTTTTCTTGCGAATATCCACATTTTTCACTTTATCCTTTAGTTTTATACCTAGGCAGCTTCTTTCCATTCTTCTCTGAGCAGTCTGGATTTTGTTTCTAGATTTTAGATCGAACGTCCATGTTTGGCAACCGTAGGTAAGGCATGGTAGTATTTCCGAGTCAAAAACAATTTTTTTAGCTGGTAGCGGTAGCTGTGATTTGAATATTGCTTTGTGTGTCCAGTATTTTTTCCATGTGATCGCTATTCTTCTGTCTACTTCTTCTATGTTTCTATTTTTGTTAAACGTAATCTGTTTTCCCAGATATATGTAATTGTCTACAATTTCAAGTGGGATGTCGTTTATCGAGATGGCAGGCGTGTAGTGGTTGGTCATTACTTTCGTTTTTTCGAGGTTTATTTCCAGTCCTACTCTTATACTGGCCTGGTGTAGGTCGTTTAGCATATTATTTAATTGCTGTGGATTTTCAGAGAATAGTACGATATCATCGGCGAATCTGAGGTGGCTTAGGTAATGTCCGTTTATGTTAATGCCTAGCATTGACCATGGTAGGTCCTTCATTGCATGTTCTAGAACGGCGATAAACAGTTTTGGAGAAATCGGGTCGCCTTGTCTGACGCCTCTGTTTATGTTGATTTTTGTGCCTTTTCTGTCTAATTTGATTCTGCTTGAGCTATTAGTGTAGATATTTCTCAATATATTTATATATTTCGTATGAATTTTTAGCGTATGCAATGCTTCCCAGATAGTATCGTGCGATATAGAGTCGAATGCTTTTTTGTAGTCAATGAAAGCTATATATAAGGGTCTGCGGAATTCTAAGTATTTTTCTATCACTTGGTCGACTACATGAATGTGATCTATTGTGCTAAAACTACTTCTGAATCCGGCTTGTTCGATCGGTTGGTGATTGTCAATATCTACGGATATTCTTTCCAGTAAGCAGGACGCGAATAGTTTAAAGAAGCTTGGCATAAGACTTATTGGGCGGTAGTTCCCTATATCAGCTGGGTCGCCTTTTTTATAAATCAGGATGATTTCAGATTCCGTCCATGAGTGTGGAATAGTTTCTTCATGTAGTATTTTGTTCCATAGTTGTGTGATAGGTGTTAATAGTAAATTATTTGCTAGTTTAATACATTCATTTGTGATTCCGTCAGGTCCCGGGCTTTTTTCCGACTTGAGTCTCGTTATTTGTTTCAGGATTTCAGGCTCAGTGAACTTTTGAACTGAAGAGTTATCTCTGTATTGTGCAGCTATATATGTTTGTTCCGGTGTGTCTAGATTGCTGTATAGTTGTTTATAAAATTCTGTTGCTGTATTAATAATCTCTGTTCGAGACTTACATTGGGTTGAGCCGGGATGAAGTGATGGAATCCATTTTTTTGCTCCATTTAGTTGTTTATATGCTTTTTTAGCAGATCTAGATTTTTCTATGTGTTTTTTTATAGTGTTTATTCTGTAAGTATCGTAACATCTTCTTATTTCTTTGTTTGTGATTTTGTAAAGATTTTTAAGATTTTCTTTGTCAGTTCTGTTTAGTTGTGGCTTATTTTGTAGTTCGTTCCTTTCTTTCATGAGCGACAGGGCCTTCTCCGAAAGGATTTTACGTCTGTCTTTTCCTTTCGTGCTTTTTAAACATTGATATATACAGGTCCTGATTTCTTGCCAGTAATTGTCAGCTTTGTAATATTCCCCTGACTTTATAAGTTTTGGTATATGTTTATTGAGGATTTTAAGGTATTCATCGTGATCTTTTAAAATCGTTGGTGTGTTCGAAAAGTTGCGCCGACTCTTTTTGATTGGTTTAAGGTTAATTGTAGCTCTTAGTAGTCGATGGTCTGATCCAAAAAGGAATGAGGATAATACTTCATACTTAGAGAACAGGAAAGGTTTAGTGGACATAATATAGTCAATTTCGTTTTTTGTATTTTTATCTGGGGAAATCCATGTCCATCCATTAGTGTCTTTCAACTTAAACATTGTATTTATTATTTTCAGATTGTATTCGTATGCGTATTGTATCAGTTTTTCTCCCCGAATGCTTCTGGTGCCAAATCCATATTTGCCGGTGGCTAAATGCTCATGTTTTTTCGGTATTCCGATTTGTGCATTAAAGTCTCCCATGGAAATTATGTAGTTCGTGGATATGGACTCGTGAGCTTTTGCTAGATCTTTGTAAAATTGGTCTATGTCTTCCTCAGATGAGCGTTCGGTAGGTGCGTACGCTTGTATAATAGCGAATGGTAGATTTTCTAGTTCTATTTCTAATACACAGACTCTTTCCGATATTCCATTAAATGATATAATATTCTCTTTGTATTTTTTCTTGACAAGGAAGACACCATATAGGCCTTTGGTTTTGCCTAGATAATACAAGATGTAGACGTCGTCTTCGATAATGTTCTCCCCTAGGCGACGGACTTCGCTCAATCCTAGTATGTCGTGGTTAATGTTCTGTAGCGCTGCTTTAAGTTCGATAAGTTTTTCTTCCGACGACAGTGACTTGACGTTGAGAGTGCAGATATTAACCTTTATTTTTTTTGTTGTATGAGTTTTCCTTGGAGGGTTTTGGTCGAACTCTCCCGCGGTGACCAACCGTACTGGGAGATTAGAGATTAGATTAGATTTAACTGTCTTCTTTTTAGTTGAGTTAAGTATTTCTTGTGTTTCAGTGTCATTTCTTATTATTGAAGAAGTTTGGGATATCTTCTTTAGAGGGTTTTGGTCTTGATCATCTACGATGACCAGCTGGGTTGGAAGATGGTTTTCGTCGCTTAGTTGAAATTGATTGAATGTTGCATCGTTGAGGGAGGGGGAAGTTGGTTGCTATAGTTGTAAGTTATTGGTTGTATTGTCGTTGGTTTGGTTATGTGGTGTGTTGACGCTATTGTTCACTAAGTAGCTTAGAATGCTTGGTTTTAGAACTCCTTCTGAGACACTTTTTGATCTGGGTATAGATGGGTTTGATTGTATTAGTTTGTTTTTCTTGATGGGTCTTGTTGTAATATTACCAGCTAGTGCTTGAGAATTGGGGTTTGATTCTGGTGAGGTCGTCAGTGTTCTTTTGTTGTTTAATTTTAATATAACAAGTTTATCGTATTTTATCGTGACTTTATTTCCTTTCTCGCGCTCTCTATTTGCTTCTTCTTGTAGTTGTTTCCTTTTTTCTAATATGTATTTAGGGTAATCTTCGTTCAAGTAATATTGGGTGTCGTTTAATAATCTTTTTTGCTTGAGAATACTGATCTTTGAACCAAGGGTAGAGAAGGTTACAATTATTGGTCGCGGTTTATCACCTTTTTTTCCCACCCTTTTTATTTCTTGAATATCTCTACAATCAAGTTTTAACAGCAATTTTTCGCTTATGAATTTCAATATATTGTTCTCCAAGTTGTGATAGGATGTCTCACTCTCTTCAATACCGAAGAAAATTATGTTTCTTTGTCTTGCTTGTTTTTCCATAAATCGAATTCTTTTTTCTTGTTGTTCAACATTTTCTTTCAAGTTTTGATGTTTTTCTTCCAATATGATAAATTTTTCTTCTAATTTGTTAGTTATGTTGAGTGTTACTTGTTCTGTCACCTTTTCGCCGTTTTTCTGAATTTCTATTTTTTGTGCGTTAAGTTCTCTTTGAATATTTTGTAAGGCTTTCATAATTTCCTCCATGGTATCTATTTTATTTTGGTACTCGTTGCGCCCTCTAGTAGAACTGGATAGTATTGTGCGTAAGTCGAACGAAGTGTTATTTTTTTTTTTTTCTAATAGATGGCGCTGTTTCGCAGCTTATTTATATAACAGATAGGCGAAATGCAGACTCATTCATGTGCGAGGTTATGTTTTTCCAATAGAGGATATTTATCGCCGTTTTTCATTTATTTGCACTCCGGCACTTTCCTAGATCAACACTGGTACAGTTTAAGTTCCTGGATTCGCGAGAAAGACTTGAAAAGTTCGTAGATTGTTGTTTGTTTGCACTTCAGTTTTTTGTGTATTATTCGTTGACTTAGGACATTGTCTTCACTTTATAGTCATAATCACTAGATTATTGTCACTTGTACGATTTTTTGTCACTAAATTCACTTTAATTATATTTTTTAAATAACTTTGTATACGGACTGTGTTGTTACGGCGTCTCAGTTTAAACACCTACACCTTAGATATTCCTGTGTAACCTGTGTAATACACCATATGTATATGCATAGTGACGGTAAATTATACCAAACTATCATAGTTTCTGAGTTACGGACCTTTGTTTTTTTTTTATGACATAGGGAGGCAAACGAGCTGACGTTTCACCAGATGGTAAGTGATTAATGCCGCCCATGGACACCTGCAACACCAGGGGCATCGCAAGTGCATTGCCGGCCTTTAAGGAATGAGTATGCTCGTGGGTGTCGTGTTGTGGCCTTACAGTACACCCATAACCCTATTATACAGTGCTTACCTAGACCCGACTTTAAATATTCACAAAATAGAACTTGAACATTTCGCATAGGACTCTAGGACAAGTATTTAAAAACGGCGAAAAACAATTAAAAAGTCATGATGGTATTTCGATCTTATTTTTATACCATTGAGTTGTATATCCGATACTCATGCCAACGTTTAAATATTATTCCGGAATTCTGATAAACGCTATGGATGATACCTATATTATACTTTAATGGATTATTTGCAAGTTCTAAGTGTATAGACCTCACCTGCGGTAGATGTCTCGATTTCCTTGGTGCTTGGTGTTCCTTCCCCTCGACGTTCCCCAATAAGCACTTCCCGTTTGGCATGCCGCTGCCCGCCTGCAGTGGGTAGTTCGGTCCTTTTATCTCTTCCTTTACGACGTTCCCAACTATTGGCCTCGATATCGGAATGTTATGCTTCTCGAAGTAACCGTTCTGTATCATTTGGTCCAATGACACCTCCAATTCTCTAACTGGAACTAATTTTCGCCCGCAAATAGGGTCATCTACCACCATTTTCCGATTGCAACCTGACACTTCAGAGAATTTTACATTCTTCTTCTCTTCGGTCTTTTTCGGGCGCGTTCGGCTCCGCTCGGGCGGGTCCGTCGTCCAATAGCGAGCGTTCTTTTCACATATCCGTAACGGTTTGCATACCGCTACATTTTTCGGGGCATGCGCCGAGCTTTTTGGTATATTTAACGTATTTCTTTGCAACGGTTTCATAGTTTTCACATCTCGTTGTCTACTATCAGTAGAACTTCTATAAGATTCATAAGATTCCCGCGTGCGTCTCTCATTTTCAATTCGAAAATCGTAGTAATCTTTTTTGTTCCTCCGTACTCTGTCTTCATAATTGTAATAGTTTCGAGGTAGCGAATTATATTTGATATCGTACGAGGTTGGTAGATTCAAGTATTCAGGTCTAATAGGCCTGAACAGGGACAGTCTGCCTTGTGCCTCGTCGAAATCGGAATAAATATCTTCGTAAACGTATCCGTTCCTGCGTCTGGGTCGGTCGTGGACCTCGCGCCGCCTCTCCTGCCTGTATCGATTCGTTTCTCGGTCGTAATTCTCATATCGGCGTCTGTTTTCATATTCGTAATCAGACCGCCTTTCATACAGCAATCGCTCGCGAGACCCCGCCATTGTCCACTAATTCGATTCCCCGCCTGCGAAGAAAGAACGGTGTATTAATGAGGGTTCGGAAACTCAGTAGATTTGTGCCCTGCGAATGGACGGAGGGACACTTTGCTCGGTTTTACGACGTTATTACGAAGGTGGGAATGTGGGTACGTGTGAATTTTATCTGACCTTGTACATTCACTTCAGTTTTTATATCTTTTGGGTGAAAGGCTTGGAGCTTCAATAATATAGTATCGATGCGGACGAGCGTACTACTGAGATTCAATATGCATATTATATAAGCTATTAGTATCCACTGTTGGGAAAACGCCTCCCTCCAGTTTTCACTACCTTGGGTTAGATAAGATGCAGTTTACCCCAAAGTTTTCCCCCTATAATAACTTGATGGTTACAAAACATAGGTATTATAATTAACAGTTCTCAATCATATTATAAAATATTTTTGGTTGAAATAAAAGCGCTTCAAGTTTTCTTGTGAAATTTGTAAACGATGACTTTTTGCTATGGGCTCTGTTGAAATTAATAAGGGAAACATTAAATAAACCAACTAATACTATCTATGATTATAACTTGTGTAACTTATTGTCTGTGGTCTTATGTCTTTTACTTATTGCATTGTCTGTGGTTTTTAAATAAATTTCTTCTTCGTCATCCTGCCAAGAAAAACGGTCGTTTTATTTTCAGTCAATTATAAATTATAATAGGTTATGGGCCCAGTATGTCCTATAGATTTCTAGATCAGTTTTAGTATCTACAGTTTCTTTGTGAAAGTTAGATATTTAGCTAGAATAGGCGTAGGCTGTGGTAATAAAAAGACACGTTTTGTGACTTTCGTGAAAGACGTTAAAATCAACAGAAATGGCTTCAAATTCTTTACTTGCTTCTGTTCCAAAGCTAAAAGGCCGAGAAAACTACAACGAGTGGGCTTTTGCGATAGAAAACATGTTGGTTTTGGAAGGATTATCAAAATGCATTCTAACAGTGGATGAAGATAATGATGCAAAAGCGAAAGCCAGATTGGTTTTAACAATAGATCCATCATTGTACGTGCATATTAAAGAAGCTACCAGTGCCGTGAACTTATGGAGAAAACTAAAGTCGATGTTTGATGACTCCGGATTCTCGAGAAGAATTACCCTGCTGCGGAATTTAATTTCAATACGGCTCGATAACTGTGATTCGATGACAAGTTATGTCACGCAAATCATAGAAACTGCACAAAGATTATCTGGTACGGGTTTTACAGTCGACGATGAGTGGATTGGAAGTTTGTTATTGGCGGGATTACCCGAAAAGTATTTTCCTATGATAATGGCCATAGAACATTCGGGAATCGCCATTACTGCAGATGTCATGAAAGCAAAATTGCTTGATCTTGTGGGTAACGAAAGTAATGACGCCGGTGGCGCTTTTTTAAGTAGAGGGCAGCAAAGTCGTCAACAGTATTCTAAAGTTGGCACTACTGGCAGAAATGACAATTCAACACAACATGGCCGCCGTACGTCATCTATGGCCGGCTCGAATGTAAACAATAACAAAGAAAAAATGAACATTAAGTGTTACCGTTGTCGTCAATATGGTCATTACAAGTCGCAGTGCAAAATGAATGATCAGCAACAAGTCGTGAAGAAGACGAATGCTTTTTCGGCTGTTTTCCTGAACGGAAACTTTAGTAAACAAGATTTTTACTTAGACAGTGGTGCGAGTGCGCACATGACGCCGGATTTAAATATTATAAATAATGCATCATATTCGCTAAAGATTAAAGAAATTATAGCAGCAAATGAAAGTATTATGCCAGTACTGTGCACCGGTGAAGTGGAAATCATGACAGTTACTCCAAATTGCAAATATGAGATTACCTTGAAAGATGTTCTGTGTGTACCTGGTCTCACTACAAATTTGATTTCAATTAGTCAATTGATAAAAAATGGCAATAGTGTTGAGTTCAAGGACAATTGTTGCTGTGTTTACAATATAAAGAAAGAATTGGTGGCAATTGCAATACAAGTAGATGGTGTATACAAGTTGAGACTAGATAAACAACAGTGTTTGTTTACATCAGCTGTAACTGTGAGTGACGTGACCTGGCACAGGAGAATGGGACATATTAATGTAAATGATTTGAACAAAATGCGAGATGGGGCAGTCACGGGTATATCATACTCAGATAAATCAAAGATTGACAAGAGTACTTGCACAATTTGTTGCGAAGGGAAGCAGTCGCGACTACCCTTTCCTCATGCACCAGCAAGGAGCAGCAATTCATTGGACCTAATCCACGCTGATGTTTGTGGACCTATGGAGACCAACTCAATAGGAGGATCTAGGTACTTTCTTGCCCTTATTGATGACTGTACACGCATGGCTTTCGTTTACTTTCTTAAAGCTAAAAGCGAGGTATTCAAGTACTTTAAAGAATTTAAAGCATTAGTAGACAAGCAACAGAATAGAAAAATAAAAATGTTTAGGACTGACAATGGTCTAGAATTCTGTAGCAATGAATTTGAAAGTTTTTTAAAGAATGTGGGCATTGTTCATCAAAAGACAAATGCATATACTCCGGAACAAAATGGTGTCAGTGAACGTATCAACAGAACGATAGTAGAGAGAGCCCGCTGTTTATTATTTGATGCTCAATTAGATAAGAAGTTTTGGGCGGAGGCTACAAATACGGCAGTCTATTTAAGAAATCGGTCTGTTGCTTCAGGATTAGATAATAAAACGCCATACGAATGCTGGACAAATCGGAAACCAGATTTAAGCCACATACGTATATTTGGTAGTCAAGTAATGGTACACATCCCAAAGGAGAAACGGCTTAAGTGGGATTCTAAGTCGAAGAAACATATCCTTGTTGGTTATGCTGAAAATGTGAAGGGTTACAGGGTGTATAATCCTATCAAGCATAGTATCACAACAAGTAGAGATGTAGTAGTCCATGAAATAACTGAAAGAAAAGAGGATAGTGTTACAGTTTCAGTTGGGGACATAATCCAAGCAGATAAGTCAGACAATCACGTTGAGATTATTAAGGAAGATGCTAATAAACAAGATGAATCTCCTAGTGCTAATAATCTAAATATTTCTGCAACATCTGATTATTTTAATGCATTGACTGATTTGGATTCTACATTACAGCAAACCACAGAAGCAGATGAGCAGATAGAATCATTACCTACCCAGCGTATAAGAAGGAAACCAGAGCGTTATGGCTATACAAACATATGCATAAAGTCAAGTTCGGAATTTACCCAGGATCCTGTTACCGTCCAAGAAGCCCTGTCTAGTCCTGACAAAGATAAGTGGATTGAGGCGATGGAAGAGGAGCTACAAGCATTCAAGGACAATGATGCGTGGGATTCTGTGGATGAATTACCTTCAGATAAGACTTTAGTGAGGTGCAAGTGGGTTTTCAAAAAGAAAGTGAATAGTGACAACAGTGTTCGGTATAGAGCCCGTCTAGTAGCAAAAGGCTTTACCCAAAAGCCCGGTGTGGACTATGCGGAAACTTTTTCCCCAGTGGTCAGACATTCTACTTTGAAATTATTGTTTGCTCTGTCAGTTCAATTAAATTTAAATGTAACACATCTAGATGTTAAGACAGCTTTTTTAAATGGACACCTTAAAGAAGACATTTATATGATACAGCCAGATATTTTTTGCGATAAGAAAAAGATTGTAAAATTAAAAAAGGCTATATATGGGCTGAAATAGTCTTCTCGATCATGGTATGAAAGAGTTGATCAATGTCTATGCAAGATGGGGTTTAATAAGAGTAGATTGGAACCATGTGTATTCACAAAATTAAATAAAGATGTTAAAGTAATTATTGCTGTATACGTTGATGATTTCTTTGTTTATTCAAATTGTGAAATTGAAACTGAAAAGTTAATAAATGTGTTGAGTTCTGAATTTAAAATTAAAAATTTAGGGCAGGTACAGCAATGTCTAGGTATGAGGGTTCAAATTGATAAAAAATCTAATACTGTAACTTTAGACCAGGAACAATATATTGATTATTTATTGCAGAAATTTAATATGACAAATTGTAAGATTGTAAGCACTCCTATGGAAAGTAAATTAGATATTGAAAAGGGTGAATCTTGTAGTAATGATATTCCATATCAACAGTTGATTGGAGGTTTAATGTATTTGTCAGTACTAACTAGACCAGACATAGCTTTTTGTATAAGTTACTTAAGTCAATTTAACAAGTGTTATACAAGTACTCACTGGAACTATGCAAAGAGAGTATTAAAATATCTTAAGAAAACTAGAAAGTATTGTTTAAAGTATACAAAAATGGAAGGTCAAATAGAAGGATTTGTTGATGCAGATTGGGGTAGCAATACAATAGACCGTAGATCTTATACAGGTTTTTGTTTTCTAATGTCCGGTTCAGCAATTTCTTGGGAAAGTAGAAAGCAAAGAACAGTGGCCTTGTCTAGCATGGAAGCCGAGTATATGGCCATTGCAGAGGCCAGTAAAGAGTCAATATATTTAAGGTCCTTATTGTATGAGCTAACTGGTAATATGTGTACTGTAAATTTATATAATGACAGTCAAAGTGCTCAAAAGCTAGTCACTAATTATGTAAGTCACAGAAAGAGTAAACACATAGACATAAGATATCATTTCATTAAAGATGTTATTAATGATAAAATTGTAAACTTAGAATATATACCTACAACAGCCATGCCAGCTGATGTTCTTACTAAAGCTTTGTGTCCTATGAAACACTTTAAATGTATGGATGGTATGGGAATGTATCAGTTAGGGAATTAGTTGCAATTTTAAATAAAATAAAATAATGATTGTTCTAATGATTGTAGAGTTAAGAGTATTGGTTTATTTTCTGTAGTTGGGGTGTTGAAATTAATAAGGGAAACATTAAATAAACCAACTAATACTATCTATGATTATAACTTGTGTAACTTATTGTCTGTGGTCTTATGTCTTTTACTTATTGCATTGTCTGTGGTTTTTAAATAAATTTCTTCTTCGTCATCCTGCCAAGAAAAACGGTCGTTTTATTTTCAGTCAATTATAAATTATAATAGGCTCACCAGCACCTTGGTTCTCCCATATTTAATTTTGGTAATCATGAATATTGCAAACTGAAGTGCCCTAGATCTGATTACCCTTTAGGTGTAACGCTCGTAATGTTAAAATACTAGGATCATAGAATAGCTGAGGAGACTAAACTGCACGCCAAAATTGGAAAGTTATAACGCAATATAAAGAAGCCTTTTAGTATGGATATTCTTTACAGAGTCTCATAACCACGTTATGCATTTGATATTCTCATTACGGAGACATGCGGCGTAGCTGGAATATGGGTCCGCTTTGCATAATAGGATTGCACACGAGAGTATATTCACTAATTTATCTCTGTTCTGTAATACAAGATGTCATGTTGAAGAGTTACTCCATTTCTAGTCTACATCTATACGAATCCATGCACTCCTATTTAAATATATTTGCCTTCTGAATCCTCTATACTATACACAGACCTAAAATTCTTAAAATCTATGATTTTGCACGATATTTCGATGACAGCCAAAACTGAAATACCAGGGTGTCAGAAAATAAAAATAGTATAGAAAATTAGACAGCTATTTCTAATATCGGTAAAATAAACTAAGTGATACAGTCCCATTAGTAGTCTCTCGATATGAATAGACTATCGATAATAATCTGAATCGATTGTAGAATAAATACCAACTCTAGTGTTTCCAACACTTGCCTTGGTTTAAGGATTTAAGCATACAATGAGGTTCCCCTTCGTTTAATTAAGACATAGTTATTACTTTCAGTATAAATAATGAACAAGGAGTGAAATGCCGGTGCGGTATTCAGATATTTGACGCAATGCGGTCGGCAGCGGCAACTCTGCCAAATTGTATTATATTAATTGTTGGAGCAAGGTTACTTACCAAGGTGCCGAGGAAAGAGAGGAAAAAGTACACTTATAGTAATTTTTAGAATTTGGAAATTAAAGTTTCTATCCTAAGGTCCCTTTTAATGATTAAGATTAAAAGGTATGTACCAAGGATTCTTACTAGTAAAACCCATCATAAAATTAGAAGATATATATCTAGAGACTCAGCGCTGCTTATTTGAGACAATAGAATCAAAATTAAAGCAGTAGTTGATATGTTAGGTACGAGGTACCGATCTGGAAATGTATTAACAAATATCAATCAACCAATCATTTATTGTGGAATACATAGGTATTTGTAAGGTGTTACATCAGATAAATTTCGCTATGTCCCGCCATAGTAGGCATACAATATACATAATTTTATAATAAATGCAATATCAACATTTAATTATATGACAATTACATTAATGAGCGTTCCAATAAAATGTCAACAATACAGTAAAAACATTAAAATAGAACAGAACTATGTCAAAGGCTTATCTACAATGTTATGGCATAGTTAAGGCTTATCTACAATGTTATGGCATAGTTAAGGCTTATCTACAATGTTATGGCATAGTTAAGGCTTATCTACAATGTTATGGCATAGTTAAGGCTTATCTACAATATCGCCAGACACATACTCATCGTAGGTATGATCTAAAATTATGCAAAGCGTGTACTATACAGTGAACTGGGGGCGATCCCAGTTACACCCAGATCAGGGCAAATTACGAAAGGGCTATATCTGAAATTTGCCGCACTGGCGTGAATCGCACCCGCGACTACTTAGTCCATTGAGCCGAGCGGCCTATGCTTAAACGGCTAGATCAAGTCGTCGTCAAATTATCATTCTCATAAACATTCTACAAATTTGGGTCTTACTGTATTACATTTTAAGGTTTACATTTTAGGATGCTTATTTTATATGAAATTACCTTCAATTACAGATAAAAAATACCTTACTCCACGGAATATAATAAAGGAAACGTAAAAATACAGACTCCACTCGCTCGCAGTCACCACAATACTGGGGGAGGCGGGGGAAACCTGGAAAACATCGCGATACGGTTCATTTGCCTCCCAACTGCGTCCGCGCTCCACAAAACTGCGGAAATTAAAAAAGCTCCATATTTTTTTTATACAAGACTCGCCGGAATAGATACGGTATGTGAAAATAATTTGTACGAAATATTTTTATGAATGCAGGCGACCTTGTGTAGGGGCGCGGGATTGCAACTTTTTTTATTCCTCGAGCTTCGTAGAATATAATATGAACAGTTATTTTATGAGAGCTCGCTACGTTGTGGGGGCAGACAGTTATTGCTTTATGTACACGTATCAGTGACGTCACTTTCAAACCAAACACAATTTTTTCTGCATTAATGAATCATAGGTTTCTATAAATTGCCATTCTTTTCATGGTCGCAATTTATAAGCAATATAGCATTTTTTATGTTACAAACTTACTTCCATCTATATGTTTCGACAAGAAAAAAAAATTGTCATCATTCAAAATGTATGAACAAAATTAAAACACGAGTCAATTTGTCCCGGAGTGACCCAAATTTTTGACACATCCATATTAGTACGAGAAAATCATGTGAACCTGTATTCTGATTGCATAAAATATTTCCAATATAATATTGGACTATTTTAGGTACCGCTTTCCATTCCATACACAACACAATTTGAATGTTAAACAAAACGTTTAGCATTGGTACGTTAAGTTGCCCCTTTATGGCGACACACAACACATTTATGTCTGAAGTAAACAGTATAAATATTGTGAAAGAATTTCGTAAATTATAGAGATGTTTTGTTGTGGGTTTGTTTAACTTTCTGCTGCAACATAGATTTTTGAATTTAAGGAACTCATGATTTACTAGATTAGTTGCCTTCTCAAAGCGAAGAATTTTTTTGCCATTACCAAAACGAACTTATTGACACGTCAAAAGAGTTCATTCTTCAACGGATTGATATTGAATGCGCCAGCGAATTTTGATGGGCGAGGGCGTGGCTTTTACCACAGTAATTAAATCTTTATGTATATTGACACAGAGTCTGTTTTGGTATTGGCTATAAATTTGACGCCTTTGCATGGCTTACGTATTAGTGATTTGTTGAAATGGTAACGTTTCGAGTTAACGACGACGGCTTCGATTACTTTCTTTCAGATGGGTGTAACTGGGATCGCCCCTAGTCCATTGTACGACACCCATAGTACAAGCTGTGCTTAGTTTGGGATCATACGATGCGTATGTGTTGTCTGATGATATACAGGGTGTATCAGAAGTCCGAAATAATAATTTGGATCCATATATGGTAGCTCATATGTGGATGCTTAGTGCAGATAGATTATACCTAACTATTATAGTTTCTGAGTTATAGACCTTTGAATATTTGTCACATGTATAGTATCCTAGCTTTTAAGTACATCCATAAAACTTAACTTATGCGGGGCAACTACCGATATACACAAAACAAAACATGCAAATTTTACATAGGACTCGAGATATTACGACTTATAGAAATTGACGACGAAAAAAAAGTTGGGATAACATGGTCGAATTTCGATAAAAAATTTATACTATTCAGTAGTACACCCGATAGTGATGCAAACGTCAAAGTATTATTTCGGACTTCTGAAACACCCTGTATAGACAGTTAAAAAAGTTAGTAAACTAACTAGCTCTACCATTTGTGTCATGTGAAGGGTGCAATGTAGAGCGGTTGAAAACTTTATAAAACTTTTTAGAATTACGCCTTTGTGGCTTCCGCAAAAAGTTGGTTGTGCTATCTCTGTTATTTTAAACAGATCGGATAGGGACGCAATGCGGGTAGAGTCGGGTAGAGTTTTGAAGCGGAGAAAACTAATTTGATTCGCAAGTTCAAATTAATTTTGTATAAACAGGGACCGCTTATAATAATATTGCTTTAATATTGGTTAAAGTTTATACAGTAGTAGATGACCTGCGGGGCGATTTTTGTGAGATCGACATCATCTCTATTCGAGATAATATGTCCAAACAAAACGTCAAATTTGTTTGTTTTTTTTTTTCAACATATCTCTATAGAGATGATGTCTATCACGCGAAAATTGGGGTCCTGGCCAACTACGTGTGGCTTAGTAGTTAGTTATATATAGATAGACTAGCTTTTGCCCGCGACTTCGTCCGCGTAGAACTCGAAAATGGTTCTAATAGGATTTCCTGAAATACGTGTTTCTTTATTTTGTACGTAAAATACATATACAAAGTTTCGTGTCCATCATTTTTTTTTATATTATGTGACTTATAACCCCCCATTTCATCCCCAAGGCGTTGGATTTCTGATAATATTTTGGAAATGGGACCAACCTTAAAAAAATCCCTATCAAACCTCAAAAAAATTTTCAAAATTGGTCGACACACGCCGGAGATATGCGGTAAAATAAAAAAAAACATACGTAAATAATTGTTACGGATTGTTAACAAAAATTGAAACCCACCCCCAAAGGGGTGGAAAGGGGGGTTGAGGGGGGGGTGTGATTTTTTTTGGCTGTAAACTTTTACTTTTATAGGGCTGTTAAAAGGTGATAATATTTGCAAATTTTCAACGATTACTGACACTAAAAATCGTGAAAAAAAAATATTTTTAACAAAAAACAAAAACCGACTTCAAAATAACATCATAAAAGGCAAGATCGACGGAAAGCATGGGAGAGGTAGACCGCGAATATGTTACATGAGTCAATCAAAAGATAAGGTTGGTGTCATGTCGTATGTAGAGGAGAAGAAGGCTGCACTGGATCGACCCAGGTGGCGGGAACTTCGTCAGATGCACCGACAAGGGCCGAGCCCATAAATTAGAAGAAGAAGATCAACGGTCAATTTAGAATTTGAAAAAGATAAAAAAAAAACATACTTTATAAAAATTTAGAACTTTAAAAACGAACAAAAAAAACACGTTTGTTGTATGGGAGCCCCCTTAAATATTTATTTTATACTGTTTTTTAATATTTGTGTCATAGCGGCCACAGAAATACATAATCTGTGAAAATTTCAATTCTCTTACTATCACGGTTCATGAGATACAGCCTGGTGACAGACAGACGGACGGACAGCGAAGTCTTAGTAATAGGGTTCCCGTTTCACCCTTTGGGTACGGAACCCTAAAAAGTAATTTAAAACACTAAGGAGTATTAATATCAATTTCGACGCAAATCACCGCCAAATTAACTTTCTACCCCGCTTTAAACCCGTTAGGGGATGAATTTCAATGAAATACGAAACAAATTGATAGCAGTGGTAGCCGAGTGGTCGAACGCACGCCTCGCAAATCAAAGTGTGCAGGTTCAAACCCCGGCTCGCACCTCTGGGTTTCATGTGCGAATCTCATTTACATCCGAGATTACCACTTGCTATGAAACGGTGAAGGAAAACATCGTGAGGAAACCTGCACGTCTGAGGGAACTTGACTAGTTCTCGATAGATGTGTGAAGTCTGCCAACCCGCACCGGGCCAGCGTGGTGGACTATGGCCTGAATCCCCCTCGCATTGAGGGGAGGCTCGTGCCCAGCAGTGGGACATTAAAAAGGGCTGTAGTTATACGAAACAAATCGTCCTTCAATTCTGTTAAAAAAGGTTTATGCAAAATTTGAAGTAGATTGGATCAAGGAATCACGTTGTCCCATACAAACTTTGCCCCCCCTTTTCACCCCCTTAGGCAGAATTTCGGAAAATGCGTTCTTAGTGGATGCCTACGTCATACAAAGAACAAACCCTCCTAGTTTCAGGTCTCTACGGTCAGGGGTTTAGGCTGTGCGTTGTTCCGTCAGTCATTCAGGACAAAGCCTTTTATATATATAGATAAATAATATACCTACTATAAGAACTATAAGTAAACAATTAGAAGAAATGTGTGAAGAAACAGTCAAACAAACGGACAATGAAGTGATCCTATAAAAGATTCCTTTTTCTTTTTAATGGAATCCTAAAAAATACACTTTGTAAAATATTAGATTTTTTTGATCAATTTATTAGGGTTCCGTACCCAAAGGTTAAAACGGGAACCCTATTACTGAGACTTCGCTGTCCGTCCGTCCGTCCGTCTGTCACCAGGCTGGCTGTATCTCATGAACCGTGATAGCTAGAGAGTTGAAATTTTCACAGATGATGTATTTCAGTTGCCGCTATAATAACAAATACTAAAAATTAGAATAAAATAAATATTTAAGGGGGCTCCCATACAACAAACGTGTTTTTTGCCGTTTTTATAGGTAATGGTACGGAACCCTTCGTGCGCGAGTCCGACTCGCACTTGGCCGGTTTTTTTATTTGCAATACGGCTTTCGGTATTAAATTTGATATAAACAATTATTAAAGGTTTCCCTTTTGGAGACAAAAAAAAACAGTTACAATAAAATATTCAAATTGTCATTGAGTGAAAACGCCTTGAATATTTGTACAGCTGCCCTGAACAATGGAATTGAATTAATACAATTTTGTGAATACCAATAGCTACAATATTTGAATTGTGTTATGTAACCTGAACATATTGGGGCGAGCGAATTCATTTTTTAACCCAACTACGGCGACGCCAAAAGGAAGGGTTATGAATTTAGCAGTATATTATGTAGTATGTATGTTTGTATTTACGTATGTTCCACTATAGCGCCTAAACTATTCAACCGATTTTGATGAATAAGGTGTCAATCGATTCGTTATTATGGCCCAGGTAAAATAGGCTACATTTCAACAATAGCAGGAGTCGATTTTACCTTGTAAACCCCGATTTTAAACGATTTCATTATTTTGTAGTTCCGTAGTCGGACTACAGTTAAAAAAAAATGTACGACTAAAATCGTTTGCGTTATCGATGATATTTCATTTTGTAATGTTGATGTAAATTTTATGGTACACTAGCTGTGCCCGCGACTTCGCCCGCGTGGACTTTAGGGAGATTACCCGGAAATATGGGTATTATGTTTTTCCCGCGGAACCCTAATGCTTTTTCTAAAATTAAACCTAAGTTACGCCTTGGAACGTCAGCTATCTGTCAGTGAAAGTCCCATTGAAATCGGTTCAGCCGTTTAGAAGTTTACCTCAAACAAACAGACAGACAGACAGACAGACAGACAAAAAAAATTAAAATTGCGTTTTCGTTATAGATATCGTATATACTTTCATACGCATTTGGTAAAAAAGTGTTATTTTGATATTACAAACAGACACTCCAATTTTATTTATTTGTATGTATGTATGTATGTATGTATATAGATAATAATAATAATTATCTCGCTATTTTTCAGTGAGAATGCCAGAATGTTTATGTCTTACAGTGACAAATGGATTCTACACGTTTAGAATAATGATACTTACATAACCCATTATATCGGAATTTAAATAACTTGGAAAGACGTGTTTTGCCTACATAGAATAAAGCAGTGGTTGCCTTGTGGGCAAGAACACCCGCCTTGAACGTAAGGGGTGCATGTTCAAATCCCAGGTCCGCACCTTCGAGATAATTTTCAAGTGCGAATGTCATTTTCAATAATGATTACCACTTGCTGAACAGTGAAGGAAAATATCGTGAGGAAACCGGCACGTCTATAGAAAGGCGTGTGAAGTTCACCATCCCGCACTGGGCCAGCGTGGCGGACTATGGCTCAAATCTCTCTCGTATTGAGGGGGAATGTGCCCGGTGTAATGGCAATAGGCTCGCCCCTATTCCATTTTGACCAAAAATACATCGGCGAAGAGCGGGGGCGCTACATCTCTGCCTGCCCCTTCGGGAAATACAGGCGTGATGATGTAAATTTTTATTTTGTATAACTCCTTGTAAATTTTATTTAAAGTAATATGTATTTCATATATAACATTGTTGATTCAGGACGCATCAGAGGGCTGAAACTGTAACTGAAGCTCGTGAGAACGTGACATCCGGTCGACATTAACACGTACGGGACTACTCGAGTTAAATCCGGTGAAATCCGGCCGTGCGCCGGATAATAAAATGACCGGCCCCGACGGATATAACTGTGATTGGTTATACGTTTGACGTTCATTGATTTGATCGTATTAATGCGAACTCTATTGGATTGCGATTTTTATAATTGGCGCTCTATGTCCTCTACTTGCTGGAGACTTTCTGACACATAGTGGCTCTTCACCTCTATATCACTTTTGCGGGTGAAATATAAGTAACGTGGTCACGACAAACCCAGGACAGGGACTTATGGAGACAGGAGAAGGAGGCCTTTGCGCAGTAGTGGGACATCTAACAGCCTATTTTTTTTAAACTTTGCTCTACAAATTTGTATACACTTTAAATGCATAAAAGAGGCACTGTTGATGACAAATAAACATGAATGTCAGGGGTCTAAACAGATTATATGGTCAAAATTACTGATTTTACTGACTTTGAGACTCAAAAAGACTTTACTATCTTAACTTTAAAGGGAAACCCCAAAATTATTTTTATTATGAGTATAGATTTAAGTTTTTGACTCTGTGAAGTATGGTTCACTTCTTACCAGGCCAAAAGATTAATTTGGAATGATGCTGGATATAGAACCTGGAACCCCTGTATCACCAGGTCGGCCCATCTAATTACTCGCTACTGACGCGTTGTTTATTGAACTGGCGTCCTCTTCCGCCCTTTCTTTCCATTTTAGTTATTGCTGCTTCAAAATTGATTCCACCCTGTATATATACGGACAAGCTGGCGTTATTACATCGTGTAGGAATTCACTTTATACAGCGTGTTACAGAAGTCCGAAACAATTTTTTTACATATTCATGAATATCGGGTATTCAATTGAAAGGTAATGTTTTTTAAACAGAAAAAGTTTTTTTACAATTGTTTTTTTTACCACCACTATTTTATCAAAACTTATAAGTTATTGAGTTCTATGGCAAAATTTTCATGTAGAAAAGTTTTATTTAAGTTAGATTGTCCTATCTTAAATGCAATAGAGGTTTTTCTCTAAAGTAACATTACTAAAGTATTTCCCTTGGTCACGCCATAACTTAAGAACGACAACCGATTCTTCTTTTTAACCGACTTCCAAAATGGAGGATTTTAAAGCATGATTTTAAAGATATTAGATAGACACTATGTATGTAGGAAGTATTCGGATACTTCTAGGTAGTATCTATCTACTACCTATTATATTTGGCTGGCACCGACTACAAATAGATGAGTGGGTAGCGCTTATAATAATTGTATTAATTAATTTTTCGCTTTTGAGTGCCTATTTGTGGTTATGATGTCTGTTTATTTTTTTCTTTAATATTTTTTTAAGTTTGTTATAATTTGTAAAAGGTTCTTGCGAATATAACAAAGAAAATTGGAATAAATTAATGGTAAAAAAACTTTTTAAAAACTAGCTTTTATTTAATTGACCTTAGTTTTCGTGTTCTCCTCCGCAAGCCCTTTCATTTGATACCCATACTGTGGTAGTGCAGAAAAAAATATTATTCCGCCATCTTGGATGATCCGCCATATTGGAATAAGAATGACGTCACATAGTTAAGCATGTATTGTCATCCAAAGTAAGCGCGTATACCAAATTTCATCTCAATCGGTTAAAGATAACTGATTTTAAATTCAGTTGCAAGATTCCACCCGGACATACATAGCAAGTTAATATAAAGCTTGTAAAAAAATGGGGTTCGTAAATATCGGGCGTACGAAGGCGCGAGGTCAGCTCGAAATAAAATAAAATTAACATCTACTGCATGTCCTTACCAAAAGTATTATTTCGAACCTCTGAAACACTCTGTATTGATGTTTCTCTACGGAGTCTTATTATTGGCACCGATTGATTTATTCCCTCGTGTATCGAGACGCGATATGGAATTGGATTTGAGACAAGCCGAGTAGAATACACGCTCCCATATAAAGGGAGCGATGGAATGTTCCAGAAAAATGTATAGACAGAATATAAATGTTTGGTATTCGAAAATTGCCTTTATATAATGTGACATAGAGATCAATATACCTGATAATAAATTTCGAGACAAATACCGTCTTGAATGTATTTCATTAAATGTCAATACAACAAAACATTTTTGTTCTGGAAAGTGTCTTTAGTTTCTAAGGGAGTTTAAAATTTCTAATGAATAAAGGGCTTAAAAGTCCATATATGATGGTATTATAACACTTTCAACTCCTGGGCACATTTGGAGAAATATTAGCCAATACTAAAAAGAACTGTATTGACTCATTGAAAGAGCTCGTTCTTCAATGAAATGAATTGACGCCATTGACATTGCGAGCGAATATTGACGCGGGGTCGCATGGATTGTACCACGGAAATTATATTTTTATGGAAATTCACACATTGAGGCATGAATCTTCTTAACTTTACAGGAGCGCATGTTCATTCGATGTAGAAACATTTGCTGATCCCAAATATATATATGAGTCAATATGGACCAAAAGTGTCCTTTCACCCCTCGACATAGTTCGTTTTTTCATAGGCAAAAATTTTATCGCGTCCGTCTCGACGCCACATTATGGCTTTGCTTTTGCTTGGGATTTTTTAATTTGCTAAGTATTTGACAAAAATATATCTATCTCAAAGATACGTGTCTTAAAAAGTACGCACGGAAATAATTCCATACTTGCAACAGACGGTGACTGGACCAGGTGTTTGCGGGTTCGATTCCCGCTAGTGGCATATTTTGGAATATGCCCAGTCTGTGCGTAACTGGAATCTCCCCAGACCATTGTATAGTACCCATAGTCCAAGCTCTGCTTACTACTACAGCCCTTTTAACGTCCCACTGCTGGGCACGGACCTCCCCTCAATGTGAGGAGGATTTCAGGCCAAAGTCGATATCACGATGGCCTATGCGGGTTGGCAGACTTCACACATCTATCGAGAACTAGACAAGTTCCCTCAGACGTGCAGGTTTCCTCACGATTTTTACCTTCACCGTTTCATAGCAAGTGAGAATCTCAGATGAAAGCACATAAAGCCCAGAAGTGTGAGCCGGGGTTTGAACCTGCACACTTTGATTTGCAAAGCGTGCGTTCGACCACTCGGCTACCACTGCTTCAAAGCTTTGCTTAATTTGGAATAACACGATGACCAAGAGTTGTCTGGTGATATTTAGATAATTAGATCGTGATGCTAGCAAAAGTTCTATTCATGGAATAACATATTTCCCCCATAAGTCTAGTGGGTAGATGATAAATTAACCTGAAGACCCCACCAGTTTCCTTGGATACCTGAAAATTCTGCGGTCACTTTTTGTTAAGACCAGAACCCATTTATCAAATGTCGTGACCATTACAATGGGGAATTGATGGAACATGTAATCTTATAAGTTATGCGAATAAAGTTGTTTTTTTGTGGCATGACCTACTTATCCTCTTATGCACTGGGTTTAACGATGGCCCTATATAACTGGCGAAAAACATGTTGTAATGTAGAATCAGATTCAAAATTAGATCTGCATTAAAACCAAAAAATCGGACTCTACTACCCTTAGGAACGGATTTTCTCTGGAGAAGAATGGGCAAGAAACTCCATGGTATCTCTTTTCCAAAAACAAATATAGTTTTAGGATATAATTATTATAATAAAATTTATTATTCAGGCATAGGCCTAATTATTTCAGCTTGTACGATGTGAAATGCCGAAAAACTTATTTCCAATTACAACCAAATTTCAGTCAGGACCTTTCTTGTTTCCTTTTGAAGTACGGAAACCCCAAACCAATAAGTAATTTACTTAATAGAAAGACTAAAAGTAGCAAATACTTTTGATTTTGTATCAGAAATAACATAAGGAAAGCAGATACCAAGAATAGCTCCTAAAATATAATTTCAAAAGCCACAAGGTAACGACCATTTTTCATTCCAACAAATTGTCGCCCAACAAAACCTATTGAAATCGGTTCCGATGTAATGAAATGAACGATTTATAGAAATGAAAAATTCGTGTCACTGAAGCATTGTTCGGGTAGACAGTGTTTATAATGTTTTAAGGAACAACACCGAATATTGTTATTTGTTGTGAGCCCACTACTGTTACTCCTGTAAGCCAGCATTGGCAGCGGTATCCATTGAAGACACCGAGGTTCGACCCTCGGCGAGGTCCGGGGAAAAAAGCTAATTTATCTTGGAACCCGCAAGAATTTAATCGATAAAAAGCTATAGGAGGGGTTGGAAGAAAAAAGCTGCTATTTCACACTATTTGGACCTAATAACCTTCGTGAGGAAACCTGCACGTCTGAGGGAAATTAACTTGAGTTCTCGATTATTCCTTGTCATTCATTTCGTAAAATGAAAGAAGAACAAATTATAACATTATAATATTAATAAAATCATATTGATTCACGCCACATTTATTAAGTAACTACCTAACAATCATCACATATGTTTCACACACTAATTTTAAAATTTTGCCGTTATTAGTTATAATTAGGTCGTAGTAATATTTATCGTTATGATGTCTATTTAGTTTGTTTTTCTCATAACTTTCAGTAGCGCTTCATACTTTATTTGACTCGATGTAATTCAGATGCGAAACTCCGTTGGAACAATAAAATTTATATCAAAGCTTCGTTTGGTCGGCGGCCACCTGGTACCTGAAAACGAGGCAGTCTTGCCGCTCTCTCAAATCACTCTTGAGTTTTACGATCGTATCCAGAGTCTATCAGGTCAAAATAATATTTTAGGTACATAATATATGGTAACTCAGTGGTAGCCGAGTGGTCGAACGCACGCCTTGCAAATCAAAGTGTACAGGTTCAAACCTCTGGGATTTATGTGCGAATCTCATTTTCATCCGAGATAATAACATGCTATGAGACGGTGAAGGAAAACATCGTGAGGAAACCTGCACGTCTGCGGGAACTTGACTAGTTCTCGATAGAAGTGTGAAGTCTGCCAACCCGCACCGGGCCATGGTGGTGGACTATGGCCTGATTCCCCTCGCATTGAGGGAAGGCCCGTGCCCAGCAGTGGGACGTCAACAGGGAAGTAGTAGTAGTATATATACACTAGCCGTTACCGCGTGAAATTTAGGAAAATAAGGGTGCCTTGATAGCAGTGGTAGCCGAGTGATAGCAGTGGTAGCCGAGTGATAGCAGTGGTAGCCGAGTGATAGCCGAGTGGTCGAACGCACGCCTTACAAATCAAAGTGTGCAGGTTCAAACCCCGGCTCGCACCTCTGGGTTTCATGTGCGAATCTTATTTACATCCGAGATTACCACTTGCTATGAAACGGTGAAGGAAAACATCGTGAGGAAACCTGCACGTCTGAGGAAACTTAACTAGTTCTCGATATATGTGTGAAGTCTGCCAACCCGCATCGGGCCAGCGTGGTGGACTATGGCCTGAATCCCCCTCGCATTGAGGGGAGGCCCGTGCCCAGCAGTGGGACATTAAAAAGGGCTGTAGTTATAGGGGTGACTTTTTCCTCTATAAGTACGGAACCCTAAGAGTAGCCTAAGTTATTTCTTGTAACTTCAGTTATCTGCCAGTGAAAGTCTCGTTAAAATCGGTTCTGCCGTTATGGAGTTCGCATCAAACAAACAGACGGCCAGAAAAAGTGTTTTCGTTATAGGTAGCGTATATAATTTCATATGCATTAAGTAAAACGCTGTTATTATAATATTACCTACAAACAGACACTTCAATTTTATTTATTTGTATGGATATAGATTCTGACTGAAGACAGAATCACGAGTATCATAGTTTCCGAGTTGAAACCCTTTGAGGATTTATTACCTACAGTTATAGCGGTGTATACCTTAGTGCGTAATGAAAAACTCACAAAACAGAATTATTTATTTTCTCAAGATAGTACCAAGTTAAAGTTATTACGTTCCACTGCTGGCCAAAGGTCTCCCTCCCCATCCTCCATTCTTCTCTGTTTAGAGCTAAGATGGGCCACTATTTTCGATGGGAGTTTAGATCATCCGGCCATCTCCTTCTGGGCCTACCGCGATGTCTTCTAGCCTTATTGGGGATCCACATCCACTCTGCGGCAGATGTGTCCAGCCCAGTAAGTATGTAAGTACCTATATATTATGAAAATATTGTTTAGCACTCAGGAGCTATTTTGGCGCTCGTAATAGCCCCACCTGCAATGAGTACAGTTGGTACACTTTGAGAAAAACCATTTCAAACTTGCTCTATCCCTGAAAACAAATGAACCGAACTATTCCCCATAAAACACAAAGACTTGGCGCCCTCACTATTGCGAAGTACAGGGGAATCTTTCGTGGAGAAGCGAGGTCAAGGCTATATAAGGGAGACCGTCCCAAAAATTTGTAGCCCATCTGAAGGGACGAGAAGCCACAATAGAAACGAGTTCAGAAGGTTTTAAAGTGAAGGTAACAAGACAATTTTAATTTCAAAAATCTACTGACATCTTTTTGTTCAAAAACTGTGTTTTCCAGTTTAGTGCCAGCCAAATGGGTACTTATTTTCAATTTCTTTACACTCAATACATAATACTCTCTAGATTTTTTCTCTAACTTGAGGTAAAAACATTATATTTATTTATTTATTGCACAATTCTACATGAGTAAAAAAATGTACAAAGGTAAGCTTAATGCCTCAGGCATTTTCTACCAGCCAACCTTAGAGTAATGTAGAGAGAGGAAAATACAAACAAACTAAGTGGGTGCAAGAAATTAAAGACGTAAATGAAAACATCGAGGAGTCGAGAAAAAAAATATAGAAAATAATAATAATAATAATAATATATATATGATGGTATATTATTATAGTCTTATCCAACATCCTAGAATTTAGGAACTTTCAATACGGCTTTATTAAAATCCGTAGAAAGAAAAAACAGGCAGATATTCTCTTATTTGGAAAAGAAAAATGGAGATAATGTCTTAAACACCTACTTGTATTGCATCAATACTAAGTTACGGGCGTATTTTGCGCAGAGTGGATCTACTTGCTTTCAGTTTTTGTATAGTAGCAATGCCGCTGCTACGAGTTATATAATTATGGCAGAGTGGTTTTTTGACGTAGGCTTAGGAATTTAGGGTTTTTGTGCCAGACGCCTGTAAAAAGGCGGATTAATGTTGTTACGTAAATCGGAGAATATTTTTTTAGCATTTTAACGTGATGTACAACTATTTGAGACTGTTCGGAGTTTAAATATTAAGTAAACAATGATAATCTAGTAAACAGATATGTTATACACGCACAAAACAACCGAAAAAAGTGTTCCGCATAACAGTGGCAGCACACATAAACACTTTTCATTATTTTTTTACATTTCACAACACGTAGAAATGTGCAAAAGAGATGGCTTGATAAAACCAACGAGAAAAAAGACATAGCTAGTGTTGTCACTTGCGCTTCTATGTGATGTAACATTCATCTGTCAATACCATACGTCCTAATTAGGACGTATTCAAGTCTTAACTAGTGCGCGCTTATAACATATCTGTTTACTTAGAATATCATTGTACGTAAAATTGAAAAAGTCAAGTTGAGATATTGTGAAATTTATGTGACGTAGACAGATATTAGTTTTTTTAATGGCCTCTTTCCATTGAGTTCAAGGGACCGCAAACAGGAGCCTCTGTTATAAATTTCAATTTGATACCTTAACGCGTTTCTGAGTAAAAGGCTCTCGACAGACAGACGGACAAAAAAGTGATCCTATAAGGGTTTCCTTTTTTGGTACGGAACCCTAAAAATTCGCTCGCCCACATGTAGGGCGTAATAGTTATTCTATTATGAGTGTACATAAATAAGTTAGTATTTCATAACCATAGAGTAACATACGACGATAACAATAATAATTAAATTAAGTGATAAAGTTTATGTACATTATTACATAACTTAACTGTAAAACTGTGATAGTGTTATTTGCTATTCCAAATACAAGCGTTGGTGGTGTAATGGTCAGCATAGTTGCCTTCCAAGCAGTTGATCCGGGTTCGATTCCCGGCCTACGCACACTTTTGCCACCGTTAACGTCTCAGATATTATTTCGGATGTAGTTTTTTAAATTTGTGTCTGTATGTGTAAGGTAAACTCCCAAACAGCTGGACTGATTTTGGCAAGGGTTTCACTGGTAAATAGCTAATAATAAGAGAATTGTAAAAAAACTTTACACGAGAACCCGCCGCACTATATCCTGAATTTCCTTCGCATTTAGATGTATTATTTTTCAAAAAAAAAATATACGGGCCAATTGAGAACCTTTTTGAAATCGGTTAAAAACACAATATCCAAAATAAATAAAAATTGTTCAAACCCATCCTAAAATAAATATGAAGTATTTATTTATATAAATTAATTTGTTACTCTGTATACATAACATTATCTGAATTGTAATAAATCTCCTCTTCATTTTAAAGTCTTCATTATATCCAACACAAGAAAGCTAGTCCTCTAAACCCTTCCTCATGAGAAATTTAGGCGTCAGTGAAAAAAATATCAGCAGTAGAAGAATACGTTCGGAATGTCTCATCATATACCAACCCGTCTAGCGATACCCAACGACGTACCTACATCTGTGCAGAGAATCAATAGATACGTATCAAAACTCACTTGGTCAGCTTATTCGGTCATAATCCACAACAAGGCATCCCGGAATTGACGATTTAACACTTAACTACGAGGCCACCTAAAAAGGAAATACGAAAAAAACACATTAATTTGAAACGAGCGAATTCAAAACAACCACGGTTTTCGAACGTCGCAATGCGTTTCCAAAGAAAAAAAGAAAATTTAAAATTTGAAAATAGAATGGTAACAAGGAGTATTCAATGTGAAGCATAGATAAAGTTAAAATTAAAAATATATAAATACTTTTTAATTAATTTTGGGTGCGAGCGCTTTCGCTCTGCGCGACCGTGGGGCGGCACGATGCCGCGTCGACTGGGGCTGCCCCATGCTGTAGGGGTAGCCTTATACTTATGTTTAAATCTCGAATGGGGTGGGCACAGGTTAACGTAGATTCAGAGCCTTTATTGGCTTATACTTATCTTGAAAAGCGCAATCCAATTAGACCGGTTGGAGCACTTGCAACCTAGACTACCAATTGGGAAAAAAACTATGCGTTGGCCGGAAATCGAACCCGGATCAACTGCTTGGAAGGCAACTATGCTGACCATTACACCACCAACGCATGTGTTAGAACGAACCAAAACAATGGTAAAGTTGCAGTATGATTATACATATAGTATTTGCACATATGGATTTCTAACATTAAGTGTGTAGTCACGACAAATAAGTTATGCTGCATGATCACGAGGTGATTAAAATATTATTAAGTCGTGTTGATACTAAAATGAACTGTATTAACTCATAGGTAAAGCCATTCCTTAACGAAATTACATTAACAGCGCGAGTGAATTAAGACGCGTGGTCGCATAGCTTATCTCATACAAATTCAATCTTTATGTATATTTATACAAATGTCGTTTTGTTTTTTTTTTAATTTACATTGTCCCACTGCCGGGCAAAGGTCTCCCCCATTCTCCGCCACGTATCTCTATCTCCTGCCAGATCGTTCCATTTCTCCAGATAACGGTCCAGGTTATCGCACCACCTTTTCTTGGGTCGACCACGGCGGCGGTGTCATTTGGGATCTACTTGGTGCATAGTTTTGCCCACCGGGTGTCATGCATTCGGTTTAGATGTCCCACCCATCCCCACTTCAGCAGAGCAGACTTTTCACCTACATCCACAATGCAAGTCATCGAGCGCAGTAAAGTGTTTCTCACACGGTCAATCCGTTTGAAACTTAAAATACTGCGCTCCATGGCTCGCTGACATATCTTGAGCTTGGACTTTTAAGACTCGGTCAGGACCATGTCTGAGCGCCGTAAGTAAGTATTATTATTACTTTCACTTTTTTCAGTTTCAGTTTTTGAAATTTAACTCAGTACAAAATCTGTCAAAAATTTATAGTATTAAACAGCGATACTTTAAGAGTTGCCCCATCTCCTCTCAATATAGCCCCATCTCCAAACTCCCTAATATTTTCTCTGAAACTGTTGTACTCTGTGTCTGTTCAAAAAAAATCCACCGCTCACTTGCGCTAAGAAACGCCTTGACTTTTTTTTTGTTCGAAAATTTGATTGTGTATAAATATAAAAAGTGAGAATGCGTAGGCCGGGAATCGAACCCGGATCAACTACTTGGAAGGCAACTATGCTGACCATTACCTACACCACCAACGCATATGCGTTAATACCATAATACCATATGGTAATATCCTAGAAATAGTTATCAGTAAGTAAATATGTACACAGTTTGCTTTCAGCCCCCTTACCACCTTGTTTTGCAGCAATATTTTAACTAGCTTCTGCCCGCGACTTCGTCCGCAAACACTTCTTCCCTATCGTTATAAATTGTAGCCTATATGTTATTCAGATGTACACACAATAATACTGTAAAGTTTCATCATAATCCGTTAAGTCGTTTTGGCGCGATAGAGTAACAAACATCCATCCATCCATCCTCACAAACTTTCACATTTCTTCTTCTTTTTTTACGAAATGAGTGAAATGATGATATTTTAATGGAATAAGATGAGAAATGGCTCCACCTGCGTTTAGCTGGTATTTCAGCCAGTGTCAAGTAATTAGTTAATGGCAAGGGCAAATTCAATAAATACACATTATAAATAAAAATTAATGGTAAAAAACTTTTTAAAAACAAGCTTTAATTTAATAGCCCTTAGTTTTCTCCTCAGCAAGCCCTTTCATTTGATACCCATAGTGTGGTAGTGCAGAAAAAAATACAATTCCACCATCTTGGATGATTTAGAATGACGTCACATAGTCATCCAAAGTAAGCGAGTATACCAAATTTCAGCTCAATCGGTTAAAGAAAGATTTAAAATTCAGATGCAAGATTCCACCCGGACATACATACGTTGCAAGCTAATATAAAAAAAAACTTGTAAAAATGGATGATGACAGTGATAAAGATGGCGGATGAATCCAACTTTCACATTTATAATATTAGTAAGATATTACTAATATATGTTTTTGCCAGTTGGCTCAGTACAAAATCGTACAAAAAAAATTACAGATACTATTGGAACCGCAATACTTGAAGAGGTAAGGGCCAGATCAATTGTGTTCTATTTCTTTCGGTGCCTAGTACAGGCTTGCACTCACAGGCGCACACAGCGCGAGCGAATTTTGTGGCGTGGGGGCGTTGGGTTTACCACAGAAATTTAATCTTTAAATATATTGGCACAGAGTCCATTTTGGTATTGAAAAAACTGACTGGTCCACAACTTCGAACATAAATATTATGTCAACCTATACACTTTTCTGCGCGTTTACTTAGCGGTTTTTTGTGTAAGTGTGCGATTAGCGTAAAGCATAGAGGGGGTACAGCACGCCACACTCATTCGGGTGACATCACCAGGACCACAGACAAAATGTGCCTTTAAAATTCCACATAATATTATGAATTACCAATACTTTTTTTCAAGGTAAATCCACAGAATATATTTCCCTTGTATTAATTGTGTTTTTGTTAAGACGCCCCACTTTGTTACACTGCCAGTTTCAAGTAGATACATTGGAATATCAAGTACCACTTGCTGAACGGTGAAAGAAATCATCGTGGGGAAACTTGCACGTCAATAGAAAGGCGTGTTAAGTTCACCAACCCACACTGAGCCAGTGTGGTGGACTATGGTTCAAAATCTCCCTCGTATTGAGGGAGTATGTGCCCGGTATAATGGCAATAGGCTCGCCCCCTATTAAATTGGGACCAAAATACATCGGCGAAGTGTGGGCGCACTGCAGTGCACCTCCGCCTACCCCTTCAGGAAATACAGGCGTGATGATGTATTAAGTTTATTGTTATAGTTTACTGTACCCGGGCTTTTTCAACTTTATTGGACTTCTTGTTGAATGTACTAAGGCTCTCTTGATTTGCAAAATAGGCAGTTTTGTAATGACAAGCTCTCGACTCACCGCCACCTCTTAAGCAGTATTGTTTTAATATTACTATGTATTTTGATAGTTACAATCTGTCAAGAAAATCTTAAGTCGTAATCCGAATAAAATATTTTCGTATTGTCAATGGTATTATTAATGGAATTATCTTATTTCTTAATTCGATGTTGCCAAGCGAAAAATTAAAAGGGCAACAGTGTAAAATTGTGCTGAACACACTGAGGCATCCAAATACAATTAACTTTTTTTGACAATGTACTCTATAGCAACAAACATAAAGATTTAATTCCTGTGCCTGAAAATTCATGCCTGATATTTCGTCGTAAAATGTGTCATTTCTTAGGGTTAATAGAGTCGATTTCGTGTTGGTATAAAATAATTCGCCCGCGTTCTGACGCACCTATTTGTTACGAGTATAAGAATTCTCAAAGATTATTCGCTGGAAATCAATATACTTTATAATTACGTCCACCAAACTGAGCTTGGCGCTTCAAAATGAGCGGATTAATTCAACAAACATAAGTACGATGCGTTTCAAATAAGAATAGGAATGTCAATAACCTCTAACTGTCAAATGTCACTTGAAAAGTATGGTTTGCAAAAAAACTTTTTTTGCATATTATCAACTTGCGGCCCGTCCCGGCTTCGCACGGGTGGACATTTTTATTTCGTCATATTTTTCCTTAAAGCTTCACTTTACACTATGTTGGCAGTTGTATTTGTAGGTGGCATCAAAACCATATTGATTTTCAGGAGATCCTACTCGAGATAGAGCAACATACAATGGCCCATGAGAAAAGCACTCTTTCCTTACGCAAAACCCTCTCCCGCACTTCGGTGCTCGCTCTCTCGCCGCGTTGCTAGCTGCGCTTCGTGGACCTTCCAGCGCGTCGTCCGCGGCGGCGTGTATTTTTAACCGACTTCAAAAAGAAGGAGGTTCTCAATTCGACCCAAATGTTTTTTTTTTATGCATGTTACCGCATATCTCCGGCGTCTGACGACCGATTTCAAAAATTTTTGAGGTTTGCTAGGGAATTCTTCAAGGTTGGTCCCATTTCCAAAATATTATCAGAAATCTAACCCCTTGGGGGTGAAATGGAGGGGTTGAAGGTCACATAATTTCAAAAATTTTTTTTGATTGACTTGAAACTTTGTATATGTATTTTACATACAAAATAAAGAAACACGTCTTTCAGGAATTTTGAAAAAAAATATATTTAGGGGGTGAAATGGGGGTCCAATCCGGACTACAGCATATCTCCGGCGTTTGTGAACCGATTTCGAATAATCTTTTTTTGTTTAATACGGATTGTTAACAAAAATCGAAAGGGGTGGAAAGGGAGGGGGGTGATTTTTTTTTTTGATTTTTACTTTTTAGGGCTGTTAGAAGGTGATAATATTTGCAAACTTTCAACGATTATTGACACTAAAAATCGTGAAATAAAATTATTTTTAACAAAAAACAAAAACCGACTTCAAAAACTGGTAGGTGCACTAAAAAGCTACAAGTAACCTTACAATTCATTACATTTGGAGTAGGTGCCAATCAACGTCAGACAAGGCAAATACACACATGAAGTCGGTTTTTGTTTTTTGTTAAAAATAATTTTATTTGTTTATATTGACATTTTTAATTTCGTAGTATCTTTTGAATGGAATGACCGGTTTCAATATAATATAGAAGAATAAGATATAATATAGAAGTATAGATAATAATAGTCTTACATCAAATTTAAATAATAAGGGTTAATTTAGTAGTAAATTGTCTTAAATTAATATTTAATTATTTAAAGTCATAATTAGTTTTTTTAAACCATACCATAACCTTTTTTATTTTCATTTTTGGCGCAAAGGCCCAGAAGCCAAGCCAAAATTATTAAAGAATAGAAAATAAGGACGCCATTCCCCATTTTGTCTTTGTTATTGTGCTTTGTCGTGCAACTGAGTGCATTTTCACTTTACCTTTGCAAATAAATATTATTTAAAAAAATATCTTGTTTTGCTCACCCTAAATAACTTACTTTAAGAACTATTTTAAGAAATTGATGAAATATCTGTACAAATAAATAAGATTTAAGTGTCTATTAGTAATATCAAAATAACAAAATTTTTTCACAATAGATTATAAAACCTCCATCCAAGAGTACGTACAAATCTACAGTGCAAATGCAGTCTAGTCAACGTATGCGCCATATAGCAGTGGTAGCCGAGTGGTCGAACGCACGCCTTGCAAATCAAAGTGTGCAGGTTCAAACCCCGGCTCGCACCTCTGGGGTTTATGTGCGAATCTCATTTTCATCCGAGATTATCACTTGCTATGAAACGGTGAAGGAAAACATCGTGAGGAAACCTGCACGTCTGAGGGAATTTGTCTAGTTCTCGATAGATGTGTGAAGTCTGCCAACCCGCACTGGGCCAGCGTGGTGGACTATGGCCTGAATCCCCCTCGCATTGAGGGGAGGCCCGTGCCCAGCAGTGGGACGTTAAAAGGGCTGTAGTAGTCAACGTATGCGCTAATCGCTGCGTCCCACGCAACAATGAAATAGCCGCTTTAACCGCCTTGTTAGTGGCCCTTTAGGAAACTGAAGTTTGGACGCGATAAGGGCTTGATGAATTATTTTGATTTCGAGCTATTTTTGGAGTTCAAACGACTCGAGGCGGCTCAGTCAATAAATTCGTTACTTCCTAAGTTGGATACACAAGATTTAGGTTATTTCCACTCGAATTGAGTTTTAAATTATAGTAAAATCAATCTAGAGTCGTTTACAGTTCGTTTTCAATTGATTAACAGTTTGCATGAGGGACAACAGTATGCCGACTGCAAAGTTAAGTTTGTTCTATCCAGTTTTCTCTTTGTTAGAGCAATGTTCGGTGCTTTCATAGTTTAAGTATGGAAGCCTCGGTGCGCAAGTTCAGTTCGTACTTGGCCGGTTCTTTAAAGACTTCAAAAGAAGGACGAGGTTCTCAATTCACCTCGTAGGTATGACATTTGTAAGGTATTAGTATCGAACCACCAAATTGTGGAATGAACTTCCTGCAGCGGTGTTCCCGGACCGATGCGACAAAAGTATCTTCAAGAAACGAGCATACTCATTCCTTACAGGTCGGCAACGCACTTGCGATGCCCCTGGTGTTGCAGGTGTCCATGGGCGGCGTTGATCACTTACCATCAGGTGAAACGTCTGCTTGTTTGTCTCCCTATCTCATAAAAAAAAAAAAATACAGGCTATGTGCTGCTACGATGAGTGGACCGAATGTGGCTAATGCATTGTTTTAGTAGTCTAAAATCATTACCGCATTATTGTCTTTCTTATGAAATCGGTTTGGGGCACATCGGCTGGATGGTTTCAAAGTCTATAACGGACATAGGTAGAAACAATTTTGGTGTTTTATATATTATAAATGGCTTATCTCAAAGCTATCCTTCAAGAGAGACTCGGCTTCAGCAGCTTTCATAGTAAACGTGTTCTGAAAAGGTACTGTAAGGATTCCCTAGAGGGCGTTTATCGCAAGGGTACATTTTCCGTTTTGGAAGGATTGAACAATTCTAACAAATTTTATAGGCACATACATTTTATCTAAGCTTTCAATCTACCTGTACATGTTTTCGGAAAATATTAACGTAAGTCTTGTATTTATTATACTTAAATAAATCATCAAACCTTCGACAGAAAGGGTAAGCAGGAAGGATACTTACATCAATAAGGCATACAAAGATTTTGTGTTAAATATGATTATTTCGTTTTAGACGCATCGTAATAATAGTATTCTATTGAAAAGTAAATTGTCACTTGTTCAAATGACAGTGGTAGGTTAACAATGATAACAAAAGAAGTTAACTATGTTTATCATTTTTAATTAACTTGAGCAGAACATTCTGTGCTACTATTTCTAAGGTTTTATCACAAGCGTTGGTGGTGTAATGGTCAGCATAGTTGCCTTCCAAGCAGTTGATCCGGGTTCGATTCCCGGCCTACGCACACTTTTGCTCTTTTTCATATATAATATTTTTTTTTGTCTTTTGCTCTGCAATAAAGTAATAATATTGGAAGGAAATGAAAAAGGTCGACTTGTTTTACAGTTGTTTCACTCTTTTGTTTTGCTGTAAGAAAATAAAATTTAGCCTTTTTCTTAGGTTTCAAAAGTATCAAACAGTTTTCAGAGGTCTCCATATATCTTGGTTTACAGGATTATTTCATCCATTTAATATCATATTTTCAACAAAGATAACAACTGTCTAAACGGTGAAGGAAAACATCGTGAGGAAATCTGCATGTCTGTAATAAGGCGTGTGAAGGTCACCAACTCGTACGGGACTAGGTTTGTGGACTATGGCTCAAATCTCACTCGTATTGACGAGGAATACTCCGTATAATAACAATAGCTCGCCCTCTATTAAATTGGAACCAAATACATCAGTGAAGTGTGGGTGGCACCTCTGCCTACCCCTTCGTGGAATACAGTCGTGATGATGTATAAATCCAATTCTCTTTTACTCGGTTACTTACGGCATTTTGGGGTTCTGATGCTCGTGGTATCAAGAGAAGCTTAAATCTAATACTTGATTATCAAATGAAACGAACATTTGCTCAAACGCCAGCCATATTTGCTTGCCATTCAAAATATGGAACTTGTCTCAATAGGCCATCTTGCGTATCTCCTCTGTTGGTATATCCATCCTTGTCTAACACGTTATCGGATGTATACAGCTGTTTCATTTACCCAGTCGCAATGCTGTAATCTATCGATTGGCCGGTGTAGCGGTTACATGAGACAAAGTTGCGGACGATCAATCCGATGATGCGATTATGATCAACTTTCTAACAGCCCCCTTACCACCACCTGTCTTGAATTGCTTCATGCTCTAAGGCTCCACCATCTATTAAAGTATTGTTGTTTCAAAAGAAACTGTTAATTTTTGGCAGATTGTGTATTGAGTTACCGAACTGTCAAAAACTGACAGTAATATTTAAAACATTGCTGCAAGACAGGTGGTGATGTGGCTGGGGCCGAACTGTATTGACTCCAAGAAAAAGCTTATCCATAAAAAGCTTATAAATTAAATCTTTATGTATACTTTGTATATACATTTTTTAAGCATTTCAATTATAAATTAACTATTCTCGTATGTTTGTTTATACTTGTGCTATAATCCCTTGCTTCTTACAAAATGTCACGAATACGTCAACGGGTAGTACCCTATAGGTTATTGATTCCATTGAAAATGTACTAAATACGCAACACAAACGGCCAAATCTTTTGATTGCGTTAACGTAGAATTTTGATTTTATTACAGCTTGGGTTTGCAGGCTTGAGTCGTTGTTATTAATTTCAACTTGATATCTCCACGCGTACCAGAGAAAAAGGGCCAGATAGACATACTACAAAGTGATCCGTGGTAGATGATACTATTAATATTTTTTTTTCACTGACGATTCATAAGTGCCTGTATTGGTTTACATGAATAAAAAAAATCTGATTCTGATTCTGGAAAGTGTACCTTTTTCAGGAAAAAAAATATAGTACTTACGTATCGTCGCGATGTGATCTCGTGTGTAGTGACCGCAGCTAATAGTGCATCCCCGGCGCCCGGGCCCGGGGCATTGAACGCTTTCCACTCGTTAGCGGGAAAAATGCAACCCTAACCACTATACGAGTTTCCAATATAACTCCGCGGTATTATATTAAGACTTTTTATGGCATTTTTTTTTAAAATTTATTTGGCAAACAAGAACAAAAAGCATGTGTACATTTTTTTTTATGAGATAGGGAGGCAAACGAGCAGACGTTTCACCTGATGGTAAGTGATCAACGCCGTCCATGGACACCTGCAACACCAGGGGCATCGCAAGTGCGTTGCCGGCCTTTAAAGAATGAGTATGCTCGTTTCTTGAAGATACCTTTGTCGTATCGGTCCGGGAACACCGGGGAAGTACATAAGATAAAAACATACCACAAGGTCTCCGGCTTAATACTTGATGAAAAACACACATCCCATGCTGATTTTCATCGTGTAAAAGGTTAAGACACAAAACACATCCTTGGAACGATATAGTAAAGCTGTTTTAGGGTCATTCAACTTTTTTTTTCACCTATTTTCGACGATCGCCGTTATGGATTTGTAGTGTACCCATTTCATAAGAAAATTGTGAAAATAAATTGTTGAGTATATATATATACATCATCACGCCTGTATTCCCCGAAGGGGTAGGCAGAGGTGACCTGCAGTGCGCCCACACTTCGCCAATGTATTTTGGTCCCAATGTAATAGGGGGCGAACCTATTGCCATTATACCGGGCACACTCCCCCTCAATACGAGGGAGATTTTTTGGCCTAAGTCCACCACGCTGGCCCAGTGCGGGTTGGTGAACTTCACACGCCTTTCTATTGACGTGCAGGTTTCCTCACGATGTTTTCCTTCAACGTTTCATAGCAAGTTGTAATCTCGGAGAGATGAGATTCGCACATGAAACCCAGAGGTGCGAGCCGGGGTTTGAACCTGCACACTTTGATTGCAAGGCATGCGTTCGACCACTCGGCTACCACTGCTATTGTTGAGTATCATAATATAGTTCACATGTGTCCATCCAATCTATAAAAACTTAAGAATTCCGTTGCACTTGAATCGGATTTATCTTTAAGTGGATCCATAAGTATCTCTAAACTCAGTTTATTTTAATCCTAAGTGCTTGAACCATAATGGATTGAACGATAATTTATTGGTTTAATTTAATTTAATAAATGAAACGTAACATCCGCAATTGGAAACTCTTTAACATGTTTTCTTGCACCATTCACTTGTGATGAGAGTTGAAAGTGTTTATCAAAAGAGCAATCTAATCTTATGGATTTAGATTTCATAATTAATTTATCCTTGGTGGAAATATTTCAAACAAGACACATCGCCTGATGAAATTATTGTAGCAATATAAATTAGTCGTCGCTTAACTGAGTGCATTTTTGTTTAATCCAGGCGTATTAATATTCTTTATTTCGAAGAATACCAAAGGTAAATAATTTTCTATGCTCTAGATTATCTATAATGACTGCTGTATCTATTTTACTTAGCCAAATATATCTATTTACTGTGCTTTTTAAATTACAGATATGGTCCCGACCCACACTTTGGAAACAGCATTGTTGTTTTGACATTGTTTCCTGCATATAGGAGTGTCATTTATCTGTTCACCCATGTTTTCTATAATGTTCACTGCACCATGACATGCCTAGCAAAACAATAGCGCTGTATCTATTATCTGTGACGGCATTTCCGTGTTTCAATTATAATAATTTTAAATTGACTTTGACATGTGTAGAATCTTTTTGGGCAAGTACACTAAATTACTGTTAAAAAAACTTTTTAAAAACAAGCTTTTATTTAATTGCCCTAAGTTTTCGTGTTCTCCTCAGCAGGCCCTTTCATTTGATACCCATACTGTGGTAGTGCACAAAAAATAACTATTCCGACATCTTGGATGATCCGCCATATTGGAATTAGAATGACGTCACATAGCTAAGCATGCATTGTCATCCAAAATAAGAGTGTATACCAAATTTCAGCTCAATCGGTTAAAGATAACTGATTTAAAATTCAGTTGCAAGATTCCACCCGGACATACATTCATTGCAAGTTAATATAAAGCTTGTAATTTTAAGTTGACTAATATGAGTAGAATATTCTTGGGCAAGTACAGAATAGGATTGATTTTGTTTAATGCAGATACTATTCCGATTTCGCTGGTATTTATAATTTAATTAGCACTCAGTGGTTTAAGAAAATACTAGGCATTAAAATAAGGTATAAAAAACATTAACATAGTCTTAAGGTCACAAATATTTTTTTATTGAAACACTTAAATTCGGAACATTTTTAAGTACAAATCGTAATTTCAAATAGCTTCATCGTATGGCAACGTGTTACATAAAATAACACACTTAATACTATATAAATATGTATAAAACATACAATAATAATATATTTACAAAACTTAATAATACTGATTCTATATACACTCGCTAAGTATAGATATTATAAAACATTTAACATTAAAATGCAAGGCACCACTTTTAGCACCAAATTTATTTATTTACGTAATCAACCCAATACCGCCGACGATCAGAATTTTATGCCAACCTTACAAAGTACAAAAATACTCTTTGTAGGTGCAAATATAATAATAGTTATAACTTTATTGTTGCACAATTGGGTCGAATTTTGGTTTAATTTTGTAAGTCATTTAAAATTAGGTCGGTATTAGATGTTATAAATAGTAGGTCGGTATTAAGACACACTGGTTGTACAACAATTACTTTTTGAGTTTATATATATATCTTTAACACAACAACAGACATTGGTATACTTAAAAATAATATATTTTGAAGAATACCTCAACTCCTAGGGTTGATTTTAGTACATCAAGGCTTATCTTAAAATTTATCTAAAAATCCATTAGTTTGACTGCATATTGCTTACCCGTACTTGTATTGATGGGTCGTTTCAGGCATTTTCGCCTGTGTTTAACTACGGTTAACAAGGTCACGAGTTGGATAAGTGACCCTTTTGTTATTGAAAACATTCTACACACGTGTAAAACCTCGTCTTGTTAGCCAAGCGAGTTTAATGGATTCGTTGAAACCACGACACAAGAGTACGAAAAGCCCAGTTTGATTTTAAACAACGAAAAAATAACATTTCATATAAAAAGTTGTAAAACGCTTACAATGCAGTTTACGCTTAAACTAATATTTACAATAAATATCACTAAAATCGTAGTAGAGTCGTTTGAAAATATTCAGATCTCGATAACACTATAAAATGCCAGAAGGTAGGGAAATGTGTGAAATAGCATCAAAGTCGAAAATTCGATGCAAATTCTGTTATGATGGTATGATCGATCAACTTCTTAAGTCTTGTGTTATAAGGAACTTTGCAGGTTAAGGCACATTCGAAAGGACTGTTGAAGACTGCACCAACTTGCTTCAAAGAAACACACTACAAGTAAGTCTGTGGACTGTTATTACGAAATGCAGTTTGCACGAAAATAACACTTATCTCAAAGATACTAAGACTTCTTGCAAGACTGTCACAGTCTCCGTTCAAAAATTAAAACCAGTTACCACAACATTTAATACTATCGATTAATACATAAGGATTCAACGTATTTCGGATCCATCTCATCAATTTCTCTACCTTTCGTCTCTGGTACAAATAGTACTACGAATAATAAGCATAGTACGGAAATACCGGCGTATAACCAGAACAGACCGTACAACCCTATATGGTCTTGAAAATCTGCAGCGGTTTTGACATTAACGAAACCGCAAAGATGACTAAAACTCGTGGCTAAAGCGCTTCCAGTACTTCTATGCTCTAAAGGAAACAGTTCGCCAATAAGAAGCGAGGATATCGGACTGATGCCCAAGGAGAACGCTATAGTAAATGTTAACACACAAAGCAATGGAATCCAGTCGTATGACCCCGGTTCCGTTTGGATTATATCCGTTGTATTTCTGAAAACATCTTCGTAGTACGCGTATGAACCGAAGCCAGCTAGTGCTATAGACATCATCACACCGCTTATCATCAACAAGGGTAATCTTCCGACATTGTCAATCAACATTCCCGATAAGCAAGACGCGAGAAGTTGTGCTACACTGGTCGCAATAGCTCCACCGTGCGGATTCATGGTCCTGAACGTCTTCTTAAACATTTTGACTGCATAGAAGTTGAACAGATTCGCTCCAGTAAATCTCTGGAAAAACATCAGCCCGCAGGTTATTAGAACTGGTCGTGTCATTCGTTTCGAAAGTAAAGCTTTAATTTTTCCGGTGCTTCCACAGTTGTATTGCTTGCTCGCATAGATATTTGTACGTATTGTTGCGAGTTCTTGACGTATATCAGCCTCTGGACCTCGGAGCCACTGTAGAGACTCTTCGGCTTCTTGTTCTCTGCCTCGTAAAAGTAGAGACGATGGAGTTTCTGGTATGAAAAACAGGGCGAAGAATAGTAGGATGGGTGCAGCGGCAACCATTAAAGCTAATTGATACCAGTTTAAGTATGCCCCTATTGAGAAGGATATTAGTATGCCGATCTGGCTCAACACCTTCAGGACCGAGCTAAGGCATCCTCTTATTTCTGGAACTGCTATCTCTGTGACGTATACCTGGGGACAAAAGACACATTTTGATTAGTAAACAAGTTATTTTACACTCAGAATAATTATTGTATAGACATAAAACTCAATGAACTGGTTAGTATTTTGATTTGCCGTGCAGTGGTAGTCGAGTGGTCGAACGCACGCCTTGCAAATCAAAGTGTGCAGGTTCAAACCCCGGCTCGCACCTCTGGGTTTATGTGCGAATCTCATTTTCATCCGAGATTATCACTTGCTATGAAACGGTGAAGGAAAACATCGTGAGGAAACCTGCACGTCTATAGAAAGGCGTGTGAAGTTCACCAACCCGCACTGGGCCAGCGTGGTGTATAGCCCAAAAATCTCCCTCATATTGAGGAAGAATGTGCCCGGTATAATGGCAATAGGCTCGCCCCCTATTACATTGGGACCAAAATACATCGGCGAAGTGTGGCCGCACTACAGTGCACCTCTGCCTACCCCTTCGGGGAATACAGGCGAGAAGATGTATTATTATTAGATGTATTATTTTGATTTAGTTTTGCTGCCTTATAATCTATCGGTCCTTTATTTATTTTCTGCCACATTCATACATTCGCATAAAAAATCTAAATGACACCGAAGTGTAAGTTTAATATTTCAGCTATTACATTTTTGGTGGATAAACTTTCTTTAATAACCTAAAATACAGGCAAAGCCTCGTTTGAGTTCCACAGTAACTCATTGTGTAACAATATTGGTGATTAATACATTTTATTTTATTTTTGTTTATCTATTTCATGCTGCTGTACAAAATAAGGAGCAAAATTTGCATCTTCATTTTAAAGTTTTTTTTTTTTTTATGTGATAGGGAGACAAACGAGCGGACGTTTCACCTGATGGTAAGTGATCAACGCCGCCCATGGACACGTGCAACACCAGGGGCATCGCAAGTGCGTTGCCGGCCTTTAAGGAATGAGATTTTTTTTTTTTGCTTTGTTCAGTTGGGATCATAATGAATATATATGTTTAATCACATTTATAGTATGATGGATGGTACTTTCTTACAAACAGTGCATGTCTTTTATTATTTACTAGCTGTGCCCGCGACTTCGCCCGCGTAGACTTTAGGGAGATTACCCGGAAATATGGGTATTATGTTTTTTCCCGCGGAACCCTAATGCTTTTTCTAAAATTAAAGTAGCCTAAGTTACGCCTTGGAACGTCAGCTATCTGTCAGTGAAAGTCCCATTGAAATAGGTTCAGCCGTTTAGAAGTTTACCTCAAACAAACAGACAGACAGACAGACAAAAAAATTTTAAATTGCGTTTTCGTTATAGGTACCGTATATACTTTCATACGCATTTGGTAAAAAAGTGTTATTTTGATATTACAAACAGACACTCCAATTTTATTTATTTGTATAGCTTTCATACGCATTTGGTAAAAAAGTGTTATTTTGATATTACAAACAGACACTCCAATTTTATTTATTTGTATAGATTTAATGTTGTAGTTTAGTCTATAATTAACTTTCTTATACTCATTGTACAGCCATATAAAAGATCCCTTCAAAATATCCATCAATAATCACAATACGTGTTATTTGAGACATCCATTACCATCGACACGTAACACATCCATGTTTATGAGCTTACATAATAACAGTCTCTGAATAGCTGTAAGTAATTACTCTATACAATAAGTAATTATAATGTCAGTCAAAAGTATTAAACGTGACTGTAATTGCATCAACACTACCTACAGTTATATTTTGAAGATTCTAAAATAAATAAAATGGGAGTGTCTGTTTACTACTACTACTACTACAGCCCTTTTAACGTCCCACTGCTGTGCACGGGCCTCCCCTCAATGTGAGGAGGATTTCAGGCCATAGTCCACCACGCTGGCCCAGTGCGGGTTGGCAGACTTCGCACATCTATCGAGAACTAGACAAGTTCCCTCAGACATGCAGGTTTCCTCACGATGTTTTCCTTCACCGTTTCATAGCAAGTGATAATCTCGGATGAAAATGAGATTCGCACGTAAATCACAGAGGTGCGAGCCGGGGTTTGAACCTGCACACTTTGATTTGCAAAGCGTGCGTTCGACCACTCGGCTACCACTGCTTTCTGTCTGTTTCTGTGTGGTTTAGTGTCTGTTTGTAATGTTACAATAACAGGTTTTTACTAAATTCATATGAAAATATATACCTACGATACCTAATAACAAAAAAGCAGTTTTAAACATATTTATCTGTATGTCTGTCTGCTTGTTTGAGGTAATGATAAACTCTCAGCGGTTAGGCCGATTTTGATAGGGCTTTCACTGGCAGATAGTGGATGTTACTATGAGTAACTCAGGCTACTTTTATTCAAGAGGCGAAGTCGGGGGCACACCTAGTCTCAAATAAAATTACAAAATTTTATATATATAATTCTACTGTACGTGTGTATGTCACTGAACTCCTCCTAAACGGCTGAACCGATTTGAATGATTTTTTTTGTATGCGTTTGGGTGGCACCCTGGATGATTTAGATTTACAATTTGACCCGGTAGATGGCGCTGCTTTCGTATGTCACTAATTCTAAGGCGGTACGAAGTTTGCCCGGTCAGCTAGTATAATTATATAAAAGTACGTTAAAATTTCGATCATATTTTTCTACTATTCGCATCCGTTCCTTCATTCAGAGACAAACTCCTACGCACTCAAGTTACAAACAATACATTGAAAATAATAGATTTGTTACAATACGTGCGTGTTCTGGACTGTTATTGGTTCCGGTATTGTTGTTTAATCCATGGCCATAAACAGATTATTGTTAACATAATCCGTAGTATCGTTTTGAAGGAAATCGTAGCGTAAATCTATTTCTCATTTTCTAAGGTATTTAAACAATCTACGGGGCTCGTGATATCATCACATCTTCTCTATTCGAGATGTTGAAACATAACGTCAAACTGGTCGTATTTTTTGTTAAAGAAGAACTGCTTAGTGGCTATTTGAGTAAGCAGTTAAGTAGTGGTAGCCGAGTGGTTGAACGCACGCCTTGCAATCAAAGTATGCAGGTTCAAACCCCGGCTCGCACCTCTGGGCTTATGAACGAATCTCATTTTCATCCGAGCTTATCACTTGCTATGAAACGGTGAAGGAAAACATCGTGAGGAAACCTGTACGTCTGAGGGAACTTGACTAATTCTCGATAGATGTGTGAAGTCTGCCAACCCGCATTGGGCCAACGTGCTGGACCATGGCCTGAATCCTCCTCGCCCTGAGGGGAGGCCCATGCACAGCAGTGGGTCGTCATAAGGGCTGTAGTAAGTAAGTATTTGATTAGTCTTAAGTATTTCTGTTCGTGTTTCAAGAGGCTCGTTACGCCATCAGAGTCGGCATTTGCGTTCTTAGATCATGTTACAGGCTTCAGAGCTTAAATTTCTTCAGAAATACAGTGATAGTCGATAACATTTATGTAAATTACGCATTGTTACTCTTATATTATTCTTTTAAAATACTATATTCTTAAATCTTTTATTATAATTCCGATCACGAATGAATGATAATATAATACAAAGGTTAAACATATTTTTGCAATTTTATGACGTACAGAACAAATACTTAAGGCTTGCCCAGACTGAAGCAGTATGCACAGTGTGCTCTGCGTATTTATTCTAGCCGTATTAGTTAAATTATAAGAGTAAATATAATGATAATGACATATTAAATGGAATAAAAGGTCAATATCTATTAGAGCAGTGGTAACCTAGTTGGTAGAACGACCGCCTTGAACGCAATGGGTGCATGTTCAAATCCCGGGTTCACGCCTCTAGGAGATTTGGATTTCATTTGCAAATATCATTTTCAATAAAGATTTGCTACCACTTGCTGAACGGTGAAGGCAGACATCGTCAAGAACTCTTCACGACTATAAAAAATGTATGTGGTATGTAATGTTCACCAACCCGCACTGGGTCTGCGTACTAAGCTTCAAAAGTGCCCGGTATAATGACATTAGGCTTGCCCCCTATTACATTAGGACACAAAACACCTCTGCTTACCCCTTCAATAACTACAATCAAGGTGATGGCGTATATATCGATACCCATTCTAAATGTGTGCGTTCAATAAGATAGGTAACGAATAATGCCCATTTCTGAACAGAATTTTACATCAAAACGAGTAGTGTCAATAAAACTATGGTAACAATGGTGTCTCAGCGCAATAACAGTTGGCAATTCCGAGTGGAAACCATCGTCGTAATGTTGGCAATATAAACACGCTGTTACAAGGTTTACGTTCGCTTCCGAGAATTGTGTGGCAAAGATTATCATGCAGAAAGGACATTCTGAATACAGATGCATAAATAAATAAATATAAATAGAATATCGCCAGACAACACGTACTCATCGTCGTATTGATATTAGCAATTATAAAATAAACAAAAACTGTTACTTAACTTTATATGGACTAAAAAACTACAAATAACCTCATAATTTATTACATTTGGAGTAAGTCCCAGTCTATCTTAACGCGAACTATGTTAGACTAGGAAGATAAAAAGTTTTCAACTATTTTCAATGTTTAATTTACATCAAAGTTATAATTCTTACAAAACCGATTCTTGCATTTTCTAAGCGACATAATTGCAAGTACTAAATAAATATAAAAAATTATAATTGTAGCCCAAAATTTATAACCCTGTATTTTTTATTATTGTCTTTAATGTTGTAAATAATATATAGATTGAGAAAAACTTAATATATGTACGCCATGCAAATGGCAATCATGAACAGTACTTTTATTTAATTATAACATCTTGCATGCAACTGCCTGAGTTCATGATTACAAATAAATTTTTACTATACTTTACAACGACAAGTCGTTTGCAAATCCTATTAATGTGAAAGTTTGTGAGAATGGACGGATGTATGTTTGTTACTCTTTCACGCAAAAACTACCGAACAAATTTTGATGAAACTTTACAGTATTATACATAACAACGTATTATACGTCACATATACGCTGTCATTTATATCGATATTGAATAATCGAAGTCTGCGCAGACGAAGTCGCGGGCAGAAGCTAGTATTATATATATGAAAGTCTGTGAGGACGGATGGATGGATGGATGTTTGTTACTTGTACAAATTGTCAACTAGTTTTAATGTTAAACTTAAAATTCTTACAAAACATTTGAGGATTGCAAATAGGTATAAAATTATGTAAATATAAGGGAAGGTTCACGTCTGCGTTTATGTGCTCTTTGTCCAATACCTTACAAATACCTGTCTGAAAGGTTTAAAGATGTTTCGTGACACGTGCGAACGACCGGTCACAGTGGCTTATTGTGTATGGTCAAGCGTTTTGTCACAACCGAGTTCCTCGGACAATAACAAAGGTACGGAGTCAATAGGCTTTAACGTTCTGAGATGTGGTGTGTGGAATAATTCTGCGCTTTCTGTGTTATAACACAATACCTGGATTATAACTGACGGACGCTATGACATAACTGTCTGATCAATGGTTATTGATACAGATTTGCACCAGAAGAACTACAGACGAGAGCGAATTAAGTTGAAAATTTTGGAAATATACTAAAAGTATTGACATTTTGTTGAAATGTGCTCTATTTGGTTTTGAAAACTATCACGGGCATTTGTGCTTTATTACAGACTTAAAATTCGCTCGCTAAGCTAACATAATTATTAAGTGTGTACAGCCTTAAACTCTCTCTAAATTTGGAGTTTAAATCATTTACAATTTCAGAAAAGTCGGAATCATAACATATTTCATGCCCTTCTTGCAACTTGAATTCACATGATAAAACATCATCACACCTATATTCAAAGGCAGAGGTGCATGGCACCAAAACTTCATTGCTGTATCAATTCTGCCTCTGTAATTATTCTATGAGCAACCAGTGGTGTTTGGTTGCGCTTACCTGTGTCGTCATATTGATGCAGCAGATGAGCATGCCGCCGCAGAAGCTGGCTGCTGATATCATGTGTACGCTGTTTGATAGAGCGGTCGCGAGCCACGCGAGGGTGTATGGTAGCGACGCCCCAATCAGCACAGTGCGCCGCCCTAGCCGCATCGCCAGCCCGCCCATGATGCCGCCTATAAACGCACCTGCGGACAAAAGATGAATAGGTCACGACACTTGTGGTTATGGCTCCAATATACGCTAGCTTATGAAAACTCGGTGGTCAGCAGTGACTAAAATGTGTCAAAAAATTGTATTAAAATTGGTCTTATACACGAGCTATTGGTCTACTGGAGTCCTGTAATCTACAAGCTCGCTTGAACGCTTTAAAAAAATTCTGCGATAGCAAATCAGTTCCCGTTATACACATAATTTATCTAGCAGGCTTAACCGTGAGACTAAAACCCACAGACTGGAGCGTCAACCCTCGCGCGGCTATTTTTTTGCCAATACCAAAACGAACTTTATTGACACATTGAAAAAGTTCATTCTACAACGAAACGACAATAACAGCGCGAGCGAATTTTGTCACGTGAGAACATAGCTTTTAGACAGAAATTTAATCTTTATGCATATTGACACAGAGTACGTTTTGGCAGGCATTTTAAAGCGTGACTGTTGACGCCCCAGTGCGCGAGAGACTTTAAGCAAATGCCAGTAGAATAAATTAACACCGTTAGACCAAAGAGCGCGTATAGTAGTAACTTCAGTAAACAAAAATCGTTCTCATTTATAAGACGCTAATTATCAATTTCCTATATCACTATAATAAATCCCGGCTAACGAACGGGGCGTAGGCAGAAACGGTGGTTAATTTGATCGGTTTGCACCGGCGAGATCGGTGGCTCATTAGATCTATTTAAAGCCATGTTGTAAATCTTTGGCCGACACCAGCCAGCGAAGATCTTCATCATTATTGACAGGGTACAATGTAAGTTATGAACAGAAGTTCAATTGAAAATGGTTTTTATTATAAACTGCAAGAAGTCTTCAAATGTATCGCGTCGATGTACTACTGACAAATGAATAATGTAGTGTTTCGTGGCATACAAACATCAGAAAAAAATGATTTATGTATTTGGCACGCTGGGATGAAAATACGCGCTGAAAAATGTACGCCATACCAATAAGAACTTTGTCCCAATTAAAATAAGATTAAATTTCTGTTGTAAAAGTTATGCGACCACGTTAGAAAATTCGCTCGAGCTGTCAATGAGATTTCGTTGGAAAATGAGCTTTGTCTATCAGTCAATACAGTTCCTTTCGGTATGGGCAAAATATTTGAAGCTTTTATGTGTTGAACCAATTTATTCCAGAACTATGAAGTGAACATCGTTTTTAAGGAATGGAAATAAGAAGAGTTAAAATACCCCTCAAATTTCATAAATTAGGCAATCGTTAGTTTCAAAGTGTAAATCAAAATATCTTCGAGAGATTCTAAAAGATATGCCCTAATAAAAATAACAATTACATTAATTTCTTACAAATATGACGTGATTATTTGTGAACATGATATGACTTGTAATAAATTTGGCTCCCAATTTCGAGCTCAAACATTTGTGACATTAGATTTCTCCTTACTCCGAGTTGTACTATTGATTTTCTGCGATTGTTCAAAGGTATACCTTAAAATATCGGCGGTAAGTCGTATATTACAATTTTGCGATAAAATCAGTACATAAAGAATGGCTTCCTGTTGCGTCATGCATTTCCACCGTCTTGTGGATGGATTTACGATTATCAGCGAACGTTTCCTGAGTCAAGGACTGCCTGCAGCAGACTCTAGTCTCAACAACATTATCATAATCACGATGCATGCACTCGAGATATGAACTTGATTCATTGTCGTCGAATTGAAATAAATTTCGATGTTTTTGTGCAAACAATTTCTTAAACCCGATTTTAAGATCCGGGGAGAAATACGGTAATGTATGTTGCTAGAAACTGTGAAGGTATAGATTTATTTCTTGGTATCTCAGTATTTATACAAGATATTTCAGAAGTCTGAAATAATACTTTATTGATTACATAAAAATCGGGTGTTCAATTGAATGATATAAAAACATTAGATAATTGAACATGGTCTCAAACTATCTCTCATAGATGTAGTAACCATTGTTAATTAGGGGTATGGGTGTGTCCTAAGGCCAAATCGCTATACAGTGTGTCAAATACTCAATGTTCTCTTCTTCTAATTTAAGGGCTCGGCCCTTGTCGGTGCATCTGATGAAGTCCCCGCCATCGGGGTCGATCCAGTGCAGCCTTCTTCACCTCTACATACGACATGACACCAACCTTATCTTTTATTCAGCTCATGTAACATATTCGCGGTCTATCTCTCCCACGCTTTCCGTCGATCTTGCCTTCTATGATATTTTTAATAAAAGTGTCATGTCGCATGAGATGGCCTATCATCTTTCCTCTTCTGTTCCTTATTGTCTCTAATAATGTTCTTCGTTCTTGCACTCCCTTCAATGTTCTGTAACTCAGAATCTATGACAGTTATAGTCTGCCGTCACGATGCAAGATATTAGCTTGTGCATATTGTATGTCCCTATAATATAATTTCAGACTGATCCACCCTGACCCGAACTGACGTAAAGTCCTATCCAACTTCTATCTACGTGAAATACATTTATAAAACAAACGAAAGTTTATAAACAGAGTGTTGTGTAGAATACCCCGGTTCTCACACCAGACTTTTACTACGTATAAACCAATTAACACCCAATACACTATAAGTTTTTACAATTTCCTTCAGCAAACATACTGAACGACTATCAAATCGTACGTGCGATAGTCTGGCACATCTCACGGCTCACAGGAATAGACAGACAACTATACATAAATATACATGTAACTGTTTGAATACACAAAGAAATGATGATCGTAAAATGGTACCAGACAAATTGTAAAGTTTTGAATGGCTGTGAGTCAGCGATAGTGTTTTGTTACTTGAGTTTTGTTACATTTCTTTAATTGGCCTACTTGGGCGGCTTAAACTACTTGGTTAAACGTTATATGAGTATTTCATTCGCGTGGTAATGAAAATATACTATTGGTTTACTTTCTAGCTTTCGGATAACTCGATAATTGAGAAGGTTCGCGCTTTATCTATCTATCTATCTATCAGCCAGAGACGTCCACTGCTGGACATAGGCCTCCCCCATAGATCGCCACATATTACGTTCTTGGGCTTTATGCGCCCATCGATTCCCGATGACCCTGGTGAGGTCGTCCGTCCATCGCGCTTTATGGCTGTCCAATATTTTTTGACAGAGATAAGCGATAGCGAATAGTATAAGTTACAAGTTTGTATAAATAACCAAAATATCAGTTATCAACAAAATAATATTGAGACGATTGCTCTGCTAGCCCCGTACTTGATAAAAAGTAAACTCTTATATAGAAACTACAGAAAATTTTATTTTTAAGACAAATCCAGATATCAAGTTTCCGCTGTTAAGTGATGAAAGCAAACGCCAATAAGAGTATTTGTCGCGCCACAACATAGCGTCACTATTAGTGGACTTCTGCAGGGTTAGCACATATGTCAAGATGAGACCTTTGTCACGGATTTGCTAGCTCGCTCTCTATCTTATTTCATACGGAAGAAAGAGACTTATGAGATTTATGTCACGGAATATGTAGAGTTTGTCACTCTACATATTCCGTAACATAAGTCTAGTCTTGGCGCTCATGCTATGACAACTGAATCATATTCCATCGATTAAAACGCGGTATATATCCTGAACATGAAAGGAAGGCGATTTATCTGCTTTACGATCGCGAGAAACGCAAAATAAACAGCTGTGCTCGCGCTATCTATCAATCGTGTTTATTTCCGAAGGGAGGCTGAGACGAGACGCGGACGGATGCGAATGTATACTGATGTTTTATATCAGAACATTATCAATACTATATTAACAGCGTCTCCTTGGCACAACTGCTAAAGCTGTGTTGTTATAAAAACGAATCGTAATCGGTGAGTAACGTTTGATTGTTTGAGAGACTAGTAACGAGTCGTAACAAGCTAAAGAAGCGTCACTAAAGTCTCGTTAAATATACAGATAGTACAGTGGCTAACAAATATCAATGAAAACATTAGAATAACATTTACACGCCTGTATTTTTGAGCTGCACGTATTTCGCTGATGTATTTTGGGAATTCAATAAGGAGCGAGCCTATCAATATTATAAAGGGTAAATTTTCCCCAAGACAAGGGAGATTTAGGTCATAAAAAATAATCTGTATCTTTTTTTTTATTCGTGTAGGCAAGAAACACTTACAAATAGTTAGATTCTACCATAGTCCACCACGCTAGCCCAATGCGGGTATCCACTATTAGGTAACTGTTTCACTACCCGAGATAGCTCCAAATATTGACGATCAACAAGAGGAAGTACTACAACAAAGAAAATAATGAAAACCGTGAAAATACAATTGTATCATGAATATACCCGCCCGGCCCCGCCATATTTTATCGTCTGGGTATTTAAGACTTTTATTTTTCCCACCATTCCGCGCCCAGCGTTAAATCTGTGCGGTAGTGATGTGACATTTAATGATAAATTGATTAATAATCGATTTTTTCTTATTACAATAATATTCAACTTGTACAAAGTCAATTTTAGAATAAACAATCGACTTTGGTGAGAAAAGGTTTTATTTTTAAACATTCAGACAATTGTTTTTTTTTTGTAACCTGTAATAATGAAATTAATAGACTATTATTAACTATTTATTAGAAAAAAAAACAAATAGATAAAAGCCTTTGGTCATTTTCTTGTAAACCAAACATGGTAGTTAGTAGGATTTTGTGAAATATTTAATTGTAACTACTAATGTACCTAAAAGTTGTTGCGTTTCCGAACCCAAATAAATAAATAAACACTCCACCAACGGCACCAAAATTTACCCTCTTCAAAGAAAAAAAAAGATAAAAAGATATTTTAGCGATGCGACGGATTTTTTTAAATTTTATATAGAAGCACAGAATAATCGAGAATGTTATTTTTATAAATAATCGATTATTTTTTCACATCCCTATTGCGCGGTATTTAGGTTGGTACTCGATTTAGAAACGTTTGTTTTAATTTACTTATTGATTTGTGCGATCGAGAATGGTTTTAGTCAGGCACTGAGACCGGGATTAAAATATCTTTGGTTGATTTACGACGGGGAAGTACAACTGTTTTAATACCAGTACAGAATTGAAGCAGACAGCGGATGAGACTTTTCTTAACAGCGCTTTATACAGTGGGTAGCTTGCAAACTTTCGTCATATACAGTACCTATATGTCAGTGTCTGAAGAATATCCATAACAATTGTTTTTATATGCTTTATATTAACTTGCAATGTATGTATGTCCGGGTGGAATCTTGCAACTGAATTTTAAATCAGTTATCTTTAACCGATTGAGCTGAAATGTGGTAAACACGCTTATTTTGGATGACAATGCAAGCTTAGCTATGTGACGTCATTCTAATTCCAATATGGCGGATCATCCAAGATGTCGGAATAGTTATTTTTTCTGCACTACCATATTATGGGTATCAAATGAAAGGGCTTGCTGAGGCAAACACGATAACTAAGGGCAATTAAATAAAAGTTTATTTTTAAAAAGTTTTTTTACCATTAGTTTATTTTTCACTGACAATTCAAACATTAATTTATTTCTATGCTTCTAAATCCCAAGGCATGGTCTGGGTAGTTAGGTCGTTTGTACCTTCTACTGTGTTAATATTTAGATCTAAGGCAGTTTTAAGGCAATATCTGATTTTGGAACTGCGTTACGGCAAGTTTTGAGTAAAACTTGATCCTTCAAATGACTCTGATACAATAATTCTAATTTTATATATCCGTTTAGAATAAGTTAGAGAACCGATTTTAACCAGAGCGGGCCATGTAACAACTAAGCTATTCACGCTTTCATATTCACCATTCATTTCGCCTTTCTAGATTCCCAGTAATTGCAGTTTAAAAGGCAATATTACCATATTACGGTAATTGGTCGATTTTATAAAATCGTTGATGGCTTCCGGGCATAATGCCCTGCACACACTGAGGCGGACGAATTAACTTGTTTTTATCTATTTATCTATACATATACATAATTATAATTATAGCTCTTTTAAAGTCCTTCTACTGGGCTCGGGCCTCTCATAAAAACGAGGGGAATTCAGGCCATAGTCCACCACGCTGCTGTGTCCACCACCCAGTGCGGAACAGACGTATTGAGAACTGTTTCAGTTCCCGTGCAGGTTTCCTCACGGTGATTTCCTTCACCGTTTTTTAGCAAGTGATAATCTCGGATGAAAATGAGATTTGCACTTAAAGCCTGTAGTGCGAGCCGAAGTTTGAACCTGCATAATTTGATAGGAAAACGTGCGTTCGACCACTCGGCTACCACTGCTAATATACATAAAGATTAAATTTCTATAGTAAAGTCAAAGTTCACTAGCGTCATCAATGTCATTTCGTTAAAAAAATGTGATTGTTTTGTCTATGAGATAATACAGTCAGTTTTTATATTCGCAAAAAAATGCGCGCGTTTTGTCGCTTCTGTGGACGCAGGGCTTAATGGAGAGATGGTGTCTGCTGGCAATTCAATTATCCATCATAAATTATTATGAATAACGGGTGCCCAATGATTTATGTGCCAAATGATGTATCTCCTCTTTCATTAATGGTATGAAGAATGATCATAGACCAGACTTCAAGGCAAATACAATTTTTTGTGCCATTTTCAAATCAGAAATCAGATTTTTATTATTCATATAAACCAATACAAGTACTTATTAATCATTATTAAGAAAAATAATAATAACCTCTTAAACTGTTGTTGTTTAAACCTCTTAAACAGAAAATACAGGAAAATTATTAGGTTATAACCAAATCATATGGACAGTATTGAGTTTTGTTTTATTTATTTCAGGAGTCAAGGGTACATAAAGGTGGATGAGTGACTTTGCAGATTATAATGAGTGTACAAGATGCCCCGATGATGAACACTTCCCATTGTTCATCTGACATCATCCCCGCATCGGTTTGAAACAGAACAGGTTCGGTTCCAGACTTAAACAACGCAATATTTATTGTTTACCTTATTAACGTAAACTCACTTTACGTAATTAAGGATGATCATTGAATTATTTAGGTGCAGTTTTTTGCATTATTCCAACTCCATAATTTCATGTGTTGTCTTCAGAGTAGATACTCGCTAGGCTCTACATAACGTATTTGTATGGATAATCGTGCATCAGCTTCTGGAGAAGGTAGAACAGCGTAGAGTCTTGACTAGTAAAAGATACTAGTTTCTTCGTTTCGAAGGAGTCTCTGTTTAAAAGGGACTCTTAATAGAAATGCTATCATAGCAAGTAATAATACATTTTTCAAAGTGCCCGTTAGTAATGTTGTTCTTATGAGGAAGAAAGGATGTTTGAAAAAGTTATAGCATGGGAGAGGTGAAATAATAGATGAGTATTTGTTGATTTTAACGGTAATTCGGAAAGTTGAAGAAACATTCGTCGTCTTCTTTTATGCGAAATGATAAAATTGTATGGAATAAGATTCATTGAAGCTCCACCTGCAGTTAGCGGGTATTTTAGCCAGTATCAAGTAATTAATTGCAAGAGCAAATACACAAAAACAAAATTGGGCTATGAATATGAAGATAGTGGAAGAATCCCTCAGAAAGATTATATAGTTATCTATATATCTATACAAATAAATAAAATTGGAGTGTCTGTTTGTAATATCAAAATAACACTTTTTTACCAAATGCGTATGAAAGTATATACGATACCTATAACGAAAACGCAATTTTAAATTTTTTTGTCTGTCTGTCTGTTTGTTTGAGGTAAACTTCTAAACGGCTGAACCGATTTCAATGGGACTGACAGTTAGCTGACGTTCCAAGGCGTAACTTAGGCTACTTTAATTTTAGAAAAAGCATTAGGGTTCCGCGGGAAAAACATAATACCCATACTTCCGGGTAATCTCCCTACAGTCCACGCGGGCGAAGTCGCGGGCATAGCTAGTTGCTATAATAAATAGGAAGGACGTTGAAGTATATGTCAGAGAAATCCTCAAATATTTATAATGATCTAAAGAGTTATATACTGCATTTATTTTGCGGTCTCTGATCTAAGCGGGATATTACAAGTTGCCACTTCAAAGTGCTTATTAAAAACCTCGACCAGATCCACTTTCGAAGTTACAAAATGACGCACCTTTTATGTACATAATAATCATGGAGTAGTCTAACGAGGACCTGGTGAGACCTTGTTCTGAAAATGACACAACTATCAACCATTACAGTACAGTTAAGCTAAATGTGCTTCTATAACAAGAAATAAGTTGTTTTCTTATATTTACGCGAATACTATACATTGAAATTAAACTATTTTACGGATTTACGTGAAACACCGACGCTCCACGAAGTCTGCAATCTGTGAACATGTACAGGACCGCACCCGCCATTATATCAGATTTGATAAACCGCATATCCTCGCAAAAGAACACCGACTCCGACCAAGGATGATACGTGAGGCCATTGAAATTAAAAAACATCCTAATTTCAATAGGGAAGATGGCTGGGTGCTACCACCAACTTGGGATCCAGTAATCAATATGATTAAATCCAAAACCAAGTGTACCATTGCAAGACCTCAGGACACCGTAAGCACTTTCTGCGTGGATCGGACCGCAAACAACAACTAAATATGAGGGTACCCAGTTATTAACTATGACATCAGGACGTCTAACACCTCAGTCCCCCTGTGACCATGGTTGCTGTAAAGCAGCCGAAACGTCGTGAAAATAAAATAGTAAATAAACGCGATAAAATCCGTAAAATAGTTTAATTTCAAGAAATAAGTTTAAAAAAACTGTGACCTGACTAGGGAATAAGGTAAAATCGACTCCTCACATTGTTGAAGTCGGTTAAATATGTATAATATTGACACCTTATTCATCAAAATTAAGCTAGCAAAAAGGTTAACAGTTAATGTTAAAACAAGAATAATATAAGAGGTGATGGATAAGAACCCTGATTATAATTTTGGGGTAGTTTGAAAATATCAATCATCATCATCATCATCATCAGCCGGTGTCAGTCCACTGCTGGACGTAGGCCTCTCCCAAGATGCGCCACTGAGCCCGATCTTCGGCTCTTCTTCTCCAGTCACTGCCCACCGCTTTGCGTATATCGTCGCTCCACCTAGTCACAGGACGTCCTACACTACGTTTGCCGATTCGCGGTCTCCACTCTAGGACGAGTCTACCCCAACGGTTGTCAGTCCTGCGGCAGATATGACCGGCCCACTGCCATTTCAGTTTGCTAATCCGTTGAGCTATGTCGATAACTTTAGTTCTCTGGCGAATTACTTCGTTCCGGATTCGATCCCGCAGAGAAACACCGAGCATAGCTCTCTCCATAGCTCGCTGAGCGACTTTAAATTGGTGGACCAGTCTAACTGTGAGTGTCCACGTCTCGGCTCCGTATGTCATCACGGGTAGGACGCACTGGTTAAAGACTTTTGTCTTTATACACTGTGGTATAGGCGATGAGAAGACTTGACGGAGTTTTCCGAATGCTGCCCAACCTAGCTGAATTCTTCTCTGGATTTCTTTCTCGAAAATATCAATATACCAATACAATTGTCGTTAATAAGAGCTTGCGCTGCTTTAACGATGTCGAATGTATCTGTTGGTAGGACGTGACAAACGGTTGTTCGATACGAAATTATTGCACTACAGAGAACCGGCAATTTAGATAGTATCCAAGTATCATCGCCACCAAAACTATTGGGAGAAATTTATTTCAAGATATTTCGCGAAAATTACAATCAGTCTAAATTTTAATTAATTCAAATTTATTTTCGCCTGTATTCCCTGAAGTGGTAGGCAGAGTTAGGCCTGAAGGGGTAGGCACTTCAGTGCACCCACTCTTCGTCGATGTATTCTGGTCGCAATGTAATATGAAGGTAGCCTATTGCCATTATACCGGGCACGTTCCCTCTCAATACGAGGGAGATTTGGGCTCTAGTCCATCACGCTGGCCTAGTGCGGGTTGGTTTACCTCACACGCCTTACTACAGACATGCAGGTTTCCTCACTACGTTTTCCTTCACCATTTAGCATGATAATCTTTCTTGATAATAAAATTCGCTGATGAAAAGCTCAGAGGTGCAGGCCAGAATTTGAACTTGCACCCCTTACCTTCAAAACGTTTACCAACGTTAATTAATTTTAATTCAAATTTGGGACTCTTTTTTCTGTCAAAACCTAATTAAGTGGTTTTGCTGATTCAGAGGACTATTTGGCTAGCAAAATGAAAGGTAAATTAAAGATTTTGATCGAACTTCTTCGATATCAATGAATAAACAGTCGTAGATTCTCTGAAATCCCATCAGGCCGTGAGAGCGTGCAAATCAAACCATTAGTTCTAGACAGACAATTTCTTACCGACTAACATTGAACAGGCATGTAAAAATATCTCTTAAACAGTCGACGCAGCAGTCAATGTTTACGAAACTAGGAGCGGATAGCGAAAAGTGTGAGTTTATTTATTTTCACACCACCAATTTATCGATATTTACAGCGGGTTTAGTACTAGTGAGGGGATTTGTTATTATATTTTAATCAATTTGAAAAAAGAAGGGGTTTCACGTGAATTTTAAAATCATAGAGATAATTTAAATTCCATTTCACAAATCATTCGCAATTGATCTGAATCATAAAATAACAGTTAAAAATATCAAAAACATAAGTATGTCAATTCTAATGTACACTATAACAGTAAATATATCCTTTTTGTTTTGATCTCTTTTATTTTTCCCTTTGAATTTTAAATAGTTGTGATTAAATAAAGAAGTCCTATGATGAGAAAAAAAAAAACAAAAATTAAATAAATTTGCCAGCAATAATAATATTGCCATATTGCACGTATTTTCCGGACGTAAGAAATAAGGCAATACTGTTATACAAATACAAAATATAGGTAATTGAGGGTAGCACCCTCTCATTGTTATAAGACCGTGTTACTTGTCAATATACGTCAGTGTGTTCTCAGCTAACTGTTGTTTCACTCGCCCCGTACTCGCATATTTATCAAATACACTAACTTGATTGTAGTACAGTTTGTTGCTATCAGAATCAACATCAATGTCAGCCAAATTAGATACCAACTAGTGTTTATTTTGAATTATACTATTGTGTCAATGTTTTTAATCAAATTATCATTGAGCGTTATATTTATGTGAGAATAGGGACGCATTTATAACCTAATTTAATTAACCTTCAAGTTAGCAATTAATAATATTATCCCCACTCAAGTTGGGTGAACAATGATCGATATTAGAATCGATGCGAAAATTATTTTTTTTACCGACGAAAAAAAAAAGGAGGAGGTTCTCAATTCGACGCGTATATTTTTTTTTATGTATGATCACGCATATCTCCGGCGTCACTAAACCGATTTCGAATTTTTTATGACCTTTGCTAAGGAATTTTTCGAGGGTGGTCCCATTTTCAAAAATTTTATCAGAAATTAACCCCCTTGGGGGTGAAATGCGGGGTTGAATGTCACACAATTTAAAAATTATTTTTTGATCGACTTGAAACTTTGTATATATATTTTACATATAAAATCAAGAAATACGTGTTTTAGGAATTTTGAAAAAAAAATGAATAGGGTGTGAAATGGGGTGATAAAGTTTGCATTCTTTTTTATGTATGATCACGCATATCTCCGGCGTCAGTAGACCGATTTCGATAATTTTTATGACCTTGCTAGAGAATTCTTCAAGGGTGGTCCCATTTTCAAAACATTATCAGAAATCAACCCCCTTAGGGGTGAAATGGGGGGTTGAAGGTCACAAAATTTAAAAAAAAATTTTTGATCAACCTGAAACTTTGTATATGTATTTTGCATACAAAATAAAGAAACACGTGTTTAAGGAAATTTGAAAAAAAAATATGTAGGGGGTGAAATGGGGTGATTAAGTTTGCATTCTGGACTATAGCATATCTTCGGCGTTAGTGAGCCGATTTCGAAAAATCTTTTTTTTGTTTATTACGGATAGTTAACAAATATCGAAACGACGGGATGGAATGGGTGGTGAGGGGTGAATTCCTTTTTTGGGCTCTTAAGAAGTGCTAACACTTGCATCTTTTCACAAAATAGATACTAAATTCGCCTTCAAAAACCTAGGTACACTAAAATGTTACAAATAACCTTATAATTCATTACATTTGTAGTCGGTGCCAATTCATTTGTGTATTTGCCTAGTCTGATGTAGTCATTTTTAAGCAACAAAGAAAACGGAAGAGGTTCACAATTCGACACGTATTGGTTAGGGTATAACCTCGAAGTTCGTCCCATATAAATGAGGAAGAAAAATTCTACCCTAAGGGTGGGAAAATAGGGAGAGATTTGCCCAGATTTTAATGCTGAGTTGTGTATTATAAAAAAAAATAAGCATGTAGTAAGTAGTATATTTAAGCTACAAAAAATTATAAAATAAATACTTTTTAACAAAAAATTAAACCGCCGAAAATATTAAAAAGCAAAAAATAATATACTTTTTTATTTTACCTTACTCTCAAAGTTCTTAAACTAATGTAAGTATACCTAAGTCATTTTGAGTCGGCGCCAAACAATCAATGAACAATAAATTTAAATAAATAACCAAATGAAACCAAATCTTCAGCCACAAACATTAACATTCCAAAAAATTAGCTCTCGGAACGACCACTCGCACAATGTGTGCACTCACGTATGTGCCCGCACGAGTTGCTATCTCGCTGACATTAACTTCGTAAACGCTCGGCATTTTCCGGCGAAGGGGCAAGTCGCGCTGCGCCGCCGCGCCATGCATCACATTTTACTTATTAATTAATTTGCTAGTTTGGCGCCGACTCAAAATGACTTAGGTATACTTACTTTAGTTTAAGAACTTTGATAGTAAGGTAAAATAAAAAAGTATATTATTTTTTGCTTTTTAATATTTTCGGCGGTTTAATTTTTTGTTAAAAAGTTTTTTCACATAACGCAATTCCCATCCTTGACTAACAGTGTATTTTGCACCGAACTGTACATTAGCCGGTCGATTTTAAATATTAGGTGCGGACAACGTAATTGTCGGGCGAAGTGTGTGTTCTGTGTTTGCGCTCGCAATGATTTACTGCGCACCGCTGATTTGTATTGAAAACATTGTTGTGAGCGACTGTGCATGGGTGTACTTCCACAAGGAAGGGTTCTGTTGCGGAAAAGGTTAGTGACTTGCGAATTTTTATGATATGTGCGATGCGTCTTTGTTTCAGACGTATTTGTTAATTAATAACAGCCTCCTTACCACCACCTGCTTTGCAGTAATGTTTTTAATAATACTTTCAGTGTTTGACCATGAACTTCGTACATAATCTGTCAAAAAATTACACTCGCTATTGTAACAACAATACTTTTAGGAGTGATGGCGTTTTACATACTCTGTTGTTGGCTAAATCATCGACTAAATACGATGTAGGCCATATCTTTTTAAAAAGTGAAGTGAAATGAATGAGTGATGGCCGCTGTTCTTCTTTTACGAAATAAAATAAAATAATGAAATATAATATGATTATTTAAGACATGGCTGCACCTGCATCCTACTAACAATGTTTTATCATCGTCTGCTCCGTCAGTCTATTTATTTAAGTTGACTTTGTTTAAACGCAGCAAACTATAGTTCTACTTCTTCTTTTTACGAAATGAGTGAAATGATTATATTTTGTGGAATAAGATGAGAAATGCCTGCACCTGCGATTAGCGGTACCTATGGCAATGTCGAGTAATTAATAGCAAGGACAAATTCAATAAATACCTACACATCTATACAAATAAATAAAATTGAAGTGTCTGTTTGTAATATCAAAATAACACTTTTTTACCAAATGCGTATGAAAGTATATACGATACCTATAACGAAAACGCAATTTTAAAAATTTTTGTCTGTCTGTCTGTCTGTTTGTTTGAGGTAAACTTCTAAACGGCTGAACCGATTTCAATGGGACTTTCGCTGGCAGATAGCTGACGTTCCAAGGCGTAACTTAGGCTACTTTAATTTTAGAAAAAGCATTAGGGTTCCGCGGGAAAAACATAATACCCATATTTCCGGGTAATCTCCCTAAAGTCCACGCGGGCGAAGTCGCGGGTACAGCTAGTTATCTATACAAATAAATAAAATTGAAGTGTCTGTTTGTAATATCAAAATAACACTTTTTTACCAAATGCGTATGAAAGTATATACGATACCTATAACGAAAACGCAATTTTAAATTTTTTTGTCTGTCTGTCTTGTCTGTCTGTTTGTTTGAGGTAAACTTCTAAACGGCTGAACCGATTTCAATGGGACTTTCGCTGGCAGATAGCTGACGTTCCAAGGCGTAACTTAGGCTACTTTAATTTTAGAAAAAGCATTAGGGTTCCGCGGGAAAAACCTAATACCCATATTTCCGGGTAATCTCACTAAAGTCCACGCGGGCGAAGTCGCGGGCACAGCTAGTTATAAATAAAAATGGATGATGACAGTAATAAAAACACAAAAATGTAAATCCTTATTTGAAAAGAGCAACCATGAAGTTTCTTGCCCATTCTTCTCCATAGGAAATGCATTCCGAATGGGTGGTAGAGCTACTATTTTTACTATTTATTGACGATTCATAAGCCTGTATTGGTTTATATGAATAAAAAATATACTGATTCTGATTCTGATAAAGAAGGCGAATGAATCTAAACTATATTTAAAAATATCAAAAGTCCAGCCATCTAACTGTCCGTAAAAACCGGCTAAGTGCGATTCGGACTCACGCACGAAGGGTTCCGTACCATTATCTATAAATACGAGCAAAAAATCACGTTTCTTGTATGGGAGCCCTCTTAAATATTAACATTATTCTGTTTTTTAGTATTTATTGTTATAGCGGCAACAGAAATACATAATCTGTGAAAATTTCAACTGTCTAACTATAACGGTTCATGAGATACAGCCTGGTGACAGACGGAAGGACGGACGGACGGACAGCGAAGTCTTAATAATAGGGTTCCCGTTTTACCCTTTGGGTACGGAACCCTAAAAACTTGATGCTACTTTCTATAATTTTTACTTACAATATCTCGATCGTTAAAGTCAAAATCTCATCAAATCATTATTATTTCCATCATCATCAAAATCCGTGTCAAAGTGAACGTGCAGACGACTTTCATTACCGTATCTAAACAATTCTCGGACCATGACAAAATTTATGCTAAAGTCGTGTTTATCACATCATCATTTTATTCTGCTGCATTTGTTACCGTTTCACATAACATTGTATTTTATGTACCGGCTTATATATATATATATATATAACTACAGCCCTTTTAATGTCCCACTGCTGGGCACGGGCCTCCCCTCAATGCGAGGGGGATTCAGTGCATAGTCCACCACGCTGGCCCGGCGCGGGTTGGCAGACTTCACACATCTATCGAGAACTAGTCAAGTTCCCTCAGACGTGCAGGTTTCCTCACGATGTTTTCCTTCACCGTTTCATAGCAAGTGGTAATCTCGGATGTAAATGAGATTCGCACATAAACCCAGAGGTGCGAGCCGGGGTTTGAACGTGCACACTTTGATTTGCAAGGCGTGCGTTCGACCACTCGGCTACCACTGCTATCCGGCTTATGTATTTGATGTTTATCTTTCAGAATAACGCTCAGGACAAATTAGTTTTCATACCTTTAGTATTTGTAAGTGTATGTCTGATCTGTGAGAGATATGTAATAGATTTCTTAGTCGAAACCCCGAACTCGCACTTCTGAGATTTCCAGATTTTATGTGTGAACGTCTATTCCAATAATGATTACTACTTATTAAACGGAAGGACAACCTGCACGTCTATTGAAAAGCGTGTGAAGTTCACCAACCCGCACTGGGCCAGCGTGGGGGACTATGGCCCAAATTTCCCTCGTATTGAGGGGGAATGTGCCCGGTATCATGGCCTATATTACATTAGAACCAAAATACATAAGCAAAGTGTTGGTGCACTGCAGTGCACCCTTCGGGAAATACAGGCGTGATGATGTATTTCTTTTATTTAATCAAGATAAGGTTGGTATTGCATCGTTGTGTAGTCTAATTATTGTGCAACTTATTTAAGAAGTTCTCAAATGTAGATATGTGAATAAAAATAGCCCTACTTCTAGCCTAGTCAGTGTTACATCATATAACACATAACCACAACCATAAATATTCGTGTAAGTTTTTTCGTACAAATTTATAAAATTATTTTTGATAGCTGACTGTGTCTCTGAATCCAAAGAAATCTCTGATGAACGCTTACTCGTGTTGGGAGATAGCACTGAAAGAATAAGTTTCGTTTATACCAACTCTTTTAAAACAGTTCCTATTTGAAATGACTAAGCGATCGTGTGATATTTCCACTTCCTTAAGACGGCTTGTGTCATCATTTAAGTGCCAAATATTAAATTAATGACCCTTCGGTGCATTCACCCTATGTGTGGGATCACACTTTATATCAATGAGCTGTGACAAGTGCATTCGGAGTTCATCGACTCGGCCAAATCATGATGAATGTGCGCTGATCAATATTGCACAAGACCCTATTAGGTAATACGAGGCATTGGCTTGATAAACCCCGTAGAGGCCATTGTATAGCAAGTGTTTAAGATATTCTTCTTCCTAGCTTTGTTATTAGATCGCATTTCAATCCATATTACACTGTATCTTTTGTTTGCAAATTGGTTGCAACTAAACATTATATCTGATCAAAGAAGATAGGTTTCACTTAGGATATAATAGTCTTGAATCCGTGAATTTAGGATCAAATTACTGTTCTACTATCAAGAGGCTAGTATTTATTTGGTTTGTTTTGTAGATGTAACACCGTGATATCAATATGTGTGTGATAATATTTATTATTACCCGACTACGGCGAAGCCAAAAAGAAGGGTTATGACTTTAGTAGTCAATGTTCGTATTTACGTATGTTCCTCTGTAGCGCCCAAACTGTTTATCCGATTTTGATGAATGAGGTGTCCATCGATTCCTTCTTATAGCCCGGGTAACATGGGCTACATTTTAACCGACTTCAATTACAGGAGCAGTCAATTTTACCTTGTAATATCGTTGAAGGGTAAAAGTTTTAAATCTTTTTTTTTTCGTTCATTCATTTAATAAATAGTCTGTATAACTAACTAGGTACATGAGTAAAGAGATGGGGCGAGCAGATTCACTATATTTTATTGAAAATGTACTTTATGTCAGTAAACATAAAGAATTAATATCTAGTAAGGGCCACACGACGACGAGACTAATATTGTTGAAAAACATGCTTTTTCTATGTGTTAATACAGTTCATTTTGTTATTGGCAAAGAATTGGTCGCGTGCGTTTTGACATGCCTATTAACTCATAGTTTAGTCTTTCTGACTATCATATCTTTCACTTTTCTTTTATTTATATAGCATGATTATAACAAATAAAAATATTGTCATCTTCTTAAAGTGCGTTCCATACAAAATTGATCACTTAAGTACTTTATAGAAAGTCTTTCAAACTAACAACTTCAAAATGTATAAACTAACAATATTATTTGCTATGTTGTTCAATGAATGACACTTGATTTAAATGTTACGACTTTCTTCCTCATGTGTTGCATAAGTTAATCATAGTGTTCTTAAAAGCATTGCAATTTATGATTTCTTTATTCGTTTGAAATCGAAATTGATTTGTGTACTTATTTGAATAGGCTACCTTAAGGTTGCATTTATCGAAATTTCAATCCAGTAATTTGGTTCCTAAGGTACCGAAATCATACTTAAGGTTTTGTAGGATGTCTTAACAACAGCTATAGCCTAGAAGAATATGTCTTCAATCTCGAAATAAATGTATTCTACATATACTTTGGTATACCGTGTTCCTAGACCTTATTTATGCTTTGAAAAGTAGTGCTATTCTATCTTTGAAAATATTACAAATGGCGCCATAATTCCGACCTGCGACACGTCATAATAAGTTGAACCTATGACGTGGAGCCATTCAAACTGTCTCCATGAATGAGCCTCTAATGTTAGTCCATCAGTCAACAAATGATGAGTTGTGTCATTACAGGATTATCAGTGCAGGACGTCCATTAACTCATATCAATAGAAGTCGTATGAAGTAAAACTAAAAAACAGATTTAAAGGTGATTACGTGAGTGTTTTAACGTCTTTGTAAAGACGTGTGGAACTTCAGTTAATATGGTAGGAATGTGGCATGATTGTAGTATGATTCCCAAAGGAGGTGATTACAAAATGGATGCGAGTGACTGCAAGATTTTTTAGTATCCATCGGAACAGCTTTATGTATTTATACGCAATGTAGCTTATATTTACGAGATAAGGGCATGTTTTCTTGCATTAAAAAAAAAACCGGCCAAGTGCGAGTTGACTCTCGCACGAAGGGTTCCGTACCATTATCTATAAAAACGGCAAAAAATAACGTTTGTTGTATGGGAGCCCCCTTAAATAATTATTTTATTCTATTTTTTAGTATTTGTTGTTATAGCGGCAACAGAAATACATCATCTGTGAAAATTTCAACTCTCTAACTATCACGGTTCATGAGATACAGCCTGGTGACAGACGGACGGACGGACGGACGGACAGCGAAGTCTCAGTAATAGGGTTCCCGTTTTACCCTTTGGGTACGGAACCCTAAAAAAGAGGATACCTCCAGACCTATTGATTATTGTTTGATTGTTATAAATAAATTATTCTCTCAGTCTCAAGGTGACTGCAATTAAAAGTTTCAATACAAAATTATGTCTATAAAAAAAAAACAAAAATATGTACATTTTTGATAGTATGCATGCGTGCGAACGTGTCTTCCGATGGAGAAAGCAAGTACCTACTACCATATTATCCATGTATACTAGAAAATCGTGGTAGACCAAACTAATACACAAAAGAAAGTACAGAAACTTTTTTTTTTTTGAAAGGACTTACACTGTTGGCCGTGAGGTGGCCTTTACAGCTTTACCGGAGCAGACTACAGAAACTAACAATGGAACATCAAATAAGAATGAAGCTAAACTTAGAATATGAAAGTTTTCGTAATCGTGGACCTTTTAGTTCCAAGTCCTCCCATAAAACCTTTTGAAATGACCGTTGGCCTAATGAACATTTCTAATCAGTCGAGGTTTCCCACGCTTCGTTTGAATTACCAGCATTCCTGATTGGAATTCCTCCCAAGCCCAGTGTACGGTACAGATTCATGTCCCACTACTGGGCATTAAATGTTGGGCAATTATTGCACAGGTTATATACATTGTGGATGACTATAGGAGACATGCTCGTTACGTAAAGGTACACAGCACACTCAATATTGTGTATTGCAGTAGCAAAACGTAGCGAACATACAGAAGCAAAAAGGAAAAACCGGCCAAGTGCGAGTCGGACTCGCGCACGAAGGGTTCCGTACCATCTATACATACATACAAATAAATAAAATTGGAGTGTCTGTTTGTAATATCAAAATAACACTTTTTTACCAAATGCGTATGAAAGTATATACGATACCTATAACGAAAACGCAATTTTTTTTTTTTTGTCTGTTTGTCTGTCTGTCTTTCTGTCTGTTTGTTTGAGGTAAACTTCTAAACGGCTGAACCGATTTTCATTGGGACTTTCACTGACAGATAGCTGACGTTCCAAGGCGTAACTTAGGCTACTTTAATTTTAGAATAAGCATTAGGGTTCCGCAGGAAAAACATAATACCCATATTTCCGGGTAATCTCCCTAAAGTCCACGCGGGCGAAGTCGCGGGCACAGCTAGTTATCTATAAAAACGGCAAAAAATCACGTTTGTTGTATGGGAGCCCCCTTAAATATTTATTTTATTATGTTTTTTTAGTATTTGTTGTTATAGTGGCAACAGAAATACACCATCTGTGAAAATTTCAACTGCCTAACTATCACCGTTGATATACAGCCTGGTGACAGACGGACGGACGGACGGACAGCGAAGTCTTAGTAATATGGTTTTCGTTTTACCCTTTGGGTACGGCACCCTAAAAATCTGGTCAAATGTCCATCAAACTTGCGCATTAAGGGATCAGTAAAAACTTTATATAGATAGATAGACAATTGTACACTAGATTGAGACAGAAAAAATAAGACACAAAATAATAAACAAAAAATAAAATAACATTCTTAGGTCTAAATATTAGTCTACATATACTACAGCTATTATTTATCATATCATATCAAGCCTTGACTGTCCCAATGCAGGGCAAAGGCCTCCCCTCCCTTTTTCCACTTGTTGCGGTCCATAGCCAACCGGGGCCACTCCGGTAAGTAAGAGTCTAGCCCATCCTGCCATCTCTTTTTGGGCCTGCCGCGTTGCCGTTTCCCGTGGTTGGGGAGCCATTGCGTGGTTGATTTTGCCCAAAGCGTATCCGGCATGCGGCAGATGATCTGCCGCTATTATTTAGTTTGTTTATAATACTAGTGTTAATAGATTAAGAGGTATATTGAAAGAAGACATTCCAGATAGTTATTTTATTCATCAACTTACGAGGACTTAGATATTTCAACTAAATCCGGGCCCTAAGCTGTGCACATATTACTAGGTTTTCAACAAGCGAATTTTTTCTGCACTACCACAGTAAGGGTATTAAATGAAAGGGCTTGCTGAGGAGCATTCGAAAACTAACTGAAAGCTTGTTTTTTTTAAGTTTTTTTACCATTAATTTATGAGACAGACCACGTTATGCTGAACAATACGCTACATTGTACATACACCTAAACCTTACAACTCTCGGCGCGCCAGTATGTTTCAAACGTGCGGAAGGAACAGGAAATAAAATGTTTTGCTCAGGCAAGCATAGCACCATAACGAATGGTACCATGATTAGAATTTTATGACCTGTAACCATAATAATATTGGAAATACAAAATAGTTTTCCTATTGTTATATAAGCATTTGTTATTTAATTTTTAACCGACTTCAAAAAGGAGGAGGTTCTCAATTCGACCCGTATGTTTTTTTTAGGGTTCCGTACCCAAAGTGTAAAACGGGAACCCTATTACTAAGACTTCGCTGTCCGTCCGTCCGTCTGTCACCAGGCTGTATCTCATGAACCGTAATAGTTAGACAATTGAAATTTTCACAGATTATGTATTTCTGTTGCCGCTATAACAACAAATAAAAATAAAAAACAGAATAAAATAAATATTTAAGGGGGCTCCCATACAACAAACGTGATTTTTTTGCTCGTTTTTATAGATAATGGTACGGAACCCTTCGTGCGGGAGTCCGACTCGCACTTGGCCGGTTTTTTAATTCATAGATCGAGTTGAGTTGAGTTGAGGCCACAACTCACGTAGCATTCAGTTTAGATCAGCGAAGTCCATTTTTTGAGGTTCTTAAATTTTTTGGGGTAGCTTTTCCTTCACAGTCATTGACTAAGAGAACTGGACTCGCCTTCTCCAGAACTTCCTGTTTGCCGAAACTTATCTGTGTCTTTTTCATTAGTTGAGATTTTATTGTAGTGTGCAACCATAGAAATAGCACTCTTACCACCACATGTCATACATCAATGTGTTTAATATCAATATCTTTACAAATAAATAAAATTGGAGTGTCTGTTTGTAATATCAAAATAACACTTTTTTACCAAATGCGTATGAAAGTATATACGATACCTATAACGAAAACGCAATTTTTTTTTGTCTGTCTGTCTGTTTGTTTGAGGTAAACTTCTAAACGGCTGAACCGATTTCAATAGGACTTTCACTGACAGATAGCTGACGTTCCAAGGCGTAACTTAGGCTACTTTAATTTTAGAAAAAGCATTAGGGTTCCGCGGGAAAAACACAATACCCATATTTCCGGGTAATCTCCCTAAAGTCCACGCGGGCGAAGTCGCGGGCACAGCTAGTACCTATATAAAATCAATGCCACTTTTCGATTTAAGCTAATTCCTCCTAAAGGGCTGGACCGAATTGAATGATTTTGTTTGTATGCATTTGGGTGGCACCCTGGATGGTTTAGATTTACAATTGGAACCGGTAGGTGGCGCTACTTTCGTATGTCACTCATAATCATTCTAAGGCGGTACGAAGTTCGCCCGGTCAGCTAGTTACTTATAGTTTAGGACAGTTAACTCAGTACAAAATCTGTCAATAATTGACGGTTACTATTGAAACATCCATACTTTAAGTGGCGATGGTAAGGCCCCAGGATTTCTTTTATCGCGAGTATACGTCAAAATGCTATGCATTTGACATTTGACACAAAACAGCAGATTTTTTGCGGATTAATCGCATTACCACTTCCATTTTATACATTCCAAGTCCACAGTTTGTAGGGCTTATAAGGATACTTATTAGTAGGACTTACCTAATAAGCTTAAGCTCGCAATCCAGCTGGCCTGCTGGTCACTCACGGTGAAGGCTCCGCCGTGTGACCGTGAATCCTGCATCGAGGCTATCGCCGGCGACATGTACCCTTTGCTAAGGCCCGCTGCGAACGGCCCGAGCGAGACAGCGAGAGCGGCAAGGATCTGTAATAGAAAGAGACCACGATAGATTTTAATCTACGCCTAGTAAGCTTTTTCTTACCATGGACTCTAACGGCCAGAAGACGTTTATGAAGGCACAATTTGAATGGTGTGAGACTAAAAAAAAATAAGCTCAATTTCAAAACTAGTAGGTAGAGTGTCGTGACATATCGTCAGCTCCCAAATGTGCTTTTTAAAAGCATTTAGCTAAAGGAAAAAGCTTTCAGCATGTGAAGCGCTGCGAAAAACAACATAGCCTTTATTATATTATATACTACTAGCTGTGCCCGCGACTTCGCCCGCGTGGACTTTAGGGAGATTACCCGGAAATATGGGTATTATGTTTTTCCCGCGAAACCCTATTGCTTTTTCTAAAATAAAAGTAGCCTAAGTTACGCATTGGAACGTCAGCTATCTGTCAGTGAAAGTCCCATTGAAATCGGTTCAGCCGTTTAGAAGTTTACCTAAAACAAACAGACAGACAGACAAAAAAAATTAAAATTGCGTTTTCGTTATAGGTATCGTATGTACTTTCATACGCATTTGGTAAAAAAGTGTTATTTTGATATTACAAACAGACACTCCAATTTTATTTATTTGTATTGTATAGATGTATAGATGTATAGATGCCAGGTCTATTACCTTACTAAATTCGAATATATGTATTGGAGCGTACAGAGCTTGAGTGAGTGATCGATGTTGCCGACACCCTGTTTAAGAAGGAGTCGATTGGTAGGGATGTAACTATTAAAATATCGGTTTCGGGAAAATAACTTTTTTTTTCGATATTCAAAAAATATTTTATACTGTATCTGTATCTGTATTCCTTAAAAAAAGTGAGAAATTTAAACATAATACCTAGGTCAGTTAAAAAGTATTTGGGTTGGTACATGTGCTTATTTTCGTAATACCACAAAACAAGTACACTGTAATTAAATTTAATAATAATAATTTCCCTGTTTGAGTTCTAATTATTTACTGTTATTACCGGCACGCTTCCTAGTATCTCTAACATCAATTCTAATTCATCCGTTACCGGGTAATGCTATGTAATTTAATGTCTAATATAACACATTAACAGTAATAATAGTCATAAAATACGTTTCGTGAAGAAACAGGTACGAAGATAGACGACGTTATTTAAATGTTTCGTTACAACTCGCGCTACATAGCTGATCGATGATCCCGTCACCATGTTGGATGGGCAAGGATGACTTTCGATGAATTTTTCGATATCGAATATCGATATAATGTTGATCGGAATCGGTTATCAACTTTATTGAATAACGCAACGACCTCAAAGCTTTTATTGAATGGTAATGATACCAATTGAGCAAGTACGGTATAATTAATTTTCTTTACACTCCTAATAATCAATTTGATACGAAATAAAGACGCCTGAATTCCTTGAAGGAGTAGGTAGAGGTGCACTGCAGTACACCAACTTCCAATGTTATAGGGAGCGACCTTAATGCCATTATACTGGACACATTCTACGTGCTTAAGATTGGTGAACTTCAACTTTTTAAAGACGTGTAGATTCACACACGATGTTTGGCTTCACCGTTCATCAAGTGGTAATCATTCTTGAAAATGACGCTTAATCATCTTATTTAAAATATATTTAAGTATTTTGTTAACCTTATCAAATTTATTCTTGTATCTTTATTGGATACCTAAATTCCATTTATTCCCATTCGAATTAGAATTACACTGTGCAAAGTAAAATATGTTTGTTATAAAACATGCTTTGGAAACGTGTTAAATGCAAACCAGATCGTTGAAACGTTTGCAAATAAATCAAAAGTTATTTACAGAAATATCTCGCGCCATTCCTTTTTGTCACGCGACGATGTCACAAATGTCTATGGACACACGATTATTTCTGTGTTCGTTTTATTTTAGTCTAACGAGTCACGCATGACACCTACGTGTCACAGCTCGCCAAAAAATGTCGTTCTTATTTTAAACACGATAAATGAGTCGACCTCGATACCGCATCCCGTATGTGTCCCAGCACTACTCTATCTGAAAGCGTCACTCCCGAGCGTTTGGTGGTGTCAACGACCGACACACTGCCATACATTTATATCCCTTTCATACAAAAATACATAAAACACATCGTCTAACGCAATTTCAACCTTAACTTTATAGATATAAAGATAAATGAACTGCATAGAACATTATTATCGACAAAATTGTTATTGTATTTCAGGAGTACAAAATTAGACTTTATTGCATTTAGAATAAGATTGATAGGAAATGTGTTATAAATTTGGGAGTGTCAAAATGATGGCACCAGCCCGACACAACACAATAAAGTGTCATCCTTGCAAAACATCCGACGGCAATTTAAACTCTGTTGTGTTTCAAATAAAGCTTAGAATGGAACGTTTCGTGAGTAATAAATTAACCATGTTATCGCTCGATTTCGTTGAGTTAATGTCATTGAATTTGACGGATTGTGAAATGGAGTGTTCGAAACTTGTAATTTTATTCAAATTGCTTCACCAGAAATATCATTTTAGTACGAATCGTTGTCGTAAGTAATTAAGACACATTCTGACGAATTTATTGCTTTTAGATGTAGATAGATGGATGGCGGCTTAGATAATGTGATACAAAAGTTACTATTGATGTTTATACATCAAGATATTCGTTTACACTCTCTATCAGGAGTCCGAAGTAATATTTTAGGCACATAACCGCCACACAACACATACTCATCGTATGATCCAAAGCTAAGTAAAGCTTGTACTATAGGTATGATACAATAGACTGGGGGCGATACCAGATCTATAGGCTTAGCATGACCGTGTAGACATAAGTTTTATCTATTTCAACTGTCAGATTTGTCGAAAAAATTAAGACAACTTGAGCTTTTTGTACTGGAGCTGGCTCGGTATGACGTAATTTTCTCGACGAATCTGACAGTTGAAATAGATAACTTTATGTCTACACGGTCATGCTAAGCCAACTGGCCCTGTATAGCATGACCGCGTAGACATAAGTTTTATCTATTTCAACTGTCAGATTTGTCGAGAAAATTACGTCACACCGAGCCATGTCCAGTACAAAAAGCTCGTTTTCCGCCCATAAGGCCTTGGTTGGAGTGCACTCTGCGCTCGCCACTCCTCCGGTAAAGCTGAAAAGGCCAAGTCAAGGCCAACAGCGTGTCCTTTAAAAAAAAAAGCTTAATCAAGTGACGTTATATTCTCGATAAATCTGACAGTTGAAAGAGATAAAACTTTTATCTACACGGTCATGCTAAGACTAATAATAATTAGAAATTATTACCTGTCTCCTATAAGTATTTCTTCCATCTGTTGACCTCATCATCATGATTCTTGTCTCTGGAGTAATGTTCGTCATTTTATCCACAACCCGCAAGCCCGACTTCTCACTCATGTGCACAGACTAAATAAACGTTACCACAGATAACACACGCACTGTAAACCTTATTTGTCGCTAATGAGGTATCATCTTGTGGCGCCAATTTTTAATCTGTAACAAAAGAAAAATGAACACATTTAAATATAGAATTAAACCGTAGCTGTTATTTAAAGTTAATAATATGGAGATTCAGATATGCACTTTCAAAATTCAGTCCTTTAAAGATTTGAACTATAGAATTTGACAATTATATAAAAAGAAAATATGGTAAGTACATAGTAAACTACTACAACATGTACTTTAAATTTTTGGTGTAAAATCATCAACCTGTTGAATTAATAATATTATTTACCTATTTTCAAACCAACAATTTTACATATTTGTTGAAGTTTTTTTAACGAATATAATATTTTGATTCGAATGAGATCATGTTGTGTACAGCAGTTTAAGTTGACAGATCATTTTACCGAACGCAAACAACACTTAGTATTACTTTATAAATACAAAATGAAATGAAGGGTGAAATACAAAGTTACTTATGGTGCTTTATGGAACTCTACATTCTGCTTATCCCAAGAAACACGTAGCTAGTACCTTTTGCTATACTAATGTGGAGCAATTACTCTTAACTTAATATGAATTGTGAATGCAAGCGTTAGATTTTAATTAAAGATTAATAGAGTCTATCATGTAGAATACAGTATAAAACTCTTGGCACGCAAGCAGGTCAAAACGTGCGCAATAAATTTCAACAGTATTAACCTATAGATAAGGCACATTTTTAAACGAAATGTCATCGATGGCGCTAGTTGTCACGACGCATTGTGACTTGGTTTCTGTCACAGAAATTCAATATTTATGTATAAAGAGTAAATTTAAAAATAAATAAAAATGGTATTTTTTTTTTATTTAAATGCCCTTAGTTTTCGTGTTCTCCTCAGCTAGCCCTGTCATTTGATACCCATACTGTGGTAGTGCAGAAAAATAACTATTCCATCATCTTGGATGATCCGCCATATTGAAATTAGAATGACGTCACATAGCTGAGCATGCATTGGCATCCAAAATAACCGTGTATACCAAATTTCAGCTCAATCGGTTAAAGATAACTGATTCAAAATTCAGTTGCAAGATTACACCCGGACATACATACATCAAGTTAATATAAAGCTTGTAAAAAAAGTTAAGTTGCTCGCCCCAATTGCGCATTGAAGGCAGGGCGAAGCATACGGTCCATTCAACTCTCTTAACTACAAGTTCTAGTTTAACTAGCGATGGATTGATTGAAAGTCGTTTTGTTTAGCTTTTACAAGCTATGGAGCATTACGCGATCATTTCCTGGAGATAGTATAGCTCTACTTGAGTTCCATCGTTCAGTGTCTCGTTACTCATTAACGTAACGTAACGTAACGCGTATCTACTACACATTTTTGATTTGTGTTTATAGGTAATTGTTGATAGATAATATTTTACGTAGATTTGTGAGTGTAAAATTGATTATACAAAAAAATCGACTTCAAAAATACTAGGTGCGCTAAAACGCTAGCAATAACCTCCTCCTAATTTCATTTACAGTAAGTGCTAACCTTCCTTGTCACGGCACTAGGTCAGGATAAGGTAGATTCTCACTTGAATTGGCACCTGACATTACATTCACTCATTTGGGGCATGTACTCCAAATGATTATTAATAATTTAATTCATTTAGAGTACCTACTCCAAATGAAATGAATTATGAGGTTATTTCTATTCTATCTTCTTAATGCACTTAGGTTATTGGAGCCAGTTCTAGTTTAAGTTAAATATACTAGTTGTAGTGTAAATAACGTATTGAAATTGTTGAAAGAATGCACTTTATGTATTGTGATTCAAAATGGTTTTTAACAAACCTTCATACCTTCGTGATCTTACAGTATTACAAATTATTTTATAAAGATAATATAGATAAGTAAATTAAGATTACCACATAAGTCCACATTACTTCGAACGGTGCGGAAATGCGTCGATTTTGCAGGAAAACTGTACAAAAATATTTTTTATTTCACGCATTCCTTGGGAATAAGCTAGCTAAACAATTTTTTAACGCGTAGTTTACCCATTTAAATCACCTTGTATATACCTATCTTTAAAACATAGCAAATACGAAGCCCCTATTAAACAACGTTCGTATTATTAGAACTGCACTTATAGATATTTATGTTAAGAATCCGCACAATAAAAACTATTTAGTGACACAGAAAGTGTCTGTGCTCAAAGATGGTGGAGTTTTGACTGAGATGTTGTCCACGCGCGGCGGTAGAGCCTGATCAAAGATCAAAACAATCAATTGTGATCAACCCATTCCCCATCACTGTATCTTTAAGCCACATTACGGCGTCAAAACTCATGTTAGCCAATACCAAAATGAACTGTATTGACATAGACAAAAAGTTAATTCTTCAACGATATTGACAGTGTGAGGGAATTTTGTCGCGTGGCTGCGTGGCTTGTACCACAGAAATTCAATCTTTATATAAATAGACACACGGTTCGTTTTATAGTGGCAAATAATCGGCGCGTGCGTCTCGACGCTCCAGTGTCTCAGGGGCTTATCAAAAGGGAAATAAGAGAGTCTCTGACGTCATACTTTGAATGGCTTCCTTGTGCGTATCCATCTCCTTACATCAACCATATAGGCAGTATTGAAATTATCTATACACATAAATTAATTTGAAGTGTCTGTATGTAATAACAAAAAATGTATGGTAAAAAATCTTTTTAGAAACAAGCTTTTATTTGATTGCCCTTAATTTTCGCGTTCTCCTCAGCAAGCCCTTTCATTTGATACCCATATACTGTGGTAGTGCAGAAAAGATAACTATTCCGCCATCTTAGATGATCCGCCATATTGGAATTAGAATGACGTTACATAGCTAAGCATGTATTGTCAACCAAAATAAGCGTGTATACTTAAAGATAACTGATTTAAAATTCAGTTGCAAGATTCCACCCGGACATACATACGTTGCAAACTAATATAAAGCTTGTAATATTGGGACGATTGGTAAGTAAATCCACATGAATGTTGGAACGCAAGAAATAGAGATGACAGCCAATTTTATCTTTAGTGAGGCAAATCCACAGATTAAAAAAATTAAGATTAAGCAAATCCACAGATTAAACAGAATAAAGGTCCTGTTAATCATAATAAGGATACTATCGATGTTACTCCAAATGAGGGTACAGAAATACAAGTCGGAAATAAATGTTGACACAAGAAACAATTCATCCTGCCATTAATTTGAACGAGAAAACACAAACACGACTTCCTTTGCTCTAACGCGTATTTAACGTCTTCAATAAGCGAGTAATTTCTCCCTTTAAACAATCGTCAATAAACAGATCGTAAGGGTGTTCCACACTGCACCATTGTCGGTCAACTTTGAGTCGGTGACCACCTTTGTTCCCATAAATTTATATAAAAATATCGCCAGACTACACATACTCATCGTAAAGTACCAAACTAAGCAACGCTTGTAGGTACCTTTCAATGTTGTCTCAGTTACATCCAGACCAGCCCCCATACCACCACCTGTCTTGCAGCAATGTTTTTGATATTACTTTCTGTTTTGACAGATAACTCAGTAAAAATTCTGTCAAAAAATTTCAAAACTACTTTAGAAGGTGGTGGTAAGGCCCAAGGGAAATATTGGTACAGAAACCCATTTTGAATATTTTCCGGCATTCTAGAGGACGAAATAATATAGAAACACTTACAATATCAAAATTTCCTTAAAAAAATATCACATATATTTAGGCTACCATCATATTTTTAACCCATTTAAAATGATATTACACAATTTGGTAATGTTTCTTCTTCATTCTTTGTAAATGTCTCCAACAATATTGCCCGTGAACGATTCTAAAGCCACAACAAGTGTTCAATGACTATCAGATTTGTTTAATATCTGACACTGTGTCGGTGTTTTAAAGTCGGTGGTAGCGTGTGTAAGAGCTCTAAGCGCACGCGTCAGAAGCCGGATGAGTGAAACAGATCGCAATCAACGATTCTGACTACATTTGTTAATTTAAACATTTATTTTCAGACTCGAGGTTGATTTGTGATACCAATAGTTCCGTGGAAATAGGTAAATAAGAATATTACGGATGTAGCATCAGTTATGAAGTGATGATAGTCCACACATTTTTGAGCGGCATCATCACAAATCGGGGTTTACATGGTAAAATCTACCCTTCCTATTTTTTAAGTCGGTTAAAATTTAGTCTATGTAACCCAATAAAGATTCAATTAACACCTTATTCATCAAAATCGGATGAATAGTTTAGGCGCTACGGAGGAACATACGTAAATACAAACATACATACATAAACTGCTAAAATCATAACCGTCCCCTTTAGCTTCGCCGTAGGCAGATAAAAATAAACTTCGATTTTATTTGTTTGTACAGATATGTATAGCTGAAGACACAATCTTCTATCAAAGGATATATAATCTGTGTGTTCTAATCATCACCTGTATGTATCATCTAATATATGAGTTCGGAGTTCTGATACAGTTTGGACTGACCAAGAAAAGTTGGCATGACCATAAAGATTGACTATTATTAGTTTCCGTGGGGACGTCCGGTTGTACAAAGCTCATAAACCAGGTCAATGGTGACTGGTGGAAACGTATCGGCAAGGTCTCACTGTTATTTATAGTTTCATGTTAAAAAAATACTAAAACATCAGTAACGTTGATTCTTTTGTACTCAACTATACTTTTTTTTTTAAATATAGAATCAGAAATATTTTTTTTTTCATGTAAACCAATACAAGCACTTATTATAACTTCCCTCGTATTGAGGGAGAATGTGCCCGGTATAATGGCAATAGACTCGCTTGGGACCAAAATACATCGACGAAGTGTGGGCGCACTACAGTGCACCTCTGACTACCCCTTCATGGAATGGAAAGGCGTGATGATGATGTACTTATGAATAGTCAATACTAAAAAATATAATAGTATCTCTATCACCCATTCGGAATACATTTCCTATGGAGAAGAATGGGCAAGCATGCTCGGTTACTCCATTCCGAATTTCCCAAGTGTTCTTTTTGAATGAGTTCTTCCGCACCACGTCCCGAAACGCCTAAACGACCCCAGTAACCCTTTGATCTGTCACATTCAACAAAACTAAATGGACTTTATAATAAAATTCTAATAATTATACAGGGGTTGGTATTTATAAAATGTTTGTGTAAATATCAACAACGTTGCTAACAATATTCCTTGAAAACAATAAAATTTGTTCAGTATTTTTATTTACATAAAATATTCAATAGACTTCAGTTATTCCGCTTTACAGGGTTTATTAGAAGACCGAAAATTTCATTGTTTTTACTATAATTTGTACTAACTAATGCCCTTAGAAGACAAAAAAAAATGTGGCAAATATACAAAGGTCCGTAACTCGGAAACTATGATAGCTACGTAAAATCTGTCTTTACTCGCAATCTACATATCAACTGCCTATGTGCCCAAAGTATAATTTCGGACTTGTAAAACACCCTGTTTAATCAGTTGTGTACCGGGCTATTAAACGGGATATAAATACTAGCTTATAATTAGCTTCAGCGCCGTTAAACAATTACTGGATAGCCCAGCGTTTATGGTTAAAGTATACCGATAAAAAAGCAACAAATATCAGTCTATTAAACTTCGAGCCCTGCACACACTGTAGCGTCAAGCAAGACCCCTTCAGAAAATTTGTTGCCATAACTAAAACGAACTGTATTGTCACATAGAAAAATACTTCAAAATACTTCAACGACTAACAACGAATGTTATTGACTGCACGAGTGAATTTTCAAGCGTGGTCGCTTGCTTCAAAGAAATTCAATGTTTATGTATATTGACGCAGAGTTTGTTTTGGTATTAGCACAAATGTTTACGCGCTCGTCTTGACGCCTCTGTGTGTCCAAAGCTTTAAGCGGCGAGTTAACTACATCGGTAGTAAGGAAACAGATGTACAAGTCCATAATAGGTTTTGAAAAGTTATTGTTATACTATGATTTTTTTTAGTACTGCAATCTATATATTATTATATACTAACTAATATAATAAATGTGAAAGTCTGTACAAATTGATGCGACAAAGGTATCTTCAAGAAACGAGCCTACTCATTCCTTAAAGGCCGGCAACCCACATGCGATGGTGTTGCAAGTGTCCATGGGCGGCGTTGATCACTTACCATCAGGTGATACGTCTGCTCGTTTGCCTCCCTATCTCATAAAAAAAAATAAAAAAAATAGACGGATATTTGTTACTCTTTAACGCAAAAACTACTGAACGGATTTTGATAAAACTTTTTTCAATTATTGTTTATACATCAGATGAACGTATTATATATAGGCTATAATTTATAATGATAACGATATTTAATAATCAAAGCTGCACGAACGAAGTCGCGGTTAGTAGCTAGTATTATTAATGTGAACGTTGGTGAGCATGGATGGATGTTTGTTACTCTTTCATGCAAAAACGAATGAGCGAATTTTGATGAAACTTTACAGTAATATTGTTTGTTTATACATCAAAATAACATATAGACCATACTTCATAACAATATTGAATCACCGAAGTCGGACAAAGTCGCGGGTAGGAATTAGTACTTATATAATTATCCGTGCTATTTTGAATATCGAACGATATCGTGCGCAAGCGCATAGGCCGGTGGATTCACGAAATACTATTCGTGCGTTGACATTGCTGTAAAAATAATACAGAGTATAACGGCTTGCATTTGGCATATGCCGGTGCCAATTCTGTTCCGGTAATAGAGAAATGTAGAGATGTTTTACATTCACTTTGCTAGTTTGACTCTATCGTCTTCCTCTTGGTCTGCTGACGAACTTATGAACTCTTAATATGGTAGAGCACCGAGCTATGGGGCCATGGTAGAGTATAGAGACTCATACAAATGGTTAAACGAATTGACATTTAGCGAATTTTTGTTGTATAGGAGCCTCCGTAAATACCTATTTATTTTATACATCACCTGTGAAAATTTCAACTCTCTAAATATCACGGTTCATGAGATACAGCCTGGTGACAGATGGACGGACGGACAGCGAAGTCTTAGTAATAAGGTTCCCGTTTTACCCTTTGGGTACGGAACCCTAAAAAAACACAAATACATTTTTAGAGTTGCAAGAAGTCTTCTATCGTTTCCTAGTCTAAGAGACAGCTGATTGGTTATATAACCTCGTTCCGTGACGGGTTAAATGCCAAACGATATTTCAAATGCGACGCGAACAAACTGTTAGTTTTAAACGGAACCGTCAAAGTGCATCTAAAATTTATTTTTATACTTAAAACACTTGGAGATTTTTAACGATAGCGCGGTGAGCGTGTCCATTTACATATGTCATACGACATTTATTATTATCGTCTGTCAAGCAACTCATTCTAATAGAGGTGCCTTCCTCACTCAGAGTCGACTCATTTGAAGCACGCATGTTATCAAATAGAACGAGTCGCTCGAATTTCAACATTGAATCGCCTCACGTGGTCACTTCGTCTTAACGTTCTATGTAAAACTTGCTGAGAAAAGTTTTATCGTATCGCGAGTGAGTGAATGAGTAAGCGAACGAAGTGAATAAGCGCGCGAGCGATGCCTCACCTCAAATGAGGTATAAAATGAGGTACAACATCATTGAAATCATGAAAAACTCTATCTCGGTATCACAAAAAAAAACAGCCAAGTGCGAGTCGGATTCGCACACGAAGGGCACCGTACCATTATCTACAAAATAGGCAAAAAACATGTATGTTGTGTGAGAGCACCCTTAAATATTAATTTTATTCTGTTTTTTTTTTAGTATGTGTTGTTATATCGGCAACAGAAAGACATCATCTGTGAAAATTTCAACTGTCTATCACGGTTCATGAGATACAGCCTGGTGACAGACGGACAGACAGACAGACGTACGGACGGCAGAGTCTAGGGTCCCGTTTTACCCTTTGGGTACGGAACCCTAAATACACTTGTCATGTCAATGTTGACGTATCGTCAGCTACAATGGAGTTTTACATAGAACAGTTAAAACACCATGTGTATAAAGTTAATTAAACGAATTTTATTGCACTCGCCACTCCGGGCTGCGTTATAAATGCACGTCGAACACGGAAACGTCGCGGGCGCATCTAATTAAGATCTAACTCGAGATAACTTAATGATTTGATATTAATATCGGTATTCCACTCACGTTGAGAAAAAAAAAATCTTAGCTCGCGTGAGCTGTTGTCGATGTCAATTAATAAGTATCCATGTAACTATTACTATAAAGTACAAAATAGCATGAACGCGGCTTCGCTTTAAAAGCTGATCCCAGATAGGACAAGGTATTAAGTATATGAGAGCATTAACTGCATTGAAATTGACTAAAGATATTTTTACAGTACTAAAACTATTGCTGTCTTGTTTTATACATTACACGTGTGAGAAGGACGACAACAGGCTTAGTTAAGAGCACTATTAATACATAATAATAAAATAAAACAAACAGACGTACATCTAAGTGCTCCTATAAAGGTTAATATTTCTTTTTGAGCTACGGAACCCTAAAAAAGTCTGAGGTGAAGAGCTAAAAAATTGCGTTCTTAAATTTTTTTGCATTTTTTTTAAACTTGAACGTGTTATTAACGAAGTCGGCTCGCGTGGTTATTATGCGTGATATCCAACGGCAAATTACCCATGTATCGACAGGTTACATCTTTATAGAGGCCCCTTATAATATGCGACAAGCAGTTTAAAGTATTTTCACAGTGGTAAGGCTATAGAGTTGCACATTAAATTCACAAATTTCAAATATTCGCACGCTTTTTCAATGAAGTTTCATTGAAAAATTTACTTTTTCAATAATTCGATATAGTTCGAATTGGTATGTGCAAAAAAAACCGGGCAAGTGCGAGTCGGACTCGCGCACAAAGGGTTTCGTACCATTATCTATAAAAACGGCAAAAAAATCACGTTTGTTGTATGGGAGCCCCCTTAAATATTTATTATTCTGTATTTTAGTATTTGTTGTTATAGCGGCAACAGAAATACATCATCTGTGAAAATTTCAACCCTCTAGCTATCACGTTTCATGAGATACAGCCTGGTGACAGACGGACGGACGGACGGACGGACGGACGGACGGACGGACGGACAGCGAAGTCTTAGTAATAGGGTTCCCGTTTTACCCTTTGGGTACGGAACCCTTAAAACAACAAACATATCGAGTTTTAATGATAATTTAAAATATCGTGTCGAATCCGTCCCGTTCCATACAAAAGTCCTTCTATTTTAATCGCCAGTACATTACCGTCTACTGATGATCAGAGGACAATAACCCTGGACACACTGGGGCGTCAAGTCACGTGCGTCAAAATAATTCCTAAAGTCACATCATTTATTTCCTACATGACTAGCGGGGCACCAGGTGGACGGATACAGAGCGAGAGGAAGGCCCAAGAAAAGGACTGTATCAAGGGTGATATGAATGAGATCGGAATGGACGTCAGTATGACAGAAAAGCGAGTGTTTTTCTTCTTGATTTTATTGACGTTATTAATCTTTATCAAGACTTTTTGTCGCCTTCATCACATTTAAAATAAATACTTTATAATCACGCCTGTATATCACCTAAAGCATAAGCAAATGTGCACTGCAGTGCACCCATACTTCACCTATTCCAAAGCTGAACCCCAGGCAAATATTAAAAAATCCATCAAAATGCTGGAAAGCTTTTTGAATCGTCCATACCTTTTCGGGGCCTTACAACTATCGCTTAAAGTACCGTTTTTTTAATAGTAACTGTAAATTATTGACAGATTTTGTACTGAGTTGACTATCGAAAAACAAAAACCGACTTCAAAAACCTAGGTGCACTAAAAAGCTAGAAATAACCTCATAATTCATTACATTTGGAGTCGGTGCCAATTTACATCAGACTATACTAATACACACATGGATTGGCGCGGACTTCAAATATAATGAATTATGAGGTTATTTCTAGCTTTTTAGTGCACCTGGGTTTTTGAAGTCGGTTTTTGTTTTTTGTTAAAAATATTTTTTTTTTAAGTCGGTTTTTGTTTTTGTTAAAAATATTTTTGGAACGAAGTTCCTTACGGCAGGCTTGGAGGGGATAGGAATTTTGCTACGCGACCGAACTGAAAAAAATGTGATAGTAAAACCGTAAGAAAAAGTGCGTGGAATCAAACCGTTAAATGAGACGACTTTAGTTGATAATTTGAATTACGATGGTTTTTTATTTTATTACTTTTTTTATTTTATTACTTATATATTTTGTTGTTTTTTTTTAGGTTTTGCTGTAGTTTTTATTATATATACTAATAATAATACACACATATTAAATACATTGAGTATACTGCCATCTGTGGGACAGTCGTTGAACTATTAAAATACATAGAACTCCGGGTCGTTATGGACCTTTTTTGTTTTGTTTTAAATTAAAATTAGTTTTAAATTTTCTTTTCATTCATTCTACATTAGCCGAAGGAACTTCGTTCCTACCTGGTGTCCCACGACACCATTCAGTTTTTTTTTTCCTCAATTTTTAGTGTCAATAATCGTTGAAAATATGCAAGTATTATCAGCATCATAATATCATCATAACAACCCTAAAAAGGTAAATATTTAAATCTATAAAAAATATATGGTCGAATTGAGAAACATCCTCCTTTTCGGCAGTCGGTAAAAAAGTGAAAGTAATACTATAAATATTATTGATGGGAAGCCCGTGCCCAGCAGTGGGACGTTAAAAGGGCTGTAGTAGAGATAGTAGAGATACTGCAAGACTAGTGGTGAAAAGGTGGCCGCTATAAACTCCGCCGCCATCTACCATTAATCACTTCTCTAAAATTCCAATTCACTCAGTACGTTATGTAATTTAATATAATAACCAGATCTATTTCCAGAATGAAAACAGTATTTCTACATTAGTAAGCAAAGATTAAAGTAATATTGAATGGCATGTAAGTACTGGCGTTTACGCCGTAAACATTATTATATATCAGACAAATCCGTATACGCATTTAAATAGCTTCACTCAAGCTTCCAAGACAGAGCCCTAGGCACACTGGGGCGTCAATACGCACGCGTCAACTTTTTTACGAATACTAGATCAAACTTTATTGAATATATTTTCTTATATTTACGCGAATACTGCACATTGAAATAAAACTATATTTCACTATAAAACTTTATTGAATCCAAAGATATCATCAGAAATTAATAGTAAAAATCTTTTTTTAAACAAGCTTTTATTTAATTGCACTTAGTTTTCGTGTTCTCCTCAGCTAGCCCTTTCATTTGATACCCAGACTGTGGTAGTGCAGGCAAAATAACTATTCCGCCATCTTGGATGATCCGCCATATTGGAATTAGAATGTCGAATTAGAACGTCACATAGCTAAGCATGCATTGTCCATAATGAGCGTGTATACCAATTATCAGCTCGATCGGTTAAAGATAACTGATATAACATTCAGTTGCAAGATTCCACCCGGCATACATACATTGCAAGTTAATATAAAGCTTGTAATAATAATAATTAAATGGCTTGGCTTATTAGCCAAGAGCCTCGACAAACACCTAAAGGGGCTCGCGTTAGGCGGCTGGATCAAGGGACAGATTCAGAAGGCGGTACTTCTGGAGACGGCGCGCATTGTGAGGAAGTTCCTCTCTCTGGAGCCCTAACCACTGGTAACTAGGACCCTGTTCCAGATGCCGGTGGGGAACTGTTTTTTATATTTTTAAATGTATTTTTTATATATATATTTAAAAATGTAATTTATAAGAAAGATAAGAAATAAAGGAGATAATTAAAGATACCTACATTTGTCATTCATGCCACGGCCGTCTAGTCTTATATGACACATAGACCGCTTGACGTGCGTAGACGTCAAAGTCATACACAAAATTAGACGTGAGGAACTGTCAAATTCTACAAAGCTACTGTATTTAAACCATAAAGTATCCAGAGTACCCATAAAGACTCCACTCTTCGTATAGCTCTGCGGCGATTTTTCCGCCTTTCTCACGTACATGTATTATGGGAAAACAACAATGGCGGAGTCAATAATTCTGAAAAAATTACCACAGCGCGGGCTCAAAATGCCATCTCCGTTATAATATCTCCATGATTTAGAACCTAAGAATTTTGTTTTTTTCTCTCATTGTTTGGTGTAGGTGTTATTAAAGAGTATTCTATCTATTCTCTCTTTGATTATTATGACTCGTTGATCGACTAATATAAAACGCTCATTTTTCAACGAAATGTTACTGATAGCTCGAGCGAATTTTTATGTATCTCACAGAAATTCAATCTTTATGCATAGTGACACAGAGTATGTTTTTGTATTGGCGTAACTTTTGACGCGTGCAGACGCACTAGTGTCCGGCTTCACCCTCCAATTTAATTTCCATAAAAGACTTGCTATAAAACAAACAGACAAAGATGGCAGACATAAACATCGTGATATTATTGGTATTACTGTGCAAGAACATATTTTACGAGATCTATCTAGCTCGTAACGAACAGAAGTGGGTAGGAATGTATCAGGCGAGCTTTGTTAACTTTTATGTTCTGTCAATTGAAAGCTAAGCGGGTAATTTACAGGCTGGTTACAATCCCGATAGTAAAGGCCGAGGGAATGATCGCTTTGTTTTCATTGGAAAACTAGCTGTGCCCGCGACTTCACCCGCGAGGACTTTAGGGAGATCACCCGGAAATATGGGTATTATGTTTTTCCCGCGGAACCCTAATGCTTTTTCTAAAATTAAAGTAGCCTAAGTTACGCCTTGGAACGTCAGCTATCTGTCAGTGAAAGTCCCATTGAATTCGGTTCAGCCGTTTAGAAGTTTACCCCAAACAAACAGACAGACAAAAAAAAATTAAATAGCGTTTTCGTTATAGGTATCGTATATACTTTCATACGCATTTGGTAAAAAAGTGTTATTTTGATATTACAAACAGACACTCCAATTTTATTTATTTGTATAGATGTATAGATATTGAGGCTATTTTTTATGCGTTTTCTATTTCAGTTTTATTGGAAGTAACAAATTGCTTTTGTTTTAAGTATATCGACGATCGTTGTGACAAGACAAAATATGAGATACGTCATACTTAATATAATAATAAAAACTTTTTAAAACAAGCTTTTATTGAAATAAAACTATTTTACGGATTTTATCGCGTTTATTTACTATTTTATTTTCCCGACGTTTCGGCTGCTTTACAGCAACGTTGTCGGGCCGCAAACAACAACTAAATATGAGGGTACCCAGTTATTAACTATGACATCAGGACGTCTAACACCTCAGTCCCCCCGTGACCATGGTTGCTGTAAAGCAGCCGAAACGTCGGGAAAATAAAATAGTAAATACACGCGATAAAATCCGTAAAATAGTTTTATTTCAATGTAAAGTATTCGCGTAAATATAAGAAAACAACAAGCTTTTATTTAATTGCCCTTAGTTTCGTGTTCTCCTCAGCAAGCCCTTTCATTTAATACACATACTGTGGTAGTACAGAAAAGAAATGCTATTCCGCTTTCTTGGATGATCCGCCATATTGGAATTAGAATGACGTCACATAGCTAAGCATGCATTGTCATCCAAAATAAGCGTGTATTCAAAATTTCAGCTCAATCGGTTAAAGATAACTGATTTAAAATTCAGTTGCAAGATTCCACCTGGACATAGATGGCAAGGTTATATAAAGCTTGTAATAACGCTCAAGAATTAGTTTTCTTGGTTGAACGCATTAAGTTCTGGAACAGACCGATTTCAAAAAATATTTTTGCGTTGTATAGCCTATTTATGGGGTAAGGTTATAGACTTTATAACATCACGCTACGACACAGTAACCATAGACGCGGGTGAAACCGCGGGCACAGCTAGTGAATTATAAAAGTGAGAGAGCGATTCAGTAATCCGTATTACAGACCAAATTTTTACCAATACCAAAATAAACTGTATTAATACATTCACTGAGCAAATTTTTCAACAACATAGTAGACATGTCGTTGACAAAGTCAGCGAATTTTCACGCTTTGTCACCTAGATTTTACCACAGAAATTCAACCTTTATATATATAGCCACAGAGTACATTTTCAAAATAAACAAGTTCATTCGCTAGCTTCAATCTGTCCGGGGCGTTAGTCTTGTTTTTACGCTCAAGCCAGTCTTGCCGCACTCCATATACGACTAATTAAACTTTCAACAGGTCTCTATACAGGGTGTTTCAGAAGTCCGAAATAATACTTTGGGTAAATATAAGGCAGCTTATATTTGGATGCTTAGTGAAGACAGTTTATACCTAAATATCATAGTTTCTGAGTTACAGACCCTTGAATATTTGTCACAGGTATCGTGTTCTGGTCTTTGGGTACATCCATAACCCTATCCAGCAGTGTAAACTACACCAATGGGAGGCGGCTACCAATATTCACAAAACAGAACATGCAAATTTTACATAGGATTCGAGATATTACGAGTTTTAGAAATTGACGACGAAAAAAAAGTTGGAAAAACATGGTCGAATTTCAATCAAATTTTTATACCATTCAGTTGTATACACGATACCGATGCTAGCGTCCAAGTATTATTTCGGACTTCTGATACACCCTGTATAAAACATACGATCCATTTCTAGTGCAGTGTGGGTCAGTAAGGTACCATTGCCTAGGCAAACAGGTTGATTGTTACAAATATAGAAGGCGTTACAACAATTATCACTCTATTCAATTGTCTCTAGCAGTTGACAGTAATACTACCTACCTATACATGGTGTATCAGAAGTCCGAAATAATATTTTGGGTACACATACGGTTGCTCTTATGTAGATGCTTAGTGTACACCAGGGCTGTCCAAACAACGGATTGTTTTCATGCGGCCCGCGACGCATGGTTTAATCAGAATATGACAAATTTTGGCTTGAAAATGGGATCTATTACTCACTCACTTATTTATGTGAAAGTGCGTATTCAACAATTAACTTTATAATATTCAATTTAAGTATATATCTTCACTGCCAGTTAGGTTATTTCATGCAATGCATCTGGCAACAACGAATGTTGACGTTGAAATCGATATGATTGTTAAAAAAAAAAGTAAAATCAGAACACTATTACTAAGGCTTCGCTGTCCGTCCGTCCGTCCATCCGTCCGTCCGTCCGTCTGTCACCAGGCTGTATCTCATGAACCGTGATAGTTAGAGAGTTGAAATTATCACAGATGATGTATTTCTGTTGCCGCTATAACAACAAATACTAAAAAACTGAATAAAATAAATATTTAAGGGGGCCATCATACAACAAACTTAATTTTTTGCCGTTTTTATAGATAATGGTCCGGAACCCTTCGTGCGCGAGTCCGACTCGCAATTGGCCGGTATTTTTACTTGAAATCCGAAAAAAAAATGTATGTTGCCCTCCAACGATTGTAGTAAAATTAATTGGCCCGCGAAGGTATGTAGTTTGGACAGCCCTGGTGTAAACAATTGAATTACCCAGCGCTCAATTTGTCACAACTGTCACCCTAGCATTCTACAGGATGTGCAGAAATCTTCTTATCATACTACCTAACTAGCTGTGCTAGCGACTTCTCACGCGTGGCCTTTAGGGAGATTACCCGAAAAATGGGTTTTATGTTTAGTTGCCAAAAATGTAAACTTGATAATTTGTAAGTGCCCCCATAGGCCTATGCAGAATAAATGATTTGACTTTGACTGTACTTTCAAATGCATTTGGTAAAAATGTTAAAAGGCACCACCGCCGCATAAAACACGTAAAAGAGAATAAAAGTAGTATTTTATTTTGATATTAAAAACCGGCCAAGTGCGAGTCGGACTAGCGCACGAAGGGTTCCGTACCATTATCTAAACGGAAAAACAATCACGTTTGTTGTATGGGAGCCCCCTTAAATATTTATTTTATTCTGTTTTTTTTTAGTATTTGTTGTTATAGCGGCAACAGAAATACATCATCTGTGAAAGTTTCAACTCTCTAACTATCACGGTTCATGAGATACAGTCTGGTGACAGACGGACGGACGGACGGACAGCGAAGTCTTAGTAATAGTGTTCCCGTTTTGGAACCCTCAAAACATACACTTCAATTTTATTTATTTGTATAGATTTATGAAGATTATGAAACATCCAGTAGACACATGTGGAGTCCTCACGTCTGCGCCGGCGCTGATTGGACTATTGCAATAAGTTACACCTACTAGACACGCTCCTGATTACTGACCTCACGTGTCTCCGCGCACGTGAACAGTACTGCACGTCAATATCGCCCAAAAGTGTCGCTTAGGTAAAATACACTTTAACCCCTCGATATTGTACTGTTCAAGATGTGGTAAAGGGGTCAGGTCATTTTTAGGGTTCCAAAGGGTAAAACGGGAACCCTATTACTGAGACTTCGCTGTCTGTCCGTCCGTCCGTCCGTCCGTCTGTCACCAGGCTGTATCTCATGAACCGTGATAGTTAGACAGTTGAAATTTTCACAGATGATGTATTTCTATTGCCGCTATAACAACAAATACTAAAAAACAGAATAAAATAAATATTTAAGGGGGCTCCCATGCAACCAACGTGTTTTTTTGCCGTTTTTAGGGTTCCGTACCCAAAGGGTAAAACGGGAACCCTATTACTAAGACTTCGCTGTCCGTCCGTCCGTCCGTCTGTCACCAGGCTGTATCTCATGAACCGTGATAGTTAGACAGTTGAAATTTTCACAGATGATGTATTTCTATTGCCGCTATAACAAGAAATACTAAAAACAGAATAAAATAAATATTTAAGGGGGCTCCGATACAACAAACGTGATTTTTTTGCCGTTTTAATAGATAATGGTACGGAACCCTTCGTGCGCGAGTCCGACTCGCACTTGGCCAGTTTTTTTAATTTTTGTTTTTAAACTTGTAGACATTGAAAATGAAAGTCTTAGTTACTCGTCCTCAATTGCATAAATCTTCAAATAAAAACTCCTTTCACTAAACAGTAGCAAAGTCAAATACAGCCTACCGCCATCACACTTGATATTCGTATTGCATAGAAAGTCCTCGCATTGAAATGATAGTTTAAACGCCGGATACACGCGTATTTACTGTTCTAGTACTACATTATTTGCCTTATTGGCAGAGAAAACTGAGATCGAACAACTTTCTTCCTGGGAATTGGATGTAGATAAAACAGTAGTTGACTAAATGTCTATCTATTTACATAGTCGTAATATTGAATGCTGTGGAAAAAAAAGAAACCGTCCAAGTGCGAGTCGGACTCGCGCACGAAGGGTTCCGTACCATTCTCTATAAAAACGGCAAAAAAATCACGTTTGTTGTATGAGAGCCCCTTAAATATTTATTTTATTCTGTTTTTAGTATTTGTTTTTATAGCGGCAACATAAATAAATCATCTGTGAAAATTTCAAGTCTCTAGCTATCACGGTTCATGAGATACAGCCTGGTGACCGACGGACGGACCGACGGACGAACGGACGGACAGCGAAGTCTCAGTAATAGGGTTTCCGTTTTAGCCTTTGGGTACGGAACCCTAAAAAAAAAATGGCTACGTGCGAGTCGGACCCGCCACGCCGAGGGTTCCGAACCAATTTGTAGGTATGAAACAAGAAAATATTTTCATTGTGATGTTCAGAGAATAGCCGTGGTCATATGCCACTTTTCTCTAACGCTTATGCTCGCTTATGGCATTATTTTCTTTTTTCATATGCTCCTACGGATATCATTACAAGCTGTGCTTATTATCATTGCGTGCGGCTGTTTGAATGTATTACTTTGTTTACAACTCCAAGGACATAAGTAATTGATATTGATTTAGACTTGATACTACAAGGGTTCCTTTTGAGGTAGTGAACCCTAAAAAGTGTTGTTAGATTATAATAATATCACAATATTTATATTTAATCAAAATTGTATATAAAATATCGTTATATTTATTTTGTTATGTTACTGTTTTTTGTTCCACCATTTTAATATTATATTTTTAAAGCAAACTGCACGCTTACAACTATTATTTCGTATACGCAATGTTTTGTTATGTGTCTTATGCAGTATATTTTTTTACAAGCTTTATATTAACTTGCAATGTATGTCCGGGTGGAATCTTGCAACTGAATTTTGAATCAGTTATCTTTAACCGATTGAGCTGAAATTTGGTATCCACGCATATTTTTGATGACAACGCACGCTTAGCTTTGTGACGTCATTCTAATTCCAATATGGCGGATCATCCAAGATGGCGGAATAGTTATTTTTTCTGCACTACCACAGTACGGGTATCAAATGAAAGGGCTTGCTGAGGAGACCACGAAAACTAAGGGCAATTAAATAAAAGCTTGTTTTTAAAAAGTTTTTTTACAATTTATTTAACCTTTAATTTAGTACATGTATATCTGTCAATACATAAAGTTATATTACAATAACAAAAGTATTAAGAGAGATGATTTACCCAGTGGTGCTTATTGGACGCTTTAACTTTTTGATGGTGTATGGTGCTGGTACCATTATGTCAGGTCTCATGTGACTCACCCTTAGCTGCCTTTAGACCGCAACATGAACACATAACATAATTGACACCAAAACATGATACCTTAGTACCTTAGTTCGCAATGTATCGAGTATCAACAGATAAGGTCTATTTTTGTTTCCTTTTTGATAATGTTCAGACGACTGAATGTATTAATATCATGTCCAGTTTGCTTTTAAAACGTTTAAAACGTACGTGTGTACATTATATTGGATGAATGGTGTGTCTAAAATTGCCACTATGAGCAATTCTGTTTAAACGAATTCATATCCAGATCCAGAATAATAATGATGTCGATTAGCTAAAAACATACGGGTCGAATTGAGAACCTCCTCCTTTTTGAAGTCGGTTAAAAATATTGCCGTCTCGGTCATTCATTACAGCTGTTAGAAGGACGATAATACCTATTCAGTTTAGTGTAGTTTCGTCTTGTGCTAACAGAATGGACATCATAACCAAATATCCAAAGATTTTATATGATAAAGATATCAAATATCTATCTCTGCTTATGAAATGAAACTGCGCGGGAATCTTACAAATCTGTTAAAAAAACAGGAAATGAACTCGTTAAAGAGGAATTGCTCAGTGGCCATTTCACACTGGCTAAATCTAAATTTGGATAATTTCGCCTCCACATAGGTTTCTTTCGCAATTTGCAATGCGCGTCATAAGTCATGGACGTGTTAAAAAATCGATTTCGTCATATTGTTACGTTGGCATCCAAAATTGGTAGTAAATGGTAGAAATTCAATCAGTCGTTAAATATAAATAATAATAAAACGTACCAGGTGTTTCGAACAATAAATATACTAGTAAGACCCTGCGTCCACAGGCGCGTTAAAACACGAACTACCATTTGCTTGCACGTGCAAAAACGAAGTTTATTAACACACTGAAGAAGCACATTTTTAGGGTTCCGTACCCAAAGGGTAAAACGGGAACCCTATTACTGAGACTTCGCTGTCCGTCCGTCCGTCTGTCACCAGGCTGTATCTCATGAACCGTGATAGTTAGAGAGTTGAAATTTTCGCAGATAATGTATTTCTGTTGCCGCTATAACAACGATAATGGTACGGAACCCTTCGTGTGCGAGTCCGACTCGCAATTGGCCGGTTTTCAAAGAAATGTCTTCTATGTGCAAGCGAATTATGATGTGTGCTCCTTTGTCTATAGAAATTAAATCTTTATTTCTATTGCGACAGGGTATATTTTTGAAAAATATCAAACGAATTCGCTCGCCCAAGTGAATGTAGGGCGTAAGCGTTGTTCTGATTTCCCTTTTATTTTCTTTATAGTATGTTATAAATCTGAAATTTACGATTGTATACGTAGTTAGGTAGGTACTTTATAGATTCACGTGTCACGTTCGAAGTTATGTAAATATTTATATATTGGTGGTAGCCTCGCGGGCAAGAACGCCCGCCTTGAACGTAAAGGGTGCAAGTTCAAATCCCAGGCCCGCATCTCTGAGATAATTTTCATGTGCGAATGTCATTTTCAACAATGATTACCACTTGCTGAACGGTGAAGGAAAACATCGTGAGGAAACCTGCACGTCTATAGAAAGGCGTGTGAAGTTCACCAACACAGCGTGGTGGAGTATGGCCCAAATCTCCCTTGTATTGAGGGGGAATGTGCCCGGTATAATGGCAATAGGCTCGTCCCCTATTACATTGGGACCAAAATTTATCGGCGAACTGATGGCGCACTACAGTACACCTCTGCCTACCCCTGCGGGGAATACAGGCGTGATGATGATGATGTATGTATTATATATTAGTAATCATTGTATAGATGTATAGATATCCAGGAAAGTCGCTCCTTTTACATGTTCTGGAAGGTTGTTGTATAATTGTGCTCCCCCGTAAGTGTTTTTTTTTTCCCTTAATTTGTTCTAATACTAGGCAGTACAAGGTGATTTGCTCGCCGCGATACGACTTAACTGTCAAAAGCTGACAGTAATAATATAAACATTGCTGCAAGACAAGTGCTCTTTTTTAATCTTCAGATGAAAGGGAGTTTGAATGTATCGAATTTTAAGAAAAAACTGAACACGACAAAAATGTTATTAAAAGTTATGATTTCACATTTTCGTTGGGAATATACTAGATAACTTATATTTTAGGGTTGGTATATCAATTTTGAATCATATTGTATAATCAAACTTCGGTTTCGTAAGGCTTCCTTGATACCAGAAGTGTGAAACCGCGAATTCTTGGCGAGCAATCGCGATGTGCTCGCGGCCGCAACCGCAACCTATCGAGAGAGGCATCGGGTTCCTTACGGTAACAGCCGATTGGCTGGTTTCACTTGGCTTTGAGTCCTACGCTCACTGAGGTGTCACCAAAAGTCGCCCGGAAAACTTTTTGCCAAAACCAAAATGATTTCCGTGACTATACATAAAGATTAAAAGCGAGATGAATGGTAGATTAATGTTAATTCTTTTTTTAAAATCAAGCTTTTATTTAATTGCCTTTAGTTTACGTGTTTTCCTCAGGAAGCCCTTTCATTTGATACCCATACTGTGGTAGTGCAGAAACAAAAAACTATTCCGCCATCTTGGATGATCCGCCATATTGAAATTAGAATGCCGTCACATAGCTAAGCATGCATTGTCATCTAAAATAAGCGTGTATACCAAATTTCAGCTCAATCGGTTAAAGATAACTGATTTAAAATTCAGTTGCAAGATTCCACCCGGATATACATACGTTGCAAGTTAATATAAAGCTTGTAAAAAGACGTACTGACTCGAAATAATGGGAAAAGCTTGGGCAGATAATCATGATACATATAAAGATTGAGTCACTATGGTGTAAGCCTCGCTCGACACATCAAAATAAGCTCGCGCTGTGTTTGTCATTTCGTTGACATATTTTATCAGTCAAAAGTCAAAATTTAACATATTCTATGAGTCAATACAGTCCGATACCATTTTTTTTTATAGCCTAGTGTATGTCCCACTGCTGGGCAAAGGACTTCCCCTTTCGTCTCCGATACCAATATTCGCAGAAAATCTGACGCGCGCGGTTTGACGCCGCAGTGTGCGGGGGGCTTTAGGGTTACGTATGTCGTGTGACTATTAAAATATCTATTCTAGTCAGTTCATGAAATTTACAGTAGTATGCAATTTCAAACCCCGGCTCGCAACTCTGGGTTTATGTGCGAATCTAATTTTCATCCGAGATTATCACTTGCCATGAAACGGTGAAGGAAAACATCGTGAGGAAACCTGCTCGTCTGAGGGAACTTGTCTAGTTCTCGATAGATGTGTGAAGTCTGCCAACCCGCACTGGGCCAGCGTGGTGGACTATGGCCTAAATCCCGCTCGCATTGAGGCGAGGCCCGTGCCCAGTAGTGGGACGTTTAAAGGGCTGTAGTTAGTTTTTAAGTTCTTAACTTTGTAACTTCAGTGTCAATGAACTGCAACTTTTTATTACTAAGCGGTTTCCGTAAAGGTAACAAATGCTAACCCATTATAGAAACATGTTAATTGTGGCTTTAAAAACAGTTATTATTTATAGCTTACTGTAAATAAAAACGTTCCATAATCGTATAAGACTATTAACTATATAGAACTTTAATTCTTTAGTTACAGCTCTTGTAAAGGGTTCCATGCAAAATGCTCAAATGAAAGTTCTGTCAAAATCAAGTTCAGCACGTCGGGAGTTTACTCAAAACAAAAAGAAATTTTTTTTTACAAGCTTTATATTAGCTTGCAACGTATGTATGTCCGGGTGGAATCTTGCAACTGAATTTTAAACCAGTTATCTTCAACCGATTGAGCGGAAATTTGGTATACACGCTTACATTGGATGACAATGCATGCTTAGCTATATGACGTCATTCTAATTTCAATATGGCGGATCAACCAAGATGGCGGAATAGTTATTTTTTCTGCACTATCACAGTATGGGTATCAAATGAAAGGCCTTGCTGAGAAGAACACGTAAATTAGGAGCAATTAAATTAATGCTTGTTTTTAAAAGTTTTTTTATCATTAAGATTTTAAATTATGTTTTAGAAATAATTAGTGTATATACTTACATAGTATGCCTTTAGTAAAAAGCTAAAAAAAATAAGATTACTTCAAATTTACTTATTTGTACCGAATCTACCTTTTGATCAGATTTTCATGAAACCAATAATATTTCCTGTGTTTATTTACCTTTGAAACGTGATACGTAAATATTACTGAAAATCACATCATAATGAACTGATACGGAAAAAACGTATTTTATTAGCACCAATAATTCCTATGGTCAATATTAAAGACATGTTTAGTGTGCCACTAATCACATTAACACGTACAGTCAAATTATACAATCACGTTATACCTATAAATACCCGGGCACACTGAGGAGTCGAGATTTCTGCCAGTACGAAAATGAACTGTATTCACTGATAAATAAAGTTTATTCTTCAACGAAATGACATTGATAGTGGATTCTGATGTTGGGGTGTGGCTTTTAGTACAAAATTAATCTTTATTTATATTGGAACAGGGTTTTTTTTGTATTGACAAACATTCTGACTAGTCTATACGTGTGGTTAGAAAACCCGAAACAGATTTCGGAACTAATATTTACAGATGAAATAATTGCTATAGTAACTATAGTATAGTTTTATGATCACGATTGCGGGAGTACCTAATTACAATATTGAATTCAATGCTAAGCGAGCTCACTTGAGTTTTTTGGAAAATATACCCTTGTCAAATATATATAAAGATCGAATTTATGTGGCAAACGCCCCGCGAATACGCGGCACAATTCAGTCGCAAAATTTACCTTCGAAATAGTGCTTCATCTCTGAGTTAATACAGTTCATTTTAATATTGGCAGACAATTGTAGAAAAAATGTATGGGAGCATCTACAGGAGTAGTTGGGATACCTGTAATCCAACTGCTGGTTGAAGGCTTTCGTCCTAATTTCCATTACATCCGTTCGTGTTTATTCAATAATTATCAGGCTTTATCGTGTCAATAAAGCCTAAGACTGGGAGCACATGTCAGAATTTAATCGAGAGTCATACTACGCTGTTTATTTAAAATGTAGAGCCATGCAAAAATAGCACAGAAATAATAACAGAAGTTCCAGTGCAAACAAAACGAGTTCACAGCACATTCGCAGCACAAATTTAGTGAAACGCTTTCGTCGAATCATCGCATCTATTATGTTATTTGCATCAATACAAGGAACAGAAAACTATGCAGTGAAAGGCAGTAATCTAAGTTGGGACGAAAGCGCGTGTCATGTTCTCTTGACAGTACAATCAAATTAAATTACTGTTTTGTAATAAGATGTATTTAAATTAATTCACGAAATAACAATATGATTGATTGTCATAAATCATATTCAACGTTGATTGTCTAAAATATAATTAGATATTTGAAGATAATTGAAAGACAAGTATGTAATACAGCCTACAGCTTCGTGATTAATTGTTTTAGCTCCTTTTAGTATTGAATGAAATAAATAATTGTTTCTTGCTGTTAATTAACCGAGATGGGTACACGAGTTCATTTATGACCGATTCAATATAAAAAAATACAAAAAACAAACCTGAAAACCGAGGTGCACTAAAAAGCTAGAAGTAACCTCAAAATTTATTACATTTAGAGTAGATGCCAATTTACCTTGACGCGACACTACGTCATGACTAGCTAGATACACACTTGAAATGGCAACAACTTTAAATGAAAAAAAAACGATATTTCTTTTTTTTTTTTTATTGCACCTAGGTTGTCGATGTCCGTTTTTATTTCTATGTAATTTTATTTATGATTTTTTGTGTAAATAACGTTTAGAAACCACACCTCATTTCAGCTCTAAAAAGGAAATATTTTAAGCAAAAAAAAAACAGATTATTTTCTCCAACTTAGTCAAGTTATTTAATGGACATTCATTATAGCCCGTTTGAACTTCTGCAACACAACTTTATTATAAGCCAATCATTAAAATGATTCCCCGAAGCATTTGCCCGGCTTCGTCTGGTGTTTTTGTGTGAAATCACTGCACTGAAGGCAATTAGGGCGATAATTATACTTTGTTTTGTAACTAATATGATGGAGAGTATGCGAGGGGAACTTTGATATACCAGTTTTGAGAATCAAGATATTTTTCACCTTGTCAGACATGAGTTGGTTGTTGATGCAATTTTGGTGTGTTTTAAGAAAATAAAGAATATAATATAAAGTAGTTTGTTGACTGCATTCCCCTCTCGGTATGACTAAAGGCCGAGACGCATATTCTGTCTAATCCGTACATTTGTCTTACTAAAGATAAAATTGCCTATCTTCTTTATTTTTGCGTTCCAACATAACAGCAGCTGTTCTAGCTGACAGAGCAAACGTCCTAATATGATGACAACTGCGAAAAAAATCTTCTGAGATCAACATCATCTCTATTCGAGATATGTCGATACAAAACGTCAAATTGGTCGTATTTTCTCGAAGAGGGATGATGTCGAACGTGCGAGAATTGGGTCCCTGGTGGGCAATTTTCGCGTGATTGACATTATTGTTACAAAACGATAAAATACGACCAATTTTGTCGATTTGTTTTGACATAATAAGATTATGTGGATTGCCTATAAATCGATAAATGGTTATCCATTAAACTTCTAACTTGTACTACGTTTCGCTAATCTCTATCAAAATTCGCTCGCATTCTCGATGGCATTTCGTTAAAAAACCCGGCCAAGTGCGAGTCGGACTCGCGCAAGAAAGGGTTCCGTACCATTATCTATAAAAACGGCAAAAAAAAACACGATTGTTGTATGGGAGCCCCCTAAAATATTTATTTTATTCTGTTTTATAGTAGTTTTTGTATTTCTGTTGCCGCTGAATATTTCAACTGTCTAACTATCACGGTTCAATAGATACAGCCTGGTGACAGGCGGAAGGACGGACGGACAGCGGGTTGCATTGCGGGTTGGGTACGGACCCCTAAAAATGTGCTTCTTTTACGAGTTAATGCAGTTCGTTTTAGTGTTGGCACAAAACTAAGACGCACCTACGGTTCTACAGTGACGCTTAAAGACAGACGTCACGGTACGGCTAGGAGGGGGTAGCTGATAAACTATGTTAAGTACTATTTGCTAACTGTGCCGTCATTATCGGTGTGATGTAACAGTAAATATATCGATATCTTATCGCGGGAGTATCGAACTCTGTAAACGAAGAGTAACTACCAGGTAACTACTGCTAGTGACTCTCTAATATCGATCTTCTTCTTGGTCGATGTACTCTTGGCATAGCAGTCGTGGTCATGTGCAATCGACGACAGATTTGATGGTCCTCCTCCACCGATCCCGAACCGATGTCTGGCGAACGCATTCATTAAGAGGGGTCTTAGTCAGCGCTTTAATTTGGTCAGTCCATCGCATGGGGCTACGTCCGCGAGGTCTGTTACCATTGACCCTGCCCTGGACAACAAGTCTTTCCATGGCATCTGCTGGTCGCCGTGACACATGGCCAAAGTATCGGAGGATCTTGAGCTGTACTGTGGATGATAGTCTCTCTTTTATTTGTAACTCGTTTAGAATCGATACATTGGTGCGCCGCTGCGTCCAAGAAATGCGGAGCATTCTCCTCCAGCACCACATTTCCAATGCCCATATATTATATACGTACGCATATATACGTTAGTAAATAAATAAATTATCACTTGCTGTATAGAGATGGTATCTTTGGGAAGCCTGCACGTCTTTAGAATGACGTGTCAAGTTTGTAAATCCGCACTGGGTATAGCTCAAATAGCCGCGAGTTGATAGTCAATAATAAATACATATTTCATTTCATATTAATTGACTACTTACTTGCGAGGACAAGTCCAACCATTTTCCTCTTAATGACTTATCATCTACTCTCCCATAGTAGGTTGAAGGCATCTTAACAAAACAATTATTAGTATAACCATCTGTGGTTTAGAATAATCCCTTCATTGTAAATGGGAGTAGACGCACCTTACTGTACTAGCTTCCTAAGCGTAAAGACTATATTTGTATTTAATATCAGACTGCCGTGAGTATAATTCTTCTCTAGTATTTTGCCAAAGGTGCTGTCTGCTCTCAAGGCGTTGGTGCTCCTGAGAATGTATTACTCGCAATTATCATTTTGAGAAGAGTAACCATTGAGTTTCTTACCGGCTCTTCTCAGTGGAAGCAGCATTCCGAACTGGTGGTAGAATCTGACAATTGTAAGTGCTTTTTGGCCTACACGAATAAAAAAAAATCAATGTGAATATGCCCGGTATAGAGGCAATAGTTTCCCTATCATATCAGTACCAAAATACACTTCTAAAAATGGGTGCACTGCATTGCACCTCTGCCTATCGCACCTGGGAACACGAGCGTGATATGTATTTATTGATTTACATCTTTGAGCGTTCCAAATGGACGTATTTGAATGATCAAATACATCCATTTCAAACAAAACCTTTTGCAGAAAGTATTGATACAAGCCGGGAACAATTTTGAGAATGGTGTACTATTGTGTACCCAAGTGTTGGAGCACACTGTTTCAAGCCATTTGTTAGAGATAAAAGCTCTGTGAGCAAATAGAGACAGGCAAACATCTCGCTGTCCACATCTGTTGGCGACAGTACATTAAACTTGAAGACCTGATAACAATCTCTACCAATTCACATCGTGATAATAGACATCCATTACAATATCTATGCACACATCTATACAAATAAATAATTTTTCATTTTTGTCTGTCTGTTCGTCTGTGTATCGATTTTAATGAGGTAAACTTCCAAACTGCCAGATCGATTTTGACGGGACTTTCACTGGCAGATAGCTGATGTTATAAGGAGTAAGTAAGGCCACTTTAAATTTGGGAAAATAATCAGGGTTTCGAAATTCCGTACGAATGTACCTTTAAGCACAGAAATTGAGACTTAATTCATATTAAAATAGAATACATTTTCAAATATATTCTCGTTTATTATTTCGCTGCAAGTAATGTAGAGCGGTGATTTGTATATTTGTAATATCACATGACTTTCTCTATCCTATAATGTAACACATGTCCAAAACTATCACTATCTGTCTTCTCCGTCTTGTGTTATCTACGAATGAGTACCTATAACAGATAACATAATGTTTGTCAACTCCCCATGACACCTGCATACTACAGGATGTATCATAAGTCCGAAATAATACTTTAACCTTTGCATTAGTATCCTAAATAAAACTTAATATGTTGTGTTACTAATTTCAGAGCGTTGATTTACTAACGTATTATTATTTAAAGCAGCTGTAAAGGCAACACACTGGAGCTATATCTACCTATGTATCTGAAGTACGTTTTGGCGATTTAAAAAACCGGCCAAGTGCGAGTCGGACTCGCGCACGAAGGGTTCCGTACCATTATCTATAAAAACGGCAAAAAAACACGTTTGTTGTATGGGAGGCCACTTTAATATTTATTTCATTATGTTTTTTTAGTATTTGTTGTTATAGCGGCAACAGAAATACATCATAAGTGAAAATTTTAACTCTCTAACTATCACGGTTCATGAGATACAGCCTGGTGACAGACGGACGGACGGACGGACGGACGGACAGCGAAGTCTTAGTAATAGGGTTCCCGTTTTACCCTTTGTGTACGGAACCCTAAAAATGATTAGTTCATTGAGTTTCTTGCCAGATTTCCTCAGTCTTGCTGTCCGATTCCTAAAAACCCGTTAAGTGACAATACCTAATTTCGAGTTACAAGCAAAAATGCGATAATTGATCTCACAAGAAATTATGAAAACATACTATTTGTTTCCATTTATCTCAATAACTATAAATGTTGGAACAATTATACTAAGACTGGCTTATAGATAGAACGTTTCGTTTTCCGACTATTAAGAATCTATTTATGTGAGTAGGTATACCTACCCAATTTTAAGATACATGCAAACATGCACGCGTAACGATAATTGTCCATCTCTTTCTTCAGTCGTGCCGCAGAAAGTGTTTTTAGGGTTCCGTACCCAAAGGGTAAAACGGACAGCGAAGTCTCAGTAATAGGGTTCCCGAACCCTATTACTGAGACTTCGCTGTCCGTCCGTCCATCCGTCTGTCACCAGGCTGTATCTCATGAACCGTGATAGTTAGAGAGGGAAATTTTCACAGATGATGTATTTCTGTTGCCGCTATAACAACAAATACTAAAAAACAGAATAAAATAAATATTTAAGGGGGCTCCCATACAACAAACGTGTTTTTTTGCTCTTTTTATAGATAATGGTACGGAACCCTTCGTGCGAGAGTTCGACTCGCACTTGGCCGGTTTTTTTTAATTGTGAAGGCATAGAGATTGTCTCCACTTAACTTGATAACTATAAAAGTTAGAAAAATAAAACCAAGTCTGAACGATGGAAAAATGTTTGGCTTTCATGTAGTATTCATATCTCTAATTAGCCAAGATGTCACTTAACGGCCTTTTAGACAGCAGCAGTTGAGGTCGCTTTATTGTTATTTTTAACCGACTTCAAAAAGGAGGAGGTTCTCAATTCGATGGGTATTTTTTTTTATGTATGTACACCGTAATCGGTGTACATACATAAAAACTCGCAGCGTAATCGCTGCGAGTTATGATCCGATTCACGTGTTTCTTTGTTTGATGCGGAATAGATGCCATTTGGTCCCATAAAAAAATCAATGTTTGATATCTTGAATCAGTGATATAATTCTGTCCATGTGTGTCTCCATGCGTTGGGTCACGTATACGGATACATACAGATCGATTGCGAAACGTTTTCTATTTTACGAATAGCTATTAAACTCGCATGTCGAAACCATGGTTTCCGTGTCCAAATTCCATTGATATAGGTTACGTGGTTTAAAATACCCAATTTGAACCATCCCTCTCATAATGTATTCGTCATTTTAGATTTTTTAACGGCAGAAATTTTATGAAGAAAAATACATATGGGTCGGATTGAGAATCTCCTCCTTTTTGAAGTTGGTTTAAAATAGATTTGCGTTTACGCAACTTTACAGGTTCATTTAAACGGCTGATTCATACTTGGTATTATTATTCTGAATCTGCTAAACATTTAGAAATAAATTCGTATTAAGGAAATTGGTGAAAAGGCAGTGGTAGCCCAGTGGTCAAACGCACGCTTTGCAATCAAAGTGCGCAGTTTCAAACCCCGGCTCGCACCTCTGGGTTTCATGTGCGAATCTCATTTTCATCCGAGATTATCACTTGCTAAGAAACGGTGAAGGAAAACATCGTGAGGAAACCTGCACGTCTATAGAAAGGCGTGTGAAGTTCACCAACCCGCACCGGGCCAGCGTGGTGGACTATGGCCTGAATCCCCCTCGCATTGAGGGGAGGCCCGTGCCCAGCAGTGGGACGTTAAAAAGGGCTGTAGTAAAGAAATTGCTCGAAGTGGCACTTCGTTAGTTATTCAAAACGTTTCCATATTAACACAATAGGTATTTTAAAAACATAACATAATCCTTTTAGGGAAGAATAATTAACCACGGAGTTTCTTGGCTATTCTTCTCCAAAGGAAATACATTACGAATGGGTGGTAGAGTTCTATATTTTTTTTTATCGTATTTTACGATTCATAGGAGTAATTCACATAGAATAAAAATAAATCTGATTCTACACGTGATTCTTTTAACGGAATTCTCAACGTGTATCTAGTTACTATGAATTTGTATGAGAAATAAACAAGGACATCGATTTTGGTCTCACATAAATTCCCGACTGTCGTATATATTGTAATGTAAGGATAATCTAGGTAATAAATATAATTTCAAAGGCTTATAATAAACGATAACTTAAATGTCGATTCACGGAAATGTCGTTGCATTCAGCACCAATATATAATTGCTCGATAAAATAAATCGAGTATTATCGCTAGAATACTACTACTACTACAGCCCTTTTAACGTCCCACTGCTGGGCACGGGGCTCCCCTCAATGCGAAGGGGATTCGGGCCATAGTCCACCACGCTGGCCCAGTGCGGGTTGGCAGACTTCACATATCTATCGAAAACTAGTCAAGTTCCCTTAGACGTGCAGGTTTCCTCACGATGTTTTCCTTCATCGTTTCATAGCAAGTGATAATCTCGGATGAAAATGTGATTCACACATAAATCCCAGAGTTGCGAGCCGGGGTTTGAACCTGCACACTTTGATTGCAAGAAGTGCGTTCGATCACTCGGCTACCACTGCTACTTATCGCTAGAATATTATTACTTAATTTAATTACTTACATAATTCGTTTCTATTTATCGGTGTAAGGTAAATTTTTGGTGCAAAAATCAGCAAACATACCTGCAACAAAAAAAAATCTATGAGGATGTTGATTCTTCACAACTATTTGAAATGAAAAATTATATTGTAATAACATTACTCTACAAAAGAGTAATAAAGAGAAATAAAATTGATTTAATGTACCTACATAAAGTAAAAAAAAAAACTTTTAAAATCAAAGAAAAATATGTATTTCGCGTGTTTTCAAAAACCATTTTTATCAGTGTTTTACTTACTAATTGAAAGAAGACCTTAACACGAATTCGTGTGGTTTACTTTGAAAACCTTGAAACATTAATGTTTTTACATGTCACCAAACAAGTTTCACTTATTCGCGATTTCTAACACACACAAAAACACAAGATTTGCTAACCAAACACTACTTTTTGTTAATGGCCGAGTTTCACTATCTTTTGTAAACAAACAAACGTACAGACTCCTTTGTTATATTTGTATGAAATATTTTGGACTAACCATCACTCGCAGATAAGGTAATAATCACATTGGTGACTATTCTGTTATCACAAGACTAAACTGAACTAAATTAAACTAAGCGTATTGTCGTCCTTCTTACGGCCGTAATGTATGAGCAATAAGACATCATTTTTAGCGCTATCAAATATAGTTTTTGAACCATAATAATCAATATTTATATTATTAAGCTGAATTACTAATTGAGAATAATAGAAAAACTATTCTTTATAGGTTATTTTGTTAGTAAGCCGAATTACTTGTGTAAACTGAAGATACTGGCTGTTAATTATTATTACAAGCTTTATATTAACTTGTAATGTATGTATGTCCGGGTGGAATCTTGCAACTGAATTTTAAATTAGTTATCTTTAACCAAAATAAAATACATCGGCGAAGTGTGGGTGCACCTCTGCCTACCCCTTCGGGGAATACAGGCGTGATGATGTATTATTATTATTATTATTTATCTTTAACCGATGGAGTTGAAATTTGACATACACGCTTATTTTGGATGACAATGCGTGCTTAGCTATGTGACGTCATTGTAATTCCAATATGGCGGATCGTCCAAGATGGCGGAATAGTTATTTTTTCTGCACTACCACAGTATGGGTATCAAATGAAAGGGCTTGCTAGGAGAACACAAAAACTAAGGGCAATTATTTAAAACTTGTTTTTTAAAAGTTTTTTTTACCATGATTTTTTTGTTTTTATGAGAAAGTCTAGGATGACGCTCTCCCCTTTTGTTATGTTCTATTCTATTCTCAGCTAGTCGCTTGCTTGTATATACTCTAAAAAATCCATATACTGATTTCCCTTTTTCATTAATAATCCAACAAATTTACGCATTAATTAAATATTCAGATTCTTTTACGGTTCAAAATCTTGTATAAGTTTATATCGTTTATAAAAAATATTATTATAAATTATAGCAGTGGTAGCCGAGTGGTCGAACGCACGCTTTGCAAATCATAGTGTGCAGGTTCAAACCCCGGCTCGCACCTCTGGGATTTATGTGCGAATATCATTTTCATCCGGGATTATCACTTGCTATGAAACGGTGAAGGAAAACATCGGAAACCTGCACGTCTGAGGGAACTTGACTAGTTCTTGATAGATGTGTGAAGTCTGCCAACCCGCACTGGGCCAGCGTGGTGGACTATGGCCTGAAATCCCCCTCGCAGGGGAGGCCCATGCCCAGCAGTGGGACGTTAAAAGGGCTGTAGTAGTAGTTTATATAAATTTATTTAATATTATAACAATAACAGAAAAGATATCTGCTTTTTTGTATTTTTATATGTATATTAAAATGAAATCTTCAAAATAAATGGAAAATAAAGAAACAATATTGAAAAAATAAAAATCAAATTCTTAGAAAATTGTAGTCCCTCACCAACAGCCGAATCTTTATATCAGTATTATTATAAAATCTTAATTAAGATAATCAACTATCAACACTAGCAATTTTTAATCAAGAACAGTAGATATTATAAACAGTCAATTCAGCAAATCCAATCCATAAACCCATCGCGAATAATAAAGATATCAGAAATCATGCGAAACATTATCGTTATCAAAGCAAAGAGGCGATGACAGGTGCTTCTATGTTTTATGAATGTTGTTCGACGTTTATGATGTCTGATAAAAGCGCGTGAATGAACGCTATTTTTGGTATTGCTTCACGTGGGAATGTAGCTGCATATTTAAAACAAAACTAAAACTGCGTTCAAGGCCTATTCACCTGTTTTAATATAACTTAGATGAATTAAAAAACCGGCCAAGTGCGAGTCGGACTCGCGCACGAAGGATTCCGTACCGTTATGTATAAAAACGGCAAAAAAATCATGTCTGTTGTAAGTGGGGCACTTAATATTTTTTTGTTTTAATTTAATTATTTATTTTTAAAGTGAATAATATAACTCAATATTCTGCGAATATTTTAAGCGTCTACCTGTTGCCGTTATCAATATCGATCAAAAACGAGCAAAAAAAAACACTTTGTTGTATGGGAGCCCCATTAAATATTTATTTTATTCTGTTATTAGGGTTCCGTACCCAAAGGGTAAAACGGGAACCCTATTACTGAGACTTCGCTGTCTGTCCGTCCGTCCGTCTGTCACCAGGCTGTATCTCATGAACCGTGATAGTTAGAGAGTTGAAATTTTCACAGATGATGTATCTCTGTTGCCGCTATAACAAAAAATACTAAAAAATCGAATAAAATCAATATTTAAGGGGGCTTCCATACAATAAACGTGATTGTTTTGCCGTTTAGATAATGGTACGGAACTTTTCGTGTGCGAGTCTGACTCGCACTTGGCCGGTTTTTTAGTATGTGTTGTTATAGCGGCAACAGAAATACATCATCTGTGAAAATTTCAACTGTCTCTGTCTAACTATCACGGTTCATGAGATACAGCCTGGTGACAGACGGACGGACAGCGGAGTCTTAGTACCTAATAGGGTCCCGATTTACCCCTTATTCAAATCTGTGTTTGTTTACTAAAATCGTTTTAATTTTTTTTTTATTAATATTGAAACAATACTTCTAAGGAGGTAATAGTCGGCGACGGAGTGCACTAAAGAAACAAGAAATGAATTAGAATTATGCGTTCCAATTTCAATTTGACGAAAATTATTATTATACCCACTTGAAATGTTTATTTAATAATATAATAAAATCGAATGCATTGACGTCACCGGGACTGCATCGTCTACGTAAACCAATAAATATCTGTACCTACTATTAAAACACGGGGTCGAATGCGCTTACCGTTACATGATTACTCTCATATCGGCGGCCGATGTTCGATGGAAGGCACTTGAGAATGTGTGTGTTCATTGTAATATGAAATTAACACTAACATTGTAGTATGACTTTTCTTGCTACGAATTACAATATCATAATAAACCGGCCAAGTGCGAGTCGGACTCGCGCACGAAGGGTTCCGTACCGTTATCTAAACGGCAAAACAATCACGTTTATTGTATGGAAGCCCCCTTAAATATTGATTTTATTCGGTTTTTTAGTATTTTTTATCATAGCGGCAACAGAGATACATCATCTGTAAAATCATCATCAAAATAAAATAGTAAATAAACGCGATAAAATCCGTAAAATAGTTTAATTTCAATGTATAGTATTCGCGTAAATATAAGAAATAAAATAAATACAGGTATTTTTAACGTTTATCAAGTACGTATTTTCAAGCGTTTTAACGTAATCACATTGTATTTGTTAAATTACGGGTACTATTAACATAGATAGGTATATTATTATGATTATCTATATTCATTATATAGTATTTAAGTATACAAAATTTTATAATATTATTGGCTTTCATCATAATTTTGTTCGTTAATGTAAGTATTTTACCATAGTATTATTCTTATTCTTTTTTTCTCGACTCCTTTTCTCTGTTTGCATTCGCGACTTTTTTTTATTTCTTGAACCCACTTTGTTTGATTTTTTCTCTCTCTCTACATTACTCTAAGGTTGGCTGGTAGAAAATGCCTGAGGCATTAAGCTTACCTTGTACATTTTTTACTTCTGTATAATTGTGCAAAAATAAATAAATAAATTAATTAAATTAAATTGACTACTTACGTTATGTGCATTTTAACAACAAATTGTTACGTAAAAAAGGTTCGGCACTTTTAATCTTCTCGTATAACAATGGAAACACGCACAGTGTCAAGTGTCAGCAACAAGGGCCGCTTTCTTTGGAGCATAGACTACATTATACCAGAACATAACCGAATAATTTTAAACCCTATCACTGAGAGTTAAGATTAATATTGATGTGAACAGGATGTGGTATAGACACCTTTGATTTTAAACCACTCGAAAATACGTTCAACTTTAGTACGATTGTTGTTATGTTATTTTGTTGTTTGTTATGATCGCATCGATGCTTTTGGGCGTTTGTATTAGACAACACACCATGATCCCAAACAAAGCAACGCTTATACTGTAAGCTTACAATAGACTGGGGGTAATTCCAGTTACATCCAGACTAGTGCAAAGTGCGAAAAGGTAATTTGAGAAATTTGCCGTTGTCGGGATTCCAATCCGCAATCGTCCGGTACAGTGAGCTGAGTGGTCGACGCTCACACTACTAAACCAAGCCGACTTTTCGTTTATATTACATTTTTCCTTATTTTTTACCTAATTTTCATGTGACATCGCGAAAAATATTGAAAGAATGATAAAACATTGCTATCTTAAATGATTTACATACTGAATTCTTTGTTAGATAAGAATGTTTGAAAAATAGTTATCTAACGATGTACTAAATATAACATTGTAATGAAAACTATTCTTGAAAAAATTAAGCCATGTTTCATCATTGATTTGCGGCAAAAAATTATACGGAATCATAGAGCCAAGACTAAATAAAAAAAACTAGCCAAGTGCGAGTCAGACTCGCGCACGAAGGGTTCCGTACCATTATCTATAAAAACAGCAAAAAAATCACGTTTGTTGTATGGGAGCCCCCTTAAATAATTATCCAATTAAGTTTTTTAGTATTTGTTGTTATAGCGGCAACAGAAATACATCATCTGTGAAAATTTCAACTCTATAACTATCAGGGTACATGAGATACAGCCTGGTAACAGACGGACGGACGGACGGACAGCAAAGTCTCAGTAATAGGGTTCCCGCTTTACCCTTTGGGTAAGGAACCCTAATAATATTTTCGACTAGCTGTCTAGTCTTCGTCTCACCTAGGATTTAGGAGCCCCAATTACAGCGAAAAAGTGAGTGTTATTTTAAAGTAGAGTAAAGTAGCCTAGTACACTAAACTTCTAGTAACATCAGCTATCTGTCAATGAAAGTCCGTCAAAATCGGTTTGGCCGTTTCGGAGTTTAACTTAAACAAACAGACAACACATTTTAAAATTGCCTTTTTTGGGCGATATATACTTGTTTGGAATCAGCGAATTTTTCTGCGTTGAATGAGTGTACTCTCCTGTAAAGTTAAGAAAATGTCGCTTAAACCTTTCACCCCTCAATATTCATTTAATAAAAGGCTGTTATTTTGTCATTACAAATAGACTTAATTTTTATTTATTTCCGTCTGAGTATCCGTTCTATAGTCACTATAACTTCTATTGTAATAATTTTGGGAAATATTTTTTATTTATTTTGTAAACACATGAGATAATTCAATTCAAAAAAATAATTCGTTCACGCAAGTGGGTGCAGGGAACGTATTATGATCCGTTTCATAGCGAATGCCTTTTAGCAAAGATCCGTGTTTTAAATGTTTTAAGTGCATTTTAATAGTAACAACAAGCTTGTATATATGTGGCATAATCTGTACAGTATCAACTCATATAACTGTAGTTAACGAGTGGTCGACATACAATTAGCGACACGACAGAACTACTGGCATTTAAACTCTAAGTACACAGTTAAGCGCCGAGTCTGGCACCCGTAAATAGTTGACTTTATTTGGAAATGTACTTTGTAATAATATATACATAAAGATTGAAGTTCAGAAAGGGGGGGTCCCCTTTCCACTCCTTAGGGGGTTAGTATTGATGTTTGTAAACAATCCGTATTAAAAAGAAACTAATAATCAACCTATATGAAAACTCCTTAAAAGCCGTATACAACTACATCATCCACGTAAATAATGATCATAATAAACATAAAAATGTTCATAAAATGAAAACTGCTTGGCCGTACAATTTTAAATATTTACGGGACCAAATGGCATCTATTCCGCGTCAAACAAAAAAAAAACACGTAAATCGGATCATAACTCGCGGCGTAATCGGTGTACATACATAAAAAAAAAAAGAACAATGAAGAGCCGCGGGCAAAAATGTACTTACCAAATAATAACAATAATTTCCAGGTATGTGTACCTACTTTACACGAGTACCTAATAGTTTTAAGCGCTTTTTGTTCTTAACAAATGAAGGTTAACGACCTAATCCGTTGCTTCTTTTTAACTATTTTTTGCCACAGAATATAATTATCTTTTGTAACTGTGTTCCCGGTATTTTAATTTACTGTGTTTTGTTTTTTTCCTCGTAAATTATTCGGAAATATTTTGTTACTTTCGCGATAAATGTTCTTTATCAGATTACGAATAAGTAGACAAGAATGAAATATATTGCGATGCAGATATTTATGGTGCTAGTACTACATATTTAAATGACATGTTTTACATATTGTTTTCTTATATTTACGCGAATACTATACATTGAAATAAAACTATTTTACGGATTAACGTCGGGAAAATAAAATAGTAAATAAACGCGATAAAATTCGTAAAATAGTTTTATTTCAATGACATGTTTTAATTAGAAATTAAAAAAAAACTTGACAGGTGTCAAGGGACACCCGGATAGAACGAATTTCTTTTTGAAATTGCAAAAATTGTACATATACATACACATACACACACGACGAAATCGAAATCGAAATCAGAATCGGAATCGGAATCGGAAAGTTTTTCGTGCGTATAGGCGCGTCTGTTGTCGCACGCGCAACTCGTACAAGCGTTGACGCGCTTATAAGCGTGTGTCGCGCGAGCCACGATGTTTGTCACGATCGTACGACTCAAAAACAGATTTATTCTCATGCACCGAAAACGCATTTTTGACGTCAGCTAGGCGTTACATCGAGACGTTGACTACTGGTAGCAGTATTAAATAAGTACCTTTATAAATAAGTACATTAAGAAATTATTTATACTCATATTCAAATCTCATTAAGTTTTATTATATACATTGCATGTTATATTGTATTTAAGAAATAAATAAATGCGTGTAATAAATAAATAAACAAATATATGCGTGTTATATTGTATTTAATAAATAAATAAATTGTTTCTTCGTCGAAATCCATATACGCCCGTTTACGCGTTCGACATCTTAAAGCGCGTGTGTAAGCGCGTATGCCGACGTACGGTAACTGCCCAAGCCGAGGTCGTGCCCTCTGTAGCGCCCTTGAGCACTAGCACTACTAAGCCACCCCTTTTCCGCCCTTAAAGCCTTGGTTGGAGTGCACTCTACGCTCGCCACTCCTCCGGTAAAGCTGAAAAGGCCAGCTCAAGGCCAACAGCTTAAGTCCTTAAAAAAAAAAAGCGTATGCCAAAACGACCATAAACGCGCAACAATCGCTAGTCGGAAAGCGCTCTAAATACTTTCACTGACTTTCCCGGCCATATATCTTTTCGATCGTCATAATAATTAACGACAGCAATCACTCACAGTAATTGAATCAAAATATGCTGACCATTCGTTCAAATTAATGATTATTGTGTGCTTCTTACTACTGACGACGGTCCGATCTTTAATTGAAACGCGATTTCTCAAGTCGCAGCGGTAATAACCCAGACAATCAATCAATTAACTTGTTACAATAACAACCTATTAATTAGGTAATAAAGTTTTTGTAATTTTATTACCTATACGTTTATATATTTTTAATGTTTAAGTACAAATCCTACTTATCCTATCCTATTTATTTATAAATGTGAAACTTTCTGAGGATGGATGGATAGATGGATCTTTGTTACTCTTTCACGCAAAAACTACTGAACGCATTTTGATGAAACTTTACAGTATTATTGTTTATACATCAGAATAACATTTAAGTTCTAATTTATAACCATATTGAATAATCGAAGTCTGCGCGGTACAAAGTCGAATAGAAGCCAGTTAATAATAGTACTATGATTAGTAGAATTTATTTAATGAATTTGTATACGTATTTCTCGGAATAAAAGAAAAATATACAGCCACCGGCGCTCATAAGTCGTCAGGCAGGTCGACCACAAATCAACCGCGATGTGATAGCTAGCAAAGCCATTGTTTATACACCACTCATTGCGCACGCGCCGTAAATCAGTACGGACTTAAAGGGAACTGGAAGGGAATTTATAGAAAGTTATGGTCCATTTACAATGGCGTTATTGAACACTTAAGTGCTTAAAATTCCATTCCATAGGTGGTCTGTGGTTATGATATGCTTGACATTTTTGCAAATTTTTTGACAGGAGTGGTCTATTGGTTCCAGTCGGCTGTCTAGACCGGAAGGTTGCGTCTTCGATTCTAGCCAGCGGCAATATTTTTTTTCAATACTGATTACCATTTGCTGAACGGTGAAAGCAAACATCGTAAGGAAAACTGTACTTTTTTTTTGAATGGACTACGCTGTTGGCCGTGACGTGGCCTTTACAGCTTTACCGGAGGAGTGGCGAGCGCAGAGTGCACTCCAACCAACGCCTTAAGGGCGGAAAAGGGTGGCAACTAGCTCAAGGGCGCCACAGAGGGAACGACCTTGGCTTGGACAGTTACCGTGAGGGGAGAGATAGTGACTGTGCTCGTAGGTGCACAGATGCACCTACGAACGGAAGAAGAGGTTCCTCGACCTCGCCGGCTAGATCGGTGTCTGTTTGGAAATCTACAAGTCTATCTATAGAAAAGCGTGTAATTGGTCTTAGTCTGGATGCAACTGTCACCTATAGTACAAGTGTTGCTTATTTTGGGATCATACGATGAGTATGTGTTGTCTGGCGATACAATAAAGTGTTACACATTGCTATTCATCTCGTTAGTTCCTCTTAAGTCCTCTAAACCAGCAACAGACCATATGCCTAGTTAATCTGGTCTGTGAACCCAGCTAAGTTGCTAAGAATGGATTTACCAGCTAAAAGCCCCGCGCATACTAAGGCATCAAAACTCATGTTTGTCAATACCAAAATGAACTGTATTTACTAGGAGAAAAAGTTAAATTTTCAACAAAGATATTACGCGATAGCGCGAAGTCATTTCGACGCGTGGATTTTACCGAAAAAAATCTATCTTTGAGACACAGATCGTTTTGATATTGGTCAAGAAAATGTCGCACGCTTTTTGACGTACCTGTGTGCACAGGGTTTATACAGAACTTTTTTAATTGGGTCTCCCAGATACAGGTTGTTTGGTAGACCATGAGTCAACTCTCAATCAATACACATTAGAAGGCCGATGAGAATTGTTACTTTTTTAAAGCCGTAAACAAAATCATGGTTACCTACAGTTGGATATCACCCAAAAACAATAGATAAAATACTCTTTGAACGTGGATAGGTCAATGACAGGATTTATAAATAATTATCTAAACAAAAACCTTGCAGTCAATATATAGTAGTCCTTGTGTAGCAGTAATAAGAATGTTATATTTTTGTTTGTTATTTATTTCATTTTTATTTCTCTCTCTCTCTCTCTCTTTGGTGTACTATAAAAAGAACTCTATCTATCTCTATCTATCTAATAAGTTTTGTGAGAAATTTAAATAAAGTCTTCAGCATAAAATATAATTAAAATGGCTATAAAAAGCCTGCAACCTTTCATTATGTACAGTTTGTGAGATCATTTTATATGGACTGAATATCGATAAGTTTTTTTTGCACGTACAAAATTAAAAAAAATAACTCATTTCTATGCTTGTAAAATGAGGCATGGTTAGTTAGGTCGCTTGTACCTTCTGCTAAGTTAATCTTTTGATCAAAGTTTAAGAGTAATGGGAGCTGAATTTTTCAACACTTAAAAAATAATTCTAACTTAATACGTCGGATATCTTATGAAAAACGATATTAAAATATTTCTCATCTCATATATTCCTTTATAAGATAGGGAACCAATATTTTACGGGTCAGTATACCCATTTTCAGTCACATTGGTATTTTGTCACAAAAGTAACGAGCATAATCATTCCTTTAAGGCCTTAAAGGTAACGCACTTGCGATGCCCCTGGTGTTGCAGGTGTCCATGGGCGGCGTTGATCACTTACCATCAGGTGAAACGTCTGTTCGTTTGCCTAGGGAGGCAAACGAGCAGACGTTTTTTTCTTATGAGATAGGGATCTCATAAGAAATAAACGAGTTATTATATCTAGAGGGAGCTTTTCCTAACATTTGACAGTTTTAGACGTTCAATTTTGTGAGTGACTTTGACATCTATGCACCTCAGAATGGCCATGGTATCAATGTGACCCATTTCGACGTGGTTTTGTCACATCAAGGTATCTGTGGTAGCCGAGTGGCCGAACGCACGCCTTGCAAATCAAAGTGTGCAGATTCAAACCCCGGCTCGCACCTCTGGGTTTATGTGCGAATCTCATTTTCATCCGAGATTACCACTTGCTTTGAAACGGTGAAGGAAAACATCGTGAGGAAACCTGCACGTCTATAGATAGGCGTGCGAAGTTCACCAACCCGCACTGGGCCAGCGTGGTGGACTATAGGCCAAAAATCTCCCTCGTATTGAGAGAGAATGTGCCCGGTATAATGGCAATAGGCTCGCCTCCTTAACATTGGGACCAAAAATGCATCGGCGAAGTGTGGGCGCACTGCAGTGCACCTCTGCCTACCCCTTCGGGGAATACAGGCGTGATGATGTATTTATATATTAGGTATCTGTATTTTTTTAAATCATTGAAGTAAACATCATTACCGGTAGCGTAGCCCTTCCAGGAGTATAACACATTGCCTGTGTCATAGAAAGCTTGGTAACCGCGTGGGAATACTGGTTATTAGTTGCCGACGTAACCTTGTTGCCGCCCGCGCAAGTTAGTTTAACCATTTAGCGTTTTAAAAAAAACATGCAAATTGAACGAAAGATGCGATCTGCGTATTACCATCACCTCGTCAGCAGTGTTGTTTTAATATTATTTTGATTTTATAAATTAAAGTTGTTACTATTATAATAATGCTTTAAGTTGATGGTATTTCTCTAAGCGGATTTTTGACGCAGTCTAAAAATAACTTCTAATACATCATCACGCCTGTATTCCCCGAAGGCGTAGGCAGAGGTGCACTGTAGTGCGCCCACACTTCGCCGATGTATTTTGGTCCCAATATAATAGGGGGCGAGCCTATTGACCTTATACCGGGCACATTCCCCCTCAATACGAGGGAGATTTGGGGCATAGTCCACCACGCTGATACAGTGCGGGTTGGTGAACTTCACACGCCTTTCTATAGACGTGCAGGTTTCCTCATGATGTGTTCCTTCACCGTTCAGGAAGTGGTAATCATTGTTGAAAATGACATTCGCACATGAAAATTATCTCAGAAGTGCGGGCCCTGGATTTGAACTTGCACCCCATACGTTAAAGGCGAGCGTTCTTGCCCACGAGGCTACCACAACCAAAACTTCTTTGACTGTAAATTTAAATATCTTTCCTTCTAAGTATACTCTGACTGAATCATTATGTAATTTCAAGATAGTTCGGTACTTAGTATTTTTTAACTTGTACCGGTAATCCGTTTTTACGTTCCTAAATCCTTATTGGAAAAAAGCAACCATGGAGTTTCTTGCCCATTCTTCTCCATAGGAATTGCATTCCGAATGGGTGGTAGAGATACTATTAATACTATTTATTTTTTACTGACGATTCATAAGTGCCTGTATTGGTTTACATGAATAAAAAAATTCTGATTCTGATTCTGATTCTGATTCTGATTCTGATTCTAAGGAAACGCCATACTGTTCTAGGATAAAGATTAATGTAGTATTCACCAGGGACATAATCTACCACCATGCAGGGTTTCATTGAAATCTAATCAGTGGTTATCAAGAGATGCGTACACAAGGAAAAAGACAAGAAATTCAAAACACTGTCAAATGTTTTCTCCTATTTACTTCCTACAGCGAAGCCAAAATGAAGGGTAACCATTTTAGCAGTCTATGTATGTATGTTTGCTTGTATTTACGTATGTTCCTCTGGTGTGCGCCAGTAGTGTTTTAGTACAAAAAAGAACTGAGCCGTCGCGGAACGCCTGGCAGATGTGAAACATAAAACATAAACGTCGTAGCGGCGAGAGAGCCGAAGTCAGCCGGTGGGTGGAGTCTAAGTGAGAAGCCACGATCTGCTCAAATTATGGGATCACGGCATCGCGTCATCAACAGTCGCTGTCACTCGCCAAGCGCACCATTAGCTGTTTCATATCAAAAGTTAATAGACGCGAGCTATGAACTGTTTGCATCTATTCATCCCTTTTTAATAAATAAGGTGTCAATCGAATCGTTATTATGGCCCGGGTAACATAAGGTACATTTTAAAGGTTTTTAACAATAGGAGGAGTCGATTTTACCTTGTAAACCCCGATTTCATTTTATTTTTAGTTCCGTAGTCGGGTAACAGTTATTTTTAACTTTTATAATATTTCTAAAGTACAGACACGCGCAATTTATATTTTTATTATATCTGCAAATAATAAAGTAGGAATAAATAAAGACTATTATACACATTTAACTCACCTATACTGTAGAAGTCTAGGTTACCAATATCTAGACAATAAATCCAGCCGGCAAGTAACCCGATCCGCGTGACATTCATTGAATTTGCAATTGCGACATGTACGCCCAATAACGCCTTAACACACTCAGGCGAACGAGTTCACGTGTATTATTTATGAAAATGCACTTTATTTTTTTATTTAAACTATTTTTTTTTCTGGACTAAACCCGCCACCCATTCCCCCCACTGTTAATCCTGTAAAGCTGGTTTTAGTCTTACGCCGACGGCACGCGCACCGTCAGCGCTGATGGGTCAATTTGTATGTAGTTAGGCTGATTTTAGGCTGATTTTAGTCTTACGCTGACGGTCGGCGCGTAGCTTGTCAGCGCTGACGGTGCGCGTGCCGTCGGCGGACTAAAACCAGCCGTATCGTTCGGCCGTCAGCGCTGAGCGGTCAGCGCGACTCAAAAACGCTACCTGTAACTACATACAAATTGACCCATCAGCGCTGACGGTGCGCGTGCCGTCGGCGGACTAAAACCAGCCATATCTTTCGGCCGTCAGCGCTGAGCGGTCAGCGCGATTCAAAAACGTTACCTGTAAGGGTGGTTTTAGTCTTTTCTTTATTTGTATAGATTTGATGTCTGTGGTAAAAGCCACGTGACCATGCGTCTAAGTTCGCTGGTATGACCGATGACATTTTGTAGAAATATGAGCTTTGTCTATAAGTTAATAAAGTTGATGTTGGTATTGGCAAGAAAATAGTCACGTGTGTTTTATCGCACCTACATGTACAGGCCTCAAATACACCGATAGCTGAAGTATTTTAATCACCGTAGCGAGGTATTTAATTTGATGTATAGGTATTTGCATTAGATCCGCTTTGTTGTTAGACTATGTGTGGTTGTGGCGCGGCAGCGCGTCTACCAAGTCCACCAAAAAAGGGACACTTTTTAATTCGATGTCATTTAGTAGTATTTTTTCAAAGTCAAAGTAATTTATATAGTGATTTATTTTTACAATCTTTATATAAACTTGCAAAGTATGTATGTCCGGGTGGAATCTTGCAACTGAATTTTAAATCAGTTATCTTTAACCGATTAAGCTGAAATTTGGTATACACGCTTCTTTTGGATTACAATGCACGCTTAGCTGTGTGACGTCATTCTAATTTCAATATGGCGGATCATCCAAGATGGCGGAATTTTTATCTGCAATATCACAGTATGGGTATCAAATGATAAGGCTTGCTGAGGAGAGCACGAAAACTGAGGACAATTAAATAAAAGCTTGTTTTTAAAAAGTTTTTTTTTTTGTTATTCGTTATAAAAATATAACCACCAATATGTAGATAGTAGGTATATATAGGTGGGTCATCTCAAATTAGTATGTTGAATCAAACTACAGTATAAAAGCCTCGGGATTGCACATTATTGCTAATGCTAAATTCGGCTCCTCCGGTAAAGCTGTAAAGGCCACCTCACGACCAACAGATTAGTACGTACACTAAAAAAAAAACTACCAGAAAAAACTTATTCTTCAACGTATTGCCATTGAGAGCGCGAGCGAATTTTGAAGCGAATGGCATCTACCACAGAAATTCAATCTTTATGTATATTAGCTCAGGGCTCGTTTTGGTATTGAAAAACATTTCGACACACGTCTCTTGCCATCCTAGTATGATGAACATTTTAATTTGGTCGGATTATAAAAGCCGCCAACTTCTGGCCGCTAACTTCACGTCAGTGTATGCTCGGTGTCCGTTTTACGGATGGCAACGGAATTCAAAATACTGAATTTATATTTGTATTCGGAACTAAATCTCGTAATTTTTTCCTCAAAATCTTCTAAGAAACAACAGGTATTCTAGGTATAGTACATAACATACTTAGTACATAGAACTTAGTTACATAATTTTGACATATCAACAGTATCTATCTATCAGCCAGGGACGTCCACTGCTGGACATATCAACAGTATGCCAAGCATTTATTTGTCGGAACGGAACCCTAAAAAAATAAGGAGGTGTCTATCAAATATACATAAGTTCAGAGAATAAGGAAAAGGTATCGAAACTCGATATTTGGTTCTAGGAAATGCACAGTTGGATTACCTTGAACCAACCTGCGCGCGGATTGTAACGGTCAATATGTTATGATATAATTTCCTGTTGTTTTTATCATCATCTATTCAAATATCGGAAGAAATCTAAGATTTATTTAGACGACAGCTGCCCCCTTAGCATAACCGCATAGACATAAATTTTACAAGCTTTATATTAGCTTGCAACGTAGATGTGATGTATGTATGTCCAGGTGGAATCTTGCCACTGAATTTTAAATCAGTTGTCTTTAACCGATTGACCTGAAATTTGGTATACACGCTTATTTTGGATGACAATGTATGCTTAGCTATGTGACGTCATTCCAATTCCAATATGGCGGATCATCCAAGATGATGGAATAGTTATTTTTTCTGCACTACCACAGTATGGGTACCAACTAAAGGGCTTGCTGAGGAGAACACCAAAACTAAGCTTATAATTGAAAAGTTTGTTGTAACATTAATTTTTAAACTATTTATTTGTTTTCTTTTGAGAAGCTTATGTCCTCCCACATTGCCACTAGGATCCATGCTGGTATTACATCAATCTGTGACTCATTTGTTGTCTATCAAACGTCATGCAACGGTTGAACAACAGTTCAAAATAGACTCCGGCCGTGCCAGATGACCGATTTAAAACGTTATTTAAATGCGTTGTGTAATTCGCATCCAAACTAATAGTTACAAATTATACCAATGTTTCGATTATCTGGAAAAAGAAAACTATTGTAAATTGAAAGACTTGTTTCGCCATATTAACTTTTATTACCTCTCGCTTACTCTAATTACAATATACTTAAACTATCTCTTTCACGCTATCTGTCATTCCTCATCTATCTACTCTTTCACTCTCATGTACTAGTCTATTGTCATCTCTTTCACGCTTACGTTCCATTTAGATATTTTAATTACACTTTTTATATTTTTAACATAACTTTCGTTCCATACCTTACATGCCCTTTGAAATTTACAATTTTGTATTCTTACTTGACTAAATTTAAATTTCACACTTCCTTACATGTTCCTTACTACTAATATATTCTATTTGACAATTGAAAAACAAAAAGAACTTATTTTTAAACAAAAACTTATTTGTAACTAATAAAAGAAAATGAGAAAACTAACTGAACTTTTACTTATCCTTACTTCAAATCAAATCTAAAGAAGTTATATTTAACTTCTTACAATGTTATCTATTATGAGAAAAAATTAATTTTTGTACGATATAGGTATTTTAGTAGTTCTACCCCTACTTGTTGTATATTGTTTTGATTCAGCTTGGATTTCTTCCTTCTCCTCCTCTTCATGGTCATCATTTGAATAATCCTGTGAATAGGTCTCGTCCTGGTCATCATAGTCGTCATATATATTGTTATCATCAGTTATCTGAAAATCTGGAAAAGCTGAAATAGAATGTAAGTCCGGGGGTTTTGCCATAAGTTTCAGGAACTGAACGTGTACAATCTTCTTGACCGACGGTTTCTGTACATCTTGAATCTCATAGCAAACTGAACCAATTTTTCTTTTTATCTGGTATGGTCCCTTGAATCTTGGAGTCAATTTATTGTCTGAAGGTTTATACCATTCATATAGAACATAATCACCTTCCTTAAATTCATGTTCAATTCTTCTTAAATCAAATCTGTTTTTGTTATATATGTGTACGTTGTTTATTCTAGTTAATGCTGTTTCCCTGGCTTCTGACAAAAAATCTAACTGATTAAATCGATTCATATCTTCCATTACTGTTCCAAAATGTATTTCACTTGGTGGAATTCTTGGTTCAAATCCAAACATTAAATAAAATGGTGAATATCCAGTTGTTTTTTGTTTGGATGTATTTATTGCTAATACTGCTTTTGGAAGCAATTTGTCCCACTCATTTGAATTATTCATTGCAAATTTTGTCAATGTTGATACAATTGTGGCATTGGCACGTTCAACTAAACCATTGCTCTGTGGTGTATATGGGGTTGTGGGCAAATGTTCGATTCCATACTTAGCAAAAAAATTTTGAGTTGCTTGACTTGTAAAACAAGGTGCACTATCTGTAATATATGTAAGTGGTGGTCCATATACATAAATAATATCATTTTCTATAGTATCAATAACACTATGTGCTGAAAGTGAATAAGTCGGTTTTGCAAAAATATATCTCGTAGCATGATCTATATGAACAAATATGTATGTATTTCCTGACTGCGTCTCTGGTAGTGCAACAATATGGTCTGATGAAATGACTTGCATTGGTGTTTCTGGTACCGGTCTTTGGCCCATTTTACCATATGCTAATTTTGTACGTCTGTTTGTTTTTGCACACACAATACATGCTGCCACATATTCCTTCACATCTTTATTCATTGTTTTCCACCAATACTTGCTTTTAATTTTGTGTACTGTAGTGCTGAAATCTAAATGTCCATTTTCATCATGTGCAATTTTAATTACATTTTCTCTATGACTCTGTGGAACTACAATTTTCTTTTGGTTATATATGTCGTTATTATTTATATGCAACAAAATTCCTTCTGAAAGCTCAAATGAATTATTTATTTGTTTCAAATGTTGTGTTACTGGTTCCTTAGACAATTTTTTTAATATTTGCTGAATAAATGGATCTTTCTTTTGTGCTAATTTCATTTTTTCTGTGTTGCTACTGACAACCAACATGCAAACTTCATTTAATGGATATCGAGATAAATGGTCTGCAATTACATTTTCTTTACCTGGTCTATGTATCGGTGTAAAATCAAATGGTGCCAAATCAACAACATATCTGGCAAACTTTCTATTTATTTTTGCTTTGTCAATTATATAAGCGGTTGAATAGCTGTCTGTTATCAATGTAAATTTTCTTCCAAGTAAATAAATTCGAAATTTACTTACAATAGCCCAATGTACTGCTGTAACTTCAAGTTCATTAATGTGATACCTTGTTTCTGCGTCTTTTAAACATCTACTGGCATATTCAATAACTTTTCTTTCGCCCTCTTGAATTTGTAATAAACATGCTCCCATGCCTTGGTGACTACTGTCCGTTTCCACTATTGTTTCCGCATCCTGCTGAAAGTTTGTTAATACTGGTGCTGTAATAAGTAATTTTTTTAACATTTCAAATGACTCCTGTTGTTCCTCTGAGAGAATGATTTTTTTCTTCATAGATTCATGTTTTTGTAGCTCATTGTTATCTTTTTTATTTTTCTTTAATGCATCTTGTAATGGTTTTGCAATATTAGCATAGTTCTTTATGTACTTTCTAAATGCACCTGTAAACCCTAAAAATGAACGTATCTCTGTCAATGTTGACAATGTTTTATACTGTTCAACAGCTGCTGTTCGTTTTGGATCTGTTCTTTCTTGTTTATAACCAACCAACTTCCCAAATAAAGGTATTTCATTTTCTATGAATATACATTTTTCTTTATTTAATTTTAATTTTTTTTCTCTTGTCAATTCAAAAACTTTTCTTAATATCGCTATAAATTCTTCAATTTTGTTCTCCCCTCCTGTTATATCATCAAAATATGCCCGTACTCCATCATTATATAGACTTCCATACGTTGATTTTATAACCTTGGACATAATTGATGGACCTCCGACTAGTCCAAACATTACTCTCATGAATTCAACGTGATAATCTTGTGTTACCACAGCAGTTTTGAAAATATCGTCCTCTTTTACACATATGTTGTGATAAGCATGGTAAATGTCTAATTTAAACTTGTATACAACTTGTGAAATTGTTGTAACAATGTCCTCCATCCTTTCAATCGGTTGTATGTCTAATATTGTTATAGGATTAATAGTTTTCGAATAATCGACTACTGGTCTATATGGCGTTGTCTCATGAAATGGTTGTTGTATAACAAACATAGGTGCTGCATATGGTGAGTTAGACAACCTACATATTTTCTGTTCAATCCACTTCTCTATGGTTTTTTTCAAAAATTTACGTTCCGGTTCTGGTAATCTATAAGGCTTGCAACTTATTGGCGTATTATTTTTTAATTTTATTTCTAATTCAAAATCTGTAAATTTCCCAATATCGTTGGCATCATTTTTAAATATATCCTCGAATTCTGACACTAACTCCACAACTTTATTTTTGTCTTCTTCTGAAACTTTATTGTACTCTATACAACATGATATTGCTGATGCTGTCTTGGCTGTAGATGGAAAATATTCAGTATGCGTTGGCGTTATTATGCATATTTTACCATCGGGCTCATGAATGATTCGTGCATATACTGCTAATTGCCAATCTTTTCCTATTATCATTGGTACTGGTAGGTTTTCACAAATAGCTATTTGCGGCATAATATAGTCTATATTACCAATTTCTACTCTAGCTGATAACCAACCAATTGGAGTAAACATATTTCCTGCTACCTTATAACTCCCTTTTTGCCATGCATATACTTGTGTGTCTTTAGATAAATAATTTTTGTCAATTATTGTTATAACTGAGCCTGAATCTGGCAAAGCTTGTAAAGTGACTGATCCATTCAACTTTACAGGTATTAACGTTACATTTGGAGTATCATTTTGAATGCAACTCACTTGACTTTTATTGGCTTCATAGTGTTTATTGACAACGGAACTTGTACTAGGTGTACTTGGTATATTTTTTATAGTCTTGTTTGACTGATATGTATTTACTTTATTAAACTTCATATTATTAGTGACATCCTCTACTTTTGTTGACATTTTACAATTATATGAGACATGACCTTTATTCTTACAACGAAAACAAATTTGTTCTTCTTCTTTATCAGTTTGTGGATTAAATTTTGGTATAAACTTGCTAACTTTCTGTTGTTCTGTGATATTACGAGCATTGTTATTATTATAATTAGTACTCACATGGTCCTGAACTTTCATGTATTTATCCCTGTCAATCTGTGTCTTGCGTATATTATCCAAAGCTGAAGCATGGGTTAACAATTCCTCTACATCGCTACAGCAATGTGTTGCCAATGGGACAGACCAACGATGGTCTCCAATGCCCTCCAATATCAATGACACCTTGTCTGCATCTGAAATACTAGTAGGTGATCGTTCAAACATCGCATTTTTATTATAAATATATTCAGTGATAGTTTCTGTTGCTCGTAACACCCTTCTTGATTGATATGTAATAAATTCAGCAAATGACATTTTAACACAGAACCTGTCTAATAATTTACCTTTCCACTCATCCCATAGCAGTAAATTTTTTCCATAGGCCCTATGCCAATCGTTAGCCGGACCTCTAAGCCTCATCGCTGCATTTACTAATGTTAAATTTTCTGACCAACATGCCAAAGCCGCCACTCTTTCTACCTGCTTTATCCAATCTTTTGCATTTTCCTGTCTATTACCACCAAATAATGGAATTGCCTGACTTGTGTCTGAAGTTGAAAAAACTTGAATACCTTGAGTTGGATTTGCCAATTTTTTTAACAATTCCGATTGCGTTTGCAATATATTTATTAATATTGGATCATGTTGTTGCTTTTCCATCGGGTCATTTTCATTAGATTTCCCCTTTAACATATCCAATTCTAGTTTTAAATTTTGTAATTCCAATTGTTCTGATTGTCGCTTTACCTTTTCTTTTTTGTACTGTTCTAATAATCCGTTTTCCATTTTCATGATATTGTCTTGTCTTAAACGTGTGATTAAGTCACTTTTTAAACCCGTCGTGGGCAAATATCTTGCTTTTAGTTCTTCTTTAATTTGATTTACATTATATTGTTCTAATTCTTCTATATTGGTCGATTCCATTTTTGCCAACGCGCACGCACGCTTCGCGGCAATTTATATCCTGCAATTTCACTGCCGTACTAAACGTTTTCGGAACACAAATACGTAGTGCTCGCGTAACTTTTTGATGTGTAACGTACACCATTAATATTTCGTCAAACTATTACGTTTTTACACTTTTTATTTCCGAATTGTCGCAGCGCCATGTAAATTGAAAGACTTGTTTCGCCATATTAACTTTTATTACCTCTCGCTTACTCTAATTACAATATACTTAAACTATCTCTTTCACGCTATCTGTCATTCCTCATCTATCTACTCTTTCACTCTCATGTACTAGTCTATTGTCATCTCTTTCACGCTTACGTTCCATTTAGATATTTTAATTACACTTTTTATATTTTTAACATAACTTTCGTTCCATACCTTACACTATAGATATTTTCATATAATATGTCTCTTTGACATTTTCATATAATGTGGTATCTTAAGTAATGTTTGTTATAATTTTATAGAGTTTGGAAGGTATCCTGTAACATCCTGCACTTACTGAGCGAGTGTTTTAACTGACTACACTATAATTAGGGTTTCGTATCTCAAAAGGAAAAATAAACCCTTAAAGATCACGTTATTATTCGTCTATGTGTCTGTCAAGACCGTGTTTTAAGGAACGCGCAGAGGTACCAAGTTGAAACTCAAGTCTGCAATCCCTTGTAAGTGCAAAAATATCTAAATCCTAAGTTAACACAATCAAAAGATCTAAAACTGTTTGTTCCGCATAACTGAGACTCGCAAAAAAGTACAGGGTACTTCCCGTTGACCTACAATCATGAAATTTTACAAAAAGCAAAATCTTATAACCTAAGTAAATGGAGCAACTCAAAAACCTTAAATTTGTAACTAGTAAAGTGGCAAAAATAACAAATATGTTAAAAGATCTTCGAAACTCAATTCTCGTGATGAACAAACTATTTACAATCCTCGGTGCGCGAGCCCGATTCGCACATGAAAAGCACTTTTTAACACATTTTAAAATGAACGATATTTGAGACAAAATGGTGCCAACTTGCGATCACATGTCAGTGAATATTCCTGCTACCTTTCCCCTTTACCTAACATCCATAGTTCAATATTCTCCTAACAAATGCTACCAAGCCTTAACGGCTCTCAGTTCAAATGTCACGCATTACGTAACTAAAATCTGGCGGTCATGCAAGTGCATAGAAATAGCCGCCGAGCCGTCTGCCCGTCGAGATAACCCACTGAAAACATAATAACAATTGGAACGCGGCTCATATTATGCTGGGCTGTGCGATACTGAACCCAAAGCAAACTATTGTCAACGGACTTGGTATTATTTGTACGCGCGGAATTTAGGAGGGTTTATTTTTGTACCGCGGAACCCGAACTTTTTTTGTAAAATAACAGTAGCTTAATTTACTCTAGAGACAAAGAGATACTTCAATACCATCAAAAACAATTTTTTAAAAAAATACCATGTCTCGCAATTCAGTTATTTTACCGTAAAATGTTGTGAGATCCATGTAATACCAATTCAGTTATTTTATTAATTCCCTACTTAAGGGACCTTCTGTCTTAAGTTATTACGTAATTAGCTAACAACATCTTATATGTTTTAAATAATAAAATGGATTGACTTGGCCGTCGCATGAAAACAATGTATCTCACAAGTAATAATTGAAATTTGAAATATACCGTGTATATACCTGTGCCTGCTTGGTTACTGAAATTTCAGGCTTCTAGTTTTATCCACAACGAAATTATAGGGGGTCGAAAATGGCCTGAACTGCTTCGAGCAAAAGGATGGTTCGGCCGTGCCGTTTTTTTACTCAACTTGGCGGGGGCACTGCCGTGCCCCCAGATTTGATTTTAGCGACCACTCAGTTTTAACATATTCAGTCGTATATATGCTTAAAACGACGAAAGAAGTTCATAGATAGGTTACACACCCATCGCCCTACACGTATTAAAAATATATTTAGCTCCAAAAAATCGTGTTAATGACCATCTGTTTATTTTCAAGCCGTTCTCGGGGTGAGCAGACGTCATAAAATAGGTTAATTGCGGTCTACAGACCATACATAAAGCCCCCCCCCCCCAACACACACACACACACTGCCGCGTCAAAACACGGACGTAAATCTTTTTGCCAATACAAAAACTTGCGTACTGTAACGTCCGTTGGCCGTCTTAAACTAGAATGGGACCCTTGGGCACACATGAATTTGGGGCCCTTTTGGAAAGTAAAAAAAGCTAATTGTTTTGAAATAAAACTATTTTACGGATTTTATCGCGTTTATTTACTATTTTATTTTCCCGACGTTTGAGTCAGCAACCATGGTCACGGGGGGACTGAGGTGTTAGACGCCCTGATGTCATAGTTAATAACTGGGTACCCTCATATTTAGTTGTTGTTTGCGGTCCGATCCACGCAGAAAGTGCTCACAGTGTCTTGAGGTCTTGCAATGGTAAGCTTGGTTTTGGATTTAATCATATTAATTACTGGATCCCAAGTTGGTGGTAGCACCCAGCCATCTTCCCTATTGAAATTAGGATGTTTTTTAATTTCAATAGCCTCACGTATCATCCTTGGTCGGAGATAAAATCCGTAAAATAATTTTATTTCAATGTATAGTATTCGCGTAAATATAAGAAAACAATAAAGCTAATTAAAATATCATTTTTTCACTAAGTTGTTGTAAATACCCTTATATACCTTCTGATAAGATTACTGACTTGTAAAAAAAAGTGTAATGTGCCCGACGAAACTGTTTTGAGAATAAATGTGTGAGAGAAATTGTCGGTTCATGGGGGCGCCCTGAGAATGGGGGCCCTGGGCACGGGCCCCGTGTGCCCTTATGGTGAAAACGGTATTGACTGTATTGACCATAGAAAAAGTTCATTCTACAACGAAATGTCACTGAGAATGCGAGCGAATTGTTACGCGTGGGGGCGTGGCCTTTACAACAGAAATTCAATCTTTATACATATTTACACAGAGTTTATTTTAGCATTGGAAATAACTTCGACGCGCGGTCGATGACGCCCCCAGTGTGTGAAGGTATTAACAGTGCAATACACGTTGAAATAAAACCTTTTGTTTTAGATCTTAGAATAGTTTCTAAATGATTTGGTTATGTAATGCGATAGGGAAAACATTATAATGGGGTAACACTAGGTATAGATGTTTTAATAAGCGTGACTTGGCCTCGCTTGAAATAGGTGTTATTTATTAATGGTATATTGTTTATCTAATAGCAGTGGTAGCCGAGTGGTCGAACGCATGCCTTGCCTTGCGAGTGGTCGAACGCAAGTGTGCAGGTTCGAACCCCGGCTCGCACCTCTGGGATTTATGTGCGAATCTCATTTTCATCCGAGATTGTCACTTGCTATGAAACGGTGAAGGAAAACATCGTGAGGAAACCTGCACGTCTGAGGGAACTTGACTGGTTCTCAATAAACCCGCACTGGGCTAGCGTGGCGGACTATGGCCCGAATCCCTCCCGCATTGAGGGGAGGCCCGTGCCCAGCAGTGGGACGTTAAAAGGGCTGTAGTAGTATATTGTTTATGTATGTAACGTGGCCTTGTTTTACGAATATAATACTTATGTGAATAAATATATAACGTAACTACATCCAAGCTTTCACAATTTATAATTTGTTTTTTTTTAAATAGCAATCTGACCTATGAGTCTAAAGGCGCGACAAAAAGCATGCGACAATTTTTTTAACAATAACATAATGAACTGTTTTGATTTATACAAGAAGCACATGTATCAAATCATAGAAGACGCCAGCAAATTATGAAGCCGGCTCACGTGGCTTTACAACATAAATTGAATCCTTATATTGACGCATGTGCAATTATTGAATTTATCCTTGCTTATTAATTACTTGATATTGTCGTTAATCATACAGTATGTCGACGAGTATACGGGTAGTAGCAGTAGCACCTGGGCCAGATAGTCTCGTTTGAAAACAGGCAAGAGAAAGAAGTCACTTGACGGATTGAAAACGCCTGGAAGAGCTACTGGTCCATGAGGGATCTCATGAAGGGCAATTTCTTCATCTTCTATTCACATTCCTCATCTTAGTCCATTGAAGAAGAGTAAATTTTCAAAAGCAGGTCGTTAGCTAGTTTCCTCTTAGGACAAGCTAAGTGACGTCTCACGTAAGGCGACGACTAAGCAATACCACCCATTTCACCAGTTGTCTTTCACTAGGCAACTGCTATTGAACGTTTATTTATTCAGCTGTTGTCCACTTGCGTGTCTACCCAACAACGACGAAGCCAACAGGGTTATGATTTTCGCAGTCTTTGTGTGTATGTTTTTAATCTCGTATGTTCCTCCGTAGCGCCTAAACTATTCACCCGATTTTAATGAATAAGGTGTCAATCGACTCGTTATTATCTCCCGGGTAATATAGGCTACATTTCAACCGACTTCAACAATAGGAGGAATCGATTTTTTCCGTAGTCGGGTTATAGTTTATTAATAATTTTTCTTTGACGTTTCATTGTAGTGAATATTTTAGCGCGGTTTCAAAATGGTGAGTTATCTGAACTTACACGACGCTGAATTTTTGCCGTCACTTAAGGCGGCTCCTACTATCCTTAGTCAACGACTAACGGTTGGTGAAAGGGTTTTTTACGATGGTTACTTATAAGCATCTTAGTGTTAGTGAACCCAAACCTTTTATAACTTATTTATCACATTATTTTTAACAAAAAACAAAAACCGACTTCAAAAACCTAGTTGCACTAAAAAGCTACAAATAACCTTACAATTCATTACATTTGGAGTAGGTGCCAATCAACGTCGGACAAGGCAAATACACACATGAATTGGCACCGACTCCAAATGTAATGAATTGTAAGGTTATTTGTAGCTTTTTAGTGCAACTAGGTTTTTGAAGTCGGTTTTTGTTTTTTGTTAAAAATAATTTTTTTTCACGATTTTTAGTGTCAATAATCGTTGAAAATTTGCAAATATTATCACCTTATAACAGCCCTAAAAAAGTACAAATTTACAGCCAAAAAAAAATCACCCCCCTCACCCCCCCTTTCCACCCCTTTGGGGGTGGGTTTCGATCTTTGTTAACAATCCGTATTAAACAAAAAAAGATTTTTCGAAATCGGTTCACTAACGCCGGAGATATGCTGTAGTTCGGATTGGACCCCCATTTCACCCCCTACATATTTTTTCTTTCAAAATTCCTGAAAGACGTGTTTTTTTATTTTGTATGTTAAATACATATACAAAGTTTCAAGTCGTTCAAAAAATATTTTTGAAATTATGCGACCTTCAACCCCCCATTTCACCCCCAAGGGGTTAGATTTCTGATAATATTTTTGAAATGGGACCAACCTTGAAGAATTTCCTAGCAAACTTCAAAAAAAATTTCGAAATCGGTCGACAGACGCCGGAGATATGCGGTAACATACATAAAAAAAAAAAAAAAACATAAAAAAAAAAAACATACGGGTCGAATTGAGAACCTCCTCCTTTTTGAAGTCGGTTAAAAAGTCGTAAAGCGGTGATTCAACGATCTCAAATTTCGGACAAAAAAACGTTGACATTAGAAAAACAGATAAAGGAATGTAACATAATATTTTGTGTTGCATGTCAAAAACATCAACAGATTTAAGATTGTATCTGGTTTTTTTTAAATTTAATGACAACTATAATTTTATGAACAGACCACCATAGACGATAGCGACAATTTACAACCCTTAAATTTGTCATTCTTTCATTTGTAAATGCAACTCTATTATTAAAATGTAATAAGGTTGCTTTTCCACTGTCTTTAGATAGTCATGTGGTCAATAGTATTTAAGCTATCTCGGATGCGTCTATATTATAAAGAAATAATGTAGTCATTCCTTTAAATGGACCCTTAATTTTGACAGACACCATCAAAACAAACTAGTTTTTTACAATTCTTAATATTTTTTCTTTTATGAATATATCTTAAGCAAACGGTATAAGATTCAGTATCGCATTCAAATCAACTTTATCATCAGCATAACAATGTTTGTGTTGCCGTCGCACGGTGATGTGTGGTCTGCGTGTTTTTTGTTTAGATTTTTGTATAAAGAAGGAATTTCGATTGGGTTTCCCATTTAAGGTATAATTAAGTTGTTATGTGGGATGTGAATACTATTCAATGGTTTTTTTAAAGTCACGCCTTTCTTAAAGATTGCATGTTTCTGCTGAAAACTCCGATTATTTTTTGGGTTATCTAGCTGTTACCAGCAAAAGTAAAAAAAAATGTAGCCTTCTCACAGAAGTAGCTTTTGTTAGTCCTTATAACACCAGCTGATCTGCCAGTGAAAGTCCCTTCAAAATCGTCTAGTCTTCACTAACATTTCATTTCAATTGTAGTTATTTGTATTTTATATACAAACGAGCCATTGTCTTTGACAATAACTGTGTTTAAAACAACATGGCCATACAATCAGATGTTTTATTACTTGTACAATAGAAAAAGAACTTGGTCACGCATTTTTGGTTAATGTAAATCATATTAATTTTGGGGAATGTTTCAGGTAAGTAGGACAATCTAAAACAAGGCTTGAGCAGTTTTAAGTAAGGTATATTTTCGGTCATCACAAATAGACATCAAGGTGCAATGCCCTGGCTCAGTATGAAAAAAGAAACATCAGAATCGTTTCTAGACCAAACAAACTGGAATGTGTTATTTATAGCATCGGAAATATTATTTTTCTTTTGTCCGTCAATTCGGATCAGGCACACTGGGTCAGTGTAACCAGACGTATGCAAATTAAAAATTGACACGCTAATATCACTAAATTATTCATAATAATGCTATATTTATCACTAGCTGAGCCGGCGAGACTTGAGGAACCCGGAACTTTTTTTTTATGTATGTCCGGGTGGAATCTTGCAACTGAAATTTAAATCAGTTATCTTTAACCGATTGAGCTGAAATTTGGTATACGCGCTTATTTTAGATGACAATGCATGCTCAGCTATGTGACGTCATTCTAATTCCAATATGGCGGATCATCCAAGATGGCGCAGTAGTTATTTTTTCTGCACTACCACAGTATGGGTATCAAATTAAAGGGGTTGCTGAGGAGAACACGAAAACTAAGGGCAATTAAATAAATGCTTGTTTTTAAAAAGTTTTTTTTACCATTAATTTATTTCTAAAAAACTAGCCTCAGTTACTCCATGTAACATCAGCTATCCGATAATGACGTCCCGTCAACAAACGGTGCAGTCGTTTGGTAGTTTATCAGAAACAAACAGACAGAGAAAAAAAATTACAAACAGCCACTTCAATTTCATTTATTTGTCTAAAAGTAGGTTGGTTTTTAGGTCGGTTAGCTATCAAACATGTAGAAATGTTCAGAGTACAAACTTTGGTATACGTTTATTTTTTTAAATACACAGATTATAATAAAATAAACTCAAACAAAATATTCTTATTGAAATGTAGGACAGATGGACAGGCTTGCATTTAATCGAAGCCGTCGTATAAGGTTTCATAAAGTCATTACATTCGCACCTTATAAAGAATGCGATAGTGATATCGGAAGGGCAGGCAAGCGCGATTTTTTCATTTAGCGAGGTTCCGTAGATGTTAAAATTTTGATTACCTGCAACAATCTTGTGTAAAAAGGAGCGGAGGTACCGCCATTATCTGTAGGGAAACTCTATCGTTGCATAGTATCTCATTGTTCAAGAGTTGTGGCACAAAAATCTAATTATTTATTAACCGACTTCCAAAAGGAGGAGGTTCTCAATTCGATTGGTACGTTTTTTTAAATTAAATATCTTATGCGCGCCATAATATTACATCGGTTAACTTTTCCGAAAATCGTCGTCTGTCATGCTGTCTATCTGCCGTTTGACATAGACAATTTGCGATTTTGATGTATCTTCCTTGCGGTGTGGCTAATAAAAACATAGCCTTCTCTGTCGTGCGGAGCCTGTAACTTAAATTTGATTTAGTTTAGGGAAGAGATGAATATATATCTAAGATGCCCTATTAATACATAATGCAATAGTGTACTTTAATAAGCCCCTCACAGCCATACTGATAGTTTTCAAACGAGGTCTTAAACGCCCCGTAACGCAGGAATGAAAAGAATACAAAAATAAGTGCCACTGTTAACGAGTTGAGTTTCTTGCCGGATCTTCGCAGTTGAGGTCGTGTTCCAAACCGGTGGTAGTATAGTAGTTTAAAAGAAAAAAAATGTAAACTTGACAATTTGTAAGTGCCCCATAGGCCTATACAAAATAAATTATTTGACTTTGGACGTTTTAAAAGTGTAGTACGTGATATAATAATTGTGTAGTGGTAGTAATAGTATGTGATTTATTTAGTTCGCTTACGGTACCCTAAAATATGTCGAGTTATAACTGTAACAGCTTAATCGTTGAGTAAAGCGTGTCTGTGTCCGTCCCGGATTGATTTCAGGCCTGTCTCGGGAATGAGACGGGGCACGACGGATCTTGTTGAACGTCTTTCATATGACTTGGTCGACGACGATAGCTTGGTCTATTAGTCTGGAGGCAGAGGGGCAATTCTCACAAGATCGACATTATCTCTTATTCGACATATTTCGAAACAAAACGAAAGATAGCGATTTGCTCAGAATAAAATGGACTGCTCACCGCACTAACTTTTCCATCCTGAAAGAGCTCCGCATCAAACAAAGACTTTCGTCGATTGTCCAAGCGCGAATCTTTAAGATGTTCGGTCATATCATTCGCAACGAAGGCTCATTGGAACGACTAATGATACAAGGAAGAGTAGAGGGTCAACGCTCCCACGTCAGATCACCAACAAGATGGACAGACCTCATCAAGTCCTCGACGAAGTGTACCCTTAATGAATGTGCACGTAATGCTACTGACAGAGAGAGATGGAGAAGTCTCACAAAAACCGCAACCAACCAACTAGACAATCCATGACCACGACCACTCCGCCAGGAGTGTACGACTGAGAAGAAGAGGGTGTAACTGGGATCGCCACCAGTCCATTCTACTGACCCATAGTACAAACGTTGCTAAATTTGGGATCATACGATGAGTATGTGTTGGCTTACCTAGGAAATGATTGACACCCTAAGATAGATAAAACCCCGGGCACACAGACGGGTCGAAATTCATGCAAGAAATTTTTGCCTATACCACCTTGTAAATTTATCGAGTAGTTAGTTTTTAGTGGGAATAAAACCTTACTGTCTGCATATAATGTGATCATGATGAGTACAACTTCAATAGTTCGTTAAATCATCAATGGTCGTTATGTTACCTTTGAAAAAGCCACGAAAGCCACTGAAGTCATCGACCGCCATTTTAAAAGCCATTCGTAACGATTAAACAGTAATTCGTGGCTGATGAAACTTAACGCAGAAAGCAATTCGGTCTATCACAACGCCAACGTAATTGGGATCCGGTAAAGTTACCATCACACTTGTGGCAATCGCGAGACTTTTTAATCGACTTCAAAAAAAGGAATTTCTAAATTCGTCCGGTATGTTTTTTTTTTTATTTTTTATTACCGTAGGAATATCACCACAGTAGGATATATAATTATTCAGGATTTGAAATTAAACTATTTTACGGATTTTATCGCGTTTATTTACTATTTTATTTTCCGACGTTTCGGCTGCTTTACAGCAACCATGGTCACGGGGGGACTGAGGTGTTAGACGTCCTGATCTCATAGTTAATAACTGGGTACCCTCATATTTAGTTGTTGTTTGCGATATCAGATATCAGATTTGATAAACCGCATATCCTCGCAAAAGAACACCGACTCCGACCAAGGATGATACGTGAGGCCATTGAAATTAAAAAATATCCTAATTTCAATAGGGAAGATGGCTGGGTGTTACCACCAACTTGGGATCCAGTAATCAATATGATTAAATCCAAAACCAAGTGTACCATTGCAAGACCTCAGGACACCGTAAGCACTTTCTGCGTGGATCGGACCGCAAACAACAACTAAATATGAGGGTACCCAGTTATTAACTATGACATCAGGACGTCTAACACCTCAGTCCCCCCGTTACCATGGTTGCTGTAAAGCAGCCGAAACGTCGGGAAAATAAAAAAAAAACTGAATGGTGTCGTGGGACACCAGGTAGGTTTTTTTTTTTTTTTTGAAGGACTTACACTGTTGGCCGTGAGGTGGCCTTTACAGCTTTACCGGAGGAGTGGCGAGCGCAGAGTGCACTCCAACCAAGGCCTTAAGGGCGGAAAGGGGTGGCAACTAGCTCAAGGGCGCCACAGAGGGCACGACCTCGGCTTGGGCAGTTACCGTGAGGGGAGAGGTAGTGACTGCGCTCCTAGGTGCAAAGATGCACCTACGAGCGGAAGAGGGGGTTCCTCGATCTCGCCGGCGAGATCGGTGTCTGTTTGAGGCTGGTGTAGGTGTGTTGGTGGCCCTCTCAACGCCCGGGTCGAGGAGGGCGGTGATCGTGTCGGGAGGATCAATCAACACGTGCCGCGGACGGCGGCGACGAGTTGATGATGTGTGCGCGGGGTCTGGGTCGTAATTGCCGGCGGCGACAATTAGAGGATTTAAATGCGACGCGGCTTTTTAAAAATAGCATTCGGACGCTATTTTTAAGTGTTTACGAATTGAGAAGAGGCCAAGGTCGGAATGAAGTTCCTTCGGCTAATGTAGAATGAATGAAAAGAAAGAGAAAGGTATTATATTTTGTTAATGAGAGGTTTATATTCGTGTATAGACTTGTGAAAGCAAAATAACATGAAATTTAAAAAAACAAAAAAGGTCCCTAACGACCCGGAGTTCAATGTATTTTAATAGTTCAACGACTGTCCCACAGATGGCAGTATACTCATTGTATTTAATATGTGTGTATTATTATTAGTATATAAAATAAAAACTATAGCAAAACCTAAAAAAAAAAACAACAAAATATAAAAGTAATAAAATAAAAAAGTAATAAAATAAAAAACCTCGTAATTCAAATTATCAACTAAAGTCGTCTCATTTAACGATTTGATTCCACGCACTTTTTCTTACGGTTTTACTATCACATTTTTTTCAGTTCGGTCGCCTAGCAAAATCCCTATCCCCTCCAAGCCTGCCGTAAGGAACTTCGTTCCAATAATAAATAAACGCGATAAAATCCGTAAAATAGTTTAATTTCAATGTATTGTATTCGCGTAAATATAAGAAAACAATATATTCAGGATTTAATAAAATATGTACTAATCAAAACCTAAATTGTCTTGGACAAAAGAGGCAGAGAGTTAGAAGAAATAAATTATTTATTCCATTCCAGAACTAGCCTCCTTATTAGCCGACTACGGCGGAGCCAAAAGAAAGGGTTTTAGCGGTCTATGTATGTTTGTATTTACGTATGTTCTTCCATAGCGCCTAAACTATTCGTCCGATTTGATGAATAAGTTGTCCATCGATTCGTTATTATGGCCCGGGTAACATAGGCTACATTTTACCCGACTTCAAAAATAGGAGGACTCGATTTTACCTTGTTTCCGAAGATTTTACCTTTACAGTTTATTATACGTGCAATATAAGTATGTTACTAGCTATACTTAATTGTTAAATGTTACAAATCTACAAATTTTAGTTCCTCAAACCGGCCACCGTATAACCAATATAATTGATCAGAATTGGAAGTCCAAACTAACGTGATGTTACGCGTTCGCTCCTAATTGATGTCTCTCGCAACGGAGAGTGGTCACTAATTTATGTAAAATACAATGTGTTACGACGATGGAAACACGCCTCGTTCGATGCTGTGGGGAGTGGGAGGGAGTAGGAGGGAGGGGGGGGGGGGGGGGGAAAACCGTGGAGACAGGGATAGAGGTAAATTAGGGGAGGAAGATGTGTAGCAGTAGACGTCGTCTAGGAATCAGGGGTGTAACGACCCTCTTAAATGTTCTGTCAATTATCAAAACTGTCAGTAATATTTAAAAAATATTGCGGGTCAAAAACACATTACAATATTACAATTCTTGATTTATTTTAGACTAGATGACTCAGCGAACTTCGAATCTCCTACAATTTGCTGTGTCCCCATTTCCGTATTATTCTCCAAGTGAACACAGCAAAAAGAAATTAAAATCGTTCAAGCCGTTTTTGAGAATTAACGAGACTAACGAACAGCATTTGATTATTATATGAAAGGCGACAATTTTGTATATAGGTACTTAAAGTTATTTATCTAGAGCAATTGACAGCAACAGATTTAAGAGCGTTCTTGCCCATTGATGTCTTCTTCTTATCCGGTACGCTCTTGACAGAGCGGTCGTGATCGTTAAGTACTCGTATCAGTATTGGAAGGTGCAGATGTAATGCGCTTCACGACATTTCGCCACCGCTGTCTGCGAGAGGTCATCCTGCTGCATTCGTTGACTGAGCCTCCAATGGCGGACTTGATCTGGTCAGTCCAACGCGTGGGTGACCTTCCGCCATTGATGTAAGTAAAGGAATACTAATACTAATAAAGATCACGCCTATATTCCTCGTAAGGATACACAACAGTGCAGTCACATGCAGATGGATTCTGGCCCCAATTTAGGGGTGAGTCGTGAGTGAATGTGATCGCAAGCTTTTGCTATAGGTAGGTAGGTATATTAAGATAGTTTATTTTCCAAGAAATTCGAGTGATTTCACTCGCCACTGTGTGTTCAGGGCGTTACTCGGAACTTGTACCGAATGTTGCTAATAGATCTCGACATTTACGAGTCGACTTACGATTGGATAATTGTTCGTGTTTTGTATTTAAACGAGGTTGTATTTCAACGTGATGGGGACGTAAACTTAATTGGGTATAGAGATTCAATGAAATTGAATGTGAAACTCAAATACACTATTGAATAAAGCACCCTACACACTGGAGCGTCAAGACTAGGGTCAAAATTTTTGCCAATACCTAAAAAAGCTCTGTGGTAATCAATATGCATAAATATTGAATTTCAGTAAAAACCGGCCAAGTGCCAGTCGGACCCACGCACGAAGCGTACCGTACCATTAACTATAAAAACCGGCCAAGTGCGAGTCGGACCCACGCACGAAGGGTTCCGTACCATTATTCTATTCTATAAAAACGAGCAAAAAAATCAGCCCCCTTAAATATTAATTCTATTCTGTTTTTTAGTATTTGTTGTAGCGGCAACAGAAATACATAATCTGTGAAAATTTCAACTGTCTAACTATAACGGTTCATTGTGCGGTTTACAGTAGTATACAGCCTGGTGATAGACGGACGGACGGACGGACAGCGAAGTCTCAGTAATAGTGTTCCCGTTTTACCCTTTGAGTACGGAACCCTAATAAACGCCACGCCCCAACGCGTCAAAATTCCACGCGCTGTCAGTGTCATTTCGTTGTGGAATTATTTTTTTATGTCAATGTAATTGTTTAACGCGCATACGTCGATGCCCCAGTGTGTTGGCTGCTTAATAATTTGTTGTTTGCGATAACTTCTCGATGAATAAACCATACAATCAGTGGGTTTTAACAATATTGTACAGTCAGAATCATTTATTGTTATCGCAACTTGACCTATTCAGCGTATTCCTATACAATTATGGCGCGTTAAGCGACAAGAACTCAATGGTCTCTGACACAGAAACTATGATAGTTAAGTGAAGTCTGCCTTCACTAAGCCTCTTAGCTACCGTATATGTACATAAAATATTATTTCAGACTACTGATACATCTCGTATAGTATGATGCTCATATATTTTACAATCTTTATATTAGCTTGCAATGTATGTATGTCTGGGTGGAATCTTGCAACTGAATTTTAAATCAGTTATCATTAACCGATTGAGCTGAAATTTGGTATACACGCTCATTTTGGATGACAATGCATGCTTAGCTATGTGACCTCATTCTTATTCCAATATGGCGGATCATCCAAGATGGCAGAATAGTTATTTTTTCGGCACTACCACAATATGGGTATCAAATGAAAGGGCATGCTGAGGAGAACACGAAAACTAAGGGTTATTAAATAAAGCTTGTTTTTAAAAAGTTTTTTTACCATTAATTTTTATCTATCCTTAAAACAAGGCAAGGTATATCCATTGAGAAATATGTCGGCTGCTAGCGGCGGTCGGTTCTATTAGCATTGTGGACATAACCTGTCGTACAGTTAAACAAACCAGCGGCTGTAACCGTTCCACGCATATGCAGCTTGACTCGACAATATATTATATTTTGTGAGGCCACTAAATGAGCGGGTTTAGACACTAGTGTTGCCTTTTGACAATTTCTTTCAGAATTGGACGTTGTTAAGCAAAATTGAGCCAAGATTGTATTGCCTCAAAAAAAAGCTCATTATTGAACGAAATTTTATTGACAGTACGGGCGACTTAACACTTGTAATCGCGTGATTTTTACCAGAGTAATTTAATCTTTAGGTAGAGTGACACAGAGTTCGTTTTGGTATTGGACAAAATTTAAACAAGTGTCACTTGATGCTCCAGTGTGTGGGGGACTTTATAAAATTAAATCACTACCTAATAACTAAAAAACTAATGGTAAAAAAAACTTTTTAAAAATAAGCTTTCAGTTAGTTTTCTTATTCTCCTCAGCAAGCCCTTTCATTTGATACCCATATTGTGGTAGTGCCGAAAAATAACTATTCCGCCATCTTGGATGATCCGCCATATTGGAATTAGAATGACGTCACATAGCTAAGCATGCATTATCATCCAAAATAAGCGTGTATACCAAATTCCAGCCTAATCGGTTAAAGATAACTGATTAAAAATTCAGTTGAAAGATTCCATCCAGACATACATAAATTGCAAGTTAATATAAAGCTTGTAAAAACATGTCATATCGCATCAGTTGAAGCGATGTCGTACCGCTCATTCTATAGCCCTACAGCGAGTTCAGTTTCAAGCACATAGTAATGCATAGATTCTTGAGCCAAACAATATTGCGCATTATGTGCCTTTTTGTTCGAGAGACGCTGTAATTTTAACCGATTTTCGGGTCTCATTAGCGTAACGGGATCTTGCCCTACGGTAATTACACCGCTTTTCGGAATACCTTTATATTGACCGTGTTCTGGGCGTAGCCCCATTCATAAACTAAGGTAATTTTTTACGGCTTCTTTGTTGACGAAAAATCTTCGTCTGGCTTCAAAGGCAGCCAAGGCAGCGGTAGTACAGCAATAATTATAAAATCGCTTGCAACTAATCTTCCGAAAAGATAGGTAAACATTAGGTACATGAAAATGTTATCTTTCAGCCTGCATAAATGCTTTGATTGTCGAATGGGGAGTTGAAAGTGAAGCAAAGCCGATTGTACGTACATCAAAAGGTCAAAAAGTATTCATATATTTTGGTGTCTGGATTTGTTGATTGATGTTTTAAAACCTGGCCCAACTCTAATTGCCAGGATCAACCTTTAGAAAGATAGAATAAGGGCCCTACGCCACAAACGTGTCTAACTACGCGGCACATCAAACCGAACATCGATCATTCTATCATGTATCAGATTATTGTATGCAAAAGGCTGTTTTGCCATCGATGGAATATCTAATAACGAGGTTTTGTACCTCATATATCATGGTGTAATCAACAAAATCTTTGATTTATCGATAGGTAACACCATATAATCGATTATTACCATGGGTGGTCTAACATATCAGTCAAATTCAAATTCAGAATTTCACAACTCATTGTGAGTTTTTGGATTCAAATTTGGATGGGGGTCATCCCGCCATCTTTAACACGTTTATCACCCATTTTCATTTATTCTGTGTATTGAATTTAAGAGTAAATTATTACTTGACACTGGCTCTAAAACCCGCTAAACGCAAGTGGAACCATTCCTTATCTAATTCCATTAAATTTCATAGCTTCGTAAAAAAACTAAGATGAAAAAATTCGAATGAACTACCTAAAATTTGACGCACGCTTTTTAAAGCTCTAGTGTGCTTAAAAGAGATACTTATGAGTGAAACGGTATATTCTTAAGTAGCGTAATGCTACGTAAATCACGCTCCCTATAGTTCCTTCCTAAAGTCATGATCAAAAACACTTGTAAAATAAGTAGTTACGTCATTCTAGGTTTAATATTTATAGTAGTTCAATGCAATTTGCAAGCTTATCGCCGCTTTCAGTGAATGCAATGAATCGTTATAACAATAGTTACTTTCCTCGGTACAATAACTTGGCCAATCGATAAGCTAATAGCCGCTATGTTTTTTTACAATTGGCATAATAATACAATAATCATTTAAGGTACTATACAATTGATAAAAAAAACTACAGCCCTTTTAACGTCCCACTGCTGGGCACGGGCCTCCCCTCAATGCGAGGGGGATTCTGGCCATAGTCCACCACGCTGGCCCAGTGCGGGTTGGTGAACTTCACACGCCTTTCTATAGACGTGCAGGTTTCCTCACGATGTTTTCCTTCACCGTTTCAAAGCAAGTGGTAATCTCGGATGAAAATGAGATTCGCACATAAACCCAGAGGTGCGAGCCGGGGTTTGAACCTGCACACTTTGATTTGCAAGGCGTGCGTTCGACCACTCGGCTACCACTGCTTTTTTGATATAGGTTTTTTTTTATATTGGCTACCATTGATATAGGTACCTAATTAATTGTATAATGGTGAAGCAATGGTTGTCTCATTGGTAGCACGCCCCCCTTGATCGTAACGAGTGCAAGTGCAAATCTTGAACCTTGCACCTTTCATGTGCAAATGTAATTATCAATACCTAACAACCAGCGGCGTGCTGGAAACCAAGGGGTTTTAGTGAATAGAAGTCTCACATCGCCAGCCTGCCTCCCCCGGGGCAGACTGGCATCCATGATGGATATCCCCTTGACAAAAAAAAAAACCGGCCAAGTGCGAGTCAGACTCGCGCAAGAAGGGTTCCGTACCATTATCTATTAAAACGGCAAAAAAATCGCGTTTGTTGTATGGGAGCCCCCTTAAATAATTATTATATTCTGTTTATTAGTATTTGTTTTTATAGCGGCAACAGAAATACATCATCTGTGAAAATTTCAACTCTCTAACTATCACGGTTCATGAGATACAGCCTGGTGACAGACGGACGGACGGACAGCGTAGTTTCAGTAATAGGGATCCCGTTTTACCCTTTGGGTACGGAACCCTAAAAAGGGTTCCACAAATTACATTTCTGAAATTTGCCGATTTGGCAACGGAACCTGCAACCATTCGGTGCAATGTGCCGAGTAGTCCACGCTTGAATCACTACACACACAAGTCATACGGCAAACATGGCATAGGTCAACTTATCAGAATGATAACAAATTACTGTTGATTTTCCCAGGCCGGAACGGTAGTCGATGAGTGTATACGCGTAATTGCATTACGAAAAATCTATAAACATAGCAATGTTTTCTAAATCATTAGTCGTGTTGCGTGATTGATTAGTTACTGATTGGGTGCACGTGGTAGTTTTATGGACACGTGTTAATATCGAGGGGTTGACTTAAGTAGCGAAATTTTTTACAAGCTTTATATTAGCTTGCAACGTATTATGTCCGGGTGGAATCTTGCAGCTGAATTTTAAATCAGTAATCTTTATTGTTTTCTTATATTTACGCCAATACTATACATTGAAATAAAACTATTTTACGGATTTTATCGCGTGTATTTGCTATTTTATTTTCCCGACGTTTCGGCTGCTTTACAGCAACCATGGTCACGGGGGGACTGATGTGTTAGACGTCCTGATGTCATAGTTAATAACTGGGTACCCTCATATTTAGTTGTTGTTTGCGGTCCGATTATTAACTATGACATCAGAACGTCTAACACCTCAGTCCCCCCGTGACCATGGTTGCTTTAAAGCAGCCGAAACGTCGGGAAAATAAAATAGTAAATACACGCGATAAAATCCGTAAAATAGTTTTATTTCAGTTATCTTTAACCGATTGAGCTGAAATTTGGTATACACGCAAACTTTGGATGACAACGCATGCTTAGCTATGTGACCTCATTCAAAGTCCAATATGGCGGATCATCCAAGATGGCAGAATAGTTCTTTTTTCTGTATGGTATCAAATGAAAGGGCTTGCTGAGGAGAACACAAAAAATAAGGGCAATTAAATAAAAGCTTGTTTTTAAAAAGTTGCTTTTACCATGTACCTACCTATCTAACTAAGAATGTACCTATCTAACCTTTAGTTACTAGGTGATAGCTGATTTTATAAGAATAAAAATAATTATTTCTAAAATCGATGTGTACGAAGCAAATCGCATAAAATAATTATTTATTTCAGAACCATACGGATATACTGACACTATTACCCCTGTCTTATCTAGACTTAGATATTTCACAGTAGTTTGCAGTTTCAGCGAGCCTAGACTTAAGGGTCACGCCGACGCAGACAAAGCAAATGTTGGGTAATTGCAATGCAAATTTTGCTTTTACGCAATGTCCCTGGCCTGCCTCGAGAAGGGTTACGCATTACACCAACTGGAGCGAGTGAATTTACTTGACTTTATTCGAAAACGTACTTCGTGCCAATACTCATACAGATTGAATTTCTGTGGCAAAAGACACGCGACTTAAATCGCTCATGTCATCAATGAAAAATATGCTTTGCGTAACAGTTGATAAAGTTATTTTTAGTATTTGTAAAGGAAAAGTCGCGTTCGTTTAAATTGTCCGTATAGGCGCAAGGTTTTGACGTAGTATTGCATCGTGCGTTAGATACAGTACATAACAAATGCCTTTTAAATATAAATAATATGCGACACGTCTCGTATTATACAACTTTGATCTGTTTTCATTCGTTTTAGGGTTGTAGTTAACTGTAAAGCGTGCATAATAAAATGATTTGTTTTTGACGGTAAATTGTGCTTCAGTCAGCACCGATTCCAGAAATGGCCCTTTCAGAAGTCTCCTTAGTCTGGCTGTAACTGTGTTGACCCCCTCTCAATTGGAGGAAGTTGGTACAAGCTTTTGATATCATACGACAAGTGTGTGCTACCTAGGACTATTTATGCAAATTTATTTATGCTTAATTTTCAAACAAAATGATATTCCGTTTAATGTCCAAAACACTAAAAGAAAAGTTATCTTAAAATTTCTGAATGCTTCAACGTCGCAAATATAGTTCCCCGTGTGTTGGGTTTGTGTCGTTTGGGGTATAAACATTAGGTATACCTATATGAGGGTTTTTCAAGACATTACGAAACGTCTGAAAACATCCGGTTATCAGAACGTTTTATGATTAAAGTTTGAATTTAGCGCTATCGACGAAATGTCGTTGAAAAACGAACTTTTTGTTCCAATTAATACAGTTAGATTTGGTATTGGCAAAACCAATCCCGCGAATTTCGATGCGCCTTTGGGCGGCGTTTCTTTCATTAGGTACCAACTAGAAGTACATTCCAAAAACATATAACACTGATTAGCGCTTAAATGTCTATCGTGTTTAATGCAGTGTACGTTGCGACCATCTCAGTCTTGTTGAACAAGAATTCTAGATATCGTACTACTAATAAGGCTTTTTATTGTCCACGTTAACACGGACTTAAGTATCATGCGGCGCCGAACACAAACGAAATGTTATAAATACTTTAATAGTATGCTGTACACTTGATAACAAAAGTCAATTAAATGTTTATGGAACATAACCCAACACACTCCAACCGCTGCAGCGCTGTTGCTCCCATAGTCATGAATCTACAGCGGCGTCGACTGTCTATAAAACAAAAGGTTTTTGTTAGGAGTTTATGTAATTACTTAATATAAAATAAAAAATTGGAATGAATATTCATAGCAAAAGATAGTTATGTTGAATGGGCTGCATGAGAAGGCCAATCTTACCTCTTAACACGACTTCTATAACAGTATTTTTGTAATATTTCTTTGATTAATTTTGAGATATTTTGTAGTACTACATTCCGCCTGAAATGACAATAAATATTCCAACTCATTTAAGAGATAGTAAGGCCCTGTGTGCTGAAAAATAATAGGAATGCTTCAAATTGTTGTTGAATTGTTTTAATTAAAATTGGTTACCTGCGAGACAAGCTTGCTTAGTGTAGGAACCAAGTTTAAGAAATTGTTTCTGCTTATCTTAAATTGTTAACTAGTTATACACCCATGTTTAATTTGAATTACAGTAACACATGTACTAGTGTGCTAGATTACAATTTAAGATGAATAAATATATTTAAATTTGAATTTATTTAGCGTTTAATCAAAAGTTAAGAAAATGACGCACTTCTATTGGCAGAAACACCTTATAAAATGTCTCCATAAGAATAGCATTTCAAGTCAACTTGTAATTTTTTGGATTACTTTAATAGAAATGTTTTGTTTTACACTTTTGTCATTGACTGTACGTCAGCAAGGTGATATAAAATACCTGTTTCGTAACGCAATAATGTTGGACGAGTTTTATATCGATTTATACACTAGTCACTTTATAATTTTCGAACTAAAATAGATAAAACTAGAATTATCATTTTTAGGACTATATTGAAGGCTAACTCATAGTCTTTGGCCTATTTTGATGGTGACTAAACTTACAGTAGAGTGACGTAAGACTCTACATAGAGATCAGTGACCCATATCTGGAGTCTCACAAATGTTATTACAACAAGAATATTAAGTATTTTATTTCTTGTCTGTTATGTTCCTTTATGTACTCGTATGTAATTTGTTTCGTCTGTGCTGAATCAATGTATTGTCTTACTTTCCTTCAAGAATTCGTGCAAGATCCCATCCAATATTAAAGTTTAACCAGATGACATTAACTCACGCGATTAAATCGCTTTAACCGGGTACCTTTTATACTGAAACTATTCAGATTCTAGGGTTCCGTACCTAAAAAGGAAAAACGGAACACTTATAGTATAATTTCGTAGTCAGTCTGTCTGTCAAGACCTTTTTCTCAAAAACGCGTGAAGGTTTTAAGTTGAAATTTATAATGAAGACTTACGTCTGCAGATCTTTGGTGCCCTAAAAAATCAAACTACAGGTTTAACGCAATCAAAACATACAGCGGTTTATATTGCATTAATAGAACATTTTTATGGCAATCAAAAACCTATAGGGTACTTCCCGTTGACATAGAATCATGAAATTTGGCAAGAAGCAAGGTCTAATAGCACAAGTAAAGAAAAAAGTTTGTATCGGGACACCAGTATACCAACTGTAAAGTTAAGTTTGTCTCTCTGTCCAGTTTATCTTTACGTTAAGAGTAATGCTCGGTGCTTTCACAGTTAGGGAACTCTCTGTGCGCGAGTCCAGCTCGCACTTTAACGGTTTTTTCTTTCTATGTACGGAACCATAAAAACAAAGCAAATAAAGTAATTAACAAATTATTTTATGAAGAGTAATTAACAAATTATCTCATGATGAGACGCATTAATAGTAACAAACCCATCCCGATACCATTAGTAAAGAAATTAATTAGTTTATAACAATGGAATTAGAAAATAAACAACGTATCATCACCCAGCCCGCGATAATCTAAACTCGTTGAGTCCTCTCAAAACAAATCCACACAATAGAAATGATGTAGCGCAAGAAGAAACTGCAGACAATAATAAAGGATATGGCATATATAAAAATAATTATGGCGTAGACACGATTGAAGGGAAACTTTGGGTAACAAACTATTATTTTGAGATTTTTTGAATGCATACCTATGTGAGAAAACTAAACCACAATAGATGCAAGATTTAGAGCAGAATGTTGAACTAATGCTAATTATTGAAATTAAACTATTTTACGGATTTTATCGCGTTTATTTACTATTTTATTTTCCCGACGTTTCGGCTGCTTTACAGCAACCATGGTCACGGGGGGACTGAGGTGTTAGACGTCCTGATGTCATAGTTAATAACTGGGTACCCTCATATTTAGTTGTTGTTTGCGGTCCGATGTCCGATGTCCGGGAAAATAAAATAGTAAATAAACGCGATAAAATCCGTAAAATAGTTTAATTTCAATGTATAGTATTCGCGTAAATATAAGAAAATAATGCTAATTATTTCAATATTCCTTATTTAGAATAGAAGTGACCTGAATTCTTTACCACCTGAATTTCTTTTAAAATCGTCTTCGTCTTTAGCATCTGGATTTATAGACATAAATTGATAGATACGTATTGTTTATTCTCAAGTATCCCCGGCTCGCACCTCTGGGTTTCATGTGCGAATCTCATTTACATCCGAGATTACCACTTGCTATGAAACGGTGAAGGAAAACATCGTGAGGAAACCTGCACGTCTGAGGGAACTTGACTAGTTCTGTGTGAAGTCTGCCAACCCGCACCGGGCCAGCGTGGTGGACTATGGCCTGAATCCCCCTCGCATTGAGGGGAGGCCCGTGCCCAGCAGTGGGACATTAAAAAGGGCTGTAGTTATTATAGTTATAAGTATCCTTGTAAATAATGAGCCAGTAAGGTGAAGAATCCCTATCTTCTACTACTACTACTACAGCCCTTTTAACGTCCCACTGCTGGGCACGGGCCTCCCCTCTATGCGAGGGGGATTGAGGCCAAAGTCCACCACGCTGGCCCAGTGCGGGTTGGCAGACTTCACACATCTATCGAGAACTAGACAAGTTCCCTCAGACGTGCAGGTTTCCTCACGATGTTTTCCTTCACCGTTTCATAGCAAGTGATAATCTCGGATGAAAATGAGATTCGCACATAAATCGTGCGAGCCGGGGTTTGAACCTGCACACTTTGATTTGCAAGCCGTGCGTTCGACCACTCGGCTACCACTGCTTCCACACCTGTCTTTTACAATTAATTTCAGCAAAGTACAAACATCAGTAGCTACTAGTAAACGAATGCACACAATTCAAGTTACCTCTCTTCTCTTCTTATCCGGTACGCTCTTGATAGAGCGGTCGTGATCGTTAAGTATCAGTATTGGAAGGGGCAGATATAATGCGCTTAACGACATTTCGCCACCGCAGACTACAAGAGGTCATCCTGCTGCATTCGTTGACTGAGCCTCCAATGGCGGACTTGATCTGGTCAGTCCAACGCGTGGGTGACCTTCCGCGCGTTCTAGTGCCTTCTTTTATGCGGTAAGCTACCTACAACTTATATAACCTGACACCTTTTCGAGTTAGGTGTGAGAGTTGATACAGTATTGACTATTATATTCCTGGCACTAGGAGTCGCCTAAAGGTTCCCGTTCACTGAGACATCGACCCTCGCACGTTAAATTTTTTGCCATACCAAAACAAACTGTATTCACTCGTATTAGTTCTTGTTTTTCTTTTTTTACGAAATTAATGAAAAGATGAAATTTTAATAGAATAAGATGAGGAATGCCTGCACCGGCGATAAGCGGCATTTTCTTTAATTAAATGACACTGACAGCGCGGTCGAATTTTGACGCGTGGGGATGTGGCTTTTACCACAGAAATTCAATCTTTATGAATATTAAAACAGCTCGTTTTGGTCTGACAAACATATAAGCAGGCACCCGTGTGCGGGGAGCTTTAACGTGTTGCCTAAATTTAATTACACTGCAAATATTTACTGCTTTAGGTATATTTAGTAGAATAAGTAACTACAGGCACGAAATCATTCAATAAATTCAAAACACACTGAGTTTAATACACTTTGATAGCTAAAGATAAAACTACATGCCTACCATCGTTCGAGATCGTATTACTGAAGAAGACCCCGTTAGAAAGCGGCCCTTGTATCGTGAAGTATCATTTGTAGGTAGTATATTATAGTTTATTAGTACTCTCATCGAAAGGCAATAGAGCTTAAAGATGCCTTGACATTGACTGCTTTGAATATTGTAAATTTAAGTCAACGAGTTATACTAGAAATTAATGGTAAAAAACTTATTAAAAAAAGGTTTTATTTAATTGCCCTAAGTTTTCATGTTCTCCTCAGCAAGCCCTTTCTTTGATACCCATGTTGTGGTAGTGCAGAAAAAAATAACTATTCCGCCATCTTGGATGATCCACCATATTGGAATTAGAATGACTTCACATGCATGCATTGTCATCCAAAACTTTTTAACAAAAAATTAAACCGCCGAAAATTTAAAGCAAAAAATAATATACCTTTTTTATTTAACCTTAATAACAAAGTTCTTAAACTAATGTAAGTATACCTAAGTCATTTTGAGTCGGCGCCAAACAAGCAAATTAATTAATCTATTAAAGTGTGATGTACGGCGGCGGCGCGGCGGCGGCGCGGCGCGACACGCACCTTCGCTGGAAAATGCCGAGCGTTCACGAAGTTAAGTCAGCGAGACAGCAATACACAGCGAGATAGCGATACACAATGTGTGCGAGTGGTCGTACGGAGAGTACATTTTTTGGAATGTTAATGTTTACATATTGTTTTCTTATATTTACGCGAATACTATACATTGAAATTAAACTAAACTAAAAAATAAATTAAAATAAACAAAAATAAACGGGCTTCAATCAAAACTTACTTCAAGCCACCGAAGAAGATTAGTCAGTTTTTACCACCTGTCAAGTGTCACATTCCTCTACAAGATGCAGGGGTATACAAACTCGATTGTGAATGTGGGCTCTCTTACATAGGACAAACTAAAAGATCAATTAAAACCCGCGTAAAAGAACATATAGCTGACGTGAAACACCGACGCTCCACGAAGTCTGCAATCTGTGAACATGTACAGGATCGCACCCGCCATTATATCAGATTTGATAAACCGCATATCCTCGCAAAAGAACACCGACTCCGACCAAGGATGATACGCGAGGCCATTGAAATTAAAAAACATCCTAATTTCAATAGAGAAGATGGCTGGGTGCTACCACCAACTTGGGATCCAGTAATCAATATGATTAAATCCAAAACCAAGTGTACCATTGCAAGACCTCAGGACACCGTAAGCACTGCGTGGATCGGACCGCAAACAACAACTAAATATGAGGGTACCCAGTTATTAACTATGACATCAGGACGTCTAACACCTCAGTCCCCCCGTGACCATGGTTGCTGTAAAGCAGCCGAAACGTCGGGAAAATAAAATAGTAAATAAACGCGATAAAATCCGTAAAATAGTTTAATTTCAATGTTAATGTTTGTTGCTGAAGATTTCACGTTGCATTGTTAATTTCATTTGGTTATTTCTTTAAATTTATTGTTTATTAATTGTTTGGCGCCGACTCAAAATGACTTAGGTATACTTACATTAGTTTAAGAACTTTGTTATTATGGTTAAATAAAAAAGGTATATTATTTTTTGCTTTTTAAAATTTTCGGCGGTTTAATTTTTTGTTAAAAAGTTTTTATTTTATATTTTTTTGTGGCTAAAATCTACTACTTAATCTGAATCTACTGTTTGTTTTTTTGTAATACACAACTCAGCATTAAAATTTGAGAATTAACTATAAATCTCGCCCTATTTTCCCACCTTTCGGGTAGGATTTTTGATCCTAATTTATATAGGACCAACTTCGAAGTTATACCCTAACCAATACGTGTCGAAACGTGAACCTCTTCTGTTTTCTTCGTTGGTTAAAAGTTAAGTCCACGTGGGCGTAGGTATATCATGGTGTAGGTGCCAATCTATATCAGACTAGGCAAATACACACATGAATTGGCACCGACTACAAATGTAATGAATTATAAGGTTATTTGTAACTTTTTAGTGTACCTAGGTTTTTGAAGGCGAATTTAGTATCTATTTTGTGAAAAGATGCAAGTATTAGCACCTCATAACAGCCCAAAAAAGGAATTCACCCCCCTCCACCCTTTCCATCTCATCGTTTGGATATTTGTTAACTATCCGTATTAAACAAAAAAAGATTTTTCGAAATCGGCTCACTAACGCCGAAGATATGCAAACAGATGTCCAGAATGCAAACTTTATCAGCCCATTTCACCGCCTAAATATTTTTTTTTTCAAATTTCCTAAAACACGTGTTTCTTTATTTTGTATGTAAAATACATATATATTTTTGAAATTGTGTGACCTTCAACCCCCCATTTCACCCCTAAGGGGGTTGATTTCTGATAATGTTTTGAAAATGGGACCACCGTCGAAGAATTCCTTAGCAAACGTCATAGAAAAAATCGAAATCGGTTTAGTGACGCCGGAGATATGCGTGTTCATACATAAAAAAGAATGCAAACTTTATCACCCCATTTCACACCCTATACATTTTTTTTTTCAAAATTCCTAAAACACGTATTTCTTTATTTTATATGTAAAATACATATACAAAGTTTCAAGTCGATCAAAAAATAATGTTTAAATTATGTGACCTTCAACCCCTCATTTCACCCCCAAGGGGGTTAATTTCTGATAATATTTTGAAAATGGGACCACCCTCAAAGAATTCCTTAGCAAACGTCATAAAAAAATTCGAAATCGGTTTAGTGACGCCGGAGATATGCGTGATCAAACATAAAAAAAAATAAAAATAAAAAAAAAATATACGCGTCGAATTGAGAACCTCCTCCTTTTTTTTTTTCGTCGGTTAAAAATAAGCGTGTATACCATATTTCAGCTCAATCGGCTAAAGATAACTGATTTAAATTCATTTGCAAGTTACAACAATCAATGAACAATCAATTTAAAGAAATAACCAAATGAAATTAACAATGCAACGTGAAATCTTCAGCGACAAAAAATGACATTCCAAAAAATGTTCTCTATGGACGACCACGTATGCGCCCAGTGCCCGCACGAGTTGCTATCTCGCTGACATTAACTTCGTGAATGCTCGGTATTTTCCGGCGGAGGAGCGTGTCACGTCGCGCCGCGCCGCCGCCGTGCATCACACTTATTTATTAATTTGCTTGTTTGGCGCCGACTCGAAGTGACTTAGGTATATGTACTTTCAATAGTTTAAGAACTTTGTTATTAAGGTTAAATAAAATAAGTTTATTATTTATTACTAATTAATATTTTCGGCGTTTTAATTTTTTTGTAAAAAGTTTTTTTTGAACAACTTTAGGTATCTGTATTTTTTAATATCATTGATTAAAGTATTATAAATATAACTAAGTACAACAAAAACTCAAAGAAAAGTAGCGCTGTATTTTAGTAATTTAAATTGGTGGAAAAATAAAAGATGGCAATAGGCTCGCCCCCTATTACATTGGGACCAAAATACATCGGCGAAGTGTGGGCGCACTACAGTGCACCTCTACCTACCCCTTCGGAGAATACAGGCGTGATGATGTATGATGTATGTATTAAAGATGTACCCTACATACAGTGTACCCTACATGACCTAAAGCACACAATTAGTTTAAAGAATGGACTTTAAATTATACCTGACATCATCTTAGGTTCGCTGTGTGGTTTAAAAACGGGAAGCTTGCAGTGGACCAAATATAGACATATTTTAAAATGAAACTAAACTAACTATCTACAGCCTTTTTTTTAACGTCCCACTGCTGGGCACGGGCCTCCCCTCAATGCGAGGGGGATTCAGGCCATAGTCCACCACGCTGGCCCAGTGCGGGTTGGCAGACTTCACACATCGAGAACTAGTCAAGTTCCCTCAAACGTGCAGGTTTCCTCACGATGTTTTTCCTTCACCGTTTCATAGCAAGTGGTAATCTCGGATGTAAATGAGATTCGCACATGAAACCCAGAGGTGCGAGCCGGGGTTTGAACCTGCACACTTTGATTTGCAAGGCGTGCGTTCGACCACTCGGCTACCACTGCTTATTTATTTTAAAATAAATCACTTTATTTTACACATCGTTTTTAGCCTCTACTGAGAAGATCCGGCAAGAAACTTAGTAGGCTAATCTTTTTTTTTAAATTGCTATAACTTACTTCAAATATACAGGTAGATATGGATACTTCGTTGCCTTGGGAGCTGCTTTTAATAATAAAGTATTTAATTATATAACTGTGAAGGGGACACGTCTATTTTAGAAGTATATTTAAAGATAATTTCTATTATAAACAACGACTTTGTGGATTACACACAGAGTCAATAATGTGTAATCAACGGATTATGATCAGTAATTGATTGCCCCATTATAAGGAATTGTGGTTTACGTGTTATTGCAAAATCTACATAACTACAATAATATTATTATCATACTTCATTCAAGTTCATTAATGAAAACATATTATCAGATAAGTATAAGATAACATCAAATTTGTATTAGATAGGATTAAGGATAACTTCAACATATGTCGCTCTTTATCTAAAACCATTTTCGAATCCAAAGAATTTAGGTAACATTAGGTTTAAATTGAAATTGAAGAAATAGAGAATTTTGCAAGTGTGCCTGTTCAAACCCCGGCTCGCACCTCTGGGATTTATGAGCGAATCTCATTTTCATCCGAGATTATCACTTGCTATGAAACGGTGAAGGAAAACATCGTGAGGAAACCTGCATGTCTCAGGGATTTTGACTAGTTCTCGATAGATGCGTGAAGTCTGCCAACCCGCACTGGGCCAGCGTCGGACTATAGCCTGAATCCCCCTCACATTGAAGGGAGGCCCGTGCCCAGCAGTAGGACGTTAAAAGGGCTATGTTAGTTATAGTAATGGTCCAATTAGTACCTTTTGAAGTCGGGTTCAAAGAGACGTGACAAATAGGGCTGACGAACGAAAAAAACCGACGAAAACTTTTACTTCCTATTGAAACCACCTACCTAAACATAATGACTCACAATACAAACGAAGCCTGCTATCGCCAGATCTTTACATTGTTTTAATGATAATAACAACAAACTCAGCAGAAATAGACACTGAGAAAGATATTTTCAAGTTAAAACCCATAAAATAACTTTACGATCCGATCAACATTTATACTCTACACTATAATGAAAACGCCGATAAACTAGAAATAAACAATGCAGATGAAAGTGTTGATACTTTAATAAAAAATATAAGAACTCCCGCGCCTAAACAATGGGACTCATTGAAAGGCATCGTGTGTAAGAATTTCAAAATCAACTCACCATGCATATCAGCATCTGTCCACGTTGGACCACGAAACACTTGCACCAATGACACTATAATAAAATATTTCGTACAACCAAATGAACTGGACTCTATAACACAAGACCCATGATACTCCCTTGGGGTGCACCCCGGAATTATTATCGAAATTCGTATTCGTTCGACGCGTGCGCGCGACCCGGTAAGCGCGTGCCTTTCAATAGCTGCCCGTCCACAACACTGATCGGCGAGTGACTGACTACCGCTGCGCTGGCGTCGATGTTTACTATAACCCCATGCGCGAGATTATCAAACGCTTCCACTGCATCTTCAACTCTATTGAATTAACTTTAAACAGTTTTTACATTGCGTTCCTCTCTCTTATCTGTGTTAGTGAGTTGGACGAGTGTATTTGTCATTTTATATGAATGAAAAAATTTAAGCTTTGTGCTGGCGTTCGTTCCGTTTATATCATAACCTTAATTATTGTGTATGCAGCTTCATACGCGTAGTCCTTGGATCATTTGTGTCTCGTATGACACTATGATTCATTAATATTGTCTCGTATTTTTTCCACTGTTTCGTGTGATAACAATTTCTAGGAACACTGATGCTGTGATATTTAGAATTGTAATTCTCGTTACTATTTGGATATAAAGTGGCATGCTTCCAAATGAACATTAAACGAACGCGACAGAAGATTTTTATAATCATTTCATTTTCAACATTACTACATTTTAATAGAGTTTGTTTCATTAATTCCGTTATTATGGGAAGTGTGACAATAGATTGGTGCTTAAAAATAATATGAATATTAGTTCATTGTACTTGTGTCATGATTTTCCTACAGTTATAAATATATGTGTGACGGTATTGACCCACAAATAATTCTAGTTAATTTATTCGTAGCGTCTTGAATTATTTAAAATATTCAGACGACAGGTGAAGGACATTTTATTACATCATTTAAATTTATGATAACAAATTATAATTACGTATCGTTTGCAACAAATATGATCACTACGCGTGTATTCCACGAAGGGGTAGGCAGAGGTGCACTGCCGGTGTATTTTAATTGCCTATTGCCATACCGGGAACATTTGCTTCAATGCGAGGGAGATTTTGGGCCATAGTCCACCACACTGGCCTACTGCAGCAGCAGTTCAGTTAACGTCACATGCCTTTCACTCACGATGTTTTCCTACACCAAATTGTAATCATTATTGAAAAAGATATACGCACCAAAATCTCAGTCAGAGGTGCAGGCCTGGGATTTCAACTTGGACCTCTTACATTCAAAGGCCCGGCGGCGTTCTACCAACTAGGCTGCCACGCCACTGCTCATTTGCAATAAGCACTTTGGTATACAAGTTTATTTCAGAATCTGCTTGATTTAATCATGATCCAAGTTATACAAACATTTATATAACCCAATTAAGACGAAAAACAACCGAACAAAAAGATATTATTTGTGCTATAATACAAACTCCTGTTTTTGAAGAGGTGTGGGTTGTAAACAAAAGGCCAACTGTTATTAAAATTTCTTTGTCTACAGTTTATTCAGTTTCATTATTCTATTCGACAAAGCGTTTGTTAATTTCTTTTAACAATACTATATTACAACTATCACACAGTACAAAAAAAAATATTTTTAACAAAAAACAAAAACCGACTTCAAAAACCTAGGTTTTGTTAGAAAAAAATTTTTTTTCACGATTTTTTGTGTCAATTATCGTTGATAATATGCAAGTATTATCAGCTCATAGCAACCCCAAAAAAAGTAAATATTTAAAGTTGCAAGATTCCACTTTTCCATTTCCAAGATTCCATTTTTGTTGTAACAAAATTACGAGTTATCTATATACATATACAATATAGACATAATATACAAATAAATAAAATTGGAGTGTCTGTTTGTAATATCAAAATAACACTTTTTTACCAAATGCGTATGAAAGTATATACGATACCTATAACGAAAACGCAATTTTAATTTTTTTTGTCTGTCTGTCTGTTTGTTTGGGGTAAACTTCTAAACGGCTGAACCGATTTCAATGGGACTTTCACTGACAGATAGCTGACGTTCCAAGGCGTAACTTAGGCTACTTTAATTTTAGAAAAGCATTAGGTTTCAGCGGGAAAAACATAATACCCATATTTCCGGGTAATCTCCCTAAAGTCCACGTGGGCGAAGTCGCGGGTACGGCTAGTACAAACTAAAATTAAGTACTAAATGTGTGTGCGCAAAAGAAACAGATTAGTTTGTTACGCAACTTTGTGTAGCCAATAAAAACATTTTTATTATCTTTGAACAAACATTTGGAAATTGCGAAATTACTGCTTCAACATCTGACTCTTTATTTGCTACGCAGTAATAACTTTATTTTACCGTTGCATAAGTAATAGTTTATTTGCTTCATATTAAAATAGTGTTACGCGTGCAATGTTGTTATATTATTGTTTAATATATAAATAATAATACATCATCACGCCTGTATTCCCCGAAGGGGTAGGCAGAGGTACACTGCAGTGCGCCCATACTTCGCCAATGTATTTTGGTCCCAATGTAATAGGGGGCGAGCCATGGATGATTATCTTATGTTAATAATTCAATAATTCACAACAAAAGTACAATAGTTCTTGACAAAACATATAATTTAGCAATAAAATATGATGCCACAATTTATTAATAAATAATATGATGACGTACGGATCCGAGACGTGGGCGCTCACAATGGGACTCATAAGACGGCTCAGAGTCACTCAACGTGCAATGGAGCGAGCTATGCTGGGAGTTTCACTGCGCGATAGAATCAGAAATGAGGACATCCGCAGAAGAACCAAGGTTACAGACATAGCTCGAAGGGTTGCACGTTTGAAGTGGCAATGGGCCGGACACATTGCCCGGAGAACGGATGGCCATTGGGGCATCCAAGTCCTAGAGTGGCGGCCACGAACAGGTAAGCGGAATGTGGGACGACCCCCGACCAGATGGGCGGACGACATCACCAGGGTCGCCGGGAGTCGATGGGCGCATAAAGCCCAAGAACGTAATTTGTGGCGATCTATGGGGGAGGCCTATGTCCAGCAGTGGACGTCCCTGGCTGATAGATAGATAGATAGAATACAATATTCGTGTAAACACTGTTACAGTGAAATGGTTGTTGTAAAATGTTCTAAGTATTAAACAACATTAAGAGTTAACATAGGTCTTCAGTTTTACATATTATTTCGGACTTCTAATACACCATGTATTGAAACCGATAGCTAATAGAAAACACACTTGGAATAAAACTACCATATTGGTAAAAGGTACGACCATTATCTAAAGTAATAAATTAATGTAAAAAAACTTTTTAAAAACAAGCTTTTATTTAATTGCCCTTAATTTTCGTGTTCTCCTCAGCAAGCCCTTTCATTTGATGCCCATACTGTGGTAGTGCAGAAAAAAATACTATTCCGCCATCTTAGATGATCCGCCATATTGGAATTAGAATGACGACACATAGCTAAGCATGCATTGTCATCGAAAGTAAGCGTGTATACCAAATTTCATCTCAATCGGTTAAAGATAGCTGATTTAAAATTCAGTTGCAAGATTCCACCCGGACATACATACGTTGCAAGCTAATAATAAAGCTTGTAAAAAAGCGTCCGTCAAAAACCCACGCATTACTAGTATGGTAAAAGGTTTTGAGAACGATTTTGTTAAAAAATTAACTCTGTTTATGAGCAGTGGTAGCCTCGTGGGCAAACGCACCCCGCCTTGAATTTAAGGGGTGCAAGTTAAAGTTTCAGGTCCGTAATTTTCAACAATGATTACTACTTGCTGAACGGTGAAGAAAAACATCGTGACGAAACCTGCACGTCTATAGAAAGGCGTGTGAAGTTCACTATCCCGCACTGGGCCAGCGCCAGCGACTATGGACTGGATGGCCCAAATCGCCCTCGTATTGAGGGGGAATGTGCCCGGTATAATGGCAATTGGCTCGCCCTCTATTACATTGGGACCAAAATACATCGACGAAGTGTGGGCTCACTGCAGTGCACCTCTGCCTACCCCTTTGGGGAATACAGGCGTGATGATGATGATGTATATATTAACGTACAATTAAGGCCATCTGTAAATTAAACGTAATATGATAACTGATTATTGCACGATACTCTTTTTGCTCATTATAACTACAGAGCTGGCCTCTATTTTGATAATTTTGTATTTTTATGCTGGATTATTATAAAACAAATAGTGATCATTCTTACAATATTAAACCTAAGTATGATTGATATCTTATTCATCAAATCGGATAAATAGTTGAAGAGCTACGGAGGAACATACGTAAAATACAAATACAGTACCTACACACAATTTCAACAAGTAGTTCACTTATGTAATTCCCATAAATTCTAACATAACTATTTGTAGAAGCGCTTGTGGACGGACGACTTAGTTAAAAGTAATTAAGTATTTACATTCGTAGAATATTTTTATTAACATAGTAGCATATATTCAAAGTAGCAGTGGTAGCCGAATGGTCGACCGCACGCCTTGCAATCGAAGTTCTAGGATTTATGTGCGAATCGCATTTTCATCCGAGATTATCACTTGCTATGAAACGGTGAAGGAAAACATCGTTAGGAAACCTGCACGTCTGAGGGAACTTGACTAGTTTTCGATAGATGTGTGAAGTCTGCCCGCACTGGGCCAGCGTGGTGGAATATGGCCCATATCCCCCTCGCATTGAGTGGAGGCCCGTGCCCAGCAGTGGGACATTAAAAAGGCTGTAGTAGATATATTCAAATAGACTTTCGCGTTTAAGGTAGCGCCAACTTCTTCGAGAAATAAACACAACTCATATTCGTCGTATGATCCCAAATTTGGCCTGTATTATGGGCACCATACAATGGCCTGAGTGCAGCCCCCGCCCTTAAGGCCTTGGTTGGAGAGCACTCTGCGCTCGCCACTCCTCCGGTAAAGCTGTAAAGGCCACCTCACGGCCAACAGCGTAAGTCCTTAAAAAAAAGGCCTGAGTGCAATCTCAGTTACACCCAGACCGGGGCAAATTCCGAAAAGACCATTTCCGAAAGTTGCCACTGACAGGAATCGAACCCGCAATCATCCGGTGGTGCAGTGACCCGAGCGGCCTACGTTCAACCCACTAGACTATACCGTCTTATAAACGAATTGAAATGAGATCATATCTACACGAGCTGAAAATCAAGGAACAATGTCAAGTCCTCACTCGTAAACAAATGCCGGAACACTCCATAATAATTCGCACTTGAGACTGCTAACAGCTTTCTCATCTATCATACATCTCACTCTTTCTCGATACGTTTGATTGAGAGAGAAATATATCAAATTGAATTTGTCGCATAGCATCCAGTTCGAGATGGTCACGGATATGCAATAGTGTGTTGATCTATTTTGATATGGTAATAGAATTTTAACGTTATGCTCTGTGACTTAAAGTTGAAATTCTAATGTGACTATTGGATAACGTTGACATGCGTGTGTAAAAGTTTTGCTATTAGGTCAAGAGTTGCAATTTTTCGCATCTCAAATTGGTAACCGTCTTCTTCGTATTGTCTGTATAACTATTATCTTTTCGGGTTATTGCACTTGACTTAGATAAGAAATAAATTTTTAACAAAAAACAAAAACCGACTTCAAAAACCTAGGTGTTTTTGTTTTTTGTAAAAAAAAATTTTTGTCACCCTTTTTAGTGTCAATAATCGTTGAAAATGTGCAATTATTACCTCCTCATAACAACCCTAGAAAAGTAAATATTTACAGGCAGTGTTTTCTGGCGATATTAATTTAACTATTTTAACAAAAGTTATACAGATTTAATCGAAATGTTAAATCAAAAGTACCAGGTTGTCAGAATCGTTAAGAAGCTTGATGGAACGCTAAGAAACCGCCAGTTTAAATAACCAATTGTATTGCGTTCACAATATTTTGCAACCATTTGTAACCAACTTATGATGATACCTGTATAACCTGGAACGAGCTGCAATAACTATTATCTCAGTTTAAAATAATCCTTGTTTTGATATCATATATACAGCCATTTTTGGGACCTCACGGATAGATTTAAATCTACGTCGGTTATTGTATACCAACCCAATTTGCTTCGAAAACAGCAGCGCTACCATAAGTTTTCCACGTTTGTCGCGATACTCGCTAGCGTCTACGTGAAATACAATACGATAACGATCTAATCGAACCCGTGAACTACTGAAGCCTTGACTACTTTGAATGTCAAGAAAGTGATTTTAAGAATGTGTATTCAAAATTTCAAATTAGGATGTGTTTAGTGAATATCAAACGCCAAAGTTACGTAACTGTGTGTAAATTATACTGACTCCTATAGCCAAGTCCCCTGCCACCTGTTTATTCTCAAAAATAGGACGTATGTATATTTCACGTACACGCTACCATCTAACGTATGCTCTCGACCGTACGGACTCATGGTAGAGTCAGATTTTGCGAAAGAGCGGCGCGTTTGATGTCTGCCCATCCCACGTGTTCCTACGTAACAGATGTTAGCAAAACTCACGCAGTGTTGCAACCATTTTACAAACTACTTCATCGGTTTATTGAGCTTATAAAACTTTCTGCTTTGATCTGGCGCGGCGTTATGAGGTTCGCAACTTTAAAAAAAAATCTTTCGAAATGCAGGTACGTGTTTTAAGTTTTGTCGTTTGTAGAAAAAAACACAACTAGAACCTTATAGTACTTTTTATTGTTTTTCAAAGTATTCACCACGTAGCCTAATACACTTTTCCATTCGCCCAAACCAGTTATTATAACATTTATTCCACTCTAAAGTGGGGGTGTTCAAAATGGCTGACTTGAAAGCGTCGACTGCTTCTTCACCGGACTAGAACCTTTGACCACGAAGAATTTTCTTAATTTTTGGAAATGTAAAGAAATCGTTAGGGCTTAGGTCAGGACTGTATGGAGGATGGTCAAGAATTTCTACATTTTCCTGCTTCAAATACTCAATCGTTTGACGAGCGCTGTGTGAGCTTGCGTTGTCGTGGTGCAGGATGATGCGTCGCTTTGAGTTAGATTTTCGAAGTTCGACGATGACTTGTGGTAAACAAACTGTGGTATAACACTCTGCGTTAACCGTTCTACGATCTTCAAGTGCAATAGTCGCAACATGGCCGGTTTTTCCAACGAACGAGGCCACCATCTTCTTTGAAGTGCTTCGAGAACGAACAACTTTAGTCGGCTTTGGCTCGTCTTGAAGGACCCAGATTGTAGATTGTTGTTTGGAATCAGGATCGTAGGCATAGATCCAAGATTCGTCACCACTTATGATGTCGTAGACGTGATTTGACTCTCCTCGGTTGAACCTTTGCAGAGTTTTCTTACACCATCTGACGCGGGCCGCCTTGTGATCGTCGGAAAGCAGATGCGGTATCCAACGGCAAACTAGCTTTCTCACACCAAGCGCTTCATGCAAGATCTTCTGAATGGTTGTCCCTGAGATGCTTAATAGAGCCTCTATCGCTCGATATGTCACATGACGATCTTCGATAATTAGTTGTCTCACGGCAATGATGTTATCTTCAGTGAAGGCGGATTTTGGGCGTCCTTCGCGAGATTTGTCACTTACACTAGTATGTCCACGCTGGAATTCTAAATACCAGCGTTCGACAGTCCGCAGACATGGGGCTTCATCACTGAACACAGATGTTAGCTCTTCAAAACACTGAAGCCGTGTCAGGCCTCTTCTAAAGTTGTAGAAAATTATTGCACGAACATTTTCCTTAGAAAGGTTCATTTTTGTACGTAACCTGACAGATTCCAATCGACGCTGTGACTAAACAATAGCATTAATTCTAATACTTTTAACTGTTTTGAGATTCAAAATTTAAACACATTCGAATATAGAACAGTTCCAAATTCAAAATTGCCGGGAAATATGGAAACGACAGAACTTAAAAGGCAGGCCTAGTACGTATTTTAATAATGTAATCATTGTTTTGTTTCGTAACATTAAACTCCTCCAGTAAAGCTGTAAAGGTCACCTCACGGCCAACAGTGTAAGTCCTTAAAAAAAAAACCTAACAATAAAAGTCTAGTAACATCATTATGTTCGAGTCTTACCTAAAAACCTCAGAAGGAGGGTAATTTTATTATTCCTTGTGTAACTATCCTGTAATGTTCTTCTTCTTCATTAAAAGTAATTTATAGCTAATACATTGAGGCAAACACAGACGCGTCAGCTAATCACCGACCAACATAGAGCACTAGAACGACAGAGCCTGCAAGTACATCGCGCACTGACACACGCATCTCTTCTCCGCTTAGCATTGGAATATGAACCAGATATCGACTCGACTATTGCAATGAACATCAACACTCGCTGCATTGAATGCGACTCCATTATCATCATATCCCAAAACTTTAATAATTGTGAAATTTGTGGAAACGACACATTACACAGAAAGGAAGGAAATTGCTAACTTAAAATCCAACTAATTTAAAGAACATTTATTAAGTCTAAGGCGGTACGAAGTTCGCCGAGTCTGCTGGTAAGGAAATAAAATTAGGAATGGCTGCATCTTAAATTGATTCACGGCATGGTCATGAATCTTCAGACAATATTACAAAGTTTACAGTTTTTAATCAAATATTAATTGAATATCGTTAAAAGTATTTCAGTGCGCAAATGTGACCTTCAGGGGCCTTACCGTAACTGTTCATCTTTGGCAGATTTTGTAAAAAAACACCAATCAAAATTAATGTTTAAAAACTTTTTAAAAACAAGCTTTAATTACGTGCCCTTAGCCCTTAGTTTGCGTGTTCTCCTAGTGCAGAAAAAATAACTATTCCGCCATCTTGGATGATCCGCCATATTGGAATTAGAATGACGTCACATAGCTAAGCATGCATTGTCATCCAAAATAAGCGTCTATACTAAATTTCAGCTCAATCGGATAAAGATAACTGTTGTTAATGATTTAAAATAACATAATATAAAGCTTATAAAAACTAGACAAATCTAGACTAAACTTACTAACTACTTACTAGACGTATCGCTGTTCTTCTTACGGCCGTAATGTTTAAGTAAGACGGCAATAACTTACTCGCTCTCTGTCTTATTTCATACATGAGAAAGAGACAAAATTAACGACCAAATTCGTGACATAATTCTAGTCTGGATGCACATGCTACTACCGTTCAAATTTGGTGTAGATAATGTAACTCTAACTTCTGATGGCGGTATGCCCAAGATAAGGATGAAGGTCCATCAGAACCCGTGATAATGTTTTATGCGGGCGTGGGAGCTTGATAAAAAAATCTGAATAGTTTCAGTATAAAAGGTACCCTATTACTATAATATTGGATGGGATCTTGCACGAATTCTTGAAGAAAATAAATAAAATACATTGATTCAGCACACACACACAACAAGTTACATAATACATACATAAACGAACAAAACAGACAAGAAATAAAATACTTAATATTCTTGTTGTTATAACTTTTGTGAGATTCCAAAATTTGGATCACTGATCTTGTAAAAACCCAAGTCTCGCAACTCAGTTCTTCTACTGTAAAAAATTGTGAGATCCATGTAATATCAAGTCAGTTACTTTATTAAGTCCCTACTTAAGGGACCTTCTATCTTAAGTTATTACGTAATTAGCTAACCTAACAACATATTTTAGTGACCATATCAACATTCAAAAAATTATAAGTTTTAAACAAAATAGATTGACTTTGCAATCGCTCTAAACAATCTTATTTAAAATAATATGTATTACTTGTGAGTTGTGAGATACATTGTGTTTTCATGCGATGGTCAAGTCAATTTATTTTATATAAAACATAAAACATTTCTATTTATATTGCATGCAATCCACTGTGGACAGAAATTCAACAAGAATTATTTCTTGGCCAATCACCCATTGATCGCCACGACGTTACCGCAAGGATGCTCAAAAGAAAGTTAAAATCACTCATGGACTTCACTGTTAAGCATCGAGTATTCGACGAGAAGCGCTGTTGGATGTATTCCGTCGAGTGGCAAAAACGCGGATAGCCACATGCACCCATTCTTATTTGGTTGGTAGAGAGGATAACACCGAATGAAATGTGATGTGATATCTGCGGAAATTCCCGGTAATGATGAAGATCCATTGTTACATGAAATTAATACAAAAATATGATTCATGGTCCCTGTGGAATATTAAATCCAAATTCACCGTGTATGAAAATGTTCAAAACGCTTTCCAAAACAATTAATAGTAGAAACTATTAGTGGAAATGATGGTTATCCAATTTATTGCCGGCGATCCACTGATGACAACGGTAGGTCAACAATAGTCAAAGTGAATCAGCTGTTTCTGTCGTTACGCAAATGCCAAATTTTAAGGCATCACTTTAAGGCATTTCATAATTTAATGTTCCAGTTATTTTCTTGGTAGAATTTATAGGTAGAGACGTAGACCTTTTTGAGGTGCGACGGCGAGCGCCCTTGGGATTATAAACCTAGAGCATGATAAGAACGGAATGTTAAAAGGCTCTCCTTGGGATAGAGTTACCGCGGTGCCTGTCAGATAATGCGGCAAGAGATTATTTTATTAGTTTAGGTAAGTTTTTCGTTGGACGCGTTAAGATAGTTTTTTTTACCGATTTTAAAAAAGAGGAGGCTCTCAATTCGACTCTTATGATTTTTTTAAAGTAACTTATGCCAGTCCAAGTGTACTTAGTCCTGACGTAGTTTCTAGGTATATATATTCATAGATCATTATGACAAACATATCAAATGTAAATCCTTATTAGAAAAGAGCAACCACGGAGTGTCTTGCCCATTCTTCTCCATAGGAAATGCATACCGAATGGGTGGTAGAGATGATTATGTAGTCCATTGAATGGTACACATAGTACAAGCTTAGCTTAGTTTGGGATCATATGAGTATGGGTTGTCTGGCAATGTTTAGTAAAAATAATTAAAGGTAAAAAACTTTTTAAAAACAAGCTTTCTGTTAGTTTTCGTGTTCTCCTCAGCAAACCCTTTCATTTGATACCCATATCGTGGTAGTACAGAAAAAAATGCTGTTCCGCCATCTTGGATGATCCGCCATATTGGGATTACAATGACATCACATAGCTAATCATGCATTGTCATCCAAAAGAAGCGTGTATACCAAATTTCAGCTCGATCTGTTAAAGATAACTGGTTTAAAATTCAGTTGCAAGATTCCACCCGGACATACATTGCAAGTTAATATAAAGCTTGTAATAAAAAAGGTTGGACGGTATCCCGCTAAACATAAATGAAGTAATAATAATTCACGCAATTTTGTATACATATCTAACAGCGAAGCTACCAGCCCACACCTCGACTGATAATAAAGACATTATATCATAGTTAGTAAACATTTTAAATTAGAACCTTTTAAAAAGATATTGACCATAATACTCACATTTTGTATTCAACTTTCTAAATATCGTAACTTTTAAGTAATAAATACATTTTTGGTATGATTTATTGATGATGGCAATGGGAGAAAGCGTCACAGTTAGACATTTTGTTAAAATGTGAGAAAGGGGCAATATAATAAATCCCGGAAACTATCGTTTTAAACATAAAACAATACCGTAACAAAAAACATTACTACTACTACAGCCTTTTTAACGTCCCACTGCTGGGCACGGGCCTCCCCTCAATGCGAGGGGGGATTCAGGCCATAGTAATCGTAAAAACATTAACGTAAAAAAAAATACAGTAACAATAAAAATACGAAGCGCAAAAAGTGTACAATGTAGCGTAGGCTAATGGCCGGTTCCAATAATCTAGAAACGAGGCGTCCGCTTTGCTAACGAAACGTCATAATTTCAACATTACCCACTACTTATGTTCGTAAGTTTTGCTCGATCTTTACTTGTTCCAAAAAAAGCAATAATAGTTCTTAACAGTTCGTAAGTCGTAAGCCAAAGATTTCTACCAATACAAACTATTCACATTAAATGCGTAATAAACCGACAGCCGCCTTTACCGTGTAAACAATGCCTATAGGTATACTTAATAGGTCTTTTCAAATGCCTCAAGAGTATTTTATAAAGACCAAAACAAAACATAAACTATCCATCGAAAGTTATAATTAATTCCGCCGCGACAGTAAAGATAATTCCTGACTTCCGTTTCGGTGTCTAAGGAACCCCACATTCCCACACGAATCACTCGCACGGAACCCATTCACCTCAAGAAATTGTTACTGGCACAGAGACACATAACCATTCTAAAATATAATTTAACGCTAACTGTTAAAGTTGAATTTACCATATAGGTACATTTATTAGTATGCTGGTGATGTAATTTGAATTGTAAATTCTATTGCGTAACGTTGATAATATATTTCAATCGAGTATTATTAAAATAATAGTCATTATATGTAACACCTGTCTTGTCTGCTGAACTTTGACGTCAATAATCTTACGATGAAAAAAAATCGATAGTAACAGATAGCGATACGAAATTTTGTTATACCTAACAGATGCGTTGGTGGTGTAATGGTCAGCATAGTTGCCTTCCAAGCAGTTGATCCGGGTTCGATTCCCGGCCTACGCAGTAAATTTTTTGTTTATTATAAAATGATGGAGATTATTTTGATATTAAATTATATTGTATTTTTAACCAACTTCAAAAAAGGATGTTTGTTTTGAAGAAGAGTTTTATTTATTTTTCACTACAGACAGTAATGTCCTAAGATGTTGTATCATTGCTTATCACAGCGAACACATAAAGTTCAATTTCTTTAAAAATGATAGAGTTCCCGTATATGTAAAGTTTCTCACAGTACCTAACATTTATAAACCTTATGATCAAGCAGTTTTGTTGCAGGCTAACTGTACGTTATATGACTATTACGATCTATTGTCTATGTTTTATTATGACAGCTAAGCGAAAATAACACTAATAACACATTAATTAAAATCAGTCCGTCCTTGAAATAAAACTATTTTACGGATATTATTGCGTTTATTTACTATATTATTTTCCCGACTTTCCGATTTTCCCGAAGCAGCCGAAACGTCGGGAAAATAAAATAGTAAATAAACGCGATAAAATCTGTAAAATAGTTTTATTTCAATGTATAGTATTCGCGTAAATATGAGAGAACAATATCAGTCCGTCCTTTAAAAATGTAGTTATCGAATTTTCTAGAAAGAGGTATTTTTAACCGACGTAAAAAAAAAGGAGGAGGTTCTCAATTCGACGCGTATATTTTTTTTTATTTTTATTTTTTTTATTTTTTTTTATGTATGATCACGCATATCTCCGGCGTCACTAAACCGATTTCGAATTTTTTTATGACGTTTGCTAAGGAATTCTTTGAGGGTGGTCTCATTTTCAAAATATTATCAGAAATTAACCCCCTTGGGGGTGAAATGAGGGGTTGAAGCTCACACAATTTAAAAATTATTTTTTGATCGACTTGAAACTTTGTATATGTATTTTACATATTAAATCAAGAATTACGTGTTTTAGGAATTTTGAAATAAAAAAATAATAGGGTGTGAAATGGGGTGATAAAGTTTGCATTCTTTTTTATGTATGATCACGCATATCTCCGGCGTCAGTAAACCGATTTCGATAATTTTTATGACCTTTGCTAGAGAATTCTTTGAGGGTGGTCCCATTTTTAAAACATTATCAGAAATCAACCTCCTTGGGGGTGAAATGGGGGGTTGAAGGTCACACAATTTAAAAAATATTTTTTGATCAACCTGAAAATTTGTATATTTATTATGCATACAAAATTAAGAAACACATGTTTTAGGAAATTTGAAAAAAAAAATTTGTAGGGAGTGAAATGGGGTGATAAAGTTTGCATTCTGGACTATAGCATATTTCGTGAGCCGATTTCGAAAAATCTTTTTTTGTTTAATACGGATAGTTAACAAATATCGAAACGATGGGATGGAAAGGGTGGTGAGTGGTAAATTCCTTTTTTGGGCTCTTATGAGGTGCTAATCACAAAATATATACTAAATTCGCCTTCAAAAACCTAGGTACACTAAAAAGTTACAAATAAGCTTATAATATAATTCATTACATTTGTAGTCAGTGCCAATTCATTTGTGTATTTGCCTAGTCTGGTGTAGATTGGCACCTACACCATGATATACCTACGCCCGCATAGACTTAGCTTGGAATTATACCTACCCATTTTTAACCAACGAAGAAAACGGAAGAGGTTCACAATTCGACATGTATTGGTTAGGGTATAACCTCGAAGTTGGTCCCGTATAAATTAGGAAGAAAAATCCTACCCTAAGGGTGGGAAAATAGGGAGAGATTTATTGTTCATTCCCAGATTTGAATGCTGAGTTGTGTATAACAAAAAAAATAAGTATGTAGTAAGTAGTTGATTTTAGCCACAAAAAAATAAATAAAGTAAAAACTTTTTAACAAAAAATTAAACCGCCGAAAATATTAAAAAGCAAAAAATAATATACTTTTTTTATTTTACCTTAATAACAAAGTTCTTATACTAATGTAAGTATACCTAAGTCATTTTGAGTCGGCGCCAAACAATCAATGAACAATAAATTTAAAGAAATAACCAAATGAAATTAACAATGCAACGTGAAATTTTCAGCCACAAACATTAACATTCCAAGAAATGTGCTCTCGGAACGACCACTCGCACAATGTGTGCACTCATGTATGTGCCCGCACGAGTTGCTGTCTCGCTGACATTAACTTCGTAAACGCTCGGCATTTTCCGACGTAGGGGCGTGTCGCGCCGCGCCGCCGTGCATCACACTTTAGCTTTACTTATTAATTAATTTGCTAGTTTGGCGCCGACTTTAATTTTTTGTTAAAAAGTTTTTATATTATATTTTTTTAATTTGATTTTCTACAGTGTTTCATTCTATGAAATGTTTAATTGTAATCTATACATACATACATACATACATACATATACATATACATATACATATACATATATATATATATATATACTATACCAAAGTCCACGCGGGCGAAGTCGCGGGCACAGCTAGTGCTAAAATAAAACAGACTCGCGTTTAGTTTGCATCCGTAGTACACTTTACTGCGGGATTAAGACTAGACCTCTGTCACAGATTTTGTCGCTCGCTCTCTGTCTTATTTCATAAGAGAGAAAGAAACAAAACAATATATTCCGTGACAACTACTGATGTTCGAAACTTAATGCCAATAATAGTTATGTATATTTTGTTTTCTATAACCCCAGAGAGTTTGTGAAGAGGGATGGATGGACGAATTAATGTTTGTCACTGTTTCACGCAAAAACTACTGAACGGATATTGATGAAACTTTACAGAATTATTGTTTATACATCAGAATAACATATATCTAACTTATAACGAAATTGAAGAATCGAAGTCTGCGCCAACGAAGTCGTGGGTAGAAGCTAGTATTGAATAATGTGGACTCAGTCGCAAGGCGAGACTAAACGTATTGTATAACATTACAGTATCATATTAATTTCACGTGAATGAATATTCGCTAGACTTCAAGTCGGCGGCGTGACTATTGCTATACAATCTATCTATTGTTATAAACATTAGCTGAGCCCGCGACTTCCCCGCGCTTAATTTAGGAACCCCAATGTTACATCTTATAGTAGCCTAAAGTGGGTTTCAGACTACGCTATAATATAATAGCGTAGTCTGCTATATAGTATATAGCTCATAGCACAACAATATCGCGAACCATACATTGTTATGGACACGTTCACACTGTACTGTACTATATATTATTGGCTTACTATACGCTATAAATTGGTGGGATGCTATATCGTGCGCCGCCATTTTCATTCTCTCTCACCCCCGGCCGTCCCGTCATATCTTGCTATACACTATAAATATAAATTCTTGCGATAATATCGCGTAATATGAGCGCCATGCTATGCTATACTATATAGCACAATAGTAGGTATAGCGTAGTCTGAAACCCGCTTTAGTTAGTCCTTATAATATCCGCTATTTTCGTGCTTGCCTCCGATTCGCACAGACTTTGGCTGCTGTGTATCGACAATAGCTATAACAACAGAAGCTTATTGCTTCACCATAGTGGGTGGAACTAGAGCAGCTCCACCCCAAATACTGCCTTACTGTGTAGAAACGGACTCCCCGATTAATCTAAATTAACATACGAAATTATCACTTGTTATGAAACGGTGAAGGAAAACATCGTGATGAAACCTGCACGTCTGAGGGAACTTGACTAGTTCTCGATAGATGTGTAAAGTCTACCAATCCGCACTGGGCCAGCGTGGTGGACTATGGCCCGAATCCCCCTCGCATTGAGGGGAGGCCCGTGCACAGCATTGGGACGTTAAAAGGGCTCTAGCAGTAGTAGTTAGTTAGGTACTAATTATAACAACAGCTATTACCAGTGGAAGTCCCGTCAAAATAATAATTATAAAACGTAATTTTATTTTCTGAAATAAAAAGTAGCCTGATTGGCGACTTATAGCATTAGCTATCTACCAGTGGAAGTCCCGTCAATATCAATAAAGCCGTTCCGGATATTACCCGAAACAAAAGGAGACGGGCAGACAGACAGGCAAAAAAATATTGTTTTTAGAATTTAATACTTTATGTTATACTTTAATATGCGTTTACAAGAAAACTACTATTTCGATATTACAAACGGACACTTTGGTTGTATAATTTTTTATATAAGTGACATAGATATATTTATATGTGTGCAAGTCGTAAAAAATTGCAGTTAGCAACATCAATGGGTATTATAGATCTAATTACATTCTGGCTTTATGTTACCCTGTTATAACTTGCACTGACCTATATAATATTACTAGCTTCTACCCGCGACTTCGTCCGCGCAGATCAAATAATCAAATCAATTCAATCTATCAAATCACAATTGACTTAGAAGTTTGATTTCATTACAGCTTCAAGGGAAAGCAAGCTTGAGTATTTGATATTAATTTTGACTTGACACATTCACGCGTTCCTGAGAAAAAACATTTTGACAGACAGACAGACAACGGAGCGATCCTATAAGGGTTCCCTTTTACCTTATTAAGGGACAGAACCCTAAAACGTAAAATGGTATTCAATGCCACTCATATGTTTTATCTTTTTCAGTTTTCAAAGCAAAAGAGCATTGTTATGAGATTGTAAATGCAATTGGTTACAAATCCAGCATTTATTTACAAGATGATTCAGTGTTTACTCAGACCTATTTAACTGGATTAACGCAGCAGTCTTAACAACAATAATGGAACCAATTAAAACTCCCACTTGTTCCTAAAAGGTCCCCTTTATAGGATAAAGAGATGTGACTCATATTTACGCTATCAAGATCTGGAGTTCCCTATCAAAAATGATGACACATAAGAAGTCCCTAACGTTTGTGTATTGGTGGTATCAGAATACTACAACTTCTTGGAGTATATAGAATGGAGTTGGTAATGCGGTCAATCCGCCAATATTTTGTGTTGACCTTGTGGTGTGAGATTTGAAGGACATACGTTCAGCGCAACAAACTTGCAACACAAAACGCACGTTTATACTTCAATTTCATTAGAAACCAGTCACATTTGGTAGAGTAGAAGGCCTGTAAGCATTTGACTACGTGCATAAAGTCAAATATTTATTCGACTTACCAGTTGCCTAAAGTTAAAATACGGTCAAATATTCAGTACAGTTCGTTTGCCAAAATAAGAAGTATTTTTCGGAATTGTGTCTTTCGGTCTCGCCTTGTAAATCGAACTTCCGTATGGAACTCCTAAAAGGCAAGTCCTGTTTATATCTATGATCACTACAGTCTGTCAATAACTGATGATGTGGATTTCCAGGTCTGGGTGTAACTAGTCAGAATCAAAAATCAAAATCATTTTTTTTTATTCGTGTACCGAAACCAAAAAGCACTTATAAATATTCAGATTCTACCACCGGTTCGGAATGCTGCTTCCACTTAGAAGAGCCGGTAAGAAACTCAATGGTTACTCCTTTTAAAATGGTAATTGCGAGTAATACATTATATCAGGAGCAGCAATGCCATGAGAGCAGACAGCACCTTTGCCAAAATATTAGATAAGAATTAGTCAATAGTATAGAACTTATAAAACACGCGTTGCTTATATTGGGACCATTGCATTGGAATATAATAGTATACGTTGTCAATTGACGTATACATGTCGACAAAGAACTTAATATTGCTGTCGTCTGTAGTTTTTAACCGACTTCAAAAAGAAGGAGGTCTGAATACAACCCGTATGTTTTTAAATATAATCGTTGGCAATCCATTGCATTTATATAAACTTCATATTTGTTTCGCATTATTAAAACTGTAAAACAGATGTGAAGTCATCGAACCCAGGAAATTGACGTAGACATCTGGTTTAAAATGCGTAAATAATTAATACAATAATGTAACAATAATACCGTCACCATTTGCAAAACCTAGATATCCAGACATGTGCTCGTACTTAAACAAATTTATCATTGCTGTTATGAGTGTCACTATTATTATTTACAATACTACCAAACTCAGAAGTCCGAAATAATACTTTGGGTACATATACAGTAGCTCATAGGTGGATGCTTAGTAAATACAGTTTATACCTAACTATCATAGTTACTGAGTTATACACCTTTGAATATTTGCTATAGAGGTATCGTGTTCTGGCCTTTGGGTACATCCACAACCCTATTCAGCAGTGTAAACTACACTTATGAGGGGCGACTACCAATACTAAATAACACAAAACAGAACATGCAAATTTAACATAGGACTCGAGTTATTTCGAGTTTTAGAAATTGACGACGAAAAAAAAGTTGGAAAAGCATGGTAGAATTTTGATCAAAATTTTATACCATTCGGTTGTACACCCGATACTGATGCAAACGTCAAAGTATTATTTCGGACTTCTGAAACATGATGTACTCTACTAAAGTTAGCCAAGATCAAATAAAATACACAAAAAAACTCAAAATAGCCATTTCGGCCTTTAAGAAATGTGACGGCCCCGCCCGCTTTGCATGCAGGTAACTTACCAGAATAAGAAAAAAAATTCTTAGCGGAATAATCGCGTTACCGATTCCGGTACTACCTCCTCTAAGTATTTGCTCATTGACAACTAAATTTCTTTGCCATCGGCACAGATAAGTTTGTGGAATTATAAACCAGGCTATGATTAACTCACGAGCAAACGTGGAACTTGGAATGACATCTTTTTACAGCACCCATTCTGGGAACGCACATGCGAAGATTCCCGCAGTATAATTACTCATGTATGTCGCATTGTTATCTTTTTATCATTTAACTACTGTTAGTTCGGCTTTCTAGAATACGTACATGTCAATGAGTTTAAGAAGACATTAGAGTGGCGGTCGGCTGTAACAGTGCGCTGCTGGACAGGAATGTATACTAAAATAAACAACTCACTTACCAAAACTAACTCTTTGTCAAGATTAAATTTCTTTAGTAAAAGCTACGTCAAAAGGCGCGCGGCCAATGTTTTGCCGATACCTACCAAAACGAACTGTATTTACTCAGAGGAAAGCTCATTTTCAATAAAATGTCATCAATTACTCGTGTGCGTTTAGGCATGTTATTGCGTGTTATTTACCGCAGAAATTGTAATCTTTAATGAGTACATCATCAATACATAGTATAAAACAAAGTCGCTTCCCGCTTTCTGTCCCTATGTCTATTAAATGTGTATTAAATCTTTAAAACTAAGCAACGAATTTTGATGCGGTTTTTTTAAATCGATAGAGTGATTCAAGAGGAAGGTTCATATGTATAACACAGGCATAATATAGTAGAGAAACATTGATAATTTTAGGTGGCGCTGCTTTCGTATGTCACTAATTCTAAGCGGTACGATGTTCGCCGAGTCTGCTAGTTTTTAAATAAAGACAAGTTAATTCGCTCGCCCTAGTGACTGCAGGGCGTAAAGCCACCAGCACACTGTGGCGTCAAACCGCGCGCAGTGATTTTTTTACCAATACCAAAACAAACTGTATTGACTTAGGGAAAAAGTTCATTCTTCAACGAAAAGCGCGAGCGAGTTTTCTCGCGTAAGGCGTGGCTTAAATCACAACAATTCATTCCTTATGTATATTGACACAAAGTTTTGTTCTGGTAGGCTTAAGCCTAAGCCTTCAAATGATTTTGTAGGGTATTTAGATATTAAGCTATGATTATTGTATGTGGGTATGTCTCAATATGCAATAAACCAGTCAGCCATAACCTCCGTCTTTGATTGCCGTCTCAGATTTAATGTAAAATAATGACCGTTTGAAATTTTCTCAGAATGTATACGGGAATTTCGCACAAATATAGTCATCAAGGCTTTATCTCCTTATCAACTAATTACTGCAAGCGTCTGTTGACACTCGGCGTCTCGCAGTCTCCGTCTGAGTAATACGCTTATACAGTATGTTTCAAAACCCAAAAGCAATATACAGCGTGTTTCAAATTCCGAAATAATACTTTAACGTTAGCATGACTATTGGGAATACAAGTTGATCCAATATTCGAACACTATTTTCTAATTATTTTTTTGACGCAAATTTTTAAAACTTGTAATATCTCTAGTCTCATGTGAATTTTCAATTTATGTTTTGTTAGTAAAAATATAGAGAAACTATAAATGGTCAATGAGGCGTCAGCTCTTGGTCATGTGCTGTTCGCAATTTCGTTAAATTTCCAATAACGAAGAGTGCAAATTGGTTCAAATTAGTACCATATATTTTGGAAAGCATTAAACAACTGTTTTGTTATTTCAACAACCTATAATTGGCATTGACACGAATCAGTCCCTGTTCCCGCTAATGCCAGTCACATTTAAATTGGTTAGCATGCCATCGATTTAATAAATGGGGCGCAACCTCGCTCATGATAATAAAACAATCATAAATTGAATGGATTTGCAAAGTGTTCCTGTTACAGCCAACTACTACTACTACAGCCCTTTTAACGTCCCAATGCTGGGCACGGGCCTCTCCTCAATGTGAGGAGGATTTCAGGCCATAGTCCACCACGCTGGCCTAGTGCGGGTTGGCAGACTTCACACATCTATCGAGAACTAGACAAGTTCCCTCAGACGTGCAGGTTTCCTCACGATGTTTTCCTTCACCGTTTCAAAGCAAGTGATAATCTCGGATGAAAATGAGATTCGCACATAAGCGCAGAGGTGCAGGCCGGGGTTTGAACTTGCACACTTTGATTTGCAAAGCGTGCATTCGACCAACCTTACGAGGTAGCATTATTGTTGAGTGTACTATACCCAAACCCCAAATACTTACACCCAAACCCTAACTACCTACATCTAAACACCAAGTACTTTCACCCAAAATTCAAGTCCGTTCACCCGAACCCCAAGTATTTACCCCCAAATCCTAATACTTACACACAAACCCCAAATACGTGGGTGTAACCCAAAATCCAAGTACATACACCCAAATCTTTTTTTTTTCCCACCCAAAACCCCCAAATCCCAATACCGAAACTCCAATTAAGTACTTGGATTTTGGAAGTAAGTACACCGAAACCCCAACCCCGGCACTGGTAGGCTCTGATTGATTCTAAGCGCTTAGTTGACCGATATATTTTGGTCAGGCTACCTTTATATTTTAACTCCTTTCATCATATTTTAACTTCGGCAATCTCGTTTAATTCATTATGTGTGTATACAGACTATTTCTCGGAAGACGTAAAGTCGGTCACGTCATGCATATCGTATGAGAATCACTAGAAATCTTACGGGGAAACCCATTCATGATATGTACCCACTTGGCACTTGTTCATTCATTAATTCCGTCGTAACCTTCACGTGCACCACATAAAACCGCCACACACTGGCGTCAAAACTCGCGCGTCAAAATGTTTGCCAACACTAAAACGAATTCTGTGTTCTATGATGAAAAATATCGGTAAAAAAAACTTTTTAATAACAAGCTTTTATTTAATTGCCCTTTGTTTTCGTGTTCTCCTCAGCAAGCCCTTTCATTTGATACTCATACTGAGTTAATGCAGAAAAAATAACTATTCCGCCATCTCGGATGATCCGCCATATTGGAATTAGAATGACGTCATATAGCTAAGCATGCATTGTCATCCTAAGTAAGCGTGTATACCAAATTTCAGCTCAATCGGTTAAAGATAACTGATTTAAAATTCAGTTGCAAGATTCCACCTGGACATACATACGTTGCAAGCTAATATAAAGCTTGTAACTTGTAATAAAGTTTGTAAAAAACCACGTCCCCACGTATCGAAATGGGCTCATTCTGTCAGTGTCATTTCGTTGTATAATGAACTTTTTCTATGTGTATTGGCAAAAATATTAATGGGTCGACGGAGCGCGCTTCAGTCTACGGAAGGCCTTTATACTCGTATGCTAAAGGTTGGTGTTTTTACTCGAATAAGTGGCTAACTTTGGTTTTGTAATATTAGGCTGTTCGAAGACCTTCTACATGGCTTAAAGACGGAAATAATAGTGACCAATAGCTTTAAGTGTCCCTCAAAGCGTGAAAAGAAATAGAAATATTGCCAGGCCACCCATAATTATCGCTTAATCCCTAACTAAGCAAAGCTTGTACTATGGGTACAGTTCAATGGACTGGGAGCGATCTCAGTTACACCCAGACAAATACCGAAAAGGTTATTTCCGAAATTTACCACTAGCGAAAATCGAACCTGGTACCGTGAGCCGTCCAGCCTGCACTCAAACCACTAGACCAAGCTGTTGTTGACATGCAGTGTTGTCGGTCATCGATTGACCGAAGCATGATGGATCATTGATGAAGGTCAATGATACCCTCTTCCCTCGAATATGGTTGAGGAGAGTGATGGCTGCTCCTCAAGTCATGCTCGTGTACGGGTGCTACTTGCGAGGACTGGCCCAAACATTTTCCATTTTCTTAGTAACTTATCATCTACTACTACTGGGCAGTAGCCCACCAGACACAACACCCGTCTGGTCGGAGGATCCTCCTTTACCTCCAAATACACTAAATACTTTATATTGTGTTTAGTTTGGCATTGTGTTCAGTGCAGTGGTAGCCGAGTGGTCGAACGCACGCCTTGCAGATCAAAGTGTGCAGATTCAAACCCCGGCTCGCAGCTTTGGGATTTATGTGCGAATCTCATTTTCATCCGAGATTATCACTTGCTATAAAACGGTGAAGGAAAACATCGTGAGGAAACCTGCACGTCTGAGGGAACTTGACTAGTTTTCGATAGATGTGTGAAGTCCGCCAACCCGCACTGGGCCAGCGTGGTGGACTATGGCCCGAATCCCCCTTGCATTGAGGGGAGGCCCGTGCCCAGCAGTGGGACGTTAAAAGGGCTGTAGTAGTAGTAGTAGTTATCATCTACTCTCCCATAGCCACTTGTGATTGTGAATAATCCTTATACTGTAAGTGGGAGTAGGCGCACCTTATACTATCTTCCTAAGCGTAATGCCAAAATCTGTATCTAATATTAGACTGCGTGAGTATAATTCTTCTCTGGTAATGAGACAAAGGTGTTTCCTACTCTCATGGCGTTGCTGCTCCTAAGAATGTATTACTCATAATCCTTACTATTTATCATTTTAAAAAGAGTAACCATTGAGTTTCTTACCGGCTCTTCTCAGCGGAAGCAGCATTTCGAAACGGTGGTAGAATCTGACTATTTGTAAGTGCTTTTTGGCCTACACGAATAACAAATAAAATGATTTTGATATTTGAGGGGTCTATTATAAGCCTTTGGAAATTACTAACGCAAAATGAGGCATCATTTTTGCCACTCATAACTCTATATTAGTATTCAGGTACGGTGGGCCATTGTCTGGCGGCTCTCTGTGATCCTTTACACAATAATATCAAGTGTTGGTCATATATTACTTCCTTGAAACATGACCGACTAAACATATTTGAATTTCATAGAAGGAGTTGAAAAAATGTCAAGGGACTATGACAAATTATGTTAGTATCAAAATTAAGCGAAACGATTATAACATGTGGGATTTTGTCATAGCATTGTACTCGTATGTTTCGTTTTGATAGGCTGATTCATAGCTAAATATTGTTTAGTAAGTATTAGCTGGTTTGTGTTGATGGTTCATCTATATTCAATAACTAATAACACACTCAATACTTTAATATGATCGTTGTGCAAATAGTATTGGAGCGTCTAGTTACATTTAGATTATTATGCCCACACTCAAAACGAATACCATAACGATTTGAAAGAGCTCATTGACGTGACCGAATTTAAACGCTGGATCACGTAAGCATAGACATTACATCTTGTATATAGGCACAGAGTACATTAAAAAACAAACATTACGAATTGAATGGAAGACGATGACAAAAGACAATCACCTAAGATTAGCGAGTACTTCGGCAATGACGAGTAATTAATAGCATGAATTAATAAATAGATTTGTTAACAACATATTAAGAGGTAAAGGGGATGATAAAGATGGCGGGTGGCCTCAGGTCTCTTCTTGATTGTCAAGTTAGTCTTATATCCGTCAGCTGTCATAAATAACATCAAGACGCAACTGAATACTCGTAGAAAGTAATAACAATTGAAATTTAACGTACCATGGCAAGCACAACATAAGCGGTGATCACTTCGACTAATAGCTTTATTTTAAGCGTGAAAGTCAATTATCTTTACACATATTACCCGACACCGAAATTATTGGGGATCCTTCGAAGCGTTTTTAAAAACCGGAAGCCAAGATTTTCCCAATACTTATTACATCATAAACTGTTATGTTGAGGAGCGACGGGCATCGGAAGCATACGGCAATTTCTCCAATACCAAAACGAACCGTATATTCATACACGTAAAGATTGAATTTATGTGGTAGAAGCCACGCTGCAGCGTGTCATTGGCCAATTATTTCGCCTTGCACAGGACAGAACCAAACTTCAGAAGTTGATAGCCAACCTTCACTAGTTGGAGAGGCACTCGAAGAAGAAGAAGAAGCGTGTCAAAATTCGCTCGAGCTGTCCATGTCATTTCGATGTAGAATGAACTTTATATATGAGTTAATACAGTAAGTATTGACTCATATATTGGCGAAGATGAGTGTTGAGGCCCCAGATGCCCCAGTGTACGTAAAGGCTTGACTTACGAAATTTTCCACAGAAACAATTTGACAAACATCTCGGTAGAATCTTTTACTATCTGTTAACGAAGCATTGTCTGTCTTGATTAAAATAATCAGCCATGCATTTTATTAATGTTAACCACAATGTGTCATAATAACAACGCCTAAACTTACAATAGTAGCAATATTCGAAGTCTAGAAAGAAGCTGAAAACATACAGAACCAAGTCTTAAATAAACTACTCCAACTTGTTTCACCGTTTTAATGAAGACCACACATTTGGTGCGTGTCAGATGGAATGACGGACATCGTGCCGACTCGGAGGTGTTCGCAAACCAATTTGACGTAAATATACACCATAATTACACAGTTTTTAACTGCCCAAAATGCGTGTTATGTGTGGTTTATGTTAATATTCGGACCACCGGTACGATCTTTTTATATCTACAGTCAAATCTGAAAGCAGTATGTCTGTGTATCAATTAAATTTTCAAAGGTGAAAAATTCAAGTTATAGTACTCTTTTTTTCACTTTCTAGTATAAACCCAAACTTAGTAAAGCCGGTAGGTATAATAGGCACCGAACAATGAACTGGGGACAATCCCAGTTACACTCACTCCAGGACAAATTCCTAAAATGCTATTTCTGATATTTGCCCGAACCCGCAACTATCTGGTTCAGTGAGCCAAGTAGCCTACGCTCAAATCACTAGACCAAGCCATCATCGTTCTTCAGGAGGAACTTAGGAGTTTTGTAAACGTTTCCATAGATCACGCTCTGCCACTACACTGGGGTTCTTGTTGAAGCGTTAATTGTGGGTCAGACTGCTTTATTGTGACTAAAACGCATACCCTCATTTATATATACATCATCACATCTGTATTCCTCGAAGGGGTAGGCAGAGGTGCATTGTAGTGCACCCACACTTCGCCGATGTATTTTGGTCCCAATGTAATAGGGGGCGAGCCTATTGCCATTATACCGGGCACATTCCCCCTCAATACGAGGGAGATTTGGCCCATAGTCCACCACGCTGGCCCAGTGCGGGTTGGTGAACTTCACACGCCTTTCTACAGACGTGCAGGTTTCCTCACGATGTTTTCCTTCACCGTTCAGCAAGTGGTAATCATTGTTGAAAATGACATTCGCACATGAAAATTATCTCAGAGGTGCGGGCCTGGGATTTGAACTTGCACCCCTTACGTTCAAGGCGGGTGTTCTTGCCCGCGAGGCTACCACTGCTTTTTATTGCTTATACCCTCATTTGATATAACAATTTTAACGTTAATTGAATATTGTCGCTATTTACCCTGATGAGAGACGATATAAGAGAAGTCCTGTAATTTGATTATATGGAATAATCCAAGTGAGCTTTCGCTCAATATTGTGTGATTTCTATCAATTTGCGGTAGAACAAAAAAAAATTGTTTTACATTTCAATGTTTGTACATCTTGTAAGCTGTTATGACGTATGATCGGAGTCGGTGTGTATATCAGCATATCATTTAGTGATCATAGGTATTTAGTGAGTACAAATGCGACGATTTGATAAAACCAAGCAATAACAATTAACAATCCATATTAACTAAAAAAAGATTGTTCGAAATCGGTTCACTATCGCCGGAGATAATGATGTAGTACGGATTTGACCCCCATTTCACCCTCTAAATATTTTTTATTTCATAATTTTATATGCAAAATACATATACAAAAATATAACAAAAATATATATATGAAGTCGATTAAAAAAATATTTTTGAAATTATGTGACCTTCAACCCCCCATTTCACCCCCAACGGGGCTGATTCCTGATAATATTTTGAAAATGAAACCACCCTTGGGACATCTCCTTTCCAACAAAAAGAGTCATCAAAATTGGTTCAGAAACAACGAAGTTATCCGAAGTACGGTCGAATTGAGAAACCTCCTTTTGGAAGTCGGTTAAAAACAAAAAAGAAGTTAGTTCCTCATTTTTGAAAGGTTTAAAACTTACTAATTACGTTACTTTTTGAAAAAGGTTAAAAAATAAATCCGCAGGTAAAAGTATGTAGTTTCAAGTTGTACGCGTTTTATTTCGGCGGCTTTCTTTTATTTAGTTGGTGATTTTTGCGCTCAATTACCTGCGAATTGAAATGTTCTTACCAAGTATTACCACCCAAGTGCTAACTTTGTGAGGATAATGCTTCCGATACCTTGCTGAGAATACAAAAAGACGTGTATTAATTTGTTGTTTTTGATGGACTTACACTGTTGGCCGTGAGGTGGCCTTTACAGCTTTACCGGAGGAGTGGCGAGCGCAGAGTGCACTCCAACCTAGGCCTTAAGGGCGGAAAGGGGTGGCAACTAGCTCAAGGGCGCCACAGAGGGCATGACCTCGGCTTGGGCAGTTACCGTGAGGTGAGAGGTAGTGACTGCGCTCCTAGGTGCAAAGATGCACCTACAAGCGGAAGAGGGGGTTCCTCGACCTCGCCGGCGAGATCGGTGTCTGTTTGAGGCTGGTGTAGGTGTGTTGGTGGCCCTCTCAACGCCCGGGTCGAGGAAGGCGGTGATCGTGTCGGGAGGATCAATCAACACGTGCCGCGGACGGCGGCGACGAGTTGATGATGTGTGCGCGGGGTCAATTAGAGGATTTAAATGCAACGCGGCTTTTTTAAAATAGCGTTCGGACGCTATTTTTAAGTGTTTTTGAATTGACAAGAGGCCAAGGTCGGAATGATGTTTTAATTTGGGCCTGCTTTTAGGGTTCCGTACCTAAAATGGAATAAAAAACGGAACCCATATAGGATCACTTTGTTGTACGTATTCTGTCAAGACCCTTTTTCTCAGAAACGCGTGAAGGTATCAAGTTGAAATTTATAAGAGAGACTTATATCTGCGGTCCCTTGGTGCCCTAAAAAATCTAACTTGTAGGTTAACGCAATCAAAAGATACGGTTTATGTTGCATTTTCAGTTCGAAAGTAACAATGTTATATAATACATACTTCACTATATAAATAAAAATAAAATAGTAAATAAACGCGATAAAATCCGTAAAATAGTTTAATTTCAATGTATAGTATTCGCGTAAATATAAGAAAACAATACTTCACTATCAATAGATATCCCTATTGCTGTTGCTACCGCAATTCTCAAAAGCAGTACGTCCAGATGGCTGTGCAGGCATGTGACAGCGAAGTAATTTCACGGCAATTATCCCACGCGAGGTGGCCAGAGTTATTCCAGCGCTGTTAAACCGTGATATCTTATTAACATTCCACACATTTTAACCCTGAATGCAAAAAAACATTACATCTTCCCGGGTAAGTGGGGAAGGATTCTGCAAGAAAAAAAAACAATTTTAAATCCAAAGATGCCTACAATGCTACTATAAATAGATTATACCTTTTCAACCGACTTCCAAAAGGATTCATCTGTGTATTTGCCTAGTCTGACGTAGATTGGCATCTACTCCAAATATAATGAAATTATAAGGTTATTTTAAGCTTTTTAGTGCACCTAGGTTTATGAAGTCGGTTTTTGTTTTTTTTTTAATAAGGGTTGCGCTTCGACCCTTTTCCTCCATAACGCGGAGAGGTATCAAGTTGAAATTAATGACAAAGACTTAAGTCTGGACCCCTTGGCGCAACTGAAGTTACGCTGCTGTTGATGCTATTTACAACATTCGCAAGGGATTAAAAAACCTATAGGGTATTAGGACATGCTTAATTGCGTTTACAAACTGCCCCCTTACCAACACCTGTTTTCGCAGCAATGCTTTTAATTTTACTTTCAGTTTTTGACGGCAAATTTTTAACAAAAAACAAAAACCGATATTGTTTTCTTATATTTACGCAAATACTATACATTGAAATAAAACTATTTTACGGATTTTATCGCGTTTATTTACTATTTTATTTTCCCGACGTTTCGGCTGCTTTACAGCAACCATGGTCACGGGGGGACTGAGGTGTTAGACGTCCTGACACATAGCTGACGTGAAACACCGACGCTCCACGAAGTCTGCAATCTGTGAACATGTACAGGACCGCACCCGCCATTATATCAGATTTGATAAACCGCATATCCTCGCAAAAGAACACCGACTCCGACCAAGGATGATACGTGAGGCCATTGAAATTAAAAAACATCCTAATTTCAATAGGGAAGATGGCTGGGTGCTACCACCAACTTGGGATCCAGTAATCAATATGATTAAATCCAAAACCAAGTGTACCATTGCAAGACCTCAAGACACCGTAAGCACTTTCTGCATGGATCGGACCGCAAACAACAACTAAATATGAGGGTACCCAGTTATTAACTATGACATCAGGACGTCTAACACCTCAGTCCCCCCGTGACCATAGTCGCTGTAAAGCAGCCGAAACGTCGGGAAAATAAAATAGTAAATAAACGCGATAAAATCCGTACAATAGTTTTATTTCAACAAAAACCGACTTTAAAAACCTAGGTGCACTAAAAAGCTAGAAATAACCTTATAATTGATTACATTTGGAGTAGGTGCCAATCTACGTCAGACTAGGCAAATACACACATGAATTGGCACCGAAAAAAAACATACCGACCGAATTGAGAACCTCCTTCTTTTTGGAAGTCGGTTAAAAACTCATGAGTTACGTTACTAGTTCCACGAAAAAATCATGCTCCTATCTTTACACTTTCGTTCTATAAAACCAATAGGTTGATACCTATAGGTTTCAACGGTAAGGATAACGGTTTGAATGTCAAATGTCTCGTATTTTTATTCAATTTAAAGGATCAATATTAGTATGTACACCGCTGAACAGGAATAACATGGAAAATATTAAGTAACGGAACGCGGAAACGTTTGGACGGGGCGTCCATTTAAAAACAAAAGCGTATCGACTTCCAACATTTCTAGGAAGGCGTATTCGACACATGTCCCGAGCATTCACAAAAGAATAGACATAGATTTTTATGAAGAAACTGGGGGGCTACTATCCAAATCGACGATCGAACGATAGTGAAAACGTTGTCACTGGGAGAAGGTTTCGGGATTCAATATATATCGTTTTTCTATCTTGTTAGTAGACGCCCTGAGTGAGTCGACGAATTTACAATTGGATTTCGTAACCTTGAGAAAGTTAGAACTAACTAATAGGATGCAAATGTTTTATCCATTATTTACATTAGTCTTTCAAAAAGAAAATACGTATTTAGGGAGTGGAAACTAAACATCTTCAGTATCTGCCGGCAGCACCTTCGCATAAATACGAGAGAAATAATATACCTCTAACATTGCAATATAAATTTAGACTCAGAAGCTAGCTTATTAAGACGAATCAAAACGAACAGTATTGAGTCAGATACAATGTTAATTCTCCAACAATTCTTCTCTAGTATTGTGGCAAAGGTGCTGTCTGCTCTCAAGGCGTTGCTGCTCCTGAGAATGTATTACTCGCAATTATCATTTTGATACGAGTAACCATTGAGTTTCTTACCGGCTCTTCTCAGTGGAAGCACCATTTCGAACCGGTGGTAGAATCTGACTATTTGTAAGTGATTTTTGGCCTATACAAATAAAAAAAAATGATTTTGATTGATTTTGATAACGTAATGACATTGTCAGTTCGTACGAATTTTGACGCGGGCTGGAGGCGTTGCTTTTAGCAAAGAAATTCAATCTTTAAGTATATTGACACAGAGTTCGTTTCGGTTTTGGCAACAATTTTAACGCGGGCTTCATGACTAAGACTGAGGGACTTAACATGATTGTAATAAAAGGGTATTAGTAGGACAATCTTACAAAAGAAACTACTATCACATTTTAATTTAAAAAAGATTAGTAAAGGTATAATAAGTTAAATCACTTTTTCGTGGGAAGACTGAATCAAAGTGTAATATTAAGAACACAATAAACTAGGCCCAACCGCTTAACAACACAAACTTCCAGTTTCGAGGTCGACTGTCTACGTCCTTCCTTATCTAACCATTTCGGTTATCGGAGGGATGTGGGCGAAGGTCAACAGTTTAGAGGGGTTGTTGGATAAGGGTGACGGCACTTGAGCACCGATAGATAACGTTAGGATATATTAGAAGCCTGTCATATGCCCATGGCTTATGAATTCGAAATGTTAAATTCTGGGATACCTCTTATAGACCCCTGCTCGCCTAGTAGCTACGCACCAACTGCATTGCTAGAACACGTTTTCATTGAGACGACCGGTATTATAAACATTGATATCAAATCGAAACCCTGTTAAGCCCCGAAGACACACTGAACAGATTTTGATGAAACTTTATATAGAAGCTAGTTTCGTTGAAAATTGTACGATCATTGAATTTAACATGGCAATCTAAAGCAGTTTATGTGCTCGTCTCACTAGCCTAAAGTATCACCTCAGTGGAAATGAGCTAAGTCGTCTCGCCTCTAAGCGCCGCAATTAAAAATCAATTTGGAACTACGTGACTTAAGTACGGAATACTAAATGTATCGCCAAATATTATAAGACACACTGAGATGACGGATCGAGTCGATTCGGCAAACTCTCGGTTAGGGCTGATTAATATGTCAGCATCGATATCGATAAACATATAAAGTTAATCGATTATCAACATTGTTTTATAGCGGCTCAAGAAGCTATTAGTTACTTAGTCTTCATATAATCAAAACACTGAGCAAATAAATTTACAACCAGGAGAATTCGAGCCATAATTTATAACAACTAAGTCGAGATAATTATGATATCGATATTTTTACTGAATCGATTAAGTTTCTAAAATATTTTACACCGTAGACAGACACTATGCTGATTTGTAAAACATGGGTGAGCCTCCCGGTCACATCTCTCATTGCGCCCTCGCAAGGTATAACTCAAATCTCCCTAGTTTGACCTACAACGGGCTTCCTAACTACTCATGTCTTTTGAAGACTTGCAGGTTCCCTGACAATGTACCAGTAGGTACCTAGTAGCTACCTAGTGAAAATCATTATTGAATATTATATTCGGATATGGAATATGAAAATCCCAGACATACCCCTTGCTTCCACCATACGCTCTCTAAAAAACACGGTTAACTTTTTTAACCTTAACAATTTATCGATTATTTAAATCGATAAATTAATAAATCTGTCGATAAGTTTTATGATGTTGTACATCATTATATCGCCCCCGCTCGCGTCAATATTATCTGAGCGTACGTGCGTGCGCGCAGGCGATCCGTACGCATCACGCATGCCGGCCCCGTGTCATAGTCACGCGCAGAATTAAACTAAACGCTGCACCAGAAAAAATGCACTTAAGATATCAATATAATACCGGTACCCTTAGAACTAATATTTATAAAGCATAAAAAACTATAGTGTTTGAAGATAAATAAGAATGAAACAATATTCTAGCATCATCATCATATCATCAGCCGGTGTCAGTCCACTGCTGGACGTAGGCCTCTCCCAAGATGCGCCACTGAGCCCGATCTTCGGCTCTTCTTTTCCAGTTACTGCCCACCGCTTTGCGTATGTCGTCGCTCCACCTGGTCACAGGACGTCCTACACTACGTTTACCGGTTCGCGGTCTCCACTCTAGGACAAGTATACCCCAACGGTTGTCAGTCCTGCGGCAGATATGACCGGCCCACTGCCACTTCAGTTTGCTAATCCATTGAGCTATGTCGATATTCTAGCGTAGGGCGACTATTTATCGATAGAATTAAGTCCCGCGCCACACTGGGGCGACAAAAGCGGCGCGTCAGAATATTTGCCAATACCAAAACGAACTCTGTGTCAATATAGGTACATATAGATTGAATTTCCGTGGTAAAAGCCACGCCTCCACGCATAAAATTCGCTTTCAGTGTTATTTAGTTGAAGAACGAACTCTTTCAATGCGTCAATACGGTTTGTTTCGATATGGCAAACATTTTACGCGCGAAGATCGATGCGCCACGTTTTATATCAATTGTTTTTGAACTTTTGGGAAGCCGTTTTGACGGACGGTGATTGCAATAGGTTTGCAACTTATTAACTAATTTGGACTGCTGGTATGACAAGTCCCATCATCACGCCTGTATTTGTCGAAGAGATAAGCAGAAGTCAACTGCAGCACACTTCGTCAATGTAATAGGCGCGAGCCTATTGCCACCTCAATCGCTAGCGCAGTGCGAGTTGGTGTACTTCACACGAATTTATATACACGTCCAAGTATCCTCACGATGACTGCCTTCCTTCACCGTTCAGCAAGCGGTAATCACTTTTGAAAGAAATACATTTGTACATGAAATCTTAAAATCCATGAAAATTTGTACCCCTTGTGTTCAAGGCGTTCTACCAACCAGACTGCCTCTGCTCGAACTCCATATTGTAGTAAGTTTATTATACGCAAATACTACCTTAACACGTCGGCTGTGAGGCCAGTTTGTACTTTCAAACTGTGCGCAGCCAGTGCGTACCGAGTGACACACGATTTCGGCGTCCGCATACGCAGCAAGATACTCACAAGTCTTTCAGAACCTAGTGTAGGAGCTACCGTGTTAATTTGAAAGCACAAGGACAGTGTGGTCTCACTCACACGTATAGATCATGAGAAGGATGGCGATACACTCGTGTTATTTAGTTCAGTGCCATGCTAATACTCAATCAACACATAGTTACAATTTCAATCATTTAGCACTAACCCGTAGATTATTTATATAGAAAACATCCGAACGCCAAACAAGTGATGCAGTCAAAACACGTGCGTAATTAACACAGAAATCTCCAAACAGCCTCCCGCACACAGGAGCGTCCAAATATTCGTCAATACCAAAACGAACTCTCTTTCAATACACAGAAAAACTAAATTTCTGTGGCGAGAGCCACGGTCCCACGCGTCAAAATTCACTCGCGCTGTCCATGTATTTCTTTGGTGAATAAACTTTATCTTAGAGACAATACAGTTCATTTTGGTATGGCCAAAAAAATTACGCGTGCGTTTGGACACTCGAGTGTGCAGCCCCCCGCTTCATTGACGTAATTGTGAAGCAAGCACAGCTTCCGCTCGCTCCTGGCAAGTTTATCCAAATAACATTTCAAAATACAATGATGTCGATTTTGTTGGCACTGAACTAAACTGCACTGAAGTACGTGTATTGCTGTCCTTCTTACGGCATTGTCCTGCTCATAGTGTATGAGCAGGACAATAAATTTCCGGGTTCAAAAGCGCGTCCACATCAAAACGTACTTTAATAACTCGTAGTAAAAGCTCATTCTTAAACGAAATGTCATTGATGACGCGGGCGAATTTTGTAGAGTGATCGCGTGGCTTCTACCACAGAAATTCAAGCTTTATGTGTGCTGAAACAGAGTTCGTTTTGGTAATGATATATATTTTTAACCGACGAAAAAAAAAAAAGGAGGAGGTTCTCAATTCGACGCGTATATTTTATTTTTTTTATTTTTTTTTATGTATGATCACGCATATCTCCGGCGTCACTAAACCGATTTCAAATTTTTTTATGACGTTTCCTAAGGAATTCTTCGAGGGTGGTCCCATTTTCAAAATATTATCAGAAATTAACCCCCTTGGGGGTGAAATGAGGGGTTGAAGGTCACATAATTTAAAAATTATTTTTTGATCGACTTGAAACTTTGTATATGTATTTCACATATAAAATAAAGAAATACGTGTTTTAGGAATTTTGAAAAAAAAAATGTATAGGGTGTGAAATGGGGTGATAAAGTTTGCATTCTTTTTTATGTATATCTCCGGCGTCACTAAACCGATTTCGATTTTTTCTATGACGTTTGCTAAGGAATTCTTCGAGGGTGGTTCCATTTTCAAAACATTATCAGAAATCAACCCCCTTAGGGGTAAAATGGGGGGTTGAAGGTCACGCAATTTCAAAAATATTTTTTGATCAACCTGAAACTTTGTATATGTATTTTACATACAAAATAAAGAAACACGTGTTTTAGGAAATTTGAAAAAAAATATATTTAGGGGGTGAAATGGGCTGATAAAGTTTGCATTCTAGACTATAGCATATCTTCGGCGTTAGTGAGCCGATTTCGAAAATTCTTTTTTTGTTTAATACGGATAGTTAACAAATATCGAAACGATGGGATGGAAAGGGTGGAGGGGGGTGAATTCCTTTTTTGGGCTGTTATGAGGTGCTAATACTTGCATCTTTTCACAAAATAGATACTAAATTCGCCTTCAAAAACCTAGCTACACTAAAAAGTTAACCTTAACTACCTTATAATTCATTACATTTGTAGTCGGTGTCAATTCATGTGTGTATTTGCCTAGTCTGATATAGATTGGCACCTACACCATGATATACCTACGCCCACGTGGACTTTATTTGGAATTATACCCATTTTTAACCAACGAAGAAAACAGAAGAGGTTCACGTTTCGACACGTATTGGTTAGGGTATAACTTCGAAGTTGGTCCTATATAAATTAGGAACAAAAATCCTACCCGAAAGGTGGGAAAATAGGGCGAGATTTATTGTTAATTCTCAAATTTTAATGCTGAGTTGTGTATTACAAAAAAACAAACAGTAGATTCAGATTAAGTAGTAGATTTTAGCCACAAAAAAATATAAAATAAAAACTTTTTAACAAAAAATTAAACCGCCGAAAATTTTAAAAAGCAAAAAATAATATACCTTTTTTATTTAACCTTAATAACAAAGTTCTTAAACTAATGTAAGTATACCTAAGTCATTTTGAGTCGGCGCCAAACAATTAATGAACAATAAATTTAAAGAAATAACCAAATGAAATTAACAATGCAACGTGAAATCTTCAGCGACAAACATTAACATTCCAAAAAATGTACTCTCCGTACGACCACTCGCACACATTGTGTATCGCTATCTCGCTGTGTATTGCTGTCTCGCTGACGTTAACTTCGTGAACGCTCGGCATTTTCCAGCGAAGGTGCGTGTCTCGCCGCGCCGCCGCCGTACATCACACTTTACTAAATTAATTAATTTGCTTGTTTGGCGCCGACTCAAAATGACTTAGGTATACTTACATTAGTTTAAGAACTTTGTTATTAAGGTTAAATAAAAAAGGTATATTATTTTTTGCTTTTTAAAATTTTCGGCGGTTTAATTTTTTGTTAAAAAGTTTTTATTTAGCGCGCGGTTTTGAAACTACTGTGAACCTGGGGCTCTGTTATAATGTTTCTTTGTGTATTCAACTCCTTTTGTATGACTTGCGTAATGTCACGATATACCGATCTTTGATATTGATTGAAAAGATGTATGAGTTTGAATGAATCGTAAATGGTATGTCAGGACCATAGCATGTGGCAAAGGGTAGTCTATGCCTACCCCCCGTGGGATATAGGCTTGAATATATGGGTCTATGATTTTCCTTGTAGACGTCCAGGATGAGAATCAAACTTTGAACCTCCCGGCTACGAGTGCGTCCCGTCTAACCGTTAGGCAATTCCCGCCCGCCCATATCAAGAAGGTACTAATTATAATTAAATACAACCGTTTAGAGTTTATGTACTAACTTTAAAGGGCAGAAATACATTACCTACGTGACATAACCATACCGAATTTAAAGTAAACATCAAACTGAAACCATATTTGGGTGTAGAAAGCTTTCAGACAACTCCAAAATTAAAGCTAATAGCAGTCTAAGCTGCAAGCTATAAGCGAAATGCCTTGAATTAAATTCAAAGGGAACAATATTGTAGGAAAATATTAATACAGTAATTTTCCTAATCAATTACTTGGTTAAACCATGTATTAAAGAAAGAAAATTTATTAAAAGGTTGCAGTAGCGGTATCGAGATTACACGAACGTAAAATACGCGTCAAAGGATAGACCTACATATTTTTTACCAGAACTAAAAGGAATTATAATATTAACTCTGATTAAAAACTCATTTTTTGATGACATAAATAAATAGAGATCAGAATAGGTAGACTATATTTACCTAAACTTCGAAGAGGAAAGTAATATAGAGTGGATAATACCTCATCAAGAATTTCGAAATAATTATAAAGAATCCCGGTATTTAAAACTGGCGAATTATTGATTGGACTTTATTTATAGCAACAACAAATGAATGATTTGAAAAATCATATATCACATAGGGTTAACCGTGCCTACTTAAAACTAATAAATTCTTGAATTTGACACTATTTTAGTATGGAACCTTAAAAATCTTATATTATTCTTTAAATCAATCATCTTGAGTTTGACACTATTTCAGTATGGAACCTTAAAAATTATTATATTATTCTTTAAATCAACAATTTGTAACTATAAATAAAGTTCAATATATAAATCGTGTTTTTTTTAAATCCCGGGATTAAAACGTCATTCAAATTAGACCGGGATTTTATCCACCAGGTATTATTCACTCTATGTTACTTCCTTGCTCTAAGTTTAGGTTAATATTATAGTCTACCTAATCCGATCTTTTATCATAAATGACTGCCGCGAATTCATTCCTGAGATCGTATAGTTTTTGCCACAGACATCCAATCTTTATGTGTACTGGCACAGAGTAGAGACACACATGAGAATGAGAATTTATTTTACAAAAACTTCGCACAATATAACTTTGTTTGTGAGCGAACCAAACTAGACTTCTGGCCCGTATCTTGGTGCCGTAACCTGCACGTCTATAGAAAGGCGTGTGAAGTTTACAAACCCGCACTGGGCCAGCGTGGTGGACTATGGCCCAAATCTCCCTCGTATTGAGGGGGAATGTGCCCGGTATAATGGCAATAGGCTCGCCCCCTATTACATTGGGACCAAAATACATCGGCGAAGTATGGGTGCACTACAGTACACCCCTGCCTACCCCTTCGGGGAATACAGGCGTGATGATGATGATGATGTAGATTTGAGATATGGTCCGCTATATCTCGTCCTTGGAACCGTATTCCTCTAACTATTTGTTTAGGCTCTTCGTATGACAAATTGCCCTCCCGCTGTGACAGTTTCTGTTCATTGTTTGTGTTAGAAAGTTTTTTAGTCGCTTTATCTGTCGCCGAATGTGCGTTACAGAATGTCTCCATAACATTATCAGATGCACCAGCGGGGGATTTAAAAGTCGAATGTCATATTTGTTACTATGCGGACACGTGCGTATGGCTTGTGACTTCCGCGTTTGTTTTAAACGCCTTTGTCCTACAAAAATCATGATTTTTAGGGCAATAATGACAAATTCGTTCAAATACCGTGTCCTTCACAGTTTTTTTAGTTTGTTAGACGTTATAAAATCACATCCTATGGGAGTGCAGCCTCTGGCAAAACGAACATAACAATATGTTAAACAGTTTGCATGCAACATCGGGAGTGGTGTATTACACAAACCTTGTTGAGACTAGAGAAAATTTCCGTGCGTTCAAACGGTTCTGCCATACCTATTACTGGAATCAAGTATAATGCAGCTCACATTGTTAGGTCCAACTAATGTCAAATAGCATCCGGGAGGGAAGTGGATACATTTTTCTTCCAACTCCTCCTTCACCTTTTTCGATTAAATTCGTGCGACGTGGACCTTACCTTGGACCATCAGCTATCTACCCAGTACAAGTGCATTCAAAATACAGTAATACAATGTAATACAAATGCAGTAATACAATTTTAAAAATGCATTTTGTTTTTGGGATCGTATGTACTTTCATATATATGAATTTAGTTAAAAGCTGTTATTTTGATATTACAGATAGACTATTTATTTATTAATTTAAACACTCCCATTTTATTTATTTGTACATTTAATTTATATGTATTGTATGTAATTCTTCGTATATGTAGTAATAAATTGTACGACGGTGAAGGAAAACATCGTGAGGATACCTGCACGTCTATAGAAAGGCGTGTGAAGTTCACCAACCCGCAGTCCCGCACTGGGACTATGGCCTAAATCTCCCTCGTATTGAGGAGGAATGTGCCCGATAAAATGGCATTAGGCTCGTTCTCTATTACATTGGGACCAAAATACATCGGCGAAGTGTGGGCGCACTACAGTGCACCACTGCCTACCCCTTTGGGGATTACAGGCGTGATGATGATGTATTAAATCGTACGAATATTAAGTAGAGCTGAGAGAAATTGACATGAAAGAGTAATGTAGCTCTGAAAATGTTTGTATCAGAGCACCCTACTGCGATGACAATATAAATTTAATTAGGTATACAACCGAAAACAATTTGCAACAATAACATTTTTCCAGGTTAGTAAGCGTGCACGGAAACAGCTCCGGTTTGATCGCAATCGCCTTTATACCAATACAATAAAGACGATATTTCCGTGAATAATTCTGGACGTGCTATGCTGGGGTGTCGAATGGGTACGAATTCGTGGCCCACTTTCCCCCCGTCCGGTGGAAACTGGGCCGAGCGGCGCCGGGTTGATTCGGCTAATACGATTTTCAGTAATAGCTTGCCGAGGTCAATGTAGGAGTGATAACAGAGGATATATGCGACGATATCTATACACAAACGAATAAAATTTAAGTGTTTGTTTGTAATGGCAAAATGACAGCTTTTTACTTATTGCGTATTAAATACGCTACTAATAACAAAAAAAAATAAAAAAAAACTCCGTCTCTTTGTTTGGGGTAAACTCCCAATCGGCTGAAACAATTTTGACAGGACTCTCACTGGCAGATAGCTGATGTTACAAGGAGTAACTAAGGTAACGTTTGTATTATAGAAAAAAAATTAATAGGGTTACGCGGGAGAATATTAAAATCTATTTGTCCCGGGTAATTAGCCTTCCTAAATTCCGCGCGTACAAAGTTGCGAGCTAACCTAGTTTTCTATCAAGTTAATAATAACATATTATGTAATTATAAATACATGGCATTAACATATTACCTATTTATTGTTGGTAGTGTTAGTTAAGCAGTGGTAGCCGAGTGGTCGAACACACGCCTTGCAAATCAAAGTGTGCAGGTTCAAACCCCGGCTCGCACCTCTGGGTTTATGTGCGAATCTCATTTTCATCCGAGATTACCACTTGCTATGAAACGGTGAAGGAAAACATCGTGAGGAAACCTGCACGTCTATAGAAAGGCGTGTGAAATTCACCAACCCGCACTGGGCCAGCGTGGTGGACTATAGCCCAAATTCTCCCTCGTATTGAGGGAGAATGTGCCCGGTATAATGGCAATAGGCTCGCCCCCTATTACATTGGGACCAAAAATACATCGGCGAAGTGTGGGCGCACTACAGTGCACCTCCGCCTACCCCTTCGGGGAATACAGGCGTTATGATGATGATGTATTATTATTAGTGTTAGTTACTTGAACCCATTAAATACCAATGTTCCCATTTGGGACGACCCGTTTTTGCCGTTTCATTTGGTTATATATTTTTTGTGTATATTCTGACCAAAATATGTAATACAATATAAGAAAAAGTTGGTACCTAATGGCTTAATGGTTAATCTATTTTATATTATTTCATCTACATAAGAATACTTAGGATAAATCGTTGATATTGTAGTGTCGTGTGTACCGATCGCTTGTATATCTGAGGTCGCGTGATGTGGGCCAAGTCTCACCGGAAGGGCACAACAGGTCGCGATGCAACCCCAATCATCGTGATACCTACACATTTGCATATTCAGGGTGTTAACCACCATCTGGCTTGCAGCACACACAGACATCAGTCGACGAACCCCGTCTTCCGCTTTTGCACCTAGGAGTATAGTCACTTCCTCTCCCCTCACGGTTACTGCCCAAGCCGAGGTCGTGCCCTCTGTGGCGCTCTTGAGCTAGTTGCCATCCCTTTTCCGCCCTTAAGGTCTTGCTTGGAGTCGCACTCTGCACTCGCCATTCCTCCGGTGAAACTGTAAAGGCTACCTAACGGCCAACAGCGTAGTCCTTTAAAAAAAAACTGAATGGTGTCGTGGGGCACCAGGTAGGAACGAAGTTCCTTCGGCTAATGTAGAATGAATGAAAAGAAAGAGAAAGGTATTATACACTTTTTGTTAATGAGAGGTTTATATTCGTGTATACACTTGTGAAAGCAAAATAACATGAAATTTAAAAAAACAAAAAAGGTCCATAACGACCCGGAGTTCTATGTATTTTAATAGTTCAACGACTGTCCCACAGATGGCAGTATACTCAATGTATTTCATATGTGTGTATTATTATTAGTATATAAAATAAAAACTATAGCAAAACCTAAAAAAAAAACAACAAAATATAAAAGTAATAAAATAAAAAAAGTAATAAAATAAAAAAACATCGTAATTCAAATTATCAACTAAAGTCGTCTCATTTAACGGTTTGATTCCACGCACTTTTTCTTACGGTTTTACTATCACATTTTTTTCAGTTCGGTCGCGTAGCAAAATCCCTATCCCCTCCAAGCCTGCCGTAAGGAACTTCGTTCCAAAAACCTGACTTGCAACAATGTTTTTAATAACACTTTCAGTTTTTGACAGTTAAAATCTGTCAAAAATTTATAGTTACTATTGAAAATAACAACAACAATATATAAAGAGGCGGTGCCACCGCCTCTAGTACTGGGGCCTTTCTCTTATTCAACCTAACATGTAGAAAAATTACGATCAAATTGACTATGTTGACTATACCACCGACATTAATATTATGTTTCATTTAATAATATTTTGTAATAAAAACTAAACTAAAGGGCAATCGCTCTTGAAAAATAAACGGCCCGATCAAATAACAATTAGTGGAGCACCCTTCACGGTGCGTGGTCGCACAATGGGTAGATACATACACTGTTGCAAATATAACCGAGGATATCCTATTGTTATGACCTATCCTAATTTTCATGTAGGAGTAACATGAATTACAAAAAAAAAACCGAAATTTCAAAAATTTTGTAGAAATGTATTATTATCTAATCTATCTATCTATCTCTATCTATCTATCAGCCTGGGACGTCCACTGCTGGACATAGGCCTCCCCCATAGATCGCCACAAATTACGTTCTTGGGCTTTATGCGCCCATCGACTCCCGGCGACCCTGGTGAGGTCGTCCGTCCATCTGGTCGTTATCGTGGCCATTATCTAATCATAAACTATTAAATTATAGACTTGTGTTAGTCATTGATTTAATTTGATAAAAAAACTGTCAATTAACGAACACCGACAAGACGTGTGGAAAATAATGACAAAATAATTTATTTTAACTAGCTACTACCCGCGACTTTGTCCGCGGAGACTTCGATTATTTAATATCATTATAAATAATCTAATATATATAAATCTCCTGTCACGATGTTTGACCGCGATGGATTAACCGATTTTAAATTTAATTGGCACACCGTGAGCAGTCTGGTTGAGACACTTGGCACAACTTGAGAGATAGGATAGCTTAGATCTTTAATTATAGTCGCAATTTTATTTTATTGCAAATTATTTGTCTATATTTAATTGGCAGTCACAATTATCTGTTAACTCCAAAAGATTCTAACAGATGTCGATACTTTTCGACTGGATTGAGTAAGTAATCAATAGATGGCACTGCTATGGTAAACCGACAAACGTGTCATATAAGCTACAATTCAATAGCATGATTACCACGTGTTATTGAGGCTAAAGTATAAATTAAATTATTTTGTAGTAAACGAAATACCGTGAAATTCAATTATTTCTACTTTTTTAATTTTTGGTGTTAGCATAGTCAACCACGTGTTACTTAGAACGAAAATTAAAAAATAGTGTAAGAAAATTTTAATCAATAGTGTTCAACGTCCTTTCCCTTCAAATCCCAATCCCGTGAATTTGTGTACCAACTTCAACATTTCCGTCTTGGTTCGTAAATAATTTCATTGTACTAAAGGGTTATAGTCGTAGAAATAGTCGTAGAGGTCACCATATTTTTTTACAAATACCATCTATGTAAAAAGCATGGTGGTCCCCGTGACTGATGTTCTCCTACCGTTCCTCTTAAATTGTATACTACAATGTAATATAACAATAACTTTAGCCACAGCAACGCGTGGCCGGGTCTGCTAGTAGCCTATATGTTATTCTGATGTTTAAACAATAATACTGTAAAGCTTCATCAAAATCGGTTAAGTACTTTTTGCATGAAAGAGTAACAAACATCTATCCGTCCTCACAAACTTTATATTTTATTTTATTCATCATAATCGGATGAATAGTTTACGTTAGGTTAGGTTAGGTTAGCTCCACTTTTCCTTTTTAGGTACGGAAACCTAAAAATGGTATCGTCCCTAATTTAGTAAAGCCGTAGTGTGTGTCGGAAATTTGTAGGGCCATTGTCACCCTACTTTTCGAATTTAGGGTCCCGCAGACAATGGCGTTAAATCATTGATCCGGCTGCACCTGGCGCCCAGGCGCCGTGCGCTCGCGTGCCCTTTTGATATTATGCATACATTAAATTATTTTACGGCAATTATGCTTCGTGTTATTTATCGGATATTTGTTTAAGAAACGCGTTGTAGTTAAAATAGTTGTTTAAATGAAGCGATAGTAACAAAGGGTGAAACTTTCACCCTTTGTTACTATCGCTATATTTCTTGCAAAACTTGAACATGATTTGCAGTAACGATTTTTTTCAAAATAAGTAGATTCCTGCCATTCGGAATGTCTTCGAAATATTCAGTATTTTGAAGACATTCCGAATGACATTCCGAATGAATTCCGAATTTTTAGGATTACTTCCTTGTTGTTATGACATATGGAGTACGTATCTAAATAGATATTCTTGTCATTTTTTGGGGTCCCATACCAGAAAAAGAACAAAAGAAACCCTTACAGGATCACTTCGTTGTCTGTCTGTCTGTCAACACCTTTTTTTCAGGAGCGCGTGGAAGTATAAAGTTTAAGTTATATCAAATACTTTAGGTCTGCAATCCCTTGGAGCTGTAAAAATTTCAAAGTCAACGCAATCAAAAGATATAGCCGTTTGTGCCGCAAATTTTGACCCTCGGGTGACGCAAGGGAATCAAAACCTAAAGGGTACTTCCCGTTGAACTAGAATAATGAAATTTGGCTAGAAGCAATGTCTTATAGCACGAGTAAAGAAAACAATCCGAAAATCGTAAATTTGTAGCTATATCTCAAAAAAATTGCCATTATAGACTAATATATTTTATCGACTTACGGAACTCTCGGTTCCTACATGATTCCGTCTCACACTTGACTGGTTTTTTATCCTCTGTACCATGTGAGGATAAAAAAACTTAAGTTGGGCTTATCTAGCTGTTCCCCGAATATTTTCGTCTCTCATCACATAAATTCTCTCTTCTAGGAAGTTTCATATGAAATGATACGTGCTGTGTTTTTCGTTTCTTTTCAATCCGCTCGGTAATCTGAACACCCTTTATATTGGAACCAATTATAAAACAGTGTTATATATCAAAAGAAATGAGATACAGAGAATCTCTGTCAGACAAATTACCCAGATTTTACAAATTTTAAGTAGCGACTCCATTGAAAGCGACCCTCTTTTAAATACCAAATGCCCTGAAAAAGAAACCAATTAAATAAAAATGCGAAATTATACGAGCATTATTATAGAAATCTCATCTAGAAAAATAAAGAAATAATAAAAACAAAGTAAAAAACAAAGTGAAAATCTAATAAAAAGATTCTCTCCGGCGGGGAATCGAACCCCGGTCTCCCGCGTGACAGGCGGGGATACTTACCACTATACTACCGAAGACTTATGTAGACCATTGAAATTACTCATTACAATCGAAACTGCTTGTAGCTGTTGCGTCTTACGTCGTAGGTTATTCTTAACATCTATGTATCTATATATTTTTTTAACTGCCTAAAATAATTATTTGCGAGTACAATAATTCTTATAGAAGTGATAAAATTCATTTTCTAGAAGAAAAACTCCGTGTGTATCGTTTTAGTCTAGCACGAAATATGCATGGAGAACACGACCAACGCCTTCACCTTAAATAATTGATAACAAATATAAGGTGTATCAGCAGGCCGAAATACATTTTAGGTATCTACATATCCGGTAGCTTATATGTAGATGAATAGAGAAGGCATATTTTAGTTAAGTATATTCATACCTAACTATCATAGTTTCTGAGTTACGGACTTTAGACCTCAGGAGAGTTCAGACCAAGACATTGCGAACTGAACTTCAGGCTTCGATTAGCTTATCGTTTTATCACATTGATAGCGCGCAGTGAGAGAATACCTTAAACGTAAGACAATACCCCGAATGTTTTTTGTGTACAGAATTAGATGGCGAATGTGTGGGGACTGTGGGAAGCTCGTATTCCTGTTTTCAAACAAAACACGGAGAAAATACATTTGTTGGTTATATTAACTGGTTCCTTTTAAGATTATTAAAAGTATTGGTGAGCTAACATGTGAGTTGACATGTAATTGAAAAGGTTTAAAAAAAAAAAACACCGACCGAATTGAGAACCTCCTCCTTTTTGGGAGTCGGTTAAATAAAAATCTATCTGTATATGGACGGGTAAAAGTCAAAGTGACTCAAGCGACATGTTGGGCGATTTTGAGTTATATAACATACTAGCTGTGCCCGCGACTTCGCCCGCGTGGACTTTAGGGAGATTACCCGGAAATATGGGTATTATGTTTTTCCCGCGGAACCCTAATGCTTTTTCTAAAATTAAAGTAGCCTAAGTTACGCCTTGGAACGTCAGCTATCTGTCAGTGAAAGTCCCATTGAAATCGGTTCAGCCGTTTAGAAGTTTACCTCAAACAAATAGACAGACAGACAGACAGACAAAAAATTTTAAAATTGCGTTTTCGTTATAGGTATCGTATATACTTTCATACGCATTTGGTAAAAAAGTGTTATTTTGATATTACAAACAGACACTCCAATTTTATTTATTTGTATGTATGTATGTATATGTATGTATGTATAGATATAGACTAGCTGTGCCCGCGACTCCACCCGCGTGGACTTTAAGGAGATTACCCGGAAATAATGGTTTTATGTTAATTCCGCGGAACTTGATGTGAATGTATGTGTGTGAATATGAAATAACGAAATAGCATTTTATAAAATTCTGTTGGTGTATTTGTTCGAGGATAACTCCCAACAGGCTGAACCGATTTCGACGGGACTTTCACAGGCAGATAGCTCATCAGCTCTCAACATCTTATAATGCCACAAAGTAACGTCTAATATCATCATAGTTTATCTATGGTAATATCTATGGCTAACCCTTAAAATAAGAGAAAAGATTACAAAGCTGTAACCCGACTACGGAGTTACAAGGTGAAATCGACTCCTCCTATTGTAGAAGTCGGTTAAAATGTAGCCTATGTTAGCCGGGACAAAATAAAAAATTGTTTGACTCTATAGTCATCAAAATCGGATGAATAGTTTAGGTGCTACGGGGGAACATACGTATATATAAACATATGTATGTACTGAATTACATGCAATTTTTTATTGGAACGTAGTTCCTTATTTTGATTTCATACGTAGATATGTATACATACTATGTTTCTCTATTAAGTACATAAAAAACCGGCCAAGTGCGAGTCGGACTCGCGCACGAAGGGTTCCGTACCATTATCTATAAAAACGGCAAAAAAACACGTTTCTTGTATGGGAGCCCCCTTAATTATTTGTTTTATTGTAATTTTTAACCGACGAAAAAAAAAAAAGGAGGATGTTCTCAATTCGACGCGTCTATTTTATTTTTATTTTATATGTATGATCACGCATATCTCCGGCGTCACTAAACCGATTTCGAATTTTTTTTATGATGTTTGCTAAGGAATTCTTCGAGGGTGGTCCCATTTTCAAAATATTATCAGAATTCAACACCCTTTGGGGTGAAATGGGGGGTTGAATGGTGACACAATTTAAAAAATATTTTTTGATCAACCTGAAACTTTGTTAACAAATATCGAAACTATGGGATAATTCGTAGATTTTAGCCACAAAAAATTATAAAATAAAAACTTTTTAACAAAAAATTAAACCTCCGAAAATTTTAAAAAGCAAAAAATAATATACCTTTTTTATTTAACCTTAATAACAAAGTTTTTAAACTAATGTAAGTATACCTAAGTCATTTTGAGTCGGCGCCAAACAATTAATGAACAATAAATTTAAACAAATAACCAAATGAAATTAACAATGCAACGTGAAATCTTCAGCGACAAACATTAACATTGCAAAAAATGTGCTCTCCGTACGCCGACTCACACAAGTCTAGCTATCTCGCTGTGTATTGCTGTCTGACTGACATTAACTTCGTGAACGCTCAGCATTTTCCGGCGAAGGGGAGGGTCGCGCCGCGCCGCCGTGCATCACACTTTACTAAATTAATTAATTTGCTTGTTTGGCGCCGACTCAATATGACTTAGGTATACTTACATTAGTTTAAAAACTTTGTTATTAAGGTTAAATAAAAAAAAATTCGGAGGTTTAATTTTTTGTTAAAAAGTTTTTAGTATTTGTTGTTATAGCGGCAAGAGAAATACATCATCTGAAAAAAAAACAACCCTCTAACTATTACGCTTCATGAGATACAGCCTGGTGACAGACGGACGGACAGCGAAGTCTTAGAAATGGGGTTCCCGTTTTACCCTTTGGGGACGGAACCCTAAGAAGATTTTTTATCACAAAACGCTTTGTATGACGTCCGCTTATTATGACGTGTTTGTCAATTCCTTTCGATGTCATAATTAACGGATTCTACTGTACATACATAGACTACTAGAATGTTAACCCTTCTTTTTGGCTCCGCCGTTGTCGGGTAAAAAATGTTAGTCTATGGGCCGCTCTTTCCAGTTGTATGCAAGTTGATGTGCAAGTCAACGCGATAGCTCGCAATGTATCTCAGCTGATCACTTGTCATTATTCATGTAGCCAGCCTCGCAAAACGTAAGCCTCATCCGACGCGCCATCTATGGTTCAGTACAGTGTGCAAATAAACAAATTGTGTTGTAAATTAGTATTAGGTTATAGCAGTGGTAGCCGAGTGGTCGAACGCACGCCTTGCAATCAAAGTGTGCAGGTTCAAACCCCGGCTCGCACCTCTGGGATTTATGTGCGAATCTCATTTTTATCCGAGATTATCCGAGATTGTTATGAAACGGTGAAGGAAAACATCGTGAGAAAATCTGCACGTCTGAGGGAACTTGACTAGTTATATATAGCTGTGTGGACTATGACGTGTCCAGCAGTGGGACGTTAAAAGGGCTGTAGTAGTTGTTGTAAATTGAGCGAGACGAAAAAATACAGAATACACTTTTAGTATATGAAATAGTAACCTAGTTGGTAAAACTCGGAATCAAATGGTGCAGGATCGAATCCTCTGAAAATAGACTTTACTTGTTTTAGCTAGGTTTAGACTTATCTGTAATTTCAAAATAAATTGCTAGGCTATTTTTAATGTTCGGCCTCTAAAGTAGTAATTTAATATCGAAGACCACATTTTCTAAATTAACAAATTTTATTAAGTAGAGTTTGTATAACTCTACTATTTATAAACATGAAACTCAAAGCACGAAAGGCGATCATTAGAGTAGAATAATCGTACATTTTGCATTAAATAGCTTAATATGCATGAACTCTACCACTACGCAAAATAAAGGTTATAATTGCTTACAAATAATAAAACTAGTAAATATGCTGACCTTACTTGGACATTTATTACATTTGTTTGTATCTCGCAAACCACTTATCAAACATCGGTTATTGCATCTTTATTAAGTACTACACTTCAAAATAAACTCTAGATCTCACAATATAACACTCAATTTCGATTGACAAATGTTTTATTTCCAGATTTAGACCTTAGTATAGCGATTTAGTTGCCACGCCCATGGTTTAATCGATGGTGCCATAAATAATAAATACATTTAAATAAGTTTCAATGTTTGATTTTATCGTACTTTGATGTGAAGTTGTAGATTCTCCCTTACAGTTAGTTGCTCGTGTAAGCCAGGACATATAGCGGTACCCAATGAAGGTGCCGACAAACGATCCGAAGAACTAGTGTGATTCATTCAAAATCAGGTTATTAGGGTTTGGAAGAAAGAAACTAGAACTTATTTAACTAGAACGTTCTAACAATTATACAAGTTAGGTGTCTATGAATGAACCATTTACGCATCTTGGTGGCAGAATCTCATACATACAAAATCTTCAAACACTTATCCGCAAACAAATCCAACCATGATAGTCCAGACATTCTTGTCTCCAGCGTTGATATGGAGAGAAGTGAATAATTTTCTTCCAAATCCTCTTAACCTTTCTTGCAAGCAATCGATCAATGTAAATTTCTGTATAGGATGAGATGTTATAAGTATATATTCAAGGTTCCGGTTCCTCTGATGAACTACTACTGCCCGAATCTGACGATGTTGACGAGGACGATTCGGTATGGTTGTATCCCCACGCTTCCACTTGAAATCTGTACATGAACTTGAAATTCAGAACCGGAATGCGAACCTGAGGACACAAAAACATAAAAGCTCATGAATGGCAATCCTGTCGTGGGGAAACCGCAGAATTGAATTTTTCACTATAAGGACAGCAATAAAAAAACAACTATTGAAGTAAATTCAACTACTAAAGTAGGAAAAAACAATTGCAGATAGAGGGACCCACTAAATGATTTTATAAGAATTATTTGAGATACGATTGTTTCTCGGAGAATTATCATTGTTCAGTATTCTCGACCGACAGGGAATTGTTAGTTTCTTATATAACTAGCGGCCCGTTTCTTATATAAATATAGCCTATGTTACGCAGTGATAATATAGCTTTCTAACGGCAAAATATATTTTGAAATCGGTCCAGTAGTTTTTAAGTTAAATCTTTACATACAAAAATACAAATCTTTCCTCTTTATAATATTATTAGTACAGATTAATGTACTTATTTGGTTTATAATACTGGAATTGTCAATTTCAGGCGTGAAAGGTCCCTGATGAATAATATTACTCTAATATATTAATAGACTCTACAATTATTTTTACAATGGATTTCCGGAAAATTACGCCTGATTCCTTCAATTACTAAGTCGTATTTTCTTTCGTAACTAACATGACCAGTTATCTAAAACAACTGCCTGCCTACAAGCGTTTCTTTAAGCCACTTTTGATATCTTGATCAGCTGTTCTATTGCAGTAGTTTTTCATTCCAGGACAAACATAAAAGAGGTCGCATTGTCTAGTCTTTGGTATACTTATACTTGGTATGACTAGTACAGTGTTACCTTAGTTTCAGGGCTATCCAAGTCCCACACTCTTGGTGTTCCGAGCTGATAAGGCATGCCAACCTTCACACAAATTATCATAACGTCGTGAGCTGCATTGATCTGGAAACATTCTCAGCTATCAACAGTCGAAAAATAAACAAGTTACTTTCATTTATAATGCAGAGATTATCATAACCTTAAGGTGATGGACTAAGATCTGATTGCGGTTAAATTACGAAGATCCTGGTGCCACGTAATAGGACTAAGAAGATAATAATGTAACTCCAGTTAAGCACTTAGATATTTTTGGGATCTAAGATTTAAATGTCTTCTATCTAAAGACAACGACTGCAATAGAAATGATTTCTTGCAAAGTGCTAGAGAAAGGGACCATATAACCTCGCACTAGGAGTACAATATAGAACCCAGCTCATGAAAACTACTGGTGCCTGATTTTTTAAGATCCTAAAGTCCTAATTTGAATCTTGAAGTAGCAATAAAATCACACCTCAAGATAGTATGTCAGGAAAGTTTCCGTAATAGGCCGGATCTGAAATATTTCGTGGTAGAATTTGAAGATGTCGTCAGCCGCCTCGCCTCGGTCGTAGCAACGAAGTCCTCCCATCCACCAGTGGCCCACCCAACCGTGGGCGATCAAGTCGTACAGCGACGCACGAGGCATTATAAACCCTAGAAACAGTATGTAAAGATTGAAATTTCATTCAACTAATTTGTAAATCTATTATTATCTATTATGATATAAAATGCCTTACCGAATGGGTCGTCTTTGGCAAAAGCGCCTACAGCCTTGCCAGTGATGGCTGCGGTGATCCAAGGGACATAAGGATGGATCATGGTGTGTCGCGGTGGAGGAGGGGGTCGTCGCGTGCGCAGCGGGTCAGGACATGGAGAACCACCTAGCAAGATAGAGCAGAATAGAAAAAGCCTCCTCCAGAAGTATCCTTATATCGGTCATCATCTTTTTGCCTGTAATGTTAACAGCCCATTTATTGGCCTCATCTATACATACATATACAAATAAATAAAATTGGAGTGTCTGTTTGTAATATCAAAATAACATTATTTTAACAAATTCATATGAAAGTATACACGATACGAAAATGCAATTTTTAAATTTTTATCTGTCTGTCTGTCTGTTTGTTCCGGGTAAACTTCCAAACGGCTGAACCGATTTCGACGGGACTTTCACTGGTAGATAGCTGATGTTCCAAGGCGTAATTTACTTTTATTTTAGAAAAGCATTAGGGTTCCGCGGGATGAACATAAAACCATTATTTCCGGGTAATCTCCCTAAAGTTCACGCGGGCGAAGTCGCGGGTACTGCTAGTGTTCTATACGTATGAACTCAAAGTTAACGTTTCTGATCGTCAATAGCTACTAATCGATTATGAAACAGTAATTAGTTACCATGTGACAAAGCCACGATAGACCAATGTCCAGTGTGCTCGTGGACTACGGTCGGTGCTCCTGAATGGAAGCCACAGCCTGTAGTGCAGGCAATACGATTCCTTGTCATCTTTGTGGAGTTCTGGAGACAAAACTTCATTTTAATAATAAAAAATTGCAAGCTACTATCATCATAATGCCTTTATCCCTCGATGTGGTAAGCAGAGGTACACTTCGCCAAAGTTTTTTAGTCTCAATGTAATAGGGCGATCCTATTGCCATTATACCGGCCACATTCCCTCTTAATAGGAAGGCGTATTAGGCCATAGTCCCCAACACTGGTTAATTGCGTGTCGGTGAACCACACACGCATTTTCATAGATGTGCAGGTGTTTCCTCACGATGTTTGCGTACACCGTTCAGTAAGTGTAAATATTATTGAACATGGCATTAGCTCATGAGCACCAAAAATCCCAGAGGAGCAAGAGGATTGAGGGTGCACGACTTGCGTTCAAGGCGTTCTACCAACTAGGCTGCAACTACCTTGTATACGTACTATTTATGATTTAAGTAAAAGAGATAATTATATTGTCTAATAAAGCCGCAAGACTATAACAAACACTTACATCAGGTATGTCGTATAAATAGCAGAGTTCTCTCGGCAATAATGTCAGTCTAGCAACTTCCTTTTCTTCTTCTACAAAATCCCTGGGTACATCTACAATGTAAAATGTGCTTTATTTTTTTGGTTTAGGGTAACATTTTCATAAATTTCTACGTACAGTCAATTTCTACGTACCGCTTGTAAAATCGATGTGATATAATTTCTCCTTGCTTAGTTTGCCTGATCTCTCTATCAAGTAATTTTTGAACGGTAGACAGGCCGGTAACATGTATTCTGCAAATAAAATCCATAGATAAATAGAGCTGTTTAGACGATACATTGTGATTGAGCCACATTTAATCATTCTGATGATTTCGTACTCGAGTCCTTTGAATATATCATACCAGAAAAGCGTAAGTAGAATCTTAAAATATTAGTTGAATAAAACATGAGCCCGACATAAAATGTTTTGTTTAGAAACAGATCAAAATTACCCGTCCAAAATAGATATGATTTTAAAGATTCCTAGCAACCAGAGGTTGTCTCAATCATTAATATTGTTGCTAGCGTTTGCAACTAAGCTGAATACGTGCTAGGAACAGGCTCACTTCTATAGTTTAATGGTCAGTATAAAAATCGAACTCGGAAGCTCTAGTTAACGACGGCGGACCCCTTAACCAGTAAGCTATAGCACTCACCGGATTATGATACCAAGCATCAATTTATTTTCTTTGTCAGCTTAATTACATTATAATTACATAATGATCCTATCACAAGTATCAGTCTCTTACTTGACTTAACTGGTGTGACCAGCTTTAACAAAGCAATGCTGTCCTTGGCACCGAAGTGTTTGTATTCAGGATGCAGCAGGACATCAGCTATAGGCATCAGCAGAATAGCCGGCTCGCACTCAGCACCAGCTGCTATGTCTTGTATATTGACGCGACATTCTCCTTCATCCCGCTCGTAATCACCGAATATCACGTTGCCTCTAGAAATAATGTCATGAATCAACAATATCTATATTCAATTCAATTTAATTTATTCAAAAATAATGATTAAAAAAGACTTGATCCGCGTGGGATGGTGGCAAAAACGCTGGCTGCATTTCCTCGTTGAATAGCAAGTCCTATTCGTTGAGCGAGGGAAGAGCCAGCCCTCTTGTCACCTGTGGAGGTAATTAATTTTGGGCTTATTTTTCTAAATAAACTTTTAGCACTTTGGCTCCATGGACCTAGCGTCTCTACGGCAAACGGCACAAAATTTATTTAATACATAACTTATGTAATACAATAAAATATACGCCGGGTAACTAATATAGGAATAAATAAATAAATATCGCCAGACAACCAAATACTTATTGTATGATCCCAAACTAAGCAAAGCTTGTACTATGGACACCATACAATGATTTGGGGCTGACGTCACAAATACTATTATAATAAACACTTTGGCATAGTGTAGAATGGTAAAACTGACACAATGGAAATTCAAATTCAGGGTTCGTATCTCTAGGATTTAAGGATTATATGTGCGAAATGCGAATGTCATTTTTAACAATGATTACCACAAGTGGTGGTGTTCGATGAAGTTATCGTGAGGAATCACGCACGTCTAGAGAAAGGCGTGTGAAGTTCACCAACTCGCGCTGGGCCAGTAGTGTGGACTATGGCTCAAATCTCTTTCGCATTCGTAATGGCAATAGGCTCACCCCCCATTACATTGGGAGCAAAATACATCGGCAAAGTATGAGTGCTCCGCAGTGCATCTCTGCCTACCCCTTTGGAAAATATTTTCGTGATGATATATTATTTTTGCCATGCACTTCATAGCATATTCTCTTAAACTAAGACGGAAGTAATCGAGATTTAAATAGTTAGGTTAGTTCGAAGTTGAAAAAAATAAATAAACAAAAGATACTCACAGTGCAAACCCCTCAGGTATCTGAGCGGCATCGATAGCAGTAGAGAGCGCAAATCGTCGACTGATTAGTACAACTCTTGGCACCCTGAAGTAATGAGGAGTACCGTTTTTTACTGAAAACGTTTAAAGCTGTCTAATAATCTATTGCCATAACCAAGCCACTTTTTTAATTCAATTCATTATTTTGATACTTTGGAGTGGAAGAATAATTCAGGTTTCTATAGTATTGATTCAAGTCTCACCATGTATGTACTGCAAGGCACCTAGCCAAGTGAACTGTAGCTCCGTCAGAGGACCATCATCAGGACTGAAGCCAGGATCGTCGTGGCAATCGAAGAACTGACACTTTATGACCACCACACCTATTTATTGATACAATTATCTATGTTAGTTTCTCCTTACTAGACTAAAACTCTGTTACATTTGAGTTACAAGTATTAAACAAAGTCCATTGGAACGTAAGATCATTTATGTCTTGGAATATCCACGACCGGCCTTCCTTGACACTTTAATGACGCTGAATAAAATAGCCATGGTGCCAATTGTTAAGCACATAGCCCATTACGTTAGTCATCATTTCGAACCTCAATCTAAAAAGATTTTTATTAATTCAAATCCACAGGAATAAGTATCCTTACACAGCGTACCAACACCGCAAATAGCCTTACAGAAATACTAACAGCAACAGATTGAAATGATTGCAATCAAATTCCTCCACATGATCACAGACTCCAGGCTTGACTAATACGAGCACGACGATTGGAATCTCTGATCTGTTTATTGTTGACATTAAAGGCAGGAAAGAATGCGTGTATACGGAGACACCACACTACTGATGACATTCATTTCAACTGTTTTTTTTTATTGTTTCCTGAATGTTCCAATAATAGACTAAGATCTCCCCCTCACATCCCGACATATCCCTGTCGTGAACCTCTTGTGACCACATTTTGCCTGTATTTTTTTTGCTTCAGCCTATCGGGTCTATATACCCTAGCGGGTCAGTCTCTTTTATGCGAAGCAAAGTTGGCTTACCATCTATTTTTGGGCATCCCGGAATGTCATACACTTGGTACTCAATTTTTAAGATCTTCTAACTTACTAGATACCACTTATTATACAAATATGGCTCCCTGCATAGGTACTAGAAATTTGGCTGCTTAATAATTACGGGTTGACGAAAACGGACGACAGCGACAGAAATGGGTGGAAGCGTTCTCGGAAGCTGCCTTTTTACGGGAGTCCTGTAATCTGATAAGTCGTGTGAACGCTATAGTAGTAATATCGTAATATCGCCAGACAACACGTACCTACTCATCGTATGGTCCCAAACTAAGCTAATATTGCACTATAGGTACCAAATAATGGACTGGGAGCGATCCCAGTTACAACCAGACCAGGCTAAATGCCGAAAAGGCCATTTCCGAAATTGGAATAGGAATCGAACCTATGCTCACACCACTAGACCAATCTAATTTAGTTTTATAATGTTGTATCACTGCACATCCGTTATCGTTATTCCCGTAACAATCAGGCAGTCGGATTTGTGAATGGACCATAAGAGGGTATAAGAATTAAATTGTAACCACAAAATCGTCAGGCCATTGAGATTCGGTCAGCGCAGAAGACCGGACGCGATCGATTTGTCCCAACCCACGTACACTCGTGCGCATCGCATAATATTACTCGTCCATGCCTTATTACTAACCAATTGCCGCTTTAGCATAACAAGTGACTAGGCTTAGAAAACAATTTAACAACCTTTAACGTCTCAATGTAGAGTTACCATAGAGTTACTGTCACGTGGAGTTTGAAACAAGTATTGTAATACTGAGGGGTACGGAAGTAATTTAAATCTTTATCATCGTCACCCATTTTTAACCGACTTCAAAAAGGAGGAGGTTGAGAACCTCCTCCTCCATTCGAACCGTAAGTTTTTTTTTATAATTTGTTGGTGCTATTAGTTACTTGACACTGGCTTAATGCCCGCTAATCGCAGCCATTCCTCAAATATTCCATTAGATTTCGACATTTAGTAAAAGAAGTCGAGCTCCATTTTTAAGTCAGTTACAAATAAAGGTACTTATGGTTGGACGTGAATGATTAATCATAGCATTCTTTTAATTTGGCCATGTAGAGAGGATGAGTAAAAGTAGACTAAATATACTAGGCGAACGTGAGTGGAAGTGTCGGAAGAGGGCGTCCAAGGGGGACCTTTCACGACCAGATTAACAGTCTCTTCCAGAAAGGTCAAGCCCGTAGCATCCTCCACCGACTGAAATGCATGAAAAGATGTATGACTGTGGATGAAGCGAAAGAGGTATGTCAGGATCGTAGCATGAGGCAAACGGTAGTCTCTGCCTACCCCCATGGGATACAGGCGTGAGTAAATGTATGTAAGTATGTATGTATTTTAATTTACCTAAATATCAGGTGTTTAAGGGAGAAGAAAAATAAATTAGTCGACACAACGAGCGACGCAAGAGTAGATAATTTCCTCGCTTAACGAGTGGCTCTAGCCATTCAGGGAGGGAATTCTTTTGCATCCTTTATTTTTCCTTTTTAAAATTTTCCTTATTAATGACAAAAAGAGAACAGCACTTTCAGGAAATGCTGCTAGTATCCATCTATTCTTTAAGCGATTCGCAAAATCTCTAACTTTTTACAGCTTGTCACGATACATCGTCACGTCTATAGAAAGGCGTGTGAAGTTCACCAACCCGCACTACGTCAGCATGGTAGAGTATGGTCCAAATGTCGTCGAAGTGTGGGCGCGCTGCAATGCACCTCTGCCTACCCCTGCGGAGAATACTGGCGTGATAATTTATATGACACGATTCATGGAATTTTTCTTTTGATGGTATAGCTCAGAGCCTCCTCCAAAACTGTTCTAATTCCTCGTTAAAGACACAGATGTCTCGCGGGCAGGCGCCAACGGCCAATCAGAATATACCTGCTCGAATACCAATGCGCGTGCGCCGTCATTTGCACCATTACCGAATGCCTCCATGAAGACTTATATCTACATAATGACCGGGTTGATAGCTACATTGTGATGATGTCAAGTCTTGAATGGAATGGAAATTGCAGGTTAATAATACTTCCACACCTAGTAATACTTCCTGTGAATGTAAAAATTAATGTTAAAAAACTTTTTTTAAACAAGCTTTAATATAATGGCCCTTAGTTTGCGTGTTCTCCTCGGCAAGCCCTTTTATTGGATACCCATACTGTGGTCGTGCAGAAAAAATAACTATAGCGCCATCTTGGATGATTCGCCATATTGGAATTAGAATGACGTCACATAGCAAAGCATGCATTGTCATCCAAGATAAGCGTGTATACCAAATTTCAGCTCAATCGGTTAAAGTTATCTGATTTAAAATTCCGTTGCAAGATTCCACCCGGACATACATTGCAAGTTAATATAAAGCTTGTAACATGTAAAAAATGAAATCTTCTTTAAAAATGCGCGTAAAACGCGCTCGATCTATATTCTGCCAATACTAAAAGTAACTGTATTAACAAATAGTTAAGGTACATTTTCCAATGAAATGTCATCGATGACGCGAATGAAATTAGTCGCGGGATCGCGTGGCTTATGCCAAACATATTCAAACTTTATGTGCATTATTACAGAGTAGATTTCAAAACAAGACATATTATATCGCTTGTTATCAAATGAGAGTCATGGTTCATATTTTGGTAATGTATTATTGCTTTAAGATTATACAAATTATAATCCCTTTACAAACCATAATATGTAGTGGAATTGACTATAAACTTCAAAAATCCTTCTTAACGCCTAAAACGTTCTTCTATTAATTAAAATCCATTTCAGTTATTTTGACAACTACTTTTTTTATTATTAGAAGTGTTATTTACTGAGAAGTAGGCACGAATAAGCTCCTTAGTACTTCTTTTAGGAAATATAATGGAATAAAGTGCGACTTGTCTTCACCCGTAATCAGCAGATATCTTTTCATCATCATGATCATCATCAGCCGGTGTCAGTCCACTACTGGACGTAGGCCTCTCCCAAGATGCGCCACTGAGCCCGATCTTCGGCTCTTCTTTTCCAGTTACTGCCCACCGCTTTGCGAATGTCGTCGCTCCACCTCGTCACAGGACGTCCTACTCTACGTTTACCGGTTTGCGGTCTCCACTCTAGGACAAGTCTACCCCAACGGTTGCCAGTCCTGCGGCAGATATGACCGGCCCACTGCCACTTCAGTTTGCTAATCCGTAGAGCTATGTCGATAACTTTAGATATATTTTACTACTGTCGAATTCGACAAATTGGAAGTGGTAAAGATGGTGGACGACTCTTTTGAACGCCTTATCTCACTCGATATCAGCATGAGAACGAACTGTCAGAGCTGCTGATGTTTCAATGTTATTTACGTGCGTAACACAATAATAGTTTTCTCGAAATTTATTGGAACCACTACCACGATTTCACCGTTCTCTACGTAATAAATGAGTGTGCCAAATATTAATTCGTCTCTAACAAAACTGCCACCACCACCTCTTATTATTATTATTTTTACGAAATGAGCGAAATGATGATATTTAATGGAATAAGATGAGGAATGGCTTCACCTGCGACTAGCGCTGGTATTTCGCCAATGTCAAGTAATTAATAGCAAGGATACATCATCATCATCATCACGCCTGTATTCCCCGAAGGGGTAGGCAGAGGTGCACTGTAGTGCGCCCACTCTTCGCCGATGTATTTTGGTCCCAATGTAATAGGGGGCGAGCCTATTGCCATTATACCGGGCACATTCCCCCTCAATACGAGGGAGATTTGGGCCATAGTCCACCACGCTGGCCCAGTGCGGGTTGATGAACTTCACACGCCTAGACGTGCAGGTTTCCTCACGATGTTTTCCTTCACCGTTCAGCAAGTGGTAATCATTGTTGAAAATGACATTCGCACATGAGAATTACCTCAGTGGTGCGGGCCCGGGATTTGAACTTGCACCCCTTACGTTCAAGGCGGGCGTTCTTGCCCACGAGGCTACCACTGCTAGGACTGCATAGCAAGGACAAATTTAATAAATACACGTAATAAATAAAAATGAATGATGACAGTGATAAAGATGGCGGATGAATTCCACTTCTTAGAGTATTCCTATTTCAATAGTAACTATAGTAACTGTCACTTTTTGACAGATTTTGCACTGAGTTAACTGTTTAGCCTTTTCGGAATTTGTCCTCTTCTGAGTGTAACTGGGATCGCCCCCAGTCCACTGAATGGTACCAAAAGCGTTGCTTAGTGTGGGATCATACGATGAGTATGTGTTTTATGACGGTATTGCTGACCAGGCCGCAACTATCACGCCTGCAAACCGTATACGTAACGTTGTCGAAAAAAGTCACGATACATTTACTATTTGTTCCCATGGTAGAGCTGCAGTAGGTACAGATTGCATAGGGGTATCACCATAAGAATTTAGTCCAAAAACCGATAGCGTCACTCCTAATGCAGTAATTTGCCATTTGTTTGTATATAAAGGGATATTTCAATTTTTTTCTAGTCATAGTAACTTTTGCAAAATGGCGGGTAACAGTTTTGTATTTATTTTGTTGTTTGGGATTAGTATTTCTGCTGGTAAGATTTAAATCAAATCCTTTTGTAGCTATAAAATGCAGGTTTGGTCAAATTTTTTCTAAGTTGGAGAACAAGTATTTTTCTTAGCCCAAAAAAAACGTTGCTTTTATTACAATTTATCAATTTAAACAGTATTGCACTCTATGTATTTGCTTTTAAAGTCCAATGCTTTTAAAATAAAATAGACATAGGTTTGGAATATTGTAAGGAACTGCAATTACCTTGAACTGAAAACGCACGGCAAAAAAAATATCGCCCACGTGTGACGTCGTAAGCTATTTATATTAACTGATTGAATTTAGAGTCTATAGCGTAATTTCAACACCTCATGATGTGTCAGGATGGCCGAGCGGTCTAAGGCGCTGCGTTCAGGTCGCAGTCCACTTCTGTGGGCGTGGGTTCGAATCCCACTTCTGACAAATACTTTTTTTTTCTGAAACGCTATTTGTTAGTTTTTATTTTTTGCTTTTACCCACAAACTTGGAAAACTTAAACATTTACCAGTTTAAAATTTGCAAAATGTTTAAGGTACTGCCAGTAATTTATCGATCAACCTGGCAAAGTCTAAATAAAGGTTTTTTTACTGCAGTCCAAGTGGCATCAGAATTCTACACATCAATCGAAGGTCGGGAGTCATGGGAGCGAATAGTGGGCGGTACTAAAGCCCTCAATGGTTCCATACCTTACCAAGTTTCGCTCCGAGTGTGGGGCGTCTGGCACTTCTGCGGAGCTTCTCTTGTGACACCCAGGGTGATCCTAACTGCTGCACATTGTGTTGACAGGTGAATAAAACCTTAATAATGGGCAGAGTGGACTCTCAAATAATCTCTATATTTCATATAAAAATACCGCCTGATATAATAATCATAGCAATTACTGAGTAACAAAGTTTGATGCTATTAAGATTATTTAGTGTCAATCCAGTCTGATCTGTTCCTTACTACTAATAGTAATTATAATAATATGATTAAAATCGGCTTAAGTTCGTTAATTCTAACATACTTGATAAGTCCTTGTCCTTAAGATTGACCTACCTAAGTCAATCCCTACAAAAATCTGTCACTTTCAGAATGAGGCCAGAATATTTCCAAGCGGTAGTTGGCACAAATCAGCTACGAAACGGTGGCAAAGCCTACAACATCCGCAAGATCGTAGTCCACGAGGAATACGACGACTACATCATAAAGAACGACATCGCTATATTGTTCACTGAAGAAGAGATGGACTTCAGTAGTAAAGTAGATGCTGTGGAGATGAACGATGAGCCGGTGATGAAGGGAGAGGAGCTGATATTGACGGGATGGGGAACTACTTCGGTGAGTACACTTTGCTTGTTTTATGCTTTCGGAATAAATAAGGCTACATACATAATTATTTACAACTAGCTATGCCCGCGACTTCGCCCGCGTGGTCTTTAAGGAGTTTACCCGGAAATATGGGTATTATGTTTTTCCCGCGGAACCCTAATGCTTTTTTCTAAAATTAAAGTAGCCTTAGTTACGCCTTGGAACGTCAGCTATCTGTCAGTGAAAGTCCCATTGAAATCGGTTCAGCCGTTTAGAAGTTTACCTCAAACAAACAGACAGACAGACAAAAAAATTTAAAATTGCGTTTTCGTTATAGGTATCGTATATACTTTCATACGCATTTGGTAAAAAAGTGTTATTTTGATATTACAAACAGACACTCCAATTTTATATATTTGTATAGATTATAGTAAGCGAGTCAGTAGGTCAAAATCAAATACAAAGGTATTGGATTATGTATCATAAGTTAAATAAACCGATCTTTATCTAGCTTGACTAGATGGAGGGACTGTATTAAGACCATACAAAAAAGTCCATAATGGGCTCTCAAGCTCATATAACATTCTATGCCTACGCTTACTAAAACATAATTCGTAGGTATACCTGTTATAGCTAGGAATGCGTTTTTGTTGTTTTTAGTTAGTTAGTTCATTGAAAAGTTTCTACCATTTTCAGACTTTTTCTCTACAAAGTTCCTTCTTATAACCATTTTGTACGCGTTAAATATATATTTCAAATAACTTTCAAAACCATCAACATTATTACCCTACTGTTACAGTATCCGGGCCGTCTTCCAAACGACCTGATGCAATTGGAACTCAGGTCTATCACGTATGAGGAATGCAAGGAGGCTCACAAGGACGTAAATGCTGTATTCGAAACACAGCTATGCGCTTTAACGAAGACAGGAGAAGGAGCTTGTCATGTGAGTATGATTTTTCGAGAGATTAACAAATGCATGGGCTCCTCAAAAGAGGTATACATTTCGAGTTTAGGATATGAGATGAGGTTTTACTGGGGCACAATGAATGAGAATACAAAACCCTTGCCCAAAGACAATACAGTACATTATTAAATTACCCAAATAACGCCTATCAATTATTAAATTCTCTTTTCAGGCAACACATTGCTACTAAAAAGTTTTAGGTGCTAAAATTATTAATCCTTTAATTAGTATACCAAATTATCTGCATGGGTATCTGTGTTACTTTCAGGGTGACTCCGGAGGACCCCTAGTGAGAGAGGGACGTCAGATCGGTATTGTGTCATGGGGTATACCATGTGCGAGAGGGAAACCAGACGTTTATACCAAGGTAATGAACCTAAGACCAAGTCTAAACTCAGAACCAATACACATGAGCCTTACCATGGTATTAATTTGTTTGCAGGTGGAGGCCTACATGCGCTGGATTGAGAGGACCTTGTACGATGATGACGAAGACCATGTAAGGTACATTCACAACCATCGCAGAAGGAAAACCAACAAACACTGATCTCATATATCTAGCCACTGATATGTTAACGTGTACATAAAGACATAAATTTACTTTGCAAAATATTCTTCTGTTCATTCTTCAATATCAAAACTTTATTGTCGCTACCTATATATTACCCTGTTCTATGCTAAGTACCTATACATTACAATTGAAATGAGCAAAGATTCATTATTTCAAACTTCTCATATAAGAAAAGTTTTGGACTCAGGACTTGTTAGGGCCATTAACGAAACGAGGCGTTCCAAGTAATCGGATATTAGCAACGGATTATTCAGCTAGAAATTATAAGTATGAGTTACCTTAAAACTCTTACTAGGAAACTGCCGAGTTAGCACGTATGCCAAGACTAGACCTGTCTCGCGGTTTAAGTCACACCGAATCGCTCAATCTTGTCTTAATCTTTGTCTTATTCCCAGGAGTCATAGAGACAAAATTGATATATTTCGGGACATAAGCAAATCTAGACTTGGCAGACATGCTAGCCGTGTTGGAGTCTAACATTTTGCTTTTAAGGTCATAGGATGTAACTAAAAGTCACCAAATAAAATTCTTCACGTATATTCACATAGAAAAATATAAAATAACATGCATAATTCTAATATCACAGTTTAAACCAAGACACAATCAGGTAGGTAGCACACGCATTACAAACACATTAGGTAAGCTACCAGCTACATAAAATTATGATAGGATGTACCAAATACATGTTTTGAAGAGCGGAATATGATAGGTATTCTTTTCATTTCATATACAGGGTGTATCAGAAGTCCAAAATAATACTTTGACGTTATCATCAGTATCGGGAAACGAACTGAATGGTATCAAATTTTGATCGAAATTCGAACATGGTTTTTCAAACTTTTTTTCCGTCATCAATTTCTTTAATTCGAAATATCTCGAGCCCTATGTAAAATCTGCATGTTCTGTTTTGTGAATATTGGTAGCCGCCTCTTTTAAGTGTAGTTCACACTGATGAATAGAGGTTACCAATGTACCCGAAGGCCAGAATACGATACCTGTGATAAATATTCTAAGGCATAAAACTCAGAAACTATGATAGTTATGTATAAACTGTCTTCACTAAGCATCCACAACGAGCTACCGTATATGTACCCAAAATATTATTTTGGACTTCTGAAACACCCTGTATAATAAACAAACATCGCCAGACAATACTCATTGTATGACCCCAAATTAAGCAAAACTTATACTACGGGCACTTAATGGACTGGGGACGATTTCAGATACACCCAGACCAGGGCAAATTCCAGAGCTATTTAAAAAAAAATCCGATGACGGGACTTTCACTGACAGATAGCTGATTTTATAAGAAGTAACTTAGGCTACTTTAATTTTGGGAAATAAATTAGGGTTCCTAAATTGCAGTCGCTGAAGTCGCGGGCTTATCTAGTTTTATATAAAAATAGGTACAGTCTCTGATAAAATAGCTAATTACAATCAACATCTCGTATACACGTTATACTACACATTCTAAACCATTAACATTATTACTCAATCTTAACATGCCATGCTTAACATATTATGGAGCATTAAAACACATTAAGAAAATTGCGTAAGAACCAGCTTACTTGAAACTAGTTCCAATAAAATTAAATTAATACTAAAATTATTGAGATTTTTAGCAGTAAATGCTCAATAGGTACCCATTATTATTATTATTACATCCCTATTTAACGTCCCACTGCTGGGCACGGGCCTCCCCTCAATGCGAGGGGGATTCAGGCCATAGTCCACCACGCTGGCCCGGTGCGGGTTGGCCCACTTCACACATCTATCGAGAAGTAGTATTTATAACCTAAAAAAATAATCCAATCCAATCCATAATGAAAATGTAGAGTCTTGCACGCACGACTCTACATTTTGATGTTATGCTCATCAATGAACGAAGTTTTTAAATCGCTATAGAGTTTTTTTTGCGTGCATTAAAATAAAATACTTAAATAATACTATTATTAAACCTATACATCAACCATGTAGTTGAAAAACATACTTAATAATATATAGTTACTTAAAGTAATGTCGGAAAATATTTAATAAATTGATGAGACATTAATCATTTTTGTAAGTGACTATAAATACAATGGGGATACTTAAGTGGTACTTAATGTATCGTTAAGCAAGTAAGTAACATGCTAATAATAATGCTAATAAGTATCAAAAGTAGAATCCCATTTACAAAACACATAACTCTATAGTAACTACACGATGCAAACGAATCTATTTATTATATTATATACTTCCACAAATGTCTACCTACTTTAATGTTACTTCACATTGATAAATTTGATTCCAAACAAATAACCCAAATTACCAAAACATCAAATCAATCCACAAACCTTTTGCAACGACATCACAAAAGACTTTTATATTCTTGTGCAAACTAATCAAAATATTAAAGTTACAAAGGTACAAATTATTAAGATATAGAAAACAAGGGGGCTAGATTCTGCCTAGACAGAGAAGACGAAGACTGAACAGTCGCTACAAGGTTATTTAACCCTTTGATGTATTTAGCCGATTCACGATAATACATACCAATAATATCAACCTTAAAAACGTAGCAAATAAAGGTTGGATAGGGTTACCCTATCATAATCCATAACCATATTTCACTCCGACAGTAGGGTCCGACCTTTACATCATTTCTAGAATATAAATAGAAACGACGAAGATTAACACCCTTAAACGGATCCATACATAATCAAAGAATTCCAGAACATCTTCGTTGTAAAGATAATCATAAATATCGGCTGTCAAACCTTCAGTGTCATTTCTTACAGCCACAGCTTCAGTTTGGTAATCCTTGGAGAAATCTCTGCCAAAAATACCAAATGCTAAGAGGCCTTGGATGTCTTGAATTTCTGTGATAACCTGTTTCAATCTTCTGTCGACTTTGCTGACAAACTTAAAGGCATCGACTGATTGAACTTCAGTCGATTGGATGATAGGGTATTGGATAGAGTGGCGTTTGGTGAAGTTGGCGGTGATAGAGATCTTTTTGAAGATGATACTCGTGTTATTCTTCTCAGATCTGTGAAAAAGGAACATTATCTTCATTTGTTCAATGCGCACACAACTTTTATACCTGTAAGTAATGCCAAAGGCTTGAACAAATTTAAATACGTATAATCCCATTAAATTGGTACAGCAGAAAGACCATCGTTTGGATCGTTTTGGTGGCACTCGGAGTCCATATTAATGAAACACGAATAAAGAAAGCAACGTAAATACTGAAAATGGTTTAATACTTTAAATATCTACCTTCATAAGTTTTTTCTTTTTTATAACAAACCATTCCTACGAAGCATGATAGACTACAGGGTATTTCAGAAGTCCAGATTAATAATTTAACTTGTCGAAATTCGAACGATTTCCACTTTTTTTATCGTCGCCAATTTGTATGACTTGTAACATCTCGAGACCTATATAAGTCCTTAATAGGGTTATGGATGTACCCAGAAGCCACAACAAGATAATTGTAAAACTATGATAGTTGGTATAATCTGTCTTCAATAAAGATCTACACATTGTGAGCTACCTTATCGTGTACCTAAAATATTATCTCGCACTAATGATATTCCTTATTATAAGGATATATAATAAGGGATCCTTCTGGTGTAAGAACTCACCCAACACTGCAGGATCGCTTATAAAGACCAGCGCAGGCGAAAATGGCGCAATTCTGCGTGCCAATGTTGTGACTGCCGCTATAATGGCGGATATCGTCTAACGCGGCTAATCCGTAGTTCACATCGCTGGGGTTGGAACCTAGAAAAGACATTCTAAAATATATATATAGTCGAAGAGTGACATTTCCTTATCTTGTAGTGACGTGGCATAAAACAGTGGGTGTAATACGGGTGCATTGGTAGTAAATGGTTCAATCGTTGGGTTTGTGTCTCTAGGATTTTAGATTTTTCATGTGTCAATGTAAATTTTACAATAATCTAATGATGACCACGTGCGGAAACCTGCACATCTATAAGAAAAAGACGTGTGAAGTGTACCAATTTGCACAGAGGGAACGTGGTGGACTTAAAATTTCCACCTACAACACCAAAAATACACCGAGGAAGTGTGGGTATATTACAGTGTGCACCTCGTCTACCCTCCGAAAAGACAAGGCAATTAGTAATGAAAGATTTACGAATATGAAGTCATACCTGTAAGACTTGTCTCGACATGGAAATCGCAGCAGAAGCTTCTATGGCAGACTGTTTGTTGATAGCCCCGAGTGCTGGCTTCCACATTTAAAGGCTTGATGATGTACTGGCTCAGATCCTCGCCAGGGAAACTGGTTACCTCCATGGGGTTGACTATAGGTGCTGTGGTGCTGTCTGTTAGATATTTAATAATGGTGAAAAACTATGTAGACGATAACTTAACTTTTAATTATCGGAAAAGGAATAGTAGGACTGTAAAAAATATTGGATAAGAGCAACCTTGGAGTTTTTTTGCCCATTCTTCTCCATAAGAAATGCATTCCGAATGGGTGGTAGAGATACTATTATTATTTTTTGTTTGATGACGATTCATAAGTTCCTTTATACGAATAAAAAAAACTGATTCTGATTTAGACCATTACGATGGGTCTAAAGGAAATTGGAGACAAATCTAATCAGTACTTTAAAAATATGTTGTGACAGTATTGTCGCTAGTACTACGCTCATCTTGAGCGTTAGAGATATAGGTGAAAGCATTGAAGGAAGGTGCTCAAGTAAAACAGGGGATCTTAAATATATAATTTATGCAAATATAGTCAGACAACACATATTATTGTATGATCCCCAATCAAGTAACGCTTGTACAATAGAGTACCATTAAGGCGACCCCAGTTACACCCACACCAGGGCAAATTTCGTACACGTCATTTCTGAAATTTGCAGCTAGCGGGAATCGAACCCATATACGGTCCAGTAAGCCAACGGCCTACGCTTAAACCAATTTATCAAGCAGTCGATGTTAAGTAGAAACTAGCACAATACTTTATGAGGCAATGATAATTATTAATTAGCAAATGATAAATATTTTATCCCTGTTCTAATCAAAGTTATATTTAGAAGTTCAGAGAATTTATCATAAACAACAACACTTGTTCAGTGACGTCGCCATTCTGCAGACATCATACGATTCGATACCGTTTATCTTTCAGATAAAACACCAAATAGCATGATTTTTCTAACAGAATCGTTTGAGTGGAAATGAGCTGTCAGTATTTTATTGATTGATAAGTAATTAAAGGGGATAAGTGGTGATAAAAATACAGTGAAAAAGAACTGAGTCATTCAAATAAAATGCTAATTGACTAAGCAACGTAACAACGTATTGCTTACGTACAATAATAACCATGATCTAATAACAAATAATGTAAATGCAAAACGAAAACTTGGTCTAGTAGATTAAGCGTAGAGCATTCGGCTCACTGAATCGAGTTGAGGCAGGTTTGATCACCGGCAGCGGCAAATTTCGGAAATTGTTTTTTCGGAATTTACCTTGGCCTGAGTGTAACTGGGTCCCCCCAGTCCATTGTATGATACCCATAGTAAAATCTTTGTTTAGTTTGGAGTTGTATTGTGAGTATGTGTTATCTGACCATATTCATTTATTTATAAAGAAATTCTAACCTGATTCAGCATCGGTGTCAATAACTGCGATGATCATTCTATCAGTGGTTGATTTCGAGGTGATCTTTCCAGAGTAGATGCCAGCACTAGAGATCAAATTAGCGTTGTTAATGTAGAGCCACGACGGAAGGAATTGAGATGCTGTAACAAAACAAAATGTACTTTAATCAATGGAAATAAGTCACAAATTGGGCTATCAAGCGACCATTTTTTTGCCAATACCAAAACCAACTCTATTATGTCATGAAAGAAGTATATTTTTCAACGAAATGTGATCAATACGGCGAGGGATTTTAGTAGTGTGAACGCATTGTGGCTTTTGCTACAGAAGTTAAATCTTTATGTATATTCACTCAGAGTACTTTTTCAAAGAAGGGTGTCAGCCTTGGTCGAAGGTAAAGTCACATGGATGTCGGAACGCAAAAAATTGAGAAGACTTGCACTTGAATTTAGTAAGGCAAATCCATTAATTAGACAGAATATGGGTGTTTCCACTGTAATTGAAATGATAAAACGAAATCTTACCACTCAAAAATGGTATCTCTGAGGTCACTTCACCGGTCATAACGAAGTTCTTCAAGCCTTTCAGGTGTTCTGTATTGTGGAGTACCAAGTCTTCTTCCATGAGCACGCCGAAGTTCACCCCGAAGTCCGTAGCAAAGGTCATCAGATCGGAGTTCGTCGCTGTGCAGTTTGCAACGTTATTCAGAGATTTTCTGTATCTGTTAAAAGGGAAGAAATGTATGTAGGATTGTAACAATAATACACATAAAGCGCCCAATGAAGCGTCAAAGCCAATACCAATGTTTGCTTATACGATAACTCTATGTTACTAAGTATTCTGTCAAAAACTGAAAGTTTTTTTGGAACGAAGTTCCTTACGGCAGGCTTGGAGGGGATAGGGATTTTGCTACGCGACCGAACTGAAAAAAATGTGATAATAAAACCGTAAGAAAAAGTGCGTGGAATCAAATCGTTAAATGAGACGACTTTAGTTGATAATTTTAATTACGATGTTTTTTTATTTTATTACTTTTTGGAACGAAGTTCCTTACGGCAGGCTTGGAGGGGATAGGGATTTTGCTAGGCGACCGAACTGAAAAAAATGTGATAGTAAAACCGTAAGAAAAAGTGCGTGGAATCAAATCGTTAAATGAGACGACTTTAGTTGATAATTTGAATTACGATGTTTTTTTATTTTATTACTTTTTTATTTTATTACTTTTATATTTTGTTGTTTTTTTTTTAGGTTTTGCTATAGTTTTAATTTTATATACTAATAATAATACACACATATTAAATACATTGAGTATACTGCCATCTGTGGGACAGTCGTTGAACTATTAAAATACATAGAACTCCGGGTCGTTATGGACCTTTTTTTAAATACATTGAGTATACTGCCATCTGTGGGACAGTCGTTGAACTATTAAAATACATAGAACTCCGGGTCGTTATGGACCTTTTTTGTTTTTTTAAATTTTATGTTATTTTGCTTTCACAAGTCTATACACGAATATAAACCTCTCATTAACAAAATATAATACCTTTCTCTTTCTTTTCATTCATTCTACATTAGCCGAAGGAACTTCGTTCCTAACTGGTGTCCCACGACACCATTCAGTTTTTTTATTTTATTACTTTTATATTGTGTTGTGTTTTTTTTAGGTTTTGCTATAGTTTTTATTTTATATACTAATAATAATACACACATATTAAATACATTGAGTATACTGCCATCTGTGGGACAGTCGTTGAACTATTAAAATACATAGAACTCCGGGTCGTTATGGACCTTTTTTGTTTTTTTTTATATACTAATAATAATACACACATATTAAATACATTGAGTATACTGCCATCTGTGGGACAGTCGTTGAACTATTAAAATACATAGAACTCCGGGTCGTTATGGACCTTTTTTGTTTTTTTTTTATATACTAATAATAATACACACATATTAAATACATTGAGTATACTGCCATCTGTGGGACAGTCGTTGAACTATTAAAATACATAGAACTCCGTGTCGTTATGGACCTTTTTTGTTTTTTTAAATTTCATGTTATTTTGCTACATTAGCCGAAGGAACTTCGTTCCTACCTGGTGTCCCACGACACCGTTTAAGTTTTTTTTGAAGGACTTACACTGTTGGCCGTGAGGTGGCCTTTACAGCTTTACCGGAGGAGTTGCGAGCGCAGAGTGCACTCCAACCAAGGCCTTAAGGGCGGAAAGGGGTGGCAACTAGCTCAAGGGCGCCACAGAGGGCACGACCTCGGCTTGGGCAGTTACCGTGAGGGGAGAGGTAGTGACTGCGCTCCTAGGTGCAAAGATGCACCTACGAGCGGAAGAGGGGGTTCCTCGACCTCACCGGCGAGATCGGTGTCTGTTTGAGGCTGGTGTAGGTGTGTTGGTGGCCCTCTCAACGCCCGGGTCGAGGAGGGTGGTGATCGTGTCGGGAGGAAAAGAACTGAAAGTAATTTTAAAAACATTGCTGCAAGACAGGTGGCGGTAAGGGGGGCTGTAGTTACAAAATGATTTTGAGACATGTAATGAACGTAGGATTCTGAATTAAATGGATGATCTTGAGACATATAATGATTTTAAGGCATGTAATCAATGATATTCTAGTAATCAGATATGTTATACGCGCACAAAACAACCGAAAAAAGTGTTCCGCGTAACAGCGGCAGCATACATACACACTTTTCATTCATTTTACAATTCAATTTCAATTCACAACACGTAGAAATGTGCAAAAGGGATGGCTTGATAAAACCAACGAGAAAAAAAGAGATAGCTAGTGTTGTCACTTGCGCTTCCATGTGATGTAACATTCATATGTCAACGAATGCGTCCTAATTAGGACGTATTCGCGCTCATAACATATCTGTTTACTAGAATATCATTTCATGGAATGTTGTAGAGATGTCTAATGAGCAAATTGGACAAATATAGATAATAGATAATACATACACAGAGATAATAGCTCCGTCTCTATCGAACACAAGGTTGCTTCTAATAGTCTCCATCTTGCTCTCGCAGCGTGCCTTCTCAAACAGATGCGCTACTACGTACAAGCCAGCATGTTTGGTCGCTTTCGATATTGTTTTTACCATCTGTAAACAAATAACTTAACTTACTATTGATTTTTATAGAAATACTCGTATACTAAATATTAATAAACAGATTTAATTTCCGTGGTAAAAGCCAGGCGACCACGCTTTATCAATGACAATTCATTGAAAAATATACCTCATCGTAGTTATCTTGCAGATCAGGCGAATCTCGCGCAGGCAGGACCAGAACATCGACATCCTAAAATATAATACAAAAGTTTAAACTTACATAAGTTATTGAAATAAAACTATTTTACGGATTTTATCGCGTTTATTTACTATTTTATTTTCCCGACGTTTCGGCTGCTTTACAGCAACCATGGTCACGGGGGGACTGAGGTGTTAGACGTCCTGATGTCATAGTTAATAACTGGGTACCCTCATATTTAGTTGTTGTTTGCGGTCCGATCCACGCAGAAAGTGCTTACGGTGTCTTGAGGTCTTGCAATGGTACACTTGGTTTTGGATTTAATCAATTAAAAAAAAATTAGTAAATAAACGCGATAAAATCCGTAAAATAGTTTTATTTCAATGTATAGTATTCGCGTTACATACGTTATATCACATTTATATTATGTGTTGTAAATTCAGTGTAAAATCGACTGTAGCAGTTTTAGAATGGACAATAGCCTCTATTTAAAACAGAAACAATACTCACAGCTTTGCCTGCCTCGTAGATAATAGGAGTGAATTCATTTGGCGCGATTCCATCATTAACCAAGATGGCCGCTCTGTACGTCTGTAACAAAGGGTGTAATGAAAATAAATAACTTTTGTTGACATAATAATAACAGTAAATAATCTTGTTAGTACCTATATGTATAGCAATAAACAGATGCATTAGACGTTCGCAACAATTTGTTTTTCAATAAAATTCGTGTGGTTTCCAAGATAATTTAGCTTTTTCCCCGGGACTCGCCGAGGGTCAACCTCAGAGTCTTTAATGGATACCGCTGCTGTGGATCCTGGCTTACAGGAGTAATAGTGGTGGCAATGTGTGGCGGGTTTAGTCCAATCCAATATCTGCCTAACTACTAACCTAGTAAGTAACGTAAGTTGTGGCGATTTCAAAATAAGTGAATTAAAACAATAATTAGCCCACTGAGTTTCTTGTCGGATCTTCTCAGTTGAGGTCGCGTTCCGATCCAGTAGTAGCATATAAGAAAAACATAGACTGCTATAATCATAACCCTTCCTTTCGCCTTAACCGTAGTCGGGTAAACACATGTAAAAGAAGCACATTTTTCAAGGGAATCACGTCGTCCCCGAGTCTCTTGCCACAGAAATTCAATCTTTATGTATATTGGAACAAATAACACTTTCAGTAGTGGTAGCCTAGTAACGCCTGAATTGAACGTAAAGGGTGCAAGTACAAATCCCGGGCCCGCACCTCTGAGATAAGTGCAATACCTATTACCTACATTGGGATCAAAAATACATTGGTGAAGTGTGTGTGCACCTTTGCCTACCCCTTCGGGGAATACAGGCGTGATGATGTATCATGATTTCAAAAGAAGTTGAGTAAATTCCCTCGCCACAATGCGGCATAGAAGGACCTTAACGAAATTCTTGTTAAAGGAGCCTACGTGGCGTTGTGTCACGTATGCCGTGCCTGTACAAAGCAGGTATAAGATTACTCACAAATAGACTTCCATTCAAGTTTAGAAGCACTTAAGTAGCGCTTAAAAAATCTATGTTATACAAGTTCAGAATCGGAATTAGAATTCATTTATACCAATACTTATGAATGGTCAATATCTCAACCGCTGTTCGTTGAAATGCAGAATATAAACTTTAAAAATTTAAAGATCTCGGGTACATTGAGGAATGAAGACGCGCCCGTCAAAATACTTACCAATTATAAAGCGAACTTTATTGACTCAGACAAAAAGTTCATTTTTCCACGAATGGTCACTGTGAGGGCGAGCAAAACTTGTTGTGTGGTCGCGTCGCTTGTACCACAGGAATTCAATCTTTAAGTATATTAACACAGGGTTCGTTTTGGTATTGGTAAACATTTGGAAGCCTCAGCGTGCCCTATATAAAGTAATATATTTAAGAACACGATCATCATAGCAACTAGAAATGGCTGAATATGACCGAATAATTAGACGACTCTTTTTAAATCTCTTCTGGAGGGGCATTGATCTACGTGACCAAAATATAGGGGCGCTGGAGAACCCTCTCACCAAAAAGAGATGGAACAACAACAATGAACATCTGTTTGTACGTTAGAAAGGGACGGAATGTTATCACGCGGAAGATGCATGATCAGATGCAGAATAACGCACCGGGGCGAACGAGTTCACTTGTGTTTATTTAAAAATGTACTCTGTACAAATATCAATATAGATTCAATCTCAGTGGCAAAAGACACGCGATTACATTCGCTCGTTGAAATGTTGCTACTACAATGAGTTACTAAGTTTCATATAACAACAAATACTAAAAAATAGAATAAAATAAATATTTTTTTTTTTGCCGTTTTTATAAATAATGGTACGAAACCCGTCGTGTGCGAGTCCGACTCGAACTTGGCCGGTTTTATAGATAATGGTACGGAACCCTTCGTGCGCGAGTCTGACTCGCACTTGGCCGGTTTTTTAGCCATAGCAAAACAAAGTGTATAGACTCACAGAAAAAGCTCATTCTTCAATTAAACGACACTGATAGCGCAAGCTACCTAGCTTACGCGTGGGAGCGTAGCTGTTCCACAGAAATTCAATCTTTATGCATATTAAAACAGAGTTCGTTATGGTGTTGGGAAACTTTAGGCATTACGTTGGTTGCGGCATCTCATAGAGTTGGTGAAACGGACTATACCTGCCTAATATTTATTGCGTTTGAAAGTTCATACGTCTCAGGTATGTCTCGATGACCAATGCCGATGTCTACGTGACTTCGGTCCACGTAGGTAGGACCTAAAGTAGGGTGCAGAGCAGTCCCTCCGTTAGAGTGAGACAAAACAACAACATTGCACTTTTGGTACGTGTGAGAAAGAAACGAATATACAACACGAGGGGTCGGTGTGATGGGTGCGTGCTATTTATTCTCTGAGCTATCATGATTTTTTTCCAGTTAAAATTAGAAATACCTATCTAATTTTTTTATTTTCTATTAGTTGGTAAGTGGTTGGTTACATACTTTGTTATGTTGTAATATTATTATTTCAAGACAAAATAAGCTATGTGGGCTGTTATTTTTTGTTTTTAATTATTTGGTACTTCTATCAGACGACGACGTGATTAATAAATAAATAATATTTATTGTTCAATGTTTTTTTAATGAATGAGATTCGATACCTAAGGCAAAAAGTAAATTAAACATTGTTGGCACTACCCTCAAATTAAGGAGTTAAAGAATTTATATCTACCTACTTTCTCAAATAAATTTAAATTAAAAAAAAACTCACCTCACTGGCCACCAAACTCACGCACACAGAACAAAAAACAAGCGAATTTAAAAAGTTCATTGTTCCAATTTTAAATAATATAATGGACCGAAACAAAAAAATTAAAACGGCCTATTTAATAAGCAACCGACGAGCAACGTCCTCCTTGCTCTGCGACTCACGCGTCTTTGACGTCTTTGACTCTGTTGCAATGTTGATGACTCGATGTCCGATACGCAGGGTTGGAAAAAGTTTCATCTGATTGTGTCCAATACTATGATCACGTTGACACATTGCGACAGTTTACGCTTTGTTATATATATTTAGTGGTACCAGGGATTTTCAGAATAAATTATCAGGCATGATGCCAAATAAGACTTTGCTGTTTTTGTGTTTCGGAATAATTATTTCTTCATAAGTAGACAATTTTAAAAGTGAATTTGCTATCATCACACTGATTATTTTTAACCGAAAAGGAGGAGGTTCTCAATTCAACCCGTATGTTTGTTTTTAGAGTTCCGTACCTAAAAAGTAAAAAAACCGGCCAAGTGCGAGCTAGACTAGCGCACCGAGGCTTCCGTACCTACCTAAACTATGAAAGCACCGAACATTGATCTAAGGAAAAGATAAACTGTATAGAGAGACGAACTTAACTTTGCAGTCGTTGTGCTGTAGTCCTCATACAAACCAACTAGGTACAAAATAGGTTTGTAATGGAAAAAAAATAGTTATAAGAATAAATTTACTGTTTATGATTTTTACCTTTACTTGTCTCGGACAGGGAGCTCGGTCTTGATAATTTCCTCTATTATCGATCAATCTATTTGGTTTATAACTTGGGAAACTGACAATTCCGAGGGTCCATTTCTCCACAATTGTTATTTAAAATGTATTTCCGTAATATTACGCCTGATTCCATCACTTAACCAGGCTATTGATATTAATTTCAAGGTGAAATGTATTAAAGAAAGTTATCGTTCACGCGCCTATCACGGTACAGACGAATGGACAGTCGGTTATCTGTAATAAGTTACGACTCCAATATTGATTGTTACCGAATATTTCCATTCATTTCAAGACTAGCGCACTCTTACACACGGTCTATTCACACTACAAAGCCGGCTACACGATCATTACAGGATTTATTATTTTTTTAGGACAGCCAATATTTTTTACATTAATAATAAAACATCATCATCATCACGCCTATATTCCCCGAAGGGGTAGGCAGAGGTGCACTGCAGTGCACCCACACTTCGCCGATGTATTTTGGTCCCAATGTAATAGGGAGCCTATTGCCATTATACCGGGCACATTCTCCCTCAATACGAGGGAGATTTGGGCCATAGTCCAACACGCTGGCCCAGTGCGGGTTGGTGAACTTCACACGCTATAGAAAGCTATAGACGTGCAGGTTTTCTCACGATGTTTACCTTCACCGTTCAGCAAGTGGTAATCATTGTTGAAAATGTCATTTTTACATTATTATCGTATAAATATAGCATACAAATAAGGCAACGCTAAATGCGCAATTAATAAACGTGTCACAACATGCATAATTAGTAGAATAATGGGAATAACATTGGTGGCAAATGAAAAATTTGAATACGTTCACAAAAATTAAATGGTCTCGTAGAAGTGAATGTGGGAGTGACTAGCGGTTGGTAGACTGGCAATCATTGTCGCAGCAACGATGATAAGGCCAGCAGTTGTAGCATCAACGCCGAGACTAGTCTTATGTCACAGTATATCTTGATATTGTCTCTTTCTCTCGTATGATATTAGACAGAGAGCATATGAGCGAATTCGTGACAAAGGTCTTGTCTTGACATGCGTGCTAGCCCCACCGTTTCCGATCCCTATAGAGTGATCATTGAATAATTAAACGGTTGTAAAAATATCAACCTTCAAACTATGTCAACGCAATCAAAAGATTCATGATAACAGCGGTTTATGACGCATATTTTGACTCGCAAGGGAATCAAAGCCTTTGAGGTACATCCCGTTGACTTAGAATCATTAAATTGGGTAAGAAGCAAAGCAATGTCACCAGTAAAGGTAAAAATCTGAAAATTGTAAATTTGTAGTAACTACATCACCAAAAAAAACAGTTTAAACTGTTTGTTAAAAAAAATTGTACAGAACCCTCGGGCCGCGAGTCCGACTCGCTCATGAGCGGGTTTTTTTTTAGCTGTATCGATGTCTGAATTGGATCTAAGTATAGTTATGGCTGCACGTCTATGAAGCGTGGTGTACGCATGACTTAGATAAAAGGATTTTTGTGATTATCAAAATACGCTTTTGATTATGGCGTAATTACTGTCTGGATACATAATCTGAATGACGCCCATAGCCACGTCAAAGCACGTGCGACCATTTTTAAGGTTCCGTACCGAAAGGGTAAAACGGGAACCCTATTACTAAGACTTCGCTGTCCGTCCGTCCGTCCGTCTGTCACCAGTCTGTATCTCTTGAACCGTGATAGTTAGAGAGTTGAAATTTTCACAGATGATGTATTTCTGTTGCCGCTATAACAACAAATAAAAAAAAACAGAATAAAATAAATATTTCAGGGGGCTCCCATACAACAAACGTGTTATTTTTGCTGTTTTTATAGATAATGGTAAGGAACCCTTCGTGTGCGAATCCTACTCGCACTTGGCCGGTTTTTTGCCAATAGCGAAACGAACTTTATTAACTCATGAAATAAGACCAATAATCAAAAGCGAATTTTGACGGGAGTTGGCTTTTACCATAGAAATTCAATCTTCACGTAGTTACCTAATTTTTTAGGGTTCCGTACCCAAAGGGTAAAACGGGAACCCTGTTACTCAGACTTCACTGTCCGTCCGTCCGTCCGTCTGTCACCAGGCTGTATCTCATGAACCGTGATATTTAGAGAGTTGAAATTTTCACAGATGATGTATTTATGTTGCCGCTATAACAACAAATACTAAAAAACAGAATAAAATAATTATTTAAGGGGGCTCCCATACAACAAACGTGATTTTTATACCGTTTTTATAGATAATGGTACGGAACCCTTCGTGCGCGAGTCCGACTCGCACTTGGCCGGTTTTGTTTTTTTTGAAAGGTCTAGTTATTTCGGTCGGCTCACTGCACTGTCGTTGCGGGTTCGATTCCTAACAACGGTAAATTTCGGAAATGGCCTTTCCGTGATTTTTCGTGATCTGGGTGCGACTGGGAACGCACCCAGTCCAAGCTCTGCTTAGTTTGGGATGTATGTATTGCCTGCGGATTTTGTATTTAGATACTAGGTACATAAGTCAATTCAGATATATTTTCTCAGACTGCTATTTAATTATAACATTAACTAAACTATTGTTTTCTACTAAATCCAATCTAAATTAAATCCAAACTTGGGATCCAGTAATTAATATGATTAAATCCAAAACCAAGTGTACCATTGCAAGACCTCAAGACACCGTAAGCACTTTCTGCGTGGATCGGACCGCAAACAACAACTAAATATGAGGGTACCCAGTTATTAACTATGACATCGGGACGTCTAACACCTCAATCCCCCCGTGACCATGGTTGCTATAAAGCAGCCGAAACGTCGGGAAAATAAAATTGTAAATAAACGCGATAAAATCCGTAAAATAGTTGTATTTCAATAAATCTAAACTAATTATTGCAATAACATAACCAACGCCGAGGGCAATGGATGATAAAATAATAAATAACAATATGACAATTGAAAATCAACTTTATTACGATAACATACTGTTCAATCCTCATTGGCGTTCGTTTGTAAACTTTACAGGAAGGATACTAAAGTGATAATGTCGAATATTAACTTTGAATAAATATAGTTAAAGTCTATTTTCTGAAAGCAATTGTTTATACGTAATGCAATAAATGTATGCAGTTTCACGATCGTTTCACGTTGTGTAAGGATGATCGGTGTTTATTTACCGATAAGCAAATTGAACTAGGTCGAGCTCGAATGTTATATGGGTATATAGGTATAGTGGAAAGGGTGTATCAGAAGCCTAAAAAAATATTTTAAGTACCTACTACAGGATGTATCAGAAGTCCGAAATAACACGTTACCGAGTATCGGGTATAGGTACAACTGAATGTTATAAAAACCGGCCAAGTGCGAGTCGGACTCGCGCACGAAGGGTTCCGTACCATTATCTATAAAAACGGCAAAAAAAATCACGTTTGCTGCATGGGAGCCCCCTTAAATATTTATTTTATTGTGTTTTTTTGTAATTTGCTGTTAAAGCGGCAACGGAAATACATCATCTGTGAAAATTTCAACTCTCTAACTATCACGGTTCATGAGATACAGCCTGGTGACAGATGGACGGACGGATGAACGGACGGACAGCGAAGTCTCAGTAATAGGGTTCCAGTTTTACCCGTTGGGTACGGAACCCTAAAAAATATCGAAATTCGTTCATCATGCGTGTATTCCCCGAATGGGTAGGCAGAGGTGTACTGCAATGCGCCCAGGCGCCCACTATTCGCCGATGTAGTTTTGTCCCAATATAAATATTTAAATTCAAATAAAACAAATATTTAAGGGGGGCTCCTATACAACAAACGTGATTATTTTTGCTCGATATTGATTATAGTTATTGGTACGGAACCCTTCGTGCGCGAGTCCCACTCGTACTTGGCCTGTTTTTAGGGTTCCGTACCCAAAGGGTAAAATCGGAACCCTATTACTAAGACTTCGCTGTCCGTCCGTCCGTCCGTCCGTCTGTCACCAGCTTGTATCTCATGAACCGTGATAGTTAGAGAGTTGAAATTTTCACAGATAATGTATTTCTGTTGCCGCTATAAGAACAAATACTAAAAAACAGAATAAAGTAAATATTTTAGGAGGCTCCCATACAACAAACGTGAGTTTTTTGCTGTTTTTATAGATAATGGTACGGAACCCTTCGTGCGCGAGTCCGACTCGCACTTGGCGGTTTTTTCTTAAAATTGTAAGTATACACTCATGTAACATTTGTAAGCATATGCTGAACAGTTTTATAAAATCTATTCATAATAATGTTATCTAATGACGTGAAAAACATGTTTTCATACGCTCGAGTTGCCCCCCAAGGCGCTGGTGATCACAATCATAATGGTAATATTATAATTATCAAAAGATTTCCGCTCATACCTACGTGTTATAGATTTTGTTAGATAAAACGCTGAAAAATATTTTATTAATCGGTCAGTTACCTGGGCACCAAGTCTACTAACACTATTGTCGTCGAGTTGCTATGACTACATTTTTAGGGTTCCGTACCCAAAGGGTAAAACGGGAACCCTATTACTGAGACTTCGCTGTCCGTCCGTCCGTCTGGCACCAGGCTGTATCTCATGAACCGTGATAGTTAGAGAGTTGAAATTTTCACAGATAATGTATTTCTGTTGCCGCTATAACAACAAATACTAAAAAACTGAATAAAATAAATATTTAAGGGGGGCTCCCATACAACAAACGTGTTTTTTTTGCCGTTTTTATAGTTTCGGTACGGAACCCTTCGTGCGCGAGTCCGACTCGCACTTGGCCGGTTTTATTAAGGCATGAAAATAACATATTTTACATGCTTTATATTAGCTTGCAACATACATATGTATGTCCGGATGGAATCTAGCAACTGAATTTTAAATCAGTTATCTTTAACCGATTGAGCTGAAATTTGGTATACACGCTTACTTTGGATGACAATGCATGCTTAGCTATGTGTCGTCATTCTAATTCCAATATGGCGGATCATCCAAGATGGCGGAATAGTTATTTTTCTGCACTACCTCAGTATGGGTATCAAATGAAGGGGCTTGCTGAGGAGAACACGAAAATTAAGGGTAATTAAATAAGTTTGTTTTTAAAAAGTTTTTTTTGGAACGAAGTTCCTTACGGCAGGCTTGGAGGGGATAGGGATTTTGCTACGCGACCGAACTGAAAAAATGTGATAGTAAAACAGTAAGAAAAAATCCGTGGAAAAAAGTGCGTGGAATCAAATCGTTAAATGAGACGACTTTAGTTGATAATTTGAATTACGATGTTTTTTTATTTTATTACTTTTATATTTTGTTGTTTTTTTTTTTAGGTTTTGCTATAGTTTTTATTTTATATACTAATAATAATACACACATATTAAATACATTGAGTATACTGCCATCTGTGGGACAGTCGTTGAACTATTAAAATACATAGAACTCCGGGTCGTTATGGACCTTTTTTGTTTTTTTTTATATACTAATAATAATACACACATATGAAATACATTGAGTATACTGCCATCTGTGGGACAGTCGTTGAACTATTAAAATACATAGAACTCCGGGTCGTTATGGACCTTTTTTGTTTTTTTTAATTTCATGTTATTTTGCTTTCACAAGTCTATACACGAATATAAACCTCTCATTAACAAAATAAAGTATCTACACTATTCTTATAACTAGTGAGTAAGTTTATATTTACATTTCATCTACTTATTTTGATGTTACAGTATTTCAATACGGCACTAATATATATGATTACTTTATTGGAACGAAGTTAGCTACGCGACCGAACTGAAAAAAATGTGATAGTAAAACCGTAAGAAAAAATCCGTGGAAAAAAGTGCGTGGAAAAAAGTGCGTGGAATAAAACCGTTAAATGAGACGTGCGCAGGCGCGACAGTCGCATACACAAGCGAGTAGTGTATAATACCTTTCTCTTTCTTTTCATTCATTCTACATTAGCCGAAGGAACTTCGTTCCTACCTGGTGTCCCACGACACCATTCAGTTTTTTTTAAACAAGCTTTTATATATGATAACTGATTTAAAATTCAGTTGCAAGATTCCACCCGGACTTACATACATTGCAAGTTAATATAAAGCTTGTAAAAAATGGAGTCATCGCAACTCCACGAATATAGTGTTAGTAGACTTGAGGCCCTGCCCCCTTGCTGATATAAGCCGCTGCACGAGGGAATGGATATAAGGGACACGATCTCAAGTCTTACATCGACTGAACGGGATCATCGCATTCGCACTGCGTCAATGGTTGTAAGCAGTGGTAGCCGAGTGTTCGAACGCACGCCTTGCGTTCGAAGTATGCAGGTTGAAACCCCGAATCGCATTTTCATCCGAGATTATCACTTGCTATGAAACGGTGACGGAAAACATCGTGAGGAAACCTGCACGTCTGAGGGAACTCGACTAGTTTGCGATAGATGTGTGAAGTCTACCAGTCTACCAACCCGCACTGGGCCAGCGTGGCCATGGCCCGAATACTCCTCGCATTGAGGGGAGGCCCGTGCCCAGCAGTGGGACGTTAAAAGGGCTGTTGTACCTAGTAGTGGTTGTAACAGTAGGTACATGTAGTTAATATGTAACAACATGTAATAGATATTTTATAGTCTATTAAATTTCTAGCAATGAATGAATTATTAAAACAAGAACAAGATGATGAATGGCAAAAACTTTTTTACTTCACCATCATTTTGTCCAACCGTGATTAGCACATGGCAACGTCAATTTTAATACAAGATTAATTCCATAATTCGTCGATAACCTTTCAATGTCATTGCCAATGGTTATCGAGGCGATATAATCTGATAAATTCTATCTATAAACACTTTTACCTGACCGCACTCATGTAATAAACACAGCTAGACAATATTGGAGGCACATTTAAGGTCATTTTCGCATGGCAATACTCAGTTTTGTATCTAACATTAATTTGAGGAATAAAATTAAAGATTAAAAAACCGGCCAAGTGCGAGTCGGACTTGCACACGAAGGGTTCCGTACCATCCTACTTCCTACTCAACTAATATTATAAATGTGAAGGTTTGTGAGGATGGATTTATGTTTGTGTTTCTTTCACGCAAAAACCACTGAACGGATTTTGATGGAACTTTACAGCAGGTATTATTGTTTATACATAAGAATGACCCATATGCTAGATTTTTTTTAAACCATCTAAATACCTACGAAAACAGCAATAATGTAACCCAATGTCAAAAATTTGCTTAAAAATGGCATTATTTAGTGTGCGTTGCGAAAACGATTAATGATACATAAAATATTGTAGTACCTATATGTTGGCAATACCTATATCATCTGTAAAACTTCAATTGTCTAACTACCACGGTTCATGAGAGACAGCCTGGTGACAGACAGACAGACATACGGACGGACGGACAGTGGAGTCTCAGTAATAGGGTCCCGTTTCACTCTTTGGGTACGGAACCCTAAAAATACCTAGGTGCACTCAAAAGCCAGAAATAATCTCATGATTGATTTTATTTGGAGTAGGTGCCAATCTACCTTAACATGCCACTAAGTCAGGGAGATAAACACTTGAATTGGCACATACTCCAAATAAGTTATTATGTAGACTAGAGATGGACTGAACATGATACTGAAATGCAATAAATATGGGTTAAAGAAATATCGCCAGACAACGCATACCTACTCATCGAATGAGCACAAACTAAGCAAAGTTTGTACTATGGCTACCACTACTACCTACTACTACTACTGCCCTTTTAACGTCCCGTTACGTCCCACTGCTGGGCACGGGCCTCCCCTCAATGCGAGGGGGTTTCAGGCCATAGTCCACCACGCTGGCCCAGTGCGGGTTGGCAGACTTCACACATCTATCGAGAACTAGTCAAGTTCCCTCAGACGTGCAGGTTTCCTCACGATGTTTTCCTTGTTGGCTACCATAGATAAATTAATGGTCTCGACCAATCATTCATCTATGTATGGCTACCATACATTAGACTGGGAGTGGTCCCAGTTACAACCAGACCACTGGTATTAGCACGCTTGTCAAGACAAGACCTCTGTCACGGATTGAATATGTCGCTTTGTCTTATTAAATAGGAGAGAAAGTGATATAATCAACATATTCTGTGGATTCATCCGCCATCTTTATCACTGTCATCATCCATTTTTGGAACGTAGTTCCTTATGGCGTGTTGCGAAAGGGGGCTAGACGGAAAATATTAAGACTAAAAGTGTCGACCGGCACTTTTGTAAATGTGTGTGTGAGAGTAAAAGTTGTAACGACACTTTTGTAAATGTGTGTGTGATTTCGATTTCGGTTTCAGTTTCGATTTTATTTCAAAAGGAACTTCGTTCCATCCGGGTGTCCGTTGACACCTCCCAAGTTTTTTGGTTATAATGTGTATTTATTGAATTTGTCCTTGCTATAATTACTCGACATTGCCATAAATACCGCATATCGCAGGTGCTCCCCTTGTTCCATCAAAATAACATCATTTCACTCATTTCGTAAAAAAAGAAAAAGAACATATTCTGTGACATAAGTCTAGTCTTGGCGCTCATGCTACAGGTCGGCAAATTTCTCGATGACGGGAATCGAACTCGCAACCACCCGAATCAATGATTCAAGCAGACCACTAGACCAACCCGTCGTCAGTACACCTCTGCCTACCCCTTCGGCAACACAAGCCCGTGATTGTGTAACTATTATTCAACATCAGTGAAATAGCCGCTAAAAATAGTTTTAATTACTTATTTACTTCGCACGGAAAGAATATAAATATTATTTATTAATTCATTAAATAGATGATAACCTTTCAAGTCTTGATAATAGTGATAATGAGGTCGATTCTGTTGTATACAAGCTACAACTTAACTTTATTTGTCAACATAAAAAGCAGTGGTAGCCTCATTGGTAAAACGTAAGGGGTTCAAGTTTGAATCCTGGGTCCACACCTGGGATTTTCATGTGCGAAAGTCATTTTCAATCATTATTACCACTAGATAAACTATGAAGGCAAACGCAGTGAAGAAACCTGCACGTCTATAAAAAGGCGTGTAAACTTCACCAACCCAGATTGAGCCAGTGTGGCGGACTGTGGCCCAAATCTCCCTCGTATTTAGACGGATGAGCGTGGTATAATGGCAATAGGCTCGCCCCCTAATATATTGGGACTAAAATACATCGGTGAAGTATAACGGCACACTTGGCAGAGGTCTGCCTAACCCTTCGGAGAATACAGGCGTGGTGATGTATGTATTTTTATTTATAAAAATCTTGCCATCTTGCTCACACATTACAAGCGTAAGAAAGAAGGCAGTATGAACAGTTTAGTGTAGTTCTGTTCTGATGCCAACAGAACCAAAACCGATAACTAGGTAAATAAAACGCAGAAGTTTAAATTATTATTATTTAATTTTTACAAATAATACAAACTAAACTCTATTTTTTAAATTAATACCAGTAAGATTTGGCGGGTACCCGGTCCTCTTTGATTCCCATTTCATCCATGATATCCATTTCAAAGGTTCGCAGTTTTGGGGCGAATGTGATCTGTGAAGATATTACACTATGTTTGAACAAATTATTATCTGTGGCAATTGACATTATAATATCAAGGGTTAAAAGGCTTAAGTGTCATTTTTTTAACTTTACAGGAGATCTTTACTTATTCGACGCAGAATAATAATATTATTATGATGACAAATAAAATCTTGATTATCTATAGAAACTTCTAACAAATCTCTGACAGAAAAATATATTGGTTTCGAGCATTACTTGTATACCCACGGTGAATTATTATTTCAGACTTCTGATAAACAACGGAAGTGTTCGGCGAGTACCTTAGTAGCGTCCTTGGCGGTGGTGTCCTTTTCCACATTCTCAATGTACAACTCCTTACTCTTGAAGTCAATGGTCTCTTCAGCTGTCTTCGGCACCGGTATGATTCTGCTACTCGCCATCGATACGCGCACCTGATTATACCAACAAACATTTTAAAAACTAACATCTTAATTTTAAAAGTCAGTTTTTGTTTATTGTAATTTTTTTTATTTCACGCTTTTTAGTGTCAATAATCGTTGAAAATATGCAATTATTACCACCTCATAACAACCCTAAAAAAGTAAATATTTACACCCAAAAAATCACCCCCCCTCCCCCACACGCCCCCTTTCCACTCCTTTGGGGGTAAGTTTCGATTTCTGTTAACAATCTGTGGCAACACTAACATCAATTGATAACGCCAGACAATACAGACTTACCATTAATGATCTCAAACTAAGCAAAGCTGAACTATGGTCACTTTACAATACTACGGTCTGAGTGTAACTGGTAGCAGTGGTAGCCGAGCGGTCACACCCTGAGTCGCACCTCTGGGATTTATGTGCGAATCTCATTTTCATCCGAGATTACCACTTGCTATGAAATGGTGAAGGAAAACATCGCGAGGAAACCTGCACGTCTGAGGGGACTTGATTAGTTCTCGATAGATGTGTGAAGTCTGTCAACCCGCACCGGGCCAGCATGGTGGACTATGGCCCAAATCCCCCTCGTATTAAGGGGAGGCCCGTGCTCAGCAGTGGGACGTTAAAAGGGGTGTAGTAGGGTGTAACTGGGACTGAGGGGCAATCCCAGTTAAACAGTAGCCCTTACTGCTATCAATTTTCGTTAAAACTGAACAACATGGCAGATTTTCAATATTATTTTGACAGCTGTTTTGACAGAAGGTTATTGAAACTTGTTTGCAATATAATTAGACAATCACTCTACATGGCTTATTCAGAACAGTTCATCTCCGATATTTGCCGCTGGTAGGAAAATAATATATGGCACATACTAAGCTCAACGCTTCAATATTCACTTCTACACGAGCTTGAAATATTGAGTAGATCTGATAGACTAATCCATTAACTACCAACTTTTTCCTACATCGATATACACATTTTTTACAGAATATCTATACAAATAAATAAAATTGGAGTGTCTGTTTGTAATATCAAAATAACACTTTTTTACCAAATGCGTATGAAAGTATATACGATACCTATAACGAAAACGCAATTTTAAAATTTTTTGTCTGTCTGTCTGTTTGTTTGAGGTAAACTTCTAAACGGCTGAACCGATTTCAATGGGACTTTCACTGACAGATAGCTGACGTTCCAAGGCGTAACTTAGGCTACTTTAACTTTAAAAAAAGCATTATTATTATTAGGGTTCCGCGGGATAATCATAGTACCCATATTTCCGGGTAATCTCCCTAAAGTCCACGCGGGCGAAGTCGCGGGCACAGCTAGTACATAATAAGAATACACATAAAAATATTTAACCAAATGAAACTGCAAAATGGGTCATCCCTAATAGGAACATTGGTATCTAATGGGTTAAAGTGGGCGCCATTAAAATACTTTAGCAGTCTCAATTAAATAGTATTATGTACACCTTACCTTGTCACCTTCCTCAGTGTACCTCCATTCAAACTCAGTGGGTTTTAACGTCTCCGGATCGACCAGTTTAACACCCGTGGTGACAAGCAGTGGTGCTTCCGACTGGACTGTGATGCCTGGAAACTTTTTGTCTTTACCAACCTGAAATATTGACAGTGAAATAGTTTAAAGAAACAAAACCAACTTCAAAAGAATATTGAAGAAAATGACGCTTTTAATAATCAGCCATTTTTTATAGTGTACTTGTTTACTAATAGCTTATTTATACACTTATAAAAAAAAAATACTGAAGTTTGGTTAATCTGCAGAATTGCGATATTGCCAAATGTGAAATAAAGTTTGGTCTATCTGCTCATAGGCATATATATCTGGCAACACTATTTGTTTATAGTTGATTAATAAATAATAAAAAAAGTAACATTACTCTTTGTCGAAATATAAAAAGAAGAAAAGATTCAACTCCATTCATATTTATCTGTCTAATTTCATAATTTTCATATTAGCACAGGACCAGAACAATCTACACCCAGCAGTGGGTTGACGCAGTCTGAAAAAAGAATTAAAAAATTTGTAATACTAGCCACATTCTCTCTAGTGGTAAATAGTACTCACAACTCTAAGATGTGTGTTGAGTCCTTCCACAAAGACCCAATTCCGCTCCTGTATGACCTGTGACACAATGCCCTGCTTGCCTTTATCTCTGCCAACCATAATCTCAACACGGTCACCTCTGCAAGTCACAAGTTAAAAATAAATCACCACCACTTAATACCCAACGGGGTAAGCAGTGCACTTCCCTAATGTAACTCAATGGAATAGGCGATGGAATGGAATATTGCTATTTACTATAAAAATACTAGTAATAGATTGTAATGAAATATACATAAAATTGAGTATTGGGCAGGGGTTTAGACATGATCTGACTATTGTCAAAATATTATTAAATATTTTTATCATATCAGCTGTAAAATATGTTAGGAAACCTATGTAATGTTGTCATATAGGTGAAACTTATAGTTTAATATCAAACTAAGAAAAACTTAAAATATAGGTAGGTACCATACAATGGACTGGGGGCAATCAGTTACATCCAGACCAGGAGAAGTTTTGTAGAGGCTATTTCTGAAATTTGCCACCGACAACCGCCCTGTGGAGAGAATCAACCGGACTACGCTCAAACTCACTAGATCAAGCCCTTGTGAAAAATCTTTACGAGAAATTTGCCATTTTTTTTTTTAACAATTTTTTTTTAATCGACTACGCTGTTGGCCTTTACAGCTTCACCGGAGGAGTGGCGAGTGCAGAGTGCGACTCCAACCAAAGCCTTAAGGCCGGAAGAGGAGGGCAACTAGCTCAAGGGCGCCACATTCGCCATTTCGTGCTAGAACAGCGTGGAATACTACGGCCGTATTATATGTCACATTGAATGAAGGGCATGTTTACAATTATTTATCTTACTTGAAGAAACTCCACTCCCCAACAGGCTCCAAGAACACTTTTTTCCTGTGTGTATTAGGCTCATTTTGCATCCTAAACTGGCTCGTCCATGGTCTGTTGGTAGTGAAGCGGAAGTTTTTACGACTTATTTGTGCTTTTGGGTACTGAGGGTAACCCGTAGGATTCCGCCAATACACCTGAAAGCAAAACAAAAAATACGTTTTATTTTATAGGTTATGTTTGAAAGTCTTGTTAAAATTTAAGTTGTGGCCAAATATTTACCTGTTCATAGCTTCTCTTGACGTAGGATTCGGGAAAATTTGAATATTTTATTGTTAAATCGCCAACTTTTTTTGATAAATAGCCGAATATTCGCATTTTCTTTGTTTTTGTTGTTTCGTAACCTCACCAATTAAATAATGATTGACAGATAATATATTCATTCCATTCACAAGCTAATGGTAACAGACTTAACAGACGATACCTTTAACATACAATGATATTCTAAGAATATCATTGATAACATATAATAGTTTTTGTAATTAAGTTTTCATGTAAATGTACTAGTAATTTATAAAGTATATTTTACCGATCATTGAGCTATTTTTTTATTGGAATATTAAAATAATGAAGCGCTTCTATGTATAGATTATTTTATAACTATTTTCATTATTGTTGGCTGCCGTGGCTATAGTTGATAACATGTTTGAGTTGTGTTGTGAATTGGTTTGTCGAATATTATGGTAATCTAGGGCTTTATTTTACTATGCATGGAAAAGCTAATTCAAAAAAAGTTAAGTTACTAGTTTTTAAACACGTGCGTGTAATGGATCGTTATTACATAGACAAACTTTTATTTTCTATTCCTTTTTGACAATGGCAAAAATAATTTTAGAAATCTGTTTTTGGTGTTTTATAAATAAAAATATTTTTTTGTTTACTTAAGAAATACAAACAAGTAGGCATAACACCCACTAGAGGTCTAAGGATACTTTTGGTTTTAAAATATTTCATGAAATTACAATGTAGACAGGGTGACCATAGACAATTGACGTAAATCAGCTGTCCAACATCAGTCTTTGTAGGTGGCAGCACCGCGTCACGTGAATTTTCATGGCGTTGAAGGGCTAGTCCCGAATTGTCTTGTGATTTCGCCAAATTATTTGCTGTTTCAAATATTTTAGTGATAAACAGCATTAATTTATAAGTTCCAGGTGAGTGTTGTATCGTAATAAAGCACGTATGATGCCCGATCGAGGTGTAAAACTCTTTTGCGCGGGACTCTAACACGTCAAAGTTGGGAGTGACGGAATGCATAGGGTGGTTTGGGGTGATTACTTGTATCCCCCATGCCTGGCGCCAGGATGTCTGAGCGCCGAGTGGGCGCCAATGGCTCGACCTCGATATTGATTCAGCGCACTGGGTCGTGGCGCCTGTATACCGGCTAGAAACTCAGATACTCTTCCGCCTCCGCGGCTTCAACACAAGTATTCTCACTAGATAATCGATTTTTACGACAATGAAGTCGCTGATTCAATTGTAAAACATGTAATAACTATCGGTCAGTCGTTATTATGTCCGAAATTTTGTTTTGTTACTTTTTGATTGCTGTTAATTATTAATTATTGTTTAATTTTGCTTGTGTTTCCTGGGCATTGCAGAGAAAGATGTCTGAATACTGGGTAATCAGTGCCCCTGGCGACAAGACCTGCCAACAGACGTGGGACACCCTAAACAATGCCACCAAGTCAGGCAACCTCAGCGTCAACTATAAATTTCCAATTCCTGACCTAAAGGCAAGTAAAAATTCTATTATTATTGGAAACATCTTCAGAGAAGCACACTGAGTTTGTGTCATTGAACAGCATAATACTTCTGTATTTTTTTTCAAATGATTATCTAGCTGTGTCCTTGAATACTAATTCCAATTGACTGATAAGAATAATTAAATATTTGATTAATAAATAACAATAGAATCAGTGGTTGCTCAGTAGCTGAACACACATGACAATCAAGGTTTCAAATCCTAACCCAATCTCAACCTATACTTGGATTTAATTTGATCATAAGATCATCTCATATTGGTGAAGGAAACATACCGAGGAAACCTGCATGTCCATAAGAGCCTAACTAGTTTTCAAAGCATGCAAGCTATTGCTTAATCTCTCTAGCATTGAGTGTATCCAGTGTTATAATACTATACTATTAAGCCTATGCTTACCATCACACAATGATATCAAAATAAGGAGGTTTGGATGCACTGGAATAGTGTACCCTAAAATGCAAATAATGGATCTGGTTATTACTATTATTTGCACAGATTTATTGGGATGTGAACATGTAGAATCTAACTTTATTGTTGCTTACATGCCTTGGCAGTGCATATTAACGAGTTGTATAATTGATAACTAGCTGTGCCCTCCAATTTTTACTGCATGTAATTCCCCACTCAAAGCCATGTGTTGGTATATTCAGGATTGAATCTGTATGATGAGGATATCTCATCACAACAAATACTAGTTTATGTTTTCACTTTGATTTCAATGTAAAATCAGTACATTAAAATTGATAAGTATAACTTCACTATATTTCACAGCACTAAAAAATGACTGTCCTGCTCATAGATAAGGATGAAAATATGCTTAGATCAGTTTGGGACACCCATAATAATGAAATGTAATCATGAACATTTTGTTTCCAGGTCGGAACTTTGGATCAGTTGGTGGGTTTGTCCGATGACTTGGGTAAGCTGGACACCTTCGTGGAAGGTGTCTCAAGGAAGGTCGCTCAGTATCTTGGTGAGGTGAGTATTACAATAATATTTCAATGTCCAACCAATAATTAAAGTCTATAAAAGTACCTAACTTAAAAAAAAAAGTGATTTTTTACTTACCTTATGTGGTTTAGGGGTAATCCTGATTATTGGTACTGAAATTAATTTTCTTAACATTCGTCAAAATTTTGCAGCCTTCAATTTTGAGATCCATATTCATTTGTAATATCATGAATAATTGCTAGTCAGCTAATTTGAGAAAAGAGAGAGAGGGACAAAATCAACATATTCTGTGAAATAAGTATAGTCTTTGCACTCATGCAAAACTACAGATTAGGAATAGTGTTATGATAAAGATAGGAGTGTAAAACGTTTTTTTTTCTATAAGGTACTTGAAGATCAACGCGACAAGCTCCACGAGAACCTGATGGCAAACAACAGTAAGTCATTTTTTTAAATAAATATATTATTATTTTTTCTGGCACTAAACATGAATTACTTTTATGTTTTGTTTTCACTTTATGATATTATTTATTTATCTCTGTTTAGTGCCATAAATTAAGGAATATTTTCGAAAATTATAGAATGAAAATTAAATATACTTTAAAATTTAGTAATCGTTATGGACTGAATAGGGTTATTTGCATGAAATAAATAAAATATTAGATCGAGAATTATGGCATGTTTGGGATACCATAGACAATATTATGTGCTGTAAGGAATTGGGTCTATAATGTTACCAGCATGAAAAACTAATTATTAAAGATAGAATGAAATGGCGTAGAGGAATAAATGAAATAAAAGCACAGAGTAGTGCGAAAAATCATTGGCATGCGTCGCTGGAATTAAATGGTTTTATTGAAATTATATCTTTTTTTCTCTATATTTTTTATCTGTGTACCTTATATTAATATTTTGCATGTTATTTAATTTTTCTGTTTAGAATGACTGTTTTATTTCTAAAATAATTCGGTCATTGTTTTTATAATTTTACATTATATTTTTGTATTATTATAATTATGTTGCAGTTATCAGAATTGCGTAATATCCAAAAGTGTTTATTATATATATATTTTTAACTTTATTGACATAATATAATAATATAACATTCCCCTCATTTGGTTCACAATAACAGCCATCACACTATATATATTTTAAAGCACTAATATGTACATATTTACGTATATTATTACGGTATTGACGAATCTTGGAACTAGAGCTAAAAGTTACGTAACACCAAAAATAATTAATTCCATATCTTTTTTTTAACGAAAATATTTTGCATCTGTACCCAATTGCGATTAAATAATTATAAACTCTTAATAATCTATAGATTCGTCAATTTGAAACCTCAACATATAACTTAAGGGCTAAGAATGTTGAGTGGACAGTGTTTGTACATATTTTCAGTGGTTACGATCTAAGTTGAACTTCGTTGAAACTCAATGCACTAATGCACTTTTATGTATGCGTGAGATAAAATTAGTTTTAATTACTTAAAGGTATTAGCAAAAAATATATCATCATCTTAACTAATAGGTACTGCAATAGGGATTACATGAGGTGACCAAGAAGATTAATATTGCTATATATATATATATATATTGGACCGATGCGACAAAGGTATCTTCAAGAAACGAGCATACTCATTCCTTAAAGGCCGGCAACGCACTTGCGATGCCCGTGGTGTTGCAGGTGTCCATGGGCGGCGTTGATCAATTACCATCGGGTGAAACGTCTGCTCGTTTGTCTCCCTATCTCATAAAAAAAATATATATATATAATGTTTGGCAATTATTTGTTAATGGTTCAAAAATTAAGCGAAAAGATTAAGCGTTTTTTTTTTATGTTTTGTAACTAAAATATTTGGATAAAAATATGAAGGTCAATTGTTTTGCGTCTTATATGCGTATTGTAACAACAATATTTTAAGTCCCAATCAGGATTCGTTATAACTCAGCGGCTATATAAAAAAAAAAACAAAAAAAAACTTGTCTTTTAAATTAATTTAATTTAAATTTAACTGCATAGTAAATTAATGTAAATACCATGGTATCTTTTATATAACTATCGCTTTTTATATTTTATTTTCTTTTATACTAAGTTACAATCAAATATGTTTTCGATTGATTATGTATTCTAGAATATCGAGAATGTTAGTTTTTGGGATTGCATTTCAGTGTCTGAAAAATGGAAAAAAGTTTGCGGCAGTGAGTAAATTCTTTTTAGTAGTGTATGTACCAAAAGCTTATTAGTTTATATGTGCCAGCTTCAAATATATACCGCATTGATTGAATATCAGTATATTTTTTTTTACTAAAAATTAGGAACAGTTTTGTTAATTTGCTATACACGTCATATCAATATTTGCTGAAAAAATACTCGTATTTAATTTTAAATTTAGTTTTTTTTATTGTATAATTATAAAAGCATATTTAATGATAAGTTGAAAATCTCTCCCTGAGTTAATATTATTAAAAAAATGTTATCCTATTTGATCAAAGGAAACTGGTCACGGGGCGCTGTTTTCTTCATGTCTAGAGTGAGAGCGCATTGTTTGCCAAGTAAAATCGTGTATCTTGTGTTTTATGTAAATTTAAGTTCGATACAATATGGTGAAAGTAGAAATATAACTTCAAAACATTATTTATATTCATTAGATTATTATATATAAAGTAGGTACCTAAAGAGTTTTTACCCTCCATATAGTGTCGAACTATTATGATTGTAAAATCCAGCCACATTTTCGTCGTTGCAATGAGTAAGGTTTAAACCTTAAATAAGATAATATGTTGATATGGTTTGTGACAGCGGAGATGCGACAGAAGATGGAAAAGATAACTTTTAGATATTGTTTTGTTTTAAATACCATAGCAGTATTGAGATGATACGCGATGGACGTGAGATTTCAGTTATCATTACATTTTATTTCCATTTCTGGAACAGTAAGATCGAGACGGTGGCACAGCGGCGGCGGCGAAGCGGTGGCATACATTTAAAATTTCTCATAAATGCGTTTTATGAAAAAGCTATTTCACTTCTTTGGACTTTCCTATATCGTGTATATGTTCGACAGTAAAACATTGTCCATTGCATATTTTCATTAACTTTTGAAGAAGCCACAATCTGCTTACTTAAATAAATTTAAAACTTTTAGAACTTAAGTTTTTTTCGCACAAAATGTATGTAATACATAGGATTTATTTTATTAAAATATTGTCTTCATTCCATAGATAATAGCAATCACTGCCTCACAAGACATTCATAGCTTAGCTATATCAAGCTTTAAAAATGTCTATGCTTTGCGCTTTTTAAATTATTATTAATATTTAGTTTATTTATTTTTACGAAATTACTTTTTATTATTTTGCTCCTCTCCTTGACTTTATTGTCCCCTAATTTTATTTTTATCCTATTTTCATGAGGCGTTAAAACACAATGTGATATTTAACGATCAATTCCGGCCTACGATTCCATACTGAAACACGAACATAAACAGCGTTGAAATAACTTTACAGCCGCCATAAAACAGAATAGATATACATGAATATAATCAGCTATAATATTCACAGTTGTCTAACTAAACGTTTCACAATTCTGGGTAAATAATACAAATGATCTGACGAATAGAGGTTTAGAAAACAGAACAAGTTTAATATGTTTATTACACGAACGCCAATGCCGACTGTAGGCACCGAGTCATACGCGGATCCCGGTGGGGGCGAGCCGCCTCCCACTCCGACGTCCCCCATCTACGACTCCGCCTTCTCGGAGCACCACGGCTGCTGGCCCTGTGAGCACCGAGAGCATTCCGAATACGAGGCCTCGCAGCCGTCTAGCGGCCGAAGCTCGCCGAGATGGGACGATGATGAAGAGGAGGAACGGCCGCATCACATCCTCGGCCAAGGTTCAGGAATGACCTGGCTTGACCCGTAACTCCCTTGAACGGAACCTGAAGCTTGTATCAATCCCTCAAAACTAAGTTTCCACTTCTTAGATGTCTTTATGTGCCATTTAATGATCTCTAGTCGCCTGTTTCAAGTTCCATTCAATAAATCCATACTGATCTCCCTGTAGGTCTTGTATAAATTCTTACTAGTTAGGCAAAAACGGAGCTTGTTTTCTTCAAAGTTTCGTTTACGAACAGCGCTGCCTGCGGAGGTGTTGATGCTTTTTCTTATACCTACTAGGTACTTGTGAAGGCAGTGATTGCTACATTTGCTACCCATATAATATTCATACGTTTCGTATTTTCAAACTATGACAGCAGATGGCGCTGGCCGTATCGTGTTAAAGTCGGGAGCGCCATCCTGAATTTCTCTTTTTTCATTATATTTGTATTATACTGTATGTAAAACTTAGGTTTAGGTACACTATTAAAAGGATTTTTTTAGGGTGACGCTACGAAAACACGTATGTGGCTAGGAAATTTAAATAAATGAATAAACACAAAGTGTTCGTCTCTCACCACATCACGTGTGCGAATGTCGCTTTGAAGATAAGAAAGTTTCGTGTTTAGTTAACATAAATTACGGAGTTTATGTGAAATTTACCTTACTGTTTACACAAGTTTCACACAAGCCCCAGTAGAAAGCTTTATACACTGTTAAACGTGTTTTTTTTTCTGTAGCTTTTTAAGTTATTTAATTTTGCTTAGAAGTTTAATTTATTTATTAATATTATTGTCGATGTTGTATTTTTTTATGTAAGTATTTAAATTATAAGTGTTTATATTTATAACTTCAAATTATTTAAGCCAATTTCGATTTATGGAAATCTGTCGCTGTGTTTTCTTTAAGGATTTTAATCGTATCGTTTTGAACTGAAAAAAAGTAAAATATAGGTTTCTTTACTTGTGACAATTGTGCAACGGACTGACGCGTGAGGAAGCTATGGCGCGTTTGGTTGTTATTCACCAATTTATTAATAGCTCTTAATTGCAACAAAGCGCGGTTTTAACCTTGGGACCGTTATACCGTTATGTATTCCAGTTATGTTCAGAAATATACGAACCGTTCTCGGCTTTTTGCTCGTAGAATGCGTGAAGTCAGAATTTTGACAGGGCATGGCACACTGAAATAACTCCTTTAAACATAATTTCAGTCTTCAAGACAAATTGAAAGTCTATTAATACGATTGACGGTCAAAATTAAACTATACCTACTTACAATAGTTACTCCATCACTTGGTTTAATTATGTAGTACACCGCCAGTACAACATTCAATATGAAATTAAGATCGTATTTATTTCATATTTTATTGATTTGTAGGACTTGCCAATACTCCATTTGAATAGAATTGAGGGCGAAGCTCGCCGCCGTCTAAACAGAGTTTAATATAATGCCGAATAAATAAGACGGATGGTACGCTAAAATTAATTGTCTGTTTACGTTCGCTTTGAAATGTTTCGTCAGATGAAGTGTTTTTTGCGTCTTTGATGAAACAATGTGGGCAGGTGTTATTATCTAGAAGTATCTAAGTAAAATATTTTAATATTTTCCTCGCCATCTTTGAGTTGGATTCCTGAAGTTATCCCTAAGTATTTTATTTTCAGATTGACGAAGTATCGAATCAGAGTGAAATATTTTTTTTACATTTAAAAATCTATGTCTTGTCTGATGCATGCCACTCACATTTAACACATCAAAATCTACGGAATTAGATATTAACAATATCAGCTCTAGCAAAACGAGCCATAAATACACAAATAAACACTAGAAGTATTCGTTGTCTGTTATTCGAAACTAACAGTATCATAATATTACACGGTTTTTATATCACTCTGGTTTATACGTATGCATATAAAACTTATGGTAAAAAAACTTTTTTAAAACAAGTTTTTATTTAATTGCCCTTACTTTTCGTGTTCTCTTCAGCAAGCCCTTTCATTGGATAACCCGCCATATTGGAATTATAATAACGTCACATAGCTGAGCATGCATTGTCATCCAAAATAAGCCAAATTTCAGCTTAATTGGTTAAAGATAACTGATTTAAAATTCAGTTGCAAGATTCCACCCGGGCGTTGCAGGCTAATATAAAGCTTGTAATAAAAACTAAAATACACTAATGTTTGATATTTATGTAATTTTTATATTTCGCATTGACTGATAAGAATACATACTTCTTATTTAGCGAACTGTACTTAGTAAAATAAAACATGCAAGGTTAGATATTGAAAATAGTTATGTAGTGTGAACGAACTGAATTAGTAAATACCCAGATTCAATAAACGCATTTTAGCCAATGCATCAACAGGCATTTTAGGAGTATGCCAAATTTTAATTGGATATAAATAAAATTTATAAATTAAAAAAACAAACCGCTGATTTGTTATTTTCCTTCAATGTAATTTTGAAACTGGGCTAAAAAAACGCATGTTAATTTATAAATAATAATGCATGATGAGAAATAGAAGCATGTTCTGTAATGTATATGTTATTATATTTAGACCCACGCTATAAGTGTGATTTAAAGTCTTAAGTCTATGACTGCACAGTATGCTATTTTTGTTATAAGCTTTGATTGTTATTTTTTTGTTTTTTTTAGCACTTCGAAAATTTATGTTTTTTTTACTTATACTCTTTTAGTTTTAAGACTACCCTTGAAAGTTAACCACAACGTTTATATAAATAAGAATGTTTTGTGTTATTTTGGTTTCATAATTTGTTTGTGTTTTTTTTTATTTAATAATCTTGTGGTGGAGGATATCAATTTAATTTTTCTTCTCCAAAATTAATTTTCCTTTCTCTAGAATAATAAAATTATTAGATTTTTTTAATATGTGAGATCAGTTAATTTCTATATAATATAGCCTATTACTTAATTGCCTTAGTAGGCAATTAGGTAAATTGTATCGCTTTCATTTTCAGATAGAACCGTGATTTTTAGATGTAATATTTTAACAGCCTTTATAAAGGAAACCGATTGAAATAATTTTGCTATAAAATCCTATAAGATTTTAGTACAAAGTCAGAGTCCGAAAAAAATTGGAATCATTTTAGTACAAAGTAAGAGTTCGAAATAAAAATTGGAATAATTTTAGTACAAAGTCGGAGTTCGAAATAAAAATTGGAATAATTTTAGTACAAAGTCGGAATTCGAAATAAAAATTGGAATAATTTTAGTGTAAAGTGAGAGTTCGAAATAAAAATTGGAATCATTTTAGTACAAAGTCGGAGTTCGAAATAAAAATTGGAATAATTTTAGTACAAAGTGAGAGTTCGAAATAAAAATTGGAATAATCTTAGTACAAAGTGAGAGTTCGAAATAAAAAATCGAATAATTTTAGTACAAAGTCAGAGTTCGAAATAAAAATTGGAATAATTTTAGTACAAAGATAGAGTTCGAAATAAAAATTCGAATAATTTTAGTACAAAGTCAGAGTTCAAAATAAAAATTGAAATCCCCTACCACGTCTTACCTATACTCATATCAAATGTGTTAAACATATTGTTTATGTGTGCGATAGAGATGTGACGTATGTTTCGTATCCTCAGGTGACCTGCCAACTTATCTGACTCGCTTCCAATGGGACATGGCGAAATACCCCATCAAGCAGAGTCTGCGCAACATCGCAGATATTATTAGTAAACAGGTACTTACTATATCGAGGGGTGTAAGGCTATTCGACTTAAGCGACACTTTTGGGCGATATTTACTTATTTGGAATCAGTGAAATCATGGAAAACGTCGAATGAATATGCTCTCCAGTAAAGTTAAACAAATGTCTACTACTACTACAGCCCTTTTAATTTCCCACTGCTGGGCACGGGCCTCTCCTCAATGCGAGGGGGAATCAGGCCATAGTACACCACGCTGGCCCAGTGCGGGTTGGCAGACTTCACACATCTATCGAAAACTAGTCAAGTTCCCTCAGACGTGCAGGTTTCCTCACGATGTTTTCCTTCACCGTTTCATAGCAAGTGATAATCTCGGATGTAAATGAGATTCGCCCATAAATCCCAGAGAGAACCTGCACACTTCGGTTCGAAGGCGTGCGATCGATCACTCGGCTACCACTGCTACTGTCGCTTAACTGTCACTTAAAACAAATGTCGCTTAACTGGCACTTAAAACAAATGTCGCTTGTTGGTTTTTTACTAGCGGATACCCGGCGTGTGCTACTACGATGAATGGATGGAATATGCCTAATGCATTGTTTTAGTGGTCTAACACCAACTTCGCATAATTGCATTTCTAATAAAACCGGTTTGGGATACACTTATTGGATGGTTTCAGTCTATAACGGACATAGGTAGAAACTATTTTTGTGTTTGATATATCGACAAAATTCAAATATTTTTTTCCATATTTTTATCATTTTCGCTAAGTTAGTTACTTATAAAAATATTCTGTTTGACAGGTGGGTCAAATCGACGCCGACTTGAAGGTCAAGTCGTCAGCCTACAACGCACTCAAGGGCAATTTACAAAACCTGGAGAAGAAACAGACGTAAGTAGATATAAATAAATAAAACATCGTGAAGTGAATTGAATTGAGAACTTCGTCCTTTTTTGAAGACGATCAAAAACTATATCGAGGGGTTAAAGGCTATATGACTCAAGCGACACTTTTGGGGGATATTGACTTAAATACATATTTGGAATCTGCGTTTTTTTTGCGTCGAATCAGTATGCTCTCTTGTCGCTCAAGTGAAATAGATTCACCCCGCGATATAGATTTAGAACGCATGGGGTGCAAGTTCAAACCCCAGGTTCAGACCACGGGGATTTAATGGATGCGTTAATAGAATTGTTAATAATGATAGCTATCTATCATAAGAAGTATATCAAGAGGTGGAACAATAAAGAGTTATGTAAGAGTTTGTAAGTAATACAAACGATACATATACGTGATGCCTAAACATTAATAATACTGGGACTTCTGATAAATAATTAGATATGTACTTAAGGCGGCTCGTATTGTTATAGTGAAAACGAGCTTCACATTAGTTTGGTTATAATAATAATAATATAGTCTTTATTTCAGCCAAAAAAAGCCATTTCTTTACAAAAGTAATAGTACTACACTCTAATAGGAATGACAAACCATAGACAATGGACTGACCTTCACCACCCATGTAACGAACGCCTGTAAAAAGGCCTTAAACATCTACGGAATGTTGGCGAGAACAGCCAAGATTAACTGGGGACTGCACCCAGAAGTCATAAGAATTATTTATACAGCCTGTGTTGAACCAATAATCTTGTACGCTGCGAGCGCCTGGGCTCCGGCTTCTTCTAAAAAGGGCATACAAAAATTACTAAACGCCACACAGCGCGGATTTGCCCAAAAAATCGTCAAGGCATACCGCACCGTAGCCCTAAACTCGTCTCTGATTCTGGCCGGGCTATTGCCCCTTGACCTCCGGATCCAAGAGGCAGCTGCCCTATATGAGGCCAAGAGGGGGATACCCCGACCAGAGCTCGGAGACGGGAAGGTCGAGACGGTAGCGAAGCGCATTAATATGCCCCACCCCGCCACGCATATGTGCTGGGAGTTCACCTGCCTGATAGACCAGAACGACGTGCAAAGATACGAAAGACAGGAGATGCGTATCTTTACGGACGGTAGCAAAACTGAAGGGAAGGTCGGGGCCGCCCTATCAATATGGATAGGGAGCACCGAAACCAAAACCCGGAAGTTGAAGCTGCCCCCCTACAGCACAGTCTATCAGGCGGAGCTGCTAGCCATATGCGAGGCGGCAAAAGAGATAGCCAATAGCAGGTACTCAACAACAGGTATATATAGTGACACAAGGTCGTCCCTTGAGACAATCACCAACAACAACACGGTCCACCCCCTGGCAGTGGAAACCCGGAAAATACTCAGAGAAGCCGCCCTCCAGAACAAGACCGTCAGCCTGTTCTGGGTCAAAGCCCACGCTGGCTTGCAGGGCAACGAGCGGGCTGACGAGCTTGCGAAGGAGGCGGCCCTAAAATCAAAGGCAAGACCTATATACGACCTCTGCCCTGTTTCATTTGTCAAGCGACAGATTCGAATGGCGTCGCTTGACAAATGGAACACGCGCTACAAAATGGGAGAAACGGCGTCAGTGACTAAAACATTCTTTCCTGACGCAATGGAGGCATACCCAATAATAAAAAAGATCGCTATCGATCCGGTGCTGACACAAGTCATGACGGGACATGGCGGGTTCTCCGAATACCTAAATCGCTTTAAATGTAAGGAGAACCCGTCGTGCATCTGCGACTCTGCAGTCGGAGAAAACCTGTTACATATTGTCCTGGAATGCCCAGCAAACGGCAAGGAAAGACACGACATAGAAATAAAAATAGGGAGGAAAATTGAACTCGACTACATACACGAAATAATTAAAAACAAAAATACAAGACAAGAATTTTTAACATATTGTAAACAAGTAGCTCTAAAAACCATTAAACGTAATAAATAATTAAACAGTAAAATTAAATCACACTTAAAAGTAAATAAGCAATAAGATTAAATCACACTTAAAAGTAAATACTAGTAAAAATCTTAATAACAATAACAAGTAAAAACAAATTAAGATAAAATATAAAAGAAAATAATAAAAGAGATGACCAAAAGCCCTGGTCCCATATCAGGGGATATATGATAGCCAAACATCAAAAAAAAAAAAAAAAAAAAAAATAGGAATGACAATAAAAATAAAATATAATTGTAAATACAAATTGGACATTGAACTAAAAGCTTTTAGTTCAATGTTTCAAGGACTCCTTAGAATCTAACGTTACGTCACTTTCGGTTCTCACGCCACAGATAGCCAATATGCATCATCATCATTTGCCTTACCTTATCCCATTGTTTGGGGTCGGCGCAGTATGTCCTTTTCTTCCATTCATCTCGCTTTTCCGTCATACCGCCATCCACTCCGATCTCATTCATAGCACTTTTACACACTCCATCCATCATTTATTTGGTCTTCCTCTCGCTCTGTATCCATCCACATTCATACTCATCACTCTTTAACCGACTTCAAAAAGGAGGAGGTTCTCAATTCGACCCGTATGTTTTTTTTTTTATTATTTTTTTATTTTTTTTTATGTATACATAAACATAAGATATGCGGTAACATACATGTTACCGCATATCTCCGGCGTCTGTTGACCGATTTCGAAATTTTTTTTTAGGTTTGCTAGGGAATTCTTTAAGGTTGGTCCCATTTCCAAAATATTATCAGAAATCTAACCCCTTGGGGGTGAAATGGGGGGTTGAAGGTCACATAATTTCAAAACTATTTTTTGAACGACTTGAAACTTTGTATATATATTTAACATACAAAATAAAAAAACACGTCTTTCAGGAATTTTGAAAGAAAAAATATGTAGGGGATGAAATGGGGGTCCAATCCGGAATACAGCATATCTCCGGCGTTAGTGAACCGATTTCGAAAAATCATTTTTTGTTTAATACGGATTGTTAACAAAGATCAAAACCCACCCCCAAAGGGGTGGAAAGGGGGGGTGATTTTTTTTTTGCTGTAAATTTTTACTTTTTTAAGGCTGTTATAAGGTGATAATATTTGCAAATTTTCAACGATTATTGACACTAAAAATTGTGAAAAAAAAATATTTTTAACAAAAAACAAAAACCGACTTCAAAAACCTAGGTGCACTAAAAAGCTACAAATAACCTTACAATTCATTACATTTGGAGTCGGTGCCAATTCATGTGTGTATTTGCCTTGTCCGACGTTGATTGGCACCTACTCCAAATGTAATGAATTGTAAGGTTATTTGTAGCTTTTTAGTGCACCTAGGTTTTTGAAGTCGGTTTTTGTTTTTTGTTAAAAATAATTTAGTCACATGCTTCTCATCTCTTCTCATCACATGCCCAAACCATTCTAGTCTCTTACTTCTCACTTTTTCCGTTATGGGTGCTACTTTTATACTAACTAACTAACTACAGCACTTTTATCGTCCCACTGCTGGGCACGGGCCTCCCCTCAATGCGAGGGGGATTCAGGCCATAGTCCACGCTGGCCCAGTGCGGGTTGGCAGACTTCACACATCGAGAACTAGTCAAGTTCCCTCAAACGTGCAGGTTTCCTCACGATGTCTTCCTTCACCGTTTCATAGCAAGTGGTAATCTCGGATGTAAATGAGATTCGCACATGAAACCCAGAGGTGCGAGCCGGGGTTTGAACCTGCACACTTTGATTTGCAAGGCGTGCATTCGACCACTCACTCGTTTTATACTAAATATATATAAACCTACATATATTGTTGTCGAGGCCTGCACCCACTGTCTGGAGTATGACATTCGCAGAGCAGCGCAGCCTCTCCCAAAATGAGGCTATACGTGATCTCACAATCGCATAGAAGTCAGGCACTCTCGCTTCCGCAAACATGCCCATTATAACTAGCTCGCGTTGGTTACAGCGGCAGTCTTCTCACCCGCAACCTGGCGGAGCTGGTCAAGAAGGAGCACTTCATACTGGACAGCGAGTATCTAACCACGCTGCTCGTCATCGTGCCCAAGTCAGTACACCCTTCATAAGTGGCTTAGTGGTTACACGGGACGATTATTATTTATAGTTTTTTTTGTATACAATGTGATTTAAAATGGTTCTCTAATGTGAAGTCAGAAATATTTTGTTATAGGTTTTTTTTAAGTTTTCCTTAATTTCGGCATAACACCGCTCTCAAATCGGCTGCTTAGGTTTGTCAAAGAATTTCTTTTTTAAATAAAAAGTCTTGCTTGGTATGTGTAATCCTTATTGTAATGTACATAAGGTCGATGTTCAACGACTGGAACGCCAACTATGAGAAGATCACCGACATGATCGTGCCGCGCTCCACCCAGCTCATCCACCAGGACAACGACTACGGACTGTTCACAGTCACTCTATTCAAGAAGGTGCGTAACTCTAAAATATTAAAAATCTAATATCAGTTCTTTCCAAAACGATCTCTCTGTAGTACAACACAAATATTAAAGTCCTGTACTTAATGCTACGCCATCACACCTAAAACTTCGCTCGCGCTGTCAATGTAAAATGTTTTACTTAAAGCAGTTACAGCCTTGTGGTCAAGTACGTAAGGGGTGCAAGTTCAAATCACGGGTCCACACCTGAGAAAATTTTCACGTGCGAATGTAATTTACAACAATGATCACCGCTTGCTGAACGATGAAGGAAAACATCGTGAGGAAACCTGCACGTCTATAGAAAGGCGTGTGAAGTTCACCAACCCGCACTGAGCCAGCGTGGTGGACTATGGCTCAAATCTCCCCCGTATTGTGGGGGAATGTGCCCGGTGAAATGGCAATAGGCTCGCCCCCTATTACATTGGGACTAAAATACATCATACAATGAACCTCTGCCTACCGCTACGGGGAATACAGGTGTGATGATGTATTATTATTCCTTTATTGCTCACCTTTCTTATAAATTACATTTTTAAATATACATATTAAAAATACATTTAAAAATATAAAAAAAAAAAAAGTTCCCTGCCGGCATCTGGAACAGGGTGCTAGTTACCAGTGGTTAGGGCTCCAGAAAGAGGAACTTCCTCACAATGCGCGCCGTCCACAGAAGTACCGCCATCTGAATCTGTCCCTTGATCCAGCTGCCTAACGCGAGCCTCTTCAGATGTTTGTCGAGGCTCTAGGCTAGTAGGCCATGGGCGAAAACGACTATCGGTACAATTATTATTACTTATAATTATTTGTACAGGTAATGGATGAGTTCAAGTTGCACGCGCGCGAGCGCAAGTTTGTAGTTCGCGAGTTCTCGTACAACGAGGCTGACCTCGCCGCCGGCAAGAACGAGATCACCAAGCTGGTCACCGACAAGAAGAAGCAATTCGTAAGTAGTACCATACCAGTGGCGACACCCTATAATGTCCCCCACGAAACAGAACTACAGCAAAACTAACAGATGGCGCTATCAGATCTGTTCTCGATAAACTCAACTGTATTATTATTTTATTTTATTACAACCTTTATATTAACTTGTAATGTATGTCCGGGTGGAATCTTGCAACTGAATTATAAATCGGTTATTTTTAACCGATTGAGCTGAAATTTGGTATACACGCTTATTTTGGATGACAATGTAAGCTTAGCTATGTGACGAAATTATAATTCCAATATGGCGGATCATCCAAGATGGCGGAATAGTATTTTTTTCTGCACTACCACAGTATGGGTATCAAATAAAAGGGCTTGGTGACGAGAACACGAAAACTAAGGGCAATTAAATAAAAGCTTGTTTCTAAAATATGTTTTCATGTAGTTATTAAACAATAACTGTTCCTCTACACATTGGTGTTAAAGTATGTTAATTTTATCGAATTAAAATATTTTTTGTTAAGTCAAGTAAAATCAGTAAGCTAATGATATGATATGAATGATAACATCAGTGAAAACTAGCTTAACCAAGTATTTTTCAGCACGAAAGTATGTTGAAGCACTAAACATCCTGTAAATGGAGTACAACTTGCCGTAAGGAGGTCAGGAAAGTATCTTAAAAAAACCTAATTGGTGATATTGTTTGGTACAGGGTCCTCTGGTGCGATGGTTGAAGGTGAACTTCTCCGAGTGCTTCTGCGCCTGGATACACGTCAAGGCACTACGCGTGTTCGTCGAGTCCGTACTTAGGTAACTACCCATTCACATTACACAGACCTTGTTGAGACCAGGGAAAATTTCCGTGCGTTAAAACGTTTCTGCCATACCTATTACTGGAATCAAGTATAATGCAGCTCACATTGTTAGGTCCAACTAATGTCAAATAGCATCCGTGGTGCCTTCTTTATTTCGGTGGCAATTCAGCTAATACAGTTATTTTTGTCTCCCGCTTTGCAATGGAGGGAAGTGGATACATTTTTCTTCCAACTCCTACACCTTTTTTTCGATTAAATTCGTGCGGGTTCCAAGACAATTTAGCTTTTCCCCGGGACTTGCCGAGGGTCAAACCTCGGTGTCTTCAATGGACACCGCTGTCGATCCTGGCTTACAGGAGTAACAGTGGTGGGATTGTGGGGCGGGCTTAGTCCCAAAAAAAAAAATACCATTCACCTTTTTTTTTGTTAACAATGTGAAGCTAATAGCATCTTTATATTGTGCCACATACATCCTAATTTTCAATTAATGTCATATTCAAACGACTCGTTCGGCGCACATCTAGAATTTGGTACTGTATGTGACGGAATTTAAGGTTTAAATTCAAACGCTTTAGTTTTAGTCCGGTCGGTGTTATTTATGTGTGGAGGACTCGTTTAACGTGTAGGTAGCAGTACTTGCCGAGTGCTCGAACGCACGCTTTGCAATCAAAGTGTGCAGGTTTAAACCCCCCAGCTCACACTACCAAATTTGCACGTATAAATGTGCAAATTTTATTTTAATCCGAGATTATCACTTGCTAAGCTAATTATAAATGGTGAAGAAAGCATGTTGGTGAAGAAACCTGCACGTTTGATTGAACATGACGTGTAAGTTCTTCCAAACCGCACCGGGCCAGTGTGGTGGACTATGGCTTGAATCCCCCTCGCAATGAAGGGAGGCCCGTGCCCAGCAGTGGGACGTTAAAAGGGCTATATTAAGTAAAGTGTGTGTGTGTGTGGTACAGATACGGTCTCCCGGTGAACTTCCAAGCGGCGGTGCTGGTGCCGACGCGCAAGAGCATGAAGAAGCTGCGTGACTCGCTGCAGCAGCTGTACGCGCATCTCGACCACTCCGCGCACCACCACTCCAACAACGCCAGCGACGTGAGTACATTGTATCGCACTTGTCGAACCCATACTGACAATATGTCGAACCCATACTGACAATACGTCGAACCCATACTGACAATATGTCGAACCCATACTGACAATATGTCGAACGCATACTGACAATATGTCGAACCCATACTGACAATATGTCGAACCTATTCTGACAATATCTCCAACCTATTCTAATAACGTTTAAACCTAGTCTGACAATACTATGTCGAACCTATTCAAATAACATTTCAATCATATTCAGACGAAGTATTTGTTGGACCTATTCTGTCAATTATTCGAAGCCATTCGGACAATGAATCGAACAAATTTAGATAATTTGTTGAACCCATTCCAACAATGAGTTGAACAAATTCCGGTAATGTAAATTATCTGTATTGATTCAACCAATACAGATAATTTGTGGAACCTATTCTGAAAAGATTTATGGCAATGGATTTACAAATTATTGGAAAGACATTCCTATTCCAGAACTTAATTATATTCGTTGATCCCACAGAATGCGGAAATGGCTGGTCTCGGCTTCGGTTCGTCGGAATACTATCCGTATGTGTTCTACAAGATAAACATTGATATGATCGACAAATCGGCCTAAATGACGCCGCCGACACGCCGCGCCATGTGCAACCCCCTTTATATTAGGTAATGTATACACATTTCAACATTTATAATAATACATCATCATCACACCTGTATTCCCCGAAGGGGTAGGCAGAGGTGCACTGCAGTGCGCCCACACTTCGCCGATGTATTTTGGTCCCAATGTAATAGGGGGCGAGCCTACTACCATTATACCGGGCGCATTCTCCCTCCCCAGTGCGGGTTGGTGAACTTCACCCGCCTTTCTATAGACATGCATCACGATGTTTTCCTTCACCATTCAGCAAGTGGTAATCATTGTTGAAATGACATTTGCCCATGGAAATTATCTCAGAGGTGCGGGCCTGCGATTTGAACTTGCACCCCTTACGTTCAAGGCGGGTGTTCTTGCCCACGAGGCTACCGCTGCTTCTGTTTTAAATAATGACTAATATGGATTTGGTATATTTTGTTTCAGGTGATGTTACCGGGCCCTATTGTCCTGTGTGTATGACCATAATCATTATTTGGTCACAAGCAATAGTCTATTGTTTCAATGTACAATTTATTTTATTTATTAGACTTTATATAACACCCCCAATACTTTGCAGCCCTTGTAAAATAAAATAAAAAAAAACATATTTTTCTATGTAAAGATATTTTTTAAATGTTTTCGACAATTAAATCATTCTTTTTTCGCGTTATACAAACCAGGTTGTTGGTAAAAATATAATTTATATTATGTTATTTATTAAGAAGCCATTTTGAATTATGAAAAATTGTTGCAATAATCTTGATATAATTATAGAGCTTTGTTGAACAATGTTTAAATATCGAAACGCAACAAGTTTTGTTTCAGTATTATGAGTTGCGTAGTGTAGTAATGTGTTGAGCAAAACATTGTATATTAAAATATATTATGTAACATCAAAGTTGAAATGCAAAAGCTATGTAAATAAGAACATTCCTCATACATGTGTGTAGTACATAATAAAAATATTATTCAAGTTACTGTTTTCTGTGGTTTCATTCATTTATTTAGGCGTTAGTACAATTATGATATTTACAAAGAAATATAATCCCTTCTGTAGTTGCAGCATGAGCGTCAAGACTAGACTTATGTTAAAGAATATGTTGATTATATCTCTTTCTCTTGTATGAAATAAGACAGAGAGCAACCAAGCCGATTCGTTGCAGAGGTCTTGTCTTGACATGCATGCTAACACCACTGGAATGGTTGCTGTAATATGTTTTGTACATCCTGAAATACCCCTTGTGATAATGAGATTAAGTATATTATTGGCTGTATGTAGGTAATCCCTTGACTATTATTCTAAAGAAACTGGCTGGTGGTGCCAGCTACTTTCTTTACCCTTATGTGGATACCTTATTTTTGATATCAGACATTCAATTATGGATGCCGTGCCAACTCTGAGGAAGTGGCAGGGTTAGGTGGAAGACCCGGTAGAAGGCTGTATTCCCACTAAAACCGACAGTGTACATTCTCTGCCTGTATCGGGGCGCCGCGGGATCGCTCTAGCATGCACCGCTTCATACTGGCTATGTGGATACCCTATGATTCAATGAAGTTATGAAGATTCATGTAATTGGAGGGCATATTTACGACAGCAAGTACCACACAAGACTAAAATAAATACCGAGGTAAGTACTTAGGTCAGTAAGATAAAATACGACACCTTTACTTGTAAAAAAAAGTTTCACAAAAATCACTTTATTCGTTGGGAATGCGAACTCATATTACAAACTAAAATAAAATAATACACTAGTCTTTCCATTCATCATCCTCTGCTTGATTGTCGTCGTTTTTCAACATTTCTGATAGCTTCGAGTCGCTGCCTTCGTCCATCCTTTGAAATAGCGACGTCAATAATTTCTTATTTAAATGGTCTGTCTGGCTTATTTCCCTTGTTGGCTGCTCCAATACCACTTCTGGGTTTTGCGGCACGGTCGTATCGGGTGCAGGCATTTTGTATAGGATGAAATTAATTAATTTATTAACAAAAACAAAAGACTACCGTAACAAGTAATTAGGTGAGTCAGATGAAATTATACGACTAAATATTAAACGCGGTGGCCAAGCAGCGATGGAAGGGTTATCTGTCATTATGATATACATTCAAATTTTGTAGTATTATTAATAGGTCAGTACGCGTTCCGTTACTCACCTTTACTTGTCAAATTTAGGAACCGTAGCATTGCATCATGGTACCAGTGATTATGTACGGCTCGGAATGCTGGGCGGCTAAACTGCGTGAAGAGAAACGTCTCCACTCTGCCGAGATGCGAATGTTGAGATGGATGTGTGGAGTGACGCGAATGGATAAGGTGAGGAATGTAAATAATAGAGGTAGTATAAAAGTAGCGCCCATAACAGAAAAAGTGAGAAGTAAGAGACTAGAATGGTTTGGGCAAGTGATGAGAAGAGATGAGAAGCATGTGACTAAAAGAGTGATGAGTATGAATGTTGATGGATACAGAGCGAGAGGAAGACCAAATAAATGATGGATGGAGTGTGTAAAAAGTGATGATTGAGATCGGAGTCGATGTTTGTATGACGGAAAAGCGAGACGAATGGAAGAAAAGGACATACTGCGCCGACCCCAAATAATGGGATAAGGTAAGACAAATGATGATGAGCATTGCATCATGGTGAGATTTCATATTTAGAGTTAATTTGACCTATTGAATATTATGTCAAAATAAACCTTAAAATTAATAAATTAAAGAAATTTTTAAATTAAAAAATATGCACATAAAAAAATTAAAAGTTTATTTTAATCGTTCAGAAATAAAACTTTTTTTTCGCTGTCATCCCTAAACATACGTTTTCAGCCAGCGACATTTTTCGTCGGCTGGTGAATTTGACCGAAAATACGCCCATAAAAGTTGGTATTCCATTATAAATAACTATAAAATACATAAATCCATTCGTGTTTATCGATATCTAGTATAAATATTGAAAGAGATGTAAAAAATGTGTTTCAATGTCGGCTAGTACAGTGCTCTTACATAACTTAGATTGACGAACATAACCTGTCTTTGGATCATCTGATTTTTGTGTTTCTTATTGCAGAACCGTGAAAATGTTGGGTCGTTGCGCGCCCGGTGTGTGCACCCAGGTGGTGGCGGTGGTGAACCACCAGCAAAATAGGAACATGGCTACACTGAAAGCCATTTCCATCCGTCTAAAGTCTGTGAAGAACATTCAGAAGATTACCCAGTCGATGAAAATGGTGTCCGCTGCTAAGTGAGTACACAGACGTACATTTTTATAGTCACTGTTCGAATTTGAAAATTTTGTAAAAGAAATGTTCGATTTTCTCTGAACTCAGCAAGGAGGTCCACATAGCACAAAGTTCTAACGTAATCTTAACATCATTGAGCGTGCTGTGAAGTAATTACTGTTCTCAATGGAAAAGGGCCATAAAAACATACATAAATATACTTATTTGACAAAAATTACTTGAGAAATCTGACTTCAAATATTTAATTAAATGCACTGAAAAGTATTTTATTTTGCGTAGGTAGCCGCTGTCAGCACTACACACTAAAGTTTGTTTTCCGGAATGAGTCCACATCTATGCCAACACTATTGATAGCAACTTTGAACCTTTTATTAAGCCTATATGTGGCTAAAATATGACTAGACTATGGTGTGACTAAACAAATGTCTATGTCTGTCTGTCACTGCCTTCCAAGTGACAAATGAAAATATTTAATGTCTACACTGGTGATAATTTTTTTTTTTTTTACGAAATGAGTGAAATGATGAAATTTAATGGAATATTGGCTATGGCTTTGCCTGCAACTAGCGCGGGTATTTCGCCAATGTCAAGTAATTAATAGCAAGGACAAATTCAATAAATACACATTATAAATAAAAATTTATAATGACAGTGATAAAGATGGCGGATGAATTTTCGGTCATATTTTAGCTACCTTTGACAATATATCGAGGGATGAAAGGCTATTTGTCTTAAGCAACAGTTTTGGGCTATATTGACTTACATACATATTTACAATCGGCAATTTTTCTTTGTCGATTGAACCTTACAGGAGTCATCCTGCATAGTAAAAAAAAATTGCTTTAGTCAAATAGCCTTTTACGCCTCGATATTGTGTTTTCATGAATTATAAATGAAGTTATAGCAACTTCAATGATATTCTAGTAAACAGATATGTTATACACACACAAAACAACCGAAAAAAGTGTTAAGCGTAACAGCAGCAGCTCACATACACACTTTTCATTCATTTTACATTTCACAACACATAGAAATGTGCAAAAGAGATGGCTTGATAAAACCAACGAGAAAAAAGAGATAGCTTGTGTTGTCACTTGCACTTCTATGCGATGTAACATTCATCTGTCAACCAATCTGGTTTTGGTATCAAATATACGTCCTAACTAGGATGTTTTTGAGTCTTCACTAGTGCACGCTCATAACATATCCGTCTACTAGAATATCATTGAACTTCACATTGTTATGGTTCGGGGACCATTACTAATTAATTGGTTATAGCATTGTTATAATATACTGTATTTATAATAAACCAGGTACACACGCGCTGAGCGTGAGCTGAAAGCCGCTCGTCCCTATGGCGAGGGTGCCGTGCAGTTCTACGAGAGGGCTGAGGTACGTAAAACAATAACTTGTCAATGACAGCATGGTAGGAAATAGCTGAAGACCAAGATGTGGGAAGAAGTAAGTGGGATTATTTTGCTCAGTAGGCTTAGCATGACCATGTAGATATAAGTTTTATCTCTTTCAAATCTGACATTCGAAAGACATAAAACTTATGTCTATACGGTCATGCTAAGCCTACTACAGTAGGACATGGAAAGGCGTTTAGGAATAAAAAATTTCAATGGTTTTTGGTGGTATGTCACAACAAACAGAACTTCTACAATACGCAAATAGATGGCGTGACAAAAAAAATTGCATACAAAACCACTATTTTATAAGCAATCCTGGATTGCAATAGAAAAGATCTTGATCATATTAACTTTATATACAAGATGCTGGCATTAGCTGCTGGAGTCGTATGGAACCCTGTTAGATACACCACCCAACTGGCTGGAATATCTTATTAAAAACTTTCTCATAATGTTGTAAACATTGCACAGAGAAAAAAGAAACTTGTTTGGCTATGTACATAGAAAGCGGTGCTCTCCCATCAACTACAAATGACTACATACAGCGTGTTTCAGAAGTCCGAAATAATACTTTGACGTTTGCATCAGTATCGGGTATACAACTGATTGGTATAAAAATTTGTTTGAAATTAGACCATGTTTTCCCAACTTTTTTTTCCGCGTCAATTTCTATAACTCGTAATATCTCAAGTCCTATGTAAAATTTGCATGTTCCGTTTTGTGAATATTGGTAGTCGCCCTTAATAAGTGTAGTTTACACTTCTGAATAGGGTTATGGATTACCCAAAGGCCAGAACACTATGACTGTGACAAAAGTCTATAACTCAGATGTCTGTATGCTTAAACAGGTTGCTGCCCCCGAGGATGACCCTAAGGAGCTCTACATCGCTATGAGTTCAGACAGAGGTAATATTTCTATTATATTTTCAAACTACAGCCCTCTAACCATCACCTGTGTTGCAGCAATGTTTTTACAAGCTTGATATTAACTTGAAATGTATGTCCGGGTGGAATCTTGCAACTGAATTTTAAATCGGTTATCTTTAACCGATTGAGCTGAAATTTGGTATACACGCTTATTTTGGATGACAATGCATGCTTAGCTATGTGACGTCATTCTAATTCCAATATGGCGGAATAGTTATTTTTTCTGCAATACCACAGTATGGGTATCAAATGAAAGGTCTTGCTGAGGAGAACACGAAAACCGAGGGCAATTAAATAAAAGCTTGTTCTTAAAAAGTTTTTTACCATTAATTTTAATGTTACTTTCCGTTTTTGACAGTGAACTCAGTACAAAATCTGTCAAAAACTTACAGTCACTATTGAAACAATAATACTTTAAGAGGTGATTAGTAAGGCCCCTGTATAGCTATTAACACATTTCCGCTACAGAAGCATTTAGCCATTAACACCTGTAGCTGCAGTTCAAATCGTGGGCCCGCCGCTCCTCTGAGATTTCCAATTTCATGTGCGAATGTAATTTTCAATAATGATTAAACACTTGCTGAACAGTGAACGTAAACATCGTGAGGAAACCTGCATGTCTATAGAAAGGCACCGGCTCGCACCTCTGGGAGTTATGTGCGAATCTCATTTTCATCCAAGATTATCACTTGCTATGAAACGGTGAAGGAAAACATCGTGAAACCTGCATGTCTGAGGGAACTTGACTAGTTCACGATAGATTTCTGAAGTCTGCCAACGCGCACCGGGCCGGCGTGGTGGACTATGACCTGAATCCCCCTTGCATTAAAAAGGGCTGTAATTCAGGGTGTATCAGAAGTCCGAAATAATACTTTGGGTACATTTACGGTAGCTCATATGTGGATGCATAGTGAAGACAGGACATACCTAACTATCATAGTTTCTGAATTATAGACCTTTGAATATTTGTCACAGGTATCGTGTTCTGGCCTATAGGTACATCCATAACACTAATTAGCAGTCTAAAGTACACTTATGAGCGGTGACTATCAATATTCACAAAACAGAACATGCATATTTTACATAGATATTACGAGTTATAGAAATTGACGACGAAAAACAACAACGAAAAAAACATGGTCGAATTACGATCAAATTGTTATACCATTCAGTTGTTTACCCAATACTAATGCAAACGTCGAAGTATTATTTCGGACTTCTGAAACACCCAGTAGTAGTATTTATAGTAGGTACATACAGCCAAGAGATTGAAAGTGGTTGTCGGTCCAGGTCTGTGCGGCGCGGTGCACACGGGTGTGTCGAAGGTGATCCGAACCCGGCTGAGCGAGCCCGGCGCGGAGAACATCAAGGTGATCTGCGTGGGAGACAAGTCCCGTGCCATCCTGCAGCGGCTCTACTCAAAACACATCATCAGCGTCGCCAACGAGGTACATACACACATCTTCATATACAAAGAAACTGGCCAAGTGCGAGCTGGACTCGCGCGCCGAAGTTTCCGTACCTAAACTATGAACGCACCGAACATTGCTCTAACGAAAAGTTAAACTGTATAGAGAGACAAACTTAACTTTGCGGTTGGTATACTGTTGTCCCCATACAAACTAACTGCAAATAAGTTTGTAATCGCAAAAATACATTTTTTTATGTGATGTAACTATAAATTTACTGTTTTCAGATTTTTCCCTATACTTGTGCTATAAGACACTGCTTCTGGTCAAATTTCATGATTCTAGGTCAACAGGAAGTACCCTATAGCATTTTGATTGACGTCTTGACGATTTGACGTCATTCTAATTGCAATATGGCGGATCATCCAAGATGGTGGAGTAGTTATTTTTTCTGCACTACCACACTATGGGTATCAAATGAAAGGGCTTGCTGAGGAGAACACGAAATCTAGCTGAAAGCTTGTTCTTAAAAAGTTTTTTTACCATTTTTTTTTTAAATATAGATCGGTCGTCTCCCGCCGACGTTCAACGACGCGGCCAAGTTGGCGAGCGCGGTGCTCACTTCCGGTTACGACTTCGCTTCCGGCAAGATCGTCTACAACAAGTTCCGGTCTGTCGTTTCCTATAAGCAGTCCGACCTGCCGCTGTTCAGCCAGAAGGCTGTTGAGGTGAGATAACCACTCGAGCGCCATCTTCTTCATCATCACTTTTGACTTAAATTGACTCAAACGAAACTTTTGGGCGATATTGACTCATACATATTTGGAATCAGCTAAGTCGTTAATGTCGCTTAAATCAAATTGCCTTTCATCCCTCGATATAATATCATATAAGTATTCAGACTTCTGTTTTTATATGATATTATGAAAAGAAAAAAAGAAGACATATCTAGAAGCAGTGGTAGCCGAGTGGTCGAACGCACGCTTTGCAAATCAAAGTGTGCAGGTTCAAGCCCCGGCTCGCACCTCTGGGATTTATGTGCGAATTTCATTTTCATCCGAAATTATCACTTGCTATGAAACGGTGAAGGAAAACATCGTGAGGAAACCTGCACGTCTGAGGGAACTTGTCTAGTTCTCGATAGATGTGTGAAGTCTGCCAACCCGCACGAGGCCAGCGTGGTGGACTATGGCCTGAAATCCTCCTCACATTGGGACGTTAAAAAAAAAGCTGTAATTTGTAATTTGTTATTGACAGGGTGCCCCTAAACTGGCGACCTACGATTCTCTCGACTCTGACGTGATTCAGTCCTACATGGAGTTCTCCCTGGCTTCCATGATGTTCTACGCTCTTAAAGAAGGCGCCTGCTCCGAACAGTCCTCCCGTATGACGGCTATGGACAACGCGTCCAAGAACGCCGGCGAGATGATTGAGAAGCTGACTTTGACGTTCAACAGGACCCGTCAAGCCGTCATCACCAGAGAACTCATCGAAATTATCTCCGGTGCCGCCGCCCTGGAATAAATGCAATTTTCAACCGTTGACTTGAGATATTAGAATCCTTTTTCGAGAAACATTGGATAAAAAAATAATAATTAAAAAGTTAATTTTCGTTGTCTTACAATCTCGTTAAATTTAAAAAAAGAATGTCTCAATGGAACGTTTTTTGAAATGTATTAATTAATCATTGTATTTATTATTATACTGCTGTTTTATGTATGCAATAGCTATTATGTACAATACAACCGACATTCCCGATGGAGGGAGTGTGCTGTGTTTCGGTGGAATTACACGCAAACATACGCAACTGGCTTCAACACCTTCCACTGGGCGCGGGGCACTCGTTCGATTTTATTCCTTATTTGAACCAGCATAAGGGATACAGTGGTAGTTAGCAATAAAATATTGATTAGAATGGTTTGTTTTATTCGTGACAAAGACAACCTTATTTTTTAAAGTTTTTTTTATATCGCCAGACAACACTCATCCTATGATCCCAAACTAAGCGAAGTTTGTACTATGGGTACCATACAATGAACTGGGGGCGATCCCAGTAACATCCAGAAAATTCCGAAATTTGCCACTGACGGTCATCAACCCTGCAACCACCTGTAGGCTTAGCATGACCGTATAGACAAGTTTTATCTCTATCAACTGTCATATTTGTCGAGAAAATGATGTCAACCCCAGCCATGTCCAGTACAAAAAGCTCGATTTGACGTTATTATCTCGACAAGCCGGATAGTTGAAAGAGATAAAACTTGATATCTACCCGACCATGCTATGCCTACAATACCCCTAGCATGACCGCTCAGACATAGATTATATATTTCAACTGCCAGATTTGTCAAGAAAATGACGTCACACCGAGCTGTTTGTGCTGGACACGGCTCGGGTGACGTCATTTTGTCGACGAATCTGACAGTTGACAGAGATAAAACTTATGTCTACGTCGTCATGTTATGCCTACTAGTTCAGTGAGCCGGGCTGCGAGCAGCTTACGGTCAAACTACTTGACCGTCGAAAAATATAATACACTAGAAGATGCATAAATGACAGACAATACATACTCATCGTATGATACCAAACTAAGCAAAGCTTGTACTATGGGTACCGTACAATGGACTGGGGACGACCCCAGTTACACATCAACCTCCTCGACAGGTATGTTCTCCTGGTACTTTGATTGTATAAACAAATATCGCCAGACAACACATACTCATCGTATGATACCAAACTAAGCAAAGCTTGTACTATGGGTACCGTACAATGGACTGGGGACGACCCCAGTTACACATCAACCTCCTCGACAGGTATGTTCTCCTGGTACTTTGATTGTATAAACAAATATCGCCAGACAACACATACTCATCGTATGGTCCCAAACTAAGCAAAGCATGTACTATGGGTACCGTACAACGGGCTGGAGGCGATCCCAGTTACACCCAGGCCAGCAAAACTTGCCACTGGTGGGAATCGAACCCCCTAGTTCAGTGACCAAGCCGTCGTCGATACCATTATCACAGCATATACCATCTGTTAAGCGCGTAGCTATCGTGCAGCCGGTTGTACCGTGTGAGTGTCAACTCATCGCTACATCACCCCCCTTACCACCACCCGTTTTGCTTGCAACAATGTTTATATTATTACTTTTCCGTCAATAATTGTCAGTTCCTATTGCAACAAGACTTTAAGTGGTGGTGGTAAGGCGGTTGCTAAACTTCCTAAGAAAACACAATAATCTACTTAAGGTACCTACGTACAGTCGTTAACAATTTCACCAGTCATTGAAAAATTTATTTAGCAAACAGCAGCCGAGGGGTATGGCGTCGCGGTGTCGCAGGCTCCGGCGACCCCCATCCCACCGCGGAACATCGCCAAACTTGCCAAGAAGCATACATAGATCAATCAAAACTGGAAGGTTTCGTTATACATGATTGCATGTTCGATAACTTCTACGATAGTTCGATAGTAATTCTTCTGATATGAGCAGGGACTTACCATGAATCATGGTAACATCATAAATGAGGCAGGCATAAGAAATCGTAAACTAGCTTCTATTCAAATATTTTAACTAGGTGATACGATACAAACAACATCGTGATACGATAAAGACGTCATCATCACACCTGTATTTCCCGAAGAGTTAGGCTGCGGTGCACGTACACTTCGCGCATGTATCTTTGGTCCCAATGTAATAGGAGGCGAACCAATTGCTTATTATACAAGAAACATTCCCGCTCAATACGAGAGAGATTCAGGCCTTAGTCGACTACACTGGCCCACTGCGGGTTAGAAAACTTCACAAGCTTTCTTATTACCTTAACCGTACCTTCACCATTCCTTCACCGTTCAGCAATTTAAGTGGTACCTAATCATTATTGAAAATAACATTCGCATATGAATCCCAGAGGTGCGAGCCCGGGGTTTGAACTTGCATCCTTCAACAGCGGGCGTTCTAAAGAAATTTGAAGGTAGTTCCATAATTATATTATAAAGCCAAAATACCTACCTTAGTTAGTCTGACCGCTTCTGTGAACACTGTAAGAGCGTTATAAACGTGGGTTCGTATATAAATGTATAAAAAATATTATGTAGAGATAAGTAAGTAAATAGGTTGATACTTATGGTGAATGTGAAGCCGCTTCTAGTTTAAATTGTGATCGTAACCGCGGACAGAAGCAAAATGCGTCCCTACTTACCTATTAGTGACCGAAATTCGGATATTGGAGGAAGTTAAGTGATTGGAAGATCCTGCTCTCATCCTATCTGTGGCTACTAAAATACGGCGGAGAATTGAGCTGGATTTGGAAACTTTCTATACTGTATTGAAACCGTAAGGTAAGTACAGTTACGTAATTAATTGAATTTTTGTTTACAGTTATAATATAATTAAGTAGGTATATACTATATAGTCGAGTAAGGAGTTCAAAAGTAACTTAAAACATAGTTTTGAAGCGGCAATTGCATATTCATTTCATGTTGCTATTGATTTTTGTCAAGCGTTCACCAAATAAATTTTATGTAGAAACGGAAATGGTTTTCATCTCGATAAATGTTTCTGTAAATAGGTATCTATGTACAAAGTTAAGCGGTTAGAAACGTTTGCAAAACCGTAAGCTACTTTTTATTCGACAGATATTTTTATGCAGTGAATGCTGTTTATACCGAGTGCATCGGTTAGCAGACGCTTAGCTGGCTGTCTAGCCTGTCTGTATCGATATTGCAATCTTTAAATCCAATATGTTATTGCATTCCGTTTTACGGTGAACTTGCTTTTCTATAGTTACATATCTACGTAGCTACAGAGTAAAGGGACAACGTCCAATAATTTGTTACGAAAATTAGCACAATTAATCCTCTCAACGAACGGCAAAAAAAAGATATCTATCGGTAAAGGTGCGATCCGAGAGATATATTTTTAACGTAATTAATTCAATGGAACCCTTTAAAAGGGCTGTTTTTGGGCGACATCTCGCTACCCTATCTTCGGACCGAGTATTTTTTGTGAAAGCATTCCGTAACGGATACCCACGGGCGGACACTTAGCGCTGTATTGTCTTATTGGGCTTATCAATAATGGTGGGCGTGTGTCGATAATCGATATCGATAAAACTTCGCGCACATTGAAAGGCGCATTGAAGCGCGCTGCTAAATTTTTACCAATTTCAAAACGATTGGTATGTATTGATTCGTAGGAAATTTCAAACTTCAACGAAATGTCATTGACAGCATGAGCAATTCAGGAGCATGGTTGCGTGGCTTCTAACACAGAAATTATAGCTTTATATATATTGACACATAGTTTATTTTGGTATCATCCAACTTTTTTATGGAACTAGAAGTACCTAGGTGTGAAGTCTGAGGTCTGTGGCTACGAGTCAAAGTTGCAACAGACTTAATTCTGATATTAATTTACAGTTCAAAACACAAGCGTGTACTTCTGAAAGCTGTTAAAGTTCGTATTAAAACTGAACTGTAATTTGCGAGCGCTCTCGAGAATTGAGCAACGGCGGATATTACTAATTTAAACTTTAAGTTTAAGCGGTGTGTGCTTTGAATATGTGTTTGGGTGACCTTTAAATATGTAATGTTTATCATAAGGTAAGTCTATAATAAACTTTGCTTCTTGATTTAAATCAGATGATCTTAATATTGTGAAGTTATTTTGAAAACTGCAAAAATAATGCTACTTTGATGAAATCATTTATTTTATACACAGCCATTTATAAGAAAAAGACTTGAGAGGTGTCCCTTGACACCTCTCAAGTTTTTTTTAAGGGACACCCGAATAGAACAAAGTTCCTTTTGAAATAAAATAAAGCAAAAAAATCTACATATACATACACACACACACACACACACACACACACACACACACACATCGAAATCGGAATCGAAATCACACACACATTTACAAAAGTGTCGGTCGACACTTTTGGTCTTAATTTTTTCCTTCTAGCCCCCTTTCGCAACGCGCCATAAGGAACTACGTTCCAAAAATATTGCCACTGCCTTTTTGGGCTTAATATTATTATAATTAGAATGGTAGCCTGAAAAGCCGTGGTAGCCGAGTGGTCGAACGCACGCTTTGCAATCAAAGTGCGCAGGTTCAAACCCGGCTCGCACCTCTGGGTTCCATGTGCGAATCTCATTTTCATCCGAGATTATCACTTGCTAAGAAACGGTGAAGGAAAACATCATGAGGAAACCTGCACGTCTGAGGGAGCTTGACTAATTCTCGATACATGTGTGAAGTCTGCCAACCCGCACCGGGCCAGCGTGGTGGACTATGGCCCGAATCCCCCTCGCATTGAGGGGAGGCCTGTGCCCAGCAGTCGGACGTTAAAAAGGGCTGTAGTAGTAGTAGTTTTTATCGATACATTTAGAGGTACATCACTATGCGTATGGCGGATTCGTGCTCATAAATAAAATATAGGTCGCGTCAGGTGACAGCTCTCACGTAAGCCCGGTCCACCTGCTAACGGTGACGACGCGACGCGACGATCGATGCGGTGCAACCGAATTTAAATTCACTATTTTCGGACGTAAGCCCATTGGTAGTCCTTGCGCCCCAACGGAATCTGCTATTTGTGGTCGTGTTTTGTTTACGAGGCTAATACCTGGGACACTTGCAGCGTATGAGTTTTGTAAAACGAATCATATTGCAGTTTATATAAGGTTTATTTTGGATCTGTTAGTCAGGTTAAAAAAAAATGACGTTAGTGTTTATCTTTATAGGGGGATTTTGATCTAGTGTCTAGTGTAACTAAAATACTCATTAGCAGTTCTGCCATCAATTTAAGTTGTGATTTACGCTCGACTGAATTTCTCTGAAAAAAGGCACGCTCTCACTCGTCAAGTATTTACATTTATTGGGGTATAACATAAAACTGTCGATTCCATATTATGACAAAGGCCCAGACAGATAAGCTCGCGACTGTGATCTCCACGTAACAAGTCACATCCAACGGCTACCTAATAAATCCTATGGATGCTTTCTTTATCTACTAACGTGACAAAAAAGTATCAACTTAAAAGGTTGGATCTCGTAAATACTTCAAGGGGCTTTGCAACGGACGTCTAAACAATACAGGCAAAACACCAGATTTACTTCGTGATAAATGTACTTGCTTATGTTTGAAGCTACTGCGGTTTTTGTTTGCCTGGTACCTGAATGTTTATTTTTATAGTCAAGTATAATTACAAAGTATAATTGGAAGCTCTTATAGTTTATGTCAACCTAGTACTATCCTAAAAAGGGTTTCATTTTCTTCTATTTCTCTCTTCATAGACTGGCCCGAAAATCTATTTGTAAAATTTATTTCAAACCATACTTTTAATTCAATGATCTTGCAAAAACGTTAATTCTATTAAATCGACGCGTAAAGATATGTAATTATGTATTAATCATAGGATTTAACAGTAACATCAAAGTATTTTGACTTTTAATCTGTTTATAATGAAGTTATACTTTAATGCTACGTATGTTCATAGCATGGCATTATAAAATTAAATAAAAGTAAAAATAAGCTGAAGGAACATCGCGGCAGTAATATTTTTTTTAGGTTTAATCCGAGCTCGCGTCGGTTCCAAACAATTAAAGCTATCCCCTTAAATCCCAGACAACTTGATGTATGGTGCGCAGAAAAAATATATTATGCAGATTGCAGCCTATGTTATTTGGTTTTCCAATTTTTGGTTATCACTTTCTTATGTCGTTTCTTTCTTATGTATTGTTTGTTGTTTGAAAGAAATCGATTTATTACGTAATTTTCAAACAAAAACAAACTTTTATTTTTGGTTTGTTTGTACAATTAATTTTATCGTTTTTAACCGACTTCAAAAAGGAGGAGGTTCTCAATTCGACCCATATGTTTTTTTTCTGTTAACTATTTAGCTACTTTGTCGATTGATTGGTATTAGTAACCATTTTTTAATTATATTTATTTGAGGCCTGTGTTTTTACTACACTTCATACACATCAAAAGTATTTTATCTCAATTTTATGTATTTTGATGTTAAATTGAGATTTAAACTGTGCCCGATGTCAAATTCATATTTTTTTTTATAATTGACAACATGTATCGTAGATTATACCCCATCTCGCAGATACCAGTTTGAAGATAAATTTATTGCTGTGCTTTATTTTTATGCTAACGGTACATAATACCGTGAGAATTAATTTCGTATGTAAAAAGTGAAAACCGAGAGGTTTTAGCGGCCGCATTAAGTGGGCGTCAAAAATCCACCCCGCCAAGTAACTACCTACCGTCTATCATATCACATACCTACTATTTTGGAAATATTCAAGTCCTTAACGAGGGTAGACACATTGTCTATAGAAACAAACAAATAAGTGTATGTTGGTAATAGCAAAATAACATATTTTTACTAATGACACAATATGAAAGTACTTAAAACAAGAAAAACTATTAAATTTTTTTGTCTCTCCGTCAGTCAGTCTGTTTCGTTCCGGGTAATCTTCGAAACGGCTGTACAGATTTGGACGCGACTTTCACTGGTAGATAGCTGATGCTATAAGCAGTAACTAGCCGCTTTTTGTTTTGTCATAAAATAATATTATTCTTTCTAATCTCGCTATCCATTTTCAGGCTTAAGAAAAATGATTAGTTCTCCTAAATTACACGCTTCCGGAGTCGCGGGCATTGTTAGTTATTATTATATCACTGAAAATAATTGTCTTGGATATCACCATAGCCTGGAGTCAGCTATGTATCAACCAGGAAATACGGATAACATTTCTAAGTAGGTTTATGTCTTCCTAGTCCCTCGGGGTGGTTAGTTAGGTAAACATTAAGCTGACTTTTATCTTAAAACTAGGTATTGGACCCACGGAGTTGAAGATCAGTACTCCGGACACGTATCCATCCAGTCCCCAAGATTAACCAGGCCAGTCTATGTTTACTCGGGGAGATCCAATGAGATCTTGTTAATACGTTTTTATTTCAATTAGACTTATATTCGGATTAGGAACAAGATATACTCTATCAGTGTGGCTACACTAAATAAATTTATCGCAGAAAACTACTAAACATGAATAATTCTGATATTGCAGCAGATTTTAATAAATGTTTTTTTTAAATTGCTCCAATGTTTCCAAAATAATTTTTAATAATGGCATACCCAGTTTAATTAAGATTTTTATTATCTAACATAGTATCTTCACTGCCTTCCATTCGTCAAGTGTTCTACAATGCAACAGAAAATTTTATATATATTTATGCTCGTAACGGTGAAGGAAAACATCGTGAGGAAACCTGCACGTCTATAAAAGGCGTGTGAAGTTCACCAATCCGCACTGGGCCAGCGTGGTGGACTATGGCCCAAATCTCCCTCGTATTGAGGGGGAATGAGCCCGGTATAATGGCAATACGCTCGCCCCCTATTACATTTGGCACCAAAAACATATCGGCGAAGAGTTGATGTACTGTAGTGCTCCTACCCCTTTGGGGAATAAATATTAAATTAGTAGTTCCGAGAACTATTAAGGTAGAGGCATTACTAGAATGACCATACATTAATAGCTTTTGGAAGTATAAGTATCACTATAAGATTGTCCATATACCGTTATCCTGATAGCCGAAATTTGTGGATAAACAATAATAGCGCTGAGTAGGTTTTTAAGTCCGATGCAAGGCGCAAGCGATGGCTATGGGCCATCGGGTAAAACGCATCTAAATGTAAATATTTGTGTTAAGGATTCGGTTAGATTTTAACTAACACGTCGGAACTCTTGGTGGGGAGTGCTGGTTACAGGCGGAAGCAGATTACTTAGTTTGTATTTTTATCCAACTGCCAAAGAAGGAGTATTGTATAACTTCTATTTAGTTAGCAGCTTTATAGTTTAAGAATTTTAATAGATTTTTGGAGGTAAAGGGAGGATCCTCCGACCAGACGGGTGTTGTGTCTGGTGGGCTACTGCCCGACGGTTGTTGTCGGGTTCTTGTATATATGTGCAATCGCTCGGATCGCTTTAATATCGCGATGCAGGATTTAGTTCGTATGTGGCGAGATAGATGTCACTACAGATTTGTTTTCATTGTCGGAATGACAAAGGGATATGCCTGTTTTCGCTATTACTAGGAATCGCTTTAGCGTAATATATTAATACTGCTGTACTTGCAATCGGCAACTGAAATATTAAGGTATCACTTAACGTCTCCTCGCTCCAAGTCCCCTAACACTTTGGTTGTGGGGTTGCAATCAAAACATTTTTTTTGGGTAGCTAGAATATGACTTGACTAATTACTATAAGGTGACAATGTCTAATGTCTACACTGCTCATATTTAAGCTATCTCCTGGTTTTTTTTTTAATTTCAGCCCTATTTTAACGTCCCACTGCTGGGCACGGGACTCCCCTCATTGCGAGAAGGATTCAGGCCATAGTCCACCACGCTGGCCCGCCGCGGGTTGGCATACTTCACACATCTATCAAGAACTAGACAAGTTCCCTCAGACGTGCAAGTTACCTCACGATGTTTTTCCTTCACCGTTTTATAGCAAGTGATAATCTCGGATGAAAATGAGATTCGCACATAACTCCCAGAGGTGTGAGCCGAGGTTTCAACCTGCACACTTTGATTGCAAGGCGTGCGTTCGACACACACACCTACTGGTACTATACTATAATTTTTATAGTGATAAAAGTGGTTATTATGATGCCTTAAAAAACGAACTCCAGGCAAACCCCACAACGGTAATTTTAGGGACTTGGAGCCCTGATGTAATTGAAAATGGGTAATGATTTTACTGTATTTCGTCTACGGATCAAACAAGAGCGTGGGATTTTCCATCAACATAATTCATACCATGACTCTACCATCATACGATGATCCTACGATGGTAGAGTCATGGTGGTAAAGAAATCTTCACTATATACCCCACTGCCGTACATATACGTGTTAGTATTATCTACTAGTATCATATCGAGGGGAGAAAGGCTGTTTGACTTAAATGTCATTTTTTTACAAGCTTTATATTAGCTTGCAACGTATGTATCCGGGTGGAATCTTGCAACTGAATTTTAAATCATTTATCCGTAACCGTAATTTAGCTGAAATTTGGTATACACGCTTATTTTGGATGACAATGCATGCTTAGCTATGTGACGTCATTCTAATTCCAATATGGTGGATCATCCAAGATGGCGGAATACTTATTTTTTCTGCACTACCACAGTATGGGTTTCAAATGAAAGGGCTTGCTGAGGAGAACACGAAAACTTAGGGCATTTAAATAAAAGCTTGTTTTTTAAAAAAAGAATTTTTTCATTATTTTTTAACTTTACAGTAGAGCATACTTATTCAACGCAGAAAAGAATTGCTGATTCCAAATATGTATAGAAGTCAATATCGCTTAAAAGTGTTGCTTATGTCTAATAGCTTTTCACCCTGCGATATAAGAAATATTCTTCAGTAATTCTTTTGTCTCTCATCTCTTACAACTTAAATCATGGCCGATGCAGCGGTCGTAACCATTCTTTAGATCGAAGAAAAAAAAACTCGATCCAATTTCATTACCGTAGTATTTTATGGTCTATGGTCGATGTGTCCTGTGTGTATGTACAGGTGGTTGCGTTTCTAGTATCCGTCAGTGTCCATTCGTTGATTTAACAATTTGACATAGTGATTTTTTCGTGGAGGTCAGTCGTGTTTTTAACAGATTTTGTAGGTGAAAGGCTTTGGTTTCCGGCGCAATGCGGACCCGAAATATGCTTGCCAGCACATACTATAGAGCGCTAAATAGGTTGTTAAGTCCCATGCAAGGTGCAAGAGATGGCTATGGGCGATATTTAAATGTAAATATTTGTGTTAAGGATTCAGTTAGATTTTAACTAACACGTCCGAACTCTTGGTGAGGAGTGCTGGTTACAGGCGGAAGCAGATTACCCAATTTGTATTTTTATCCAACTGCCAAAGAAGGAGTAGGTATTGTATAACTAACTTAACTGACCAAGTTTATTTGCTCTGGAATTACTATTACTGTTTTGTTCGATACCTGAGTTAATTTTGTCATTGGGGCGTCGAGACACTCGCGTCCGTATTATTTATAATATACATCATCACGCCTGTATTCCCCGAAGGGGTAGGCAGAGTGCACTGTAGTGCGCCCACACTTCACCGATGTATTTTGGTCCCAATGTAATAGGGGGCGAGCGTATTGCCATTATACCGGGCACATTCCCCTTAATTACGAGGGAGATTTGGGCCGTAGTCCACCACGCTGGCCCAGTGCGGGTTGGAGAACTTCACACGCCTTTCTATAGACGTGCAGGTTTCCTCACGATGTTTGCCTTCACCGTTCAGCAAGTGGTAATCATTGTTAAAATGACATTCGCACATGAAAATTATCTCAGAGGTGCGGGCCTGGGATTTGAACTTGCACCCCTTACGTTAAAGGCGGGCGTTCTTGCCCGCGAGGATACCACTGCTTTATTTCCAAGCCTAAAAATAACTGTATTATATTTAGAACCAGCTCATTCAAATTCGATCTTCATGTACAGTGTTCGTTTTGGTAATAGCAGAAAATTTTACGCTCGTGTCTTCATAACATTCATGTTTGCAAGTAATATTTAATTCTGTTTGTCTTAATCTATTTGCTACCGGTATCTGTGCGTTGCTTTTTAGGGTTCCGTACCCAAAGGGTAAGACGGGACCCATTACTAAGACTCCGCTGATCGTCCGTCTGTCTGTCTGTCCGTCTGTCATCAGGCTGTATCTCATGAACCGTGTTACTTGAAATTTTCACAGATGATGTATTTCTGTTGCCGCTATAACAAATACAAAAAAAACAATAAAATAAATAATTAATTCCTTCGTGCGCGAGTCCGACTTGCACTTAGCCGGTATTTTTTACTCATTGTACATGTTTTTTACACATTGTAATGTTAACCGTCTCAGTTGAACTAAAATATATCACCGAAATAATTGCTTTTATTTACGGATACATCCTGTAGGCACACTCACATATTATGGGCCAGTTATAAAATTTTACAGTCCCCACGAAGGACACGATATAAAATTATCATTCGATGCATTAAGTTGTAGTTCCCCGTGACATTCGTTGTATAGCTGACACCACAGTTCAAGGCTTATTCCTTCATTAGGACCCTGTTCTCAGAGTAGAAGAAAAAGGGTTACCCGACATGATTGATCAAAATAACTAGACATTAAACGACAGAAGAAGATATTTGCTTCTTTATTCTTGGACCTAATAGTCCATTAAATTAGTTATTCTTACGTTAAATGCAAAAAGATATGCCCCGGGTGAGGATCGAACTCACGACCTTAAGATTATGAGACTTACGCGCTGCCTACTGCGCCACCGAGGCTGGTGATACATGAATAGAAAATATCTATTACTAGGAACACAGGAGCTGCTACTCTCGCCCCAAGATAACCAAGACTGTTTTTCCCTCCACAACCAAATACACGAAATATGTAATACCTCGGATTAGTATACACACATAATACTCTTTCTATATCACCATTTTAAATATAGCAGTGGTAGCCGAGTGGTCGAACGCACGCCTTGCAAATCAAAGTGTGCAGGTTCAAACCCCGGCTCGCACCTCTGGGTTTATGTGCGAATCTCATTTTCATCCGAGATTACCACTTGCTATGAAACGGTGAAGGAAAACATCGTGAGGAAACCTGCATGTCTATAGAAAGGCGTGTGAAGTTCACCAACCCGCACTGGGCCAGCGTGGTGAACTATAGCCCAAAAATCTGAACTATAGACCTAAAATACATCGGCGAAGTGTTGGCGCACTACAGTGCACCTCTGTCTACCCCTTCGGGGAATACAGGCGTGATGATGTATTATTATTAAATATAAGGGGTAGTCAGAGATGTATGCGGTGCAGCAAAATTTCGTTGATGGTTTTAGCTTAAAGTTTTATCGACTATGCCACGACTTTTTTTTCATTACCTCTTTGAAATCAAACCTTCTTCGATCATTAATGTCTTAATACGCGTCTACAAGGCCAAAGCTAGGCCAATAAAGCGAACCGGATGAAACAGAGACGTTAAATTTACAACCCCAACGAATTGGGGCAACGATTGAACCTATAAATATCGGGGACTGACTTCGTGTTTTGGGAGCACAGACGTTTTATTTGCTAACGGGAACTTCAGTATTTCAGTCAATTTTGAATTTAATGTGACAATCCTGTCATTTGTATATCATTGCCTGTCAATGGAGAAATAACACGATTGCTGACCAATACTTTTACTTGTTCAATATTCTATAGATGTTTAATTTTAGTTATCTATACATACATACATACATACAAATAAATAAAATTGGAGTGTCTGTTTGTAATATCAAAATAACACTTTTTTGCTAAATGCATATGAAAGTATATACGATACCTATAACGAAAACGCAATTTTAATTTTTTTTGTCTGTCTGTCTGTTTGTTTGGGGTAAACTTCTAAACGGCTGAACCGATTTCAATGGGACTTTCACTCACAGATAGCTGACGTTCCAAGGCGTAACTTAGGCTACTTTAGTTTTAGAAAAAGCATGGTTAGGTTTTCGCGGGAAAAACATAATACCCATATTTCCGGGTAATCTCCCTAAAGTCCACGCGGGCGAAGTCGCGGGCACAGCTAGTATGGAAATAAAAATAAATAAAATTTAAGTACCTTAATATGTATGGTTTATCAATGGTTTGCAATTAGTTTGGCAGTGTCCAACCAAAGGTCAATTTTGGTCAAAATTTAAATCTTTATAAACGGCTTATAAAGAAATAAAATTACTATTGGAGATGGCGGTCAGCCGGTGCATTTTTCTATGACCCTCGCCCCTCGAGCGTTGCCATCCATTGCGTTTTCGCGCATTCGTAATAGTTCGTTCAAATTCGGAACTTTCTAGAAAGCTTCGGCTTCGGCCAATACCTTGGCCTATTTTAGCCGAAGCCGAGGCTTCGGTCGGACACTATATTAGAAGCATAATTACAACCTAACTGATTTTTTACGGAAACATCCTTTGAAATAAAACTATTATACGGATTTAAAAATCCGTAAAATACTTTTATTGCAATGTATAGTATTCGCGTAAATATAAGAAAACAATATGGAAACATCCTTTGTTTACAAACAAAACAGCACTTTTAAACGGCTTATGCAAGTTTTTGCTTCTCAAACTTAAGACGTAAGTAAATTAATTAAGTAAATACATTCCTTAAGTCGACGCTGTTAGAGTTTGTAACCGCACGGCCTCGTCACTCACAGATTGGAAAAGTTGACGCTACTTGGCTCTGTTTTAATAAAATTGGAGCGAACACTCCATTCTTCGATGTTGAAATGAGTTTCCGTCATCCAGTTAGGTTGACGTTTTTTATCCTGTGCCGAAATTGTTTTAATATTCTGGTAAGAGAGACAGGAGACTCTGATTGGGGCTCTGAATATAGAGACAACTTATCTATATGTCGGGTTCTTGTATATATGTGCAATCGCTCGAATCACTTTAATATCGCGATGCAGGATTAGTTCGCATGCGGCGAGATAGATGTCGCTACAAAATAAATAAAATTGAAGTCTGTCTTTGTACTCCGTCTGTCTGCCTGCCTCTCTGTCTTTCAGTCAAGACCTTTTTTCGAGGAACGCGTGGATGTATCAGGTTAAAATTTAAAAACAAAGACACAAGTCTGCAATCGCTTAGAGCTGTAAAAAATCAAACTTCTAAGTTAAAGATATACGGTGGTTTATGTTTCATATTTAGTACATTTGCAAGGGAATCAAAATTCTATAAGGTACTTTCCGTTGACTAGAATCATAAAATTTGACAAAAAGCAATGTCTTATAGCACAAATAAAGGAAAAAACCCGTAACGCTTTATTCTATTTATTTAACTAAATTACTTTGAACAATTTATTTTTTTAGCGAATCGCTCGCTTCGAAGCCCAATTTCGTCTGACATTACACCAGGGAGCCAAATCAAATTTAATCTTGCGCTGGATTGGAAATATATTCTATAAATTAAATAATATTCAAATGTATAAATGAACTGAAATGTATAAAGAATTCTAATTGCAGTAAAAAAAAAATAAGACCGCTGGTGTAATGCGGGTGAATAAGAAACTGTACACCTCTGCCCGCCCCTTGAGTGAATAAATGTGATACTATAATAAGTCTATAGTTTATCGTGTCACTATTGACATGATAAACCACGAGTCTATACTCTGATTGTCGTAAGATATGTTTTTTTTTTCCAGTTTGTATCAATTATATTGAACGTGTTTTTCCCAATGTCATTTTGTCCATTGACCATTTTATAAAGATTCATAGGCTACGCATTCATCCTTATATATTAGGCAGTTTGTATTCAGCAATAACCAGCTATCCTTCAGCTGATATTGTGATGGAACTGGTCTCCTTGAGATTTTATACGGAATACCCAATTTCCATGTAGATTTGAATTGCACGAAGATAGGAATGTAATGAGTTGGATTTGACTTGTGATTTGAGAAAAATGGGTCTAAGATACTAAGTTTGTTTTGGCGTGGCTTGCCTTATTTGGCCTTGCCGCTGTCTATGGTTTCATTATTTTAAAAAAATCTATGATTGGTTTAAAAATATTTATGTTTTCTATGTCATCTGTCGCCTGTCCTATTGGGCGAATTATACTAGTACTAGTACTTTCTATGTCATTAAAAATATATTACCAACTAGCTGTGATCGCGCGGAACCCTAATGCTTTTTCTAAAATTAAAGTAGCCTTAGTTACGCCTTGGAACGTCAGCTATCTGTCAGTGAAAGTCCCATTGAAATCGGTTCAGCCGTTTAGAAGTTTACCTCAAACAAACAGACAGACAGACAAAAAAATTTAAAATTGCGTTGTCGTTATAGGTATCGTATATACTTTCATACGCATTTGGTAAAAAAGTGTTATTTTGATATTACAAACAGACACTCCAATTTTATTTATTTGTATAGATAGATTGTATTGCTATTTATTAACGAATTACTGAAATTTTATACTTTTCATAATCTCATAAAATAGTTTAATAATTAAGAAACTTATGCCCCCTTTCTTACTCGTAACTTAAAGATTAAATTCAAAGAAAAGTATTAATTTAAAAGTTATTTCGTTTTATTATAAGTTGAAATTCTCGATCACACATTGCTGGGGTTTCAACAAAACACGAAATTAAATATGTATGGGTGAACTTACAATGCGAAAGTTTGCACCCTCATTAAGTTTTTGTACGGATAAATCGACCCGCCCGTACTAATGTTATACGATTTAAACTCGAATTTATGTTCCCCACTATTCTAATCTATACTATAATATATATTATATATTATATATATATATATATTAATATTATAAAGCTAAAGAGTTTGTTTGTTTGTTTGTTTGGTTGAACGCGCTAATCTCAGGAACTACTGGTCCGAATTGAATAATTCTTTTTGTGTTAAATAGTTCATTTATCGAGGAAGGTTATAAGCTATATATCATCACGCTACGACCAATAGGAGCGGAGCAGCAACGAATAATGTGGCAAAACGGGCAAATTCCCGAACATGAATCGGGTATTATAGACTTATATAATCATAGACTTTATAACATCACTCTACGCCAAAGTAACTATTAGCGCGGGTGAAACCGCGGGCACAGCTATGTAAGTATATACATCATCATCACATCCTCATATCATCGCGCATTTATTCCCTGAAAGGGTGGGCAGAGGTGCACTGCAGTGCACACACACTTCGACGATGTATGTTCCCAATGTAATAGGGGACGAGCCTATTGCTATTATGCCGGGAATATTTCCCCTCAATACGTGGGAGATGGCATGCTAGCCCAGTGCGGGTAACTTCACACGTTCTAATATAGACGTGCAGGTTTCTTCACGATATTTGCCTTCACCGTTCAGTAAGTTCATTTTGAAAATGTTAATGTGAGATTATCATTGTTTATTCTATAAATACATCATCAATACATCATCATGCCTGTATTCCCCGAAGGGGTAGGCAGAGGTGCACTGTAGTGCGCCCACTCTTCGCCGATGTATTTTGGTCCCAATGTAATAGGGGGCGAGCCTATTGCCATTATACCGGGCACATTCCCCCTCAATACGAGGGAGATTTGGGCCATAGTCCACCACGCTGGCCCAGTGCGGGTTGATGAACTTCACACGCTTAGACGTGCAGGTTTCCTCACGATGTTCACAGTTCAGCAAGTGGTAATCATTGTTGAAAATGACATTCGCACATGAAAATTACCTCAGAGGTGCGGGCCCGGGATTTGAACTTGCACCCCTTACGTTCAAGGCGGGCGTTCTTGCCCACGAGGCTACCACTGCTTCTTCTATAAATATGTGACTATAACTGGGTTTAATAAGCCCGCAAACCTATGTGGTATACTGTTTAAGAAATCATTTTATATCAAGACAGGTCGATTTGAACCTAATGGTTTATTTGTTTATCTAGTAGGTTCTAATCTTACCTGACTTGGCACAGTTGAATTGGGATCGACTCGAAATGAAAATGAAAAATCAAACAGTTTACACTCCTTTCTTCACTTAGTAGGGGCTGTGAAACGTATTTTCAAAGCCGGACGCCCGCTAACGAAATCCGTTTAATATTTTGGAAAATTTCACCGGGCCGCGGCGGACGCGGTGGCTTGGTATTTTGAAATATAATAAATACTTTTGGGATAAACAAGTTCAGGCTAAGCGGCGGAAATTGCTTTTAAAAAAAGATTTGTTTCATCCATTGCGCTTTGGAGATGATTTAAAATATCGTGAGATTAACTGTGAATTTTTAGGGAGAAGAAAATATTGAGTTATAAATATTCTGTCTATAAAAAAAAAATTACAAAATACAAAAACTGACTTTATAAACCTTTTTTTTTAACGTCGGAAAATCCTTTATGGATACGCTGCCACCTCGGGGGAAGTAACAGGGTTATGTGGGAGTCCCGGCAGAAGGCCGTATACCCACTAAAAACCTACGGTGTACCATCTTCCGCTTATATCGGGGCGCCACAGGATCGCTTTCGCATGCACCGAGATGACTTTAAAAATTTAGGTGCTCTAAAAAGCTACATGAATTGGCACCGACTCCAAATGTAATGAATTATAAGGTTATTTGTAGCTTTTTAGGCATCTAGGTTAATTAAGTCAGTTTTTGTATTTTGTTAAAAATATATTTATTTTTAGTGTAAATAATCGTTAAAAATATTATCACCTCATAACAGGAAAAAAAAAAACTTGGTCAATAAGACATGTCTTGCCAAATTTCATTATTCTAGGTTAACGGGAAGTACCCTATAGGTTTTTGGTTTCCTTAAAAAATTACTAAATACGCAATATCTTTTGATTGCATTAAATTAGAAGTGTGATTTTTTATACAGCTCCAAGAGACCGCAGACTTTAGTCTTTGTTATAAATCCACGCGTTTCTAAGAAACAGGGTCTTGACAGACAGACATACATACTATAAAGGTTCACTTTTCTTTTTTAGATAAGGAACCCTAATAAAACACCATATTACCGTATTTACGAATACATAAATATGACAAATGTTTTATCGCGACTCTTTTGTTCAGAATAATACGTTATAAGTAATCTTTTATCGCGGAAAGCTTTCACAAGCATGGAAGAAGGAAATGGGACAAGAGTGGCTGATAAAAAAATCACGATTCCCCGTTGAGTTGAATTCAAAAAACCAGCCAAGTGCGAGCACGAAGGGTTCCGTACCATTATCTATAAAAACGGTAAAAAGATCACGTTTATTGTATGCGAGGCCCCTTAGATACTTATTTTATTCTGTGTTTTACTATTTGTTGTTATAGCGGCAACAGAAATACATCATTTGTGAAAATTTCAAGTCTCTAGCTATCACGGTTCAAGAGATACAGCCTGGTGACAGACGGACGGACAGACGGACAGCGAAGTCTCAGTAATAGGGTTCCCGTTTTACCCTTTGGGTACGGAACCCTAAAAACCAGCCAAGTGCGAGTTGGACTCGCGCACGAAGGGTTCCCTACCAATATCAATAAAAATGGCAAGAAAATCACGTTTGGCCTTTAAATATTTATTTATTTATTACAGGGGTAATGTGTTTCCAAAAATAATGTTAAACTATTTTAGTTACATCACTTAAATAGCGATAATTACTCAAATGTAATTATTTTGGGATATAAAGTGATGTTAAACCTGAGTCAAGGACACATAATTTATTTCGTACAGGCCTACGAGGGCACTTATAAATTGTCAGGATACACTCTTATCCTTATATTCAATTACGCTACTACCGAATCGGAGCGCGCCCTTCAGATTTTGCCTGAGAATATTGATATCTAGTAAAACTGTCCTACTTGGGTACACTTTTTAAAATAATTTCAATTAGGTACTGTCTAAATAGGAGTCAGCGAAACGGCGTAAGTCATTACTTTAACATTTTGTCTCCGCTTTAACGAGTTTGGCACAAAGCTTTCTTTGCATACCAAATACAGTGATTTTATAGTTCTATTTGCATTTAACAACGTTTAATTTTCGCGAAAACAATGTTCCCTACTGAATCTTTTTAAAACTGAACTCGTTTAATGTAAATTTTAAAGATACTATTGTTAACTGTGAGCCAAGGACCGTGATTGTGAAGCAATAATAAGCTTTTTACAACTCAATGATGTTGTGGTGCATCCTATTACTCACCACGAAACAGAGCTTCCGCCAATCGATACTAGATGGCGCGACTACCGAAGCATCGCAATTCCGTGCGTACAAGAAATTGAACCGCCATACTAAGTACTATGAAAATCCTAGCTCGCGGTAGAAGAGTTCTCGACGATTTGAACTATATATACAAATTCCCCGACAATATCAGCGGGGCGTAGCGGATTCCACCAGGTATACCACCCGCCTGGTAGGAAGATTTTCCATTTACCGCCAAACTTACCTCAAATACGCAGTTAGATGTCGCTGCAATGTGTTGCGTTTAAAGGTGATTTTAATAATAATGATAAAATAATAGTGAATACGTTAGTTAGACAACACACACTACACTTTAACATGACAGGCACTTGTTACAAGCTTTATATTAACTTGCAATGTATATATGTCCGGGTGGAATCTTGCAACTGAATTTTAAATCAGTTATCTTTAACCGATTTAGCTGAAATTTGGTATACACGCCTATTATGGATGACAATGCATGCTTAGTTATGTGACGTCATTCTAATTCCAATATGGCGGATCATCTAAGATGGCGGAATAGTTATTTTTTCTGCAGTACCACAGTATGGGTATCCAATGAAAGGACTTGCTGACGAGAACACGAAAATTAACTAAAAGCTTCTTATAAAAAGTTTTTTTTACCATTAATTTTTAGATTTTTGTTGATGATTTTTGAGTTGTACAATCCCAAGCTGATTTATCATCCAATATAGCTATAGTATATTGTTATAGTACAGTAAATCTGAACTCAATTGAAAACGCAATACTCTCGCCGTGGGCATCAGTAGCCCCATTTTACCTTTGTTTCCCCGGTATCATTATTAATCGGCATTTATTTGAATATTTAAATACCCTCTCAACCCTTCGGATCCCTTGTCCTTTGCGAAGAAAAGGTAAAGAGATTTTGGGATTTGTCTGTATAAAGCAATAAGCCAGCTCCGGCTTTCGGCTTTGTTTAAAGGTGTAATTATTTATGTGTCTTCAAGTTGGGAGGCGTTGATCTGTGACGGAATTTTCATTCCTAAGTTACTTATGGCAAAAGACTCGCCTCCTGTTACATTGGGGCCAAAATGGATCGGCGAAGTGTGTGCGAACTGCAATGCACCTCTGCTTACCCCTTATTTACAAGTTTTATATTAGCTTGCTACGTATGTATGTCCGGGTGGAATCTTGCAACTGAATTTTATATCAGTTATCCTTAACCGATTGAGCTGAAATTTGGTGTACACGCTTATTTTGGATGACAATGCAGGCTCAGCTATGTGACGTCATTCTAATTCCAATATGGCGGATCATCCAAGATAGCGGAATAGTTATTTTTTCTGCACTACCACAGTATGGGTATCAAATGAAAGGGCTTGCTGAGGAGAACACGAAAACTAAGGGCAATGAAATAAAAGCTTGTTATTAAAAAGTTTTTTTTTACCATTAATTTTTCTTATTTCAAAGCGAAATTAATAACCGTTCCCTTTGCTTTCTTCAATTCAAAATATATGTTTTTATACGGTTCCCAAATGAATTGGGTTTTGTTGCAACGATTAATTCGATCATAAGAAGATAATGGTGACGATTTTCTCGGCACCAGATTAAACTACAGATAACACAGACTCATCGTATGACCCCAAACCTGCACTTACAAATGTTACGCTAAACGCCCTGAACACATTGTGAAAAGCCAATACACAAGACATTTTTAAATTTACTCTGTATATATTTAAATCGGGGTTAACACGGTAAAATCGACTCTACCTATTGTTGACGTCGTTTAAATTGTAGCCATATTACTCGGGCCATACTAACGAATCTATTGACAAGACTTGCCTAAATAAATATCTAAAATCTGCCGGTTTGTTGAATTTTCACGAATATTTTGAAGTTAATATGCATGGATGACGCGAAAATAAACCAAACTGAATTAATTATGTTAGTTTAAGAGTTAAATATTCAGCTCGTGACCTAATTTATAATGATATGACAAAATCCGTTCACAAAAAACACAATTCAGACTCCTTACTACTTTCTCTCTTGCAGTAAAGTTTGTATATTATTTTTAGTTTTTGACAGTTAATGTAGCACAATGTCTGTCAAAATAGATAACATAATGTGTCCAAAAGACATCGAAAAAATTGATGCCACGGCAATCTAGTCAGCTTGACAGGTAGACGTCAAAATCACACCAAATTGGACGTGTGCAACTGTCAAATGTTACAAAAATCTCCCATTTTAACCGACTTCCAAAAGGAGGAGGTTCTCAATTCAATTGGTATTTTTGATATAATAATAACTCGATTGAAAAAATAATTCTATAAGATAAGATAATTCTATATGAAATCGCAGACTAAACACGTTACACAATAAAAAGAAAAAAAAAACTCGATTTATAAAATGATCGTATTTAATGTCATCCAATTACAATTTTCCCGACGTCACTGAGTTGGGAGATTGAGCCAGCGCTGCAACGAATGTCTATTACAGCTTCGCACAATTTACAGTATCCCGAGCTGAAATAAAATGTTATTTTTCCTTCGAAACGTTACAAAAAATTCTTCTGCGTTCGTCTATCGACGACATCGGGAGCGTGTAGGACCGTTTTCGAACAGCATAACGCATTGCGACGTTACGTCTTTTTGTAGTATGTACAACCATGCGCAAAAGGCATTCGGGCGAACGCAGCCGTCCCGACTGGTCGCGCGTCGCTTTATCTCCTCGAGACGCTACTCGATGTGATTCCAAATACGAATTTTCGTACTTACACCGTTCTGCCGGCCAGACGCGGAATATTTTGACAGTGCATATTTTGTTTTTGAAAAGTGAATGCATAGTGATTTTTTTTTTAAAGTGTTGTGAATTTTCGAATTTGTGTTTTGTGATTTTGACAGTTTTTTTTTTTGGAGTTTTGCAGCAGAGACAATTTGTAAGTACCTAATATTATTTGAATTAAATAATAAGGAAGCTGGTGATACAATTGATATGATTTCGTATTGAATCTAATTATAGAGACGATTCTTATGATATGATTATTACCTACGTAAACCCACGTAGATTTAATACAATTTCTATAAATACAGTTTTATCCTACTTTCATGAAATGATTGTACAGCTAATAACATTCGTAAAAATAAATATGGACATTAAAAACGAGTAAGTAAGCGACTTTTAATTTTATATATTGAAACTATAATTGGCGTCATTTCATTTTACTGTTCGCATATACAGGGTGTATCAGAAGTCCGAAATAATACTTTGGGCACATATACGGTAGCTCATATGTAGATGCTTAGTGAAGACAGTTTATACCAAACTATCATAGTTTCTGAGTTATAGACCTTTGAATATTTGTCAAAGGTATCGTGTTCTGGCCTTTGGATACATCGATAAACCCGATAAGTAGTGTTAACGTGTATGAAGGGTGACTACTAATATTCAGAAAACAACTTGAAAATTTCGCTTTGAACTCGAGATATTTTAAGTTTTTAGGGTTCCGTACCCAAAGGGTAAAACGGGAACCCTATTACTTGAATTTTCACAGATGATGTATTTCTGTTGCCGCTATAATAAAAAATACTAAAAAATAGAATAAAATAATTATTTAAGGGGGCTCCCATACAACAAACTTGATTTTGCCATTATTATAGATAATGGTACGGAACCCGTCGTGCGCGAGTCCGACTCGCACTTGGCTGGTTTTTTAAAATTCGCAACGGAAACTAAATTGAAAAATCAATACAAACTTTAAAGTAATATTTCAGACTTCTGAAACACCCTGTATTTTTGTCGAGTAGCATTAATTATTGTCACCTTGCACAGGATGTTGTATTAGGTCTTTCATCCCGATTTTTCACACTCGAGTACTTTAATTTCGTAAAATCCTTTCTTTTCAAGAAATTAGAGGCCTAATAATGATAATGGTAGTTAACTAAAGTCTGCTGTTACTAGTCATCTACATGTTATTAGCTACAGGCTACAATACAGCCTAGTTTGTAAAACTCCCGCCTTAAACGTAAGTGGTGCAAGTTCAAACCCCAGGCCCGCACCTCTGTGATAATTTTCATGTGCGAATGTCATTTTCGACAATGATTACCACTTGCTGAACGGTGAAAGTAAACATCGTGAGGAAACTCAGACGTCTTAAAGGCGTGTGAAGTTCACCCGCACTGGGCCAGCGTGGTGGACTATAGCCCAAATTTCTCCCTCGTATTGAGGGAGAATGTGCCCGGTATAATGGCAATAGGCTCGCCCCCTATTACATTGAGACCAAAAGATACATCGGCGAAGTGTGGGCGCACTACAGTGCACCTCTGCCTACCCCTTCGGGGAATACAGGCGTGATGATGTATTATTATTATATATAAACAATAGTAGTGTCAAGTTTCATCATAATCCGTTCAGTAGTTTTTGCGTGAAAGAGTAACAAACATCCATCCATCCATCCACACAAAATTTCAAATTTATAATATTAGTAGGATGTAGTCTGTTGCCTGGGCCAGCGTGATGAACTATGTCCCAAATCTCCCTCAAATTGAGGGGGAATGTGCCCGGTATAATGGACCAGTTTCATTGGGCCAATTGGACCAACAAAATACACAGGCGAAGTGTTATAGCACTGTAGTGCACCTCTGCTTACCCCTTCAGGGAACACAGGCGCGATGATGAGTACCTAAAATATTTCGGACTTCTGATAAATCAGTGTATTTAATTATTAAAAGGACGTTACGTATATAAATAATTGAATATAGACAAATTAAAATCTCGTCTTTTCAACGCTAGCACTTCAAAGATTTAAGTGTTCCAAGTTTGCTCTTTGTAAAGGCAATATTAATCAATCAAAATTGATTGAAAAGGCCCATTAGTAGACTGTGTTCTGTTATTAATTTTAGGGTTGCCTTTTTAACGTGAGAATACAGCTTTAGAATTGTTAGACTAATCAAGTTTCGTATTGTCCTCCTGAGATGGTTTTGTATTGTAGTTGCAATGTTTGTTTAGTAAAATGTATATGAAACTAGCTTCTACGCGTGACTTTAAGTATTCAATATCGTTATAAATTATAGCCTTTATATTATTCTGATGTATAAACACAGATTGCGATGTATATTAGATGTACAAAAGCAGTGGTAGCCAAGTGGTCGAACGCACGCCTTGCAAATCAAAGTGTGCAGGTTCAAACCCCGGCTCCCACCTCTGGGTTTATGTGCGAATCTCATTTTCATCCGAGATTACCACTTGCTATGAAACGGTGAAGGAAAACATCGTGAGGAAACTTGCACGTCTATAGAAAGGCGTGTGAAGTTCACCAACCCGCACTGGGCCAGCGTGGTGGACTATATCCCAAAAATCTCCCTCGTATTGAGGGAGAACGTGCCCGGTATAATGGCAATAGGCTCGCCCCCTATTACATTAGGACCAAAAAATACATCGGCGAAGTGTGGGCGCACCACAGTGCACCTCTGCCTACCCCTTCGGGGAATACAGGCGTGATGATGTATTATTATTATATATAAACAATAGTAGTGTAAAGTTTCATCATAATCCGTTCAGTAGTTTTTGCGTGAAAGAGTAACAAACATCCATCCACACAAAATTTCAAATTTATAATATTAGTAGGATGTAGTCTGTTGCCGAAAGAATTAGAACAATCATCATACTTGTCGGAGAATATTCGTTTACTTATTTACCTAGGCAATAAATAATTAAATATCTTGATATATTTGGCCACAAGAAACCGCTATCAGGTTAAATATAGTCTATATATTAACCACAACAAACAAACTGATAACACAAAGGGTGTAACCTTCCCTTCACTTAAATTATACACCCTCAGTACACTGTATATAAGGGTGTGTGTTTTATGGCGGCGGCGGAGTTAACACAAATCAACACTCCGCTGGCGAACATTGGAACTACCAACTACCATAAAAACATAAGGTCACGGCTAATTTTGGACTGGTTACTCAAGATTAGGGCTGGTGGAGTTCACACTGAAAACTGGCAAGGTGTTTGACAACAGGCAGTGTTCCTCACATTTATCTTCACCAAAATTCAAAGGCAGTCGTCGAATTAATGTTAGAGTCGCGTACGCGCTCCGAGGGTTGCGTACAAACTTGATAATAAGTTTATAATCTCAAAAAAAAAAGATACTTTGAATTTACGGTTTTTGGAGTTTTCCCATTATTTGAACTATAAGATATTACTTCTTGCTAATTACATGATTCTAGAGCAAACGAAAGCACCCTTTAGGTTTTGCTTCCCTTACAACTACTACTACCACAGCCCTTTTAACGTCCCACTGCTGGGTACGGGCCTCCCCTCAATGTCAGGGGGATACAGGCCATAGTCAACCACGCTGGCCCAGTGCGGGTTGGCAGACTTCACACATCTATCGAAAACTAGGCAAGTTCCCTCAGACGTGCAGGTTTCCTCACGATGTTTTACTTTACCGTTTCATAGCAAGTGATAATCCCGGAAGAAAATGAGATTTGCACATAAATCCTAGAGGTGCCAGCCGGGGTCTGAACCTGCACACTTTGATTGAAAGGCGTGCGTTCGACCACTCGGCAGCTACTGCGGTAGTCAAAATAAGCGGCATAAACGGCCGTATCTATTGATTGCGTTGATTTAGAACTTTGATTTTATTACAGCTTTAAGGGATTGCAAAGTCAAATTCATTTCATTTATTTTGTATAGGTCTACGGTGGTACCTACAAATTGTCAAGTTTACATACTTTCTTCTTATATGCTCGGTAGCATCGGTAGCTTCTTTGTTGAAGTCGCTTTTCGATCCACCGGATCGAAAAGCGACTTCAACAAAGAAGATCCAGCAAGTAACCCAGTGAGCTGATTATTTTTAGAGTTCTGTACGTAAAAAGGAAAAACGGAACCCTTATAGGATCACTTAGTTGTCCGTCTGTCTGTCTGTCAAGATCCTTTTTATTTCGCTATTTACTTTAATTGCACAGCGGACCTCAGATTTTAATATTAATTAGAACTTGAAACTTCATGCTTCTGAGAAAATGGGCCTTGAAATACAAACATTCAGACAAAGAAGTATAAGTACAATACCCTAAAAAACCGGCCAAGTGCGAGTCGGACTCGCGCACGAAGGGTTCCATACCATTATCTATAAAAACGAGCAAAAAAATCACGTTTGTTGTATGGGAGCCCGCTTAAATATTTATTTTATTCTCTTATTTAGTATTTGTTGTTATAGCGGCAACAGAAATACCTACATAATCTGTGAAAATTTCAACTGTCTAACTATCACGGTTCATGAGATACAGCCTGGTAACAGATGGACAGCGAAGTCTTAGTAATAGGGTTCCCGTTTTACCCTTTGGGTACGGAACCCTAAAAATGACCAATACAAAAAAATCCAAATTAATTTACGTCCACATACAATTTTGGTTGATTCGGTATGCTCGGCTGTAATATATCCTCGGCCTTACACACTGTAAACAACAGTACCTCGCGTGTTTCGCCTCGGTTATTCATGCCCGAAGTAAATACGATGAGTTTATTATCTCTACGTGTATTTACACTGTGTCATATTCGCACATTGATGTCTTGTGGTGCCACTGATGTTGACAGGGGCGCATGGCGATGGTAATTCTGTGTGATTTCAAGCTGTTATTAAAGCGTTCGCTGCGTTGTGAGCTCATATTGGCTCATGGCGGACTTTGCAGTGCGCAGTGCTCACAAAGTGTGTACCTTTATGAGTCAATATGACCTCATGACGTACCGGCTGAAAGTACACTAAAAACCATTACACAGCGAACGTGTCAAGCCTGGGCGTCAATTTTTTTGCGTAATTTCAAACTATTGATACGTTCGCTGCGTTGTGAAGTCATATTGGCTCATGGTGAACTTTGCAGTGCGCAGCGCTCGTACCTCTATGAGTCAATATGACCTCAAGATGCCCCAGCTGAAAGTACACTAAAAATCCTTGCGCAGCGAACGTGTTAAGCCAGGGCGTAATTTTTTTTTGCTAACACCAAAACTAACTTTGTGTCAATGTAGGTAAAGATTTCTGTGACCAAGCCCGCACGTGCCAAATTTCTCTCGCGTTTAGTTGAAGAATGAACTCTTTGTAAGAGTCAATACAGCTCATTTTGGGATTGGCAAATAATTGGACGTGCACGGGGGCTTTACACATTGTAAGACATATTATGCATTTTGATGTTTTAATGATACTTAATATATTTTGTATAACACGTTTTGTCATGTAAAACCGATTCTAGTCGCTTCAAAGCACTGCAGTGCACTCACATTTCACCAACGTATTTTGGTCCCAATATAGCGAAATGGTCCAAAGGCGAGCCTATGACCATTATACCGGACACATTCTCCTTCAATACGAGGGTGATTTGGGCCATATTTCGCCACGCTGGCTCAGTGCGTGTTAGTGAACTTCACCCGCCTTCCATAGACGTACAAGTTTCCTCACGATGTTTTTCTTCGCCGTTCAATTCTTTGTATAAATAAATAAATACATCATCTCGCCTGTATTCCTCGAAGGGGTAGCCAGAGGTGCACTGTAGTGCGCCCACATTTTACCAACGTATTTTGGTCCCAATATAAAAGGCGAACCTATTGCTATTATACCGGGCACATTCTTCTTCAATACGAGGGTGATTTGGGCCATAGTTCGCCACGCTGGCTCAGTGCGTGTTAATGAACTTCACCCGCCTTCCATAGACGTACAAGTTTCCTCACGATGTTTTCCTTCACCGTTCAATTCTTTGTAACAAAACATTAATCTGGATATACAATGGCGCCTGGCTCCATGCGCTATTAAAATGCAAATCACATAGGGATGCATCTAATGAAGCAAGATAACGCTATGCAGGCGCTTAGCACGGTCCAAGAATACTTAATTAACGCAAATTAAGTTACTAGAAGTTATTAATGGTGGGTCTAAAGATTTAAATCTGTTTTAAGATTGAGTGTGGATTCATGCAGTTTTTATTGATACACTCAGGTTTCCAAATCATGAACCGACTTCAAAAAGGAGGAGGTTCTCAATTAGACCCGTATGTCTCCTTGATATCTCCGCATAGACGTGCCGGCTTCCTCACGATGATGTCTTTCTCCGATTATTAAAAATGACATTTGCACATGAAAATCTTATTTGAACTTGCAACCCTTACGTTCAAGACGGGCGTTCTACCGACGAGGCACCTACTGGTTTACTGTTGTTCCTTAATCTAGGTTGTTATAACATTATAAACAACTCCTGACTTCTAACAATTAAACAACGTCGCCTATTCTAGTTAACAATGTCAGATGTAAGTACTAATCAGTTGAAGAAACCGTCGCGTGACATACTACAATTATAACGGACAAACAGCCATTATTATTATAGTGAGCAGCGTCCCGCCGACTGTATACATTAATATATACACAAATTCGGGTGGATTTGGGGTGAACTTTGTTAAACTAAGCTCACTTACTGGGGCTTCAAATGCGCGTGGAATATTTTTGCTAACAGCAAAAAGCATTGTATTGCAGCACACATACTCACACAGTCGCACACACTTATATCATTCGTTTCTTTTAATACCCTTTATTTTCACAATCGATTTTGACGGGACTTTCAAGCGGGTTTCAGACTACGCTACAATATTATAGCATAGCTCATAGCACAAGAGTATCGCGCACCATCCATTGTTACGGCCACGTTCACACTGTACTGTACTATTTATTATTGGCTTTGTATGGTGCGCGATATTGTTGTGCTATATATTATAGCGTAGTCTGAAACCCGCTTCACTGGCAGATAGCTGATGTCCCAAGGCGTAACTTGAGCTACTTTAATTTTAGAAAAATAATTACGGTTTCGCAAAAAAAACATAATACCCATTTTTCCGGATAAAGTGCACGCGGGCGAGGTCGAAAGCACTGCTAGTTCTTAAATATAAGAGCATGGAATCCCCGCATGAAATCGTGTTAATATTTTTTAAACACATTAGCTGGCGAGTAATAAATAAATATCGGTAGACGACACTTACTCATCGTATGAACAAAAACTAAGCAAAGCTTGTACTATGGGTACCGTCCAATTATACCCAGATCAGCGCAAATTCCGAAAAGACCATTTCCAAAATTTGCCATTGGCGGGAATCGAACACGCAACGATTTGGTTCAATGATCTGAGCGGCCTACGCTCAAACCTACTACACCATACCGTCGTCCATACATCAATTACTTAAAATCATGGTTTAGGCGGCGCTTTTACGAGCGATTTATCTATGTGTAAATGTGAAGAATTAATTAAAATAATGAACTAATCATTCACATATGCTATACGTTAACAGCAGGTGTGAATTAAATTAATATTCCAGTTGGAATTCGATACTTTAATGTGTTTCATTATTATGCTTAGAAATTGTTTCGAAAGATGAGAGAATTTTTAAATTATGTGATTCTGGATTGCGATAAGATTTAACAAAGAATTTAACATCCGTTATTAATAAAAAATATTCTTTTGACTCTACAATTAACTCTATGACTAGATATTACTGTATCAGATCTAAATAATATGTATATAAAACATCGTTAGTAAAATATACATTAAAACAAGAAGTCAAAGTCAAATATTTGATTTAGTATAGGCCTACGGGGGCACTTATAAATTGTCATGTAATTTTTTTTCTTACATGCTACTCCGGATCAAATCGCGGCCGCTACTGAGAAGACCTAGCAATAAAGAGGGGCTTTCCTCTTAAAGTATTATTGTTCAATAGCAACAGCGTTCAACATTTTTTACCGATTTTGTACTTTATTGAGTGAGTGACAAACTGAAAGTAAGATTAAATAAATTAATGTTAAAAAAACTTTTTAAAAACAAGCTTTTGTTTAATTTCTCTTAGTTTTCGTGTTCTCCTCAGCAAGTCCTTTCATTTGATACCCATACTGTGGTAGTGCATAAAAAAAAACTATTCCGCCATCTTGGATGATCCGCTATATTGGAATTAGAATGACGTCACATAGCATGCATTGTCATCCATAATAAGCATGTACATACCAAATTTCAGCTCAATCGGTTAAACATAACTGATTTAAAATTCAGTTGCAAGATTCCACCCATGACATGGACATGCATACATTGCAAGTTAATATAAAGCTTGTAAAATATTGCTGCAGGATAAGTGGTGGAAAGGGGGCAGTGGGCAAAAAAAAATATTAAAATTACATTTTTAAATCGCCAAACGAGAGATGGCGCTGTGTGCGGGAGAACACATTCCTATTTCAAAATATCAAAAACGTATTTATATTGCGTCGGATTTGAATTGAATTTTTAAACTAGTTCGATTTTTAAACATTTTCTCGGATTCGGTTTAGACGCAGCTCACCTCCGTGCAGGAAATCAATTTGAAATTGCATTTTATGTCTCTTGCTCGCTGTGCTACTGGATGCCTCTAAAGATATCTAGTAGATATAAATTCTAATTAAACTGAAGAACTACATTTTCATATAACTCGAGTGTTTTCGCTCGTCAGGAATTCCTTGATATTTTATTTACCGGTTGTTTAGGGTGTTTTAAAATAAAACTAGTTGTAGATTTACGACCCTAATATAATTAACTATGATATTTATTTAACTAAAAGATATTTAGTTCAAATGGAAATACCGCGTTTATATCTTTTTATCTGTTAACCCACTTCTTAGTTTTTGGAAACAAAACTGACCTCTAAAGAAATGTAGATATGGCTTATAGTCCCGTGATGTAAATATAGATCTGTTTATTTATATTTGTGGAGCTGTGAAATTGAAAGTTTGTTTGTTATCTTTCCATTTAATACATCGTTATCGATTCCACTATTCGAATAATTCTTATCGATTAAAGTCAATAAATCGGAATTTGGGAAACTTAAAAATGTGGACAAATAAAGTTAGTTATTTTTATGTTTGAGATTATCGAGATTGATCGGAATTGATTTGGGTGGCGGTGTCGTTTAACGACACTAGATGGCGTTGTTATAAAAAAGACATAACTTTAATAATAAAAAACCGGCCAAGTGAGAGCAGTGGCTCGATTTTCGTGCGATCTACATTCATCCCGATTCGAGATATGTCGAAACAAATGTAAAAAATACGTACCTTAACTATGAAAGCAACGAGCATTCATCTAACGAAAATATAAACTGGATACTAAGACAAACTTAACTTTGCCGTTGGTATACTGATGTCCCCATACAAAGTAACAACAAAATAAGTTTGTAATCGCAAAAAATCTTTTTCTAACAATAAATTTACTTTTCGGATTTTTCCTTTACTTGTGCTATAAGACCTTGCTTCTTGCCAAATTTCATGATTTTCAGTCAACGGGAAGTACCCTATAGGTTTTTGATTCTCGTGCAAATGTACTGAAAATGCAACATAAAACGCTGTATCTTTCGATTACGTTAACTTAGAAATTTGTTTTTTTACTCCTCCAAGGGATTACAGACTTGAGTCGTTATTATTAATTGCAACTTGATTACCTCACGCATTCCTGAGAAAAGGGGTCTTCACAGACAGACAGGCAGACGACAACAGAGTGATCATAGATATAAAACACTTATATTTTAAGCTATTGCATAGCTTCTATCGCGGGCCTTAAGCGTGGAGACCGAATCCAGAAATTCCGTAACGAAAATAACCTAACACCCCCCACTCCGACCGGCACAGCGGTGATACTTTTTAGTTTTGCCATCTATCGATGAATAGCAGAACTTTTAATGACTTTTTGAAATATCACGCTTGTCTCTTTAGTTCAGCAACTCGCCTCTAGGTGGAATTGGTTGTATCGGCGTTTCACCTCTAGGTGGCATTGGTTGTATCGGCGTTACTGCGCATGCATATGAATAAACAAAGTGCATTTATTAATTGCATAAGTTGATAAAAAATGCTATGCAATAGCTTTACCGCGGCAGTCTCCGAGTGCCACACGTCTTTTTTATCCTTTTGAGGTACGGAAACACGCTTTATTGCTCAGGAATTATGAAAGATTTTCCAATTTCATATGCTATTCTCATTATCTCGATATGAATAACATATTCCACACCCTTTCACGGCATTGCCCTTTATTAAAGAACCGGCCTTCCGCTAATGGCATGGTATATTTAAATTATTTGTAGGTGTAATGTAGCGCGCAGTGCCGCCAACTCAGAATATTAAAACTTTTTGTACTCGACGGACCACGGAGAAATTACTATATGTCTACGTATGTATTACATTGAAATATTTTCTAAGAAGTCAGTGGTTTAGACGTCTCAGAGTCACTCAACGTGCAATGGAGCGAGCTATGCTGGGAGTTTCACTGCGCGATAGAATCAGAAATGAGGACATCCGCAGAAGAACCAAGGTTACAGCCATAGTTCGAAGGGTTGCACGTTTGAAGTGGCAATGGGCCGGACACATTGCCCGGAGAACGGATGGCCGTTGGGGCATCAAAGTCCTAGAGTGGCGGCCACGAACAGGGAAGCGGAATGTGGGACGACCCCCGACCAGGTGGGCGGCGATCTCATCGGGGTCGCCGGGAGTCGATGGGCGCATAAAGCCCAAGACCGTAATTTGTGGCGATCTATGGGGAAGGCCTATGTCCAGCAGTGGACGTCCCTGGCTGATAGATAGATCGTGGTTTACCGCTCGCCTTACCTTAAGGACTAATACTTAGGGATAATTGTAAAGCCCTCCGGAACCTAACCACCAACTCTTGAAGTATTTTTGTTAAACTAACTGTAAATGATTATCATGATGAATTATTACCACTTGCTGAATGGTGAAGAAAAATATAGACGTGGTGAAACCTACACGTGTATAGAAAAGCGTGTGGAGTCAACCAACGCCAGAGTGGTGGATTTTGTTGAAGAGATCGAACAATTTTGGTATCGGCAAAAATTTATCGCACGCGTTTCGTCACCCTTATTTGTGGAGCTTAACAGTAACCTCCTCCTTTTTTGAAGTCAGTTAAAAAATACGAAATTCTTGATTAAAGCCATCAAAACACCAATTTTATAACAAATCCAATCTACGGTGCAATCTTTAAAGCAGTGGTAGCCGATTGGTCGAACGCACGCCTTGCAAATCAAAGTGTGCAGGTTCAAACCCCGGCTCGCACCTCTGGGTTTATGTGCGAATCTCATTTTCATCCGAGATTACCACTTGCTACGAAACGGTGAAGGAAAACATCGTTAGGAAACTTGCACGTCTATAGAAAGGCGTGTGAAGTTCACCAACCCGCACTGGGCCAGCGTGGTGGGCTATAGCCCAAAAACCTCGTATTGAGAGAGAATGTGCCCGGTATAATGGGAATAGGCTCGCCCCCTATTACACTGGGACCAAAAATACATCGGCGAAGTGTGGGCGCACTACAGTGCACCTCTGCCTACCCCTTCGGGGAATACAGGCGTGATGATGTATTTTGATGTATGTCCAGTCTACGGAACTTACATTGAACGAAACACGATCCAACAATAAGTAATCCGTATATATCCATAATAAGCGTTTATTTTACCGCCAGTAATAAAATCTCTTTATAAATTGCTACCCATATCCCACGGGCCATACTTATTACTAGTAAAGTAATATGAAAATTTTCACAAGAAAGCCTCTTTATATAAGGCGGTTTGCAAACTTTGTATGGATTTGATGTGGGGTGCCAGTGATGGCGTGGCTTTGCAATTTAGTTTTATTTAATATTTTCTTAGATTTATATTTCATTTACATCAATATAAAATACAGATTTTATAGACTAAATACAAAAAATATTATTAATGACAAAAAGGTACGGCCCGCGTGGGATGGTGACAGAAACGCTAGCTGCATTTCCACGTTAAATAGCTAGGCTGTTCGTTGAACGAGGAAAGAGCCAGCACTCTTGTCACTTGTAGAAGCAATAAATTTGGAGATAAACAAATAAGGTAGGGTTACATAACTGTACTAGTACTATACTAGTGACGGTTTTCAAGGACTTGAGGTATATTTTGAAGCGTTAACATTATAACTGTGATTTTTGATGTGAAACATCTAATGACGCGCTTGGCGAGTGATATCGACTGTTGATGCTCCGATGTCGTTATCCCAAAGCTTCGAACAGCTTCGTGACTCCTCGGTTCTTTCCGCCGCGTAGACTCCGCCCACTGGCTGACTCCGTTCACTCGCTCACTCGGTTACTCGCCGCTACGACGCTTATGTTTCACATCTGTTTTTTTTTGTGGATCGTATCATCCCCAGCTACGCAACGCTTGTACCTACAGGTATCATACAACTGGGGGTGATCCCAGTTTCACCTCATTTGCGAAGTCTGATGAGCGAAGCCATCTAAACTCAAAATACTAGACCAAGTCGTCCTCAAAACGAATCTCTCATGTTTCTTATTACAATTGAGTGATGAGAAACAAATTTTCTACTCCCCGCTATTTAACGTACCGTACCTTATCACCCTCACGAACTTCCCCGCATTGTGGTAGAGTTACAGGGAGAGACCACATGGCGCCGTGTGATGCTTATTTGTTGAGGTTCACCACGGTCACCACTCACTGACACATGTGAACGCTACATATAATTAAATGTCGTACTGGTTTCACGCCTGTATTCTCCGAGGGGTAGATAGAGTTCCACCGGAGTACACCCACACTTCGCCGATGTATTTAGATCCCAATGTAACAGGGGACGAGTGTATTGCCATTATTCGATAAAAGACGGCAAATTATCTTTTTTCCTCTTATAACTTAGGTAACGAGAAATAGTTTGAGATTAGTTTTTGGTAATTTAAAAAAAACTACTGTCATGATTTTTAATAAATTTCAAAACGATTTCAAATGTATCGCTATTTCGTTAAATACTCGTTGGTATCGATATTATTCTATTTAAAATTGGCAACACTATCGTGACACGTGGTGTCATAGGAGGGGGAAAGTGCCGAAGGAGCGCCAGACAGTCAGTCGGATCGGCAGTCGAGAACGAGCCGTTGAGGTGGAAGCTTCACCATTTATTAAGTGTACTTAACCTACTTGTATTATAATCTAAAAATAAGATATCTATGCCAATGGATGTTTAAGTAAAATAAGTGAATATCTGTAGTTATTTAAAGTTTTTAAAACTACCAACCGTTAAAAGTAGAAGTTACCGTTTCATTATTATTGTGGTATTAATTCGTTGTTGTTAACACTGGTTATGTACAAAAACGTATTTTCTACTAAGTTGAAAGTCACCAAAGTAAATGTTATTAGGTTTATATTAAACGTTGCTATTTGTTTCCATATGAAAGTAAGGTTATTAAGGTCATTTTCAGCAATGATTACCACTTGCTGAACGGTGAAGGAAAACATCGTGAGGAAACCTGCACGTCTATAGAAAGACGTGTGAAGTTCACCAACCTGCACTGGGCCAGCGTGGTGGACTATGGCCCAAATCTCCCTCGTATTAAGGGGGAATGTACCCGGTATAATGGCAATAGGCTCGCCCCCTATTACATTGGGACCAAAATACATCGGCGAAGTGTGGGCGCACTACAGTGCACCTCTGCCTACCGCTTCGAGGAATACAGGCGTGATGATGATGATGATGTTATTAAGAATTTACATTGTTATTATGCTAAATTAAGTAAAATACGCTCGACTTTATATTTGTTTTTAGAGTAACTATAGAGTTCAAAGGGCTAATACACAAATCTGCAAAACAGTTTTTAAAAACTTTTTAACAAAAAATTAAACCGCCGAAAATTTTAAAAAGCAAAAAATAATATACCTTTTTTATTTAACCTTAATAACAAAGTTCTTAAACTAATGTAAGTATACCTAAGTCATTTTGAGTCGGCGCCAAACAAGCAAATTAATTAATTTAGTAAAGTGTGATGTACGGCGGCGGCGCGGCGGCGGCGCGGCGCGACACGCACCTTCGCTGGAAAATGCCGAGCGTTCACGAAGTTAACGTCAGCGAGACAGCAATACACAGCGAGATAGCGATACACAATGTGTGCGAGTGGTCGTACGGAGAGCACATTTTTTGGAATGTTAATGTTTGTCGCTGAAGATTTCACGTTGCATTGTTAATTTCATTTGGTTATTTCTTTAAATTTATTGTTCATTAATTGTTTGGCGCCGACTCAAAATGACTTAGGTATACTTACATTAGTTTAAGAACTTTGCTATTAAGGTTAAATAAAAAAGGTATATTATTTTTTGCTTTTTAAAATTTTCGGCGGTTTAATTTTTTGTTAAAAAGTTTTTATTTTATATTTTTTTGTGGCTAAAATCTACTACTTAATCTGAATCTACTGTTTGTTTTTTTGTAATACACAACTCAGCATTAAAATTTGAGAATTAACAATAAATCTCTCCCTATTTTCCCACCTTTCGGGTAGGATTTTTGTTCCTAATTTATATAAGACCAACTTCGAAGTTATACCCTAACCAATACGTGTCGAAACGTGAACCTCTTCTGTTTTCTTCGTTGGTTAAAAATGGGTATAATTCCAAATAAAGTCCACGTGGGCGTAGGTATATCATGGTGTAGGTGCCAATCTATATCAGACTAGACAAATACACACATAAATTGGCACCGACTACAAATGTAATGAATTATAAGGTAGTTAAGGTTAACTTTTTAGTGTACCTAGGTTTTTGAAGGCGAATTTAGTATCTATTTTGTGAAAAGATGCAAGTATTAGCACCTCATAACAGCCCAAAAAAGGAATTCACCCCCCTCCACCCTTTCCATCCCATTGTTTCGATATTTGTTAACTCTCCGTATTAAACAAAAAAAGATTTTTCGAAATCGGCTCACTAACGCCGAAGATATGATATAGTCCAGAATGCAAACTTTATCAGCCCATTTCACCCCCTAAATATTTTTTTTTTCAAATTTCCTAAAACACGTGTTTCTTTATTTTGTATGTAAAATACATATACAAAGTTTTAGGTTGATCAAAAAATATTTTTGAAATTGCGTGACCTTCAACCCCCCATTTCACCCCTAAGGGGGTTGATTTCTGATAATGTTTTGAAAATGGAACCACCCTCAAAGAATTCCTTAGCAAACGTCATAGAAAAAATCGAAATCGGTTTAGTGACGCCGGAGATATACATAAAAAAGAATGCAAACTTTATCACCCCATTTCACACCCTATATATTTTTTTTTTCAAAATTCCTAAAACACGTATTTCTTTATTTTATATGTTAAATACATATACAAAGTTTCAAGTCGATCAAAAAATAATTTTTAAATTATGTGACATTCAACCCCTCATTTCACCCCCAAGAGGGTTAATTTCTGATAATATTTTGAAAATGGGACCACCCTTGAAGAATTCCTTAGCAAACGTCATAAAAAAATTCGAAATCGGTTTAGTGACGCCGGAGATATGCGTGATCATACATAAAAAAAAATAAAAATAAAAATAAAATATACGCGTCGAATTGAGAACCTCCTCCTTTTTTTTTTTCGTCGGTTAAAAATATAACACAATGTCAAAGAATTGTTAATCCATAAACAAAATTTGTTTATTATTTAATAATGGCACCTTATTTAAAACAAAAGACATATTAAAAGGGATTGTACATTGATCACAGCTTTTTGTAAATTGTATTTCGTTGGAAGTTTAAGAGTGCTCAAGATTACAAGAAAACCTTATAGTAGGACGTGACGTATATTTCCGCTTGCACTGTGACCACACAATAATCTTAATACTATAAACTCCCGCTGTCACTGGGTCCACACACCACACAAGCTTCCCGCGGTGCGGTTGGTTTGTCGAAAGCGTTTGTGTACGCGACGCTTTTATCTCGAGACTCCGAGGTTCCGTACAATTGAACTTGCTACTGTGACCATGTCCTATGAAATGGACCGGACATACCATGCTTACATTTTTTTTTACTTTATAAGCCGTTCGCCGTCGCTCTTACCATTACATTTTTAGCAATATTATTTTAATATTAATTTATTATTTTTACACTTTTTGTAGTATAAAATCAGTCGAAAAATTATATGTTGTAAAAAAAAGATTTTAAAATACTCATAGATAGATTTAAAGTATAAATAGGTCTTTGAATGTAATTGACTCAAAATAAATAGATTTAATAAAAAAATACTCAACTAAAGTTATCGACATAGCTCAACGGATTAGCAAACTGAAGTGGCAGTGGGCCGGTCATATCTGCCGCAGGACTGACAACCGTTGGGGTAGACTCGTCCTAGAGTGGAGACCGCGAATCGGCAAACGTAGTGTAGGACGTCCCGTGACTAGGTGGAGCGACGATATACGCAAAGCGGTGGGCAGTGACTGGAAAAGAAGAGCCGAAGATCGGGCTCAGTGGCGCATCTTGGGAGAGGCCTACGTCCAGCAGTGGACTGACACCGGCTGATGATGATGATGATGAATAAAAAAATACACATTTTTATCACTTTTTAACTGACTTAAAAAAGGAGGACGTTTTCAATTTGACCAGTTTATTTTCTGCCCGACTACGGTGAAGCCAAAAGGAAGGATTATTATGTTTTTAGCAATCTATGTATGTTTGTATTTACATATGTTCCTCCATAGCGCCTAATCTATTTACTAATGAAGACGATTATTGATTAATAGGGAAATCAAGTTGAACTCTTTAAGCGTTAAAATAAAATAGGTTTAAATATTACTTGAGCAACAAATGCTTTTATTTTTTCTAACCGTTAATATCACAATACTCTGCGAAGGTCTCTCCAACTTCCTTGCATACGTCCCGGTAATTTTAATTAGAAACAAAACACGTAAGTACGATTGACATTGGCCACCTTAATTTTCAGGGTTCCGTACCCAAATGGTAAAACGGGAACCCTATTATTAAGACTTAGCTGTCCGTCCGTCCGTCCGTCCGTCCGTCCGTCTGTCCGTCTGTTACCAGGCTGTATCTCATGAACCGTGATAGTTAGAGAGTTGAAATTTTCACAGATGATGTATTTCTGATGCCGCTATAACAACAAATACTAAAAAACAGAATAAAGTAAATATTTAAGAGGGCTCCCATACAACAAACGTGATTTTTTTGCCGTTTTTATAGATAATGGTACGGAACCCTACGTGCGCGAGTCCGACTCGCAATTGGCCTGTTTTTTTTAAGTTCGTTAATATCGCTGTCTGAGTATCAGAGTCACTTGTTCTCCTATCCTGATTTTCTACACTCGACTCATGGTGACCCTACGCGTCGCATACGGGCGCGAAAATTTTCTAATTTTCTACCGCTCTGTGTTTTGAAACACGCAATTTGTTTTGAAGCTCTTTTGGGGTTTTGCTTGTGTTGTGGTGTTTGAACAATACTCTTACTATTATGTGAGGTGAGATTATTTTTGTGGGTATTAAATACTTTGATGAAGCATTATAAAAACAGAAATCGCATAGGCGTTTCTTAATTTGATGATTTTTCCATATATATTTACTAACGGATACACGGCGGGTGCTACTACGCTAAATAAAGAAATACACTTTGTTTATTCATTTTTTTTTTAAATATGGACTACGTTGTTGGCCGTAAGGTGGCCTTTACAGCTTTACAGGAGGAGTGGCGAGCGCAGAGTGCACTCCAACCAAGGCCTTAAGGAAAAGGGTGGCAACTAGCTCAAGGGCGCCACAGAGGGCACGACCTCGGCTTGGGCAGTTACCGTGAGGGGAGAGGTAGTCACTGTGCTCCTAGGTGCAAAGATGCACCTACGAGCGGAAGAGGGGGTTCCTCGACCTCGCCGGCGAGATCGGTGTCTGTTTAAGGCTGGTGTAGGTGTGTTGGTAGCCCTCTCGACGCCCGGGTCGACGAGGGCGGTGATCGTGTCGGGAGGATCAATCAACACGTGCCGCGGATGGCGGCGACGAGTTGATTATGTGTGCGCGGTGGCTGGCTCGTAATTGCCGGCGGCGACAATTAGAGGATTTAAATGCGACGCGACTTTTTTAAAATAGCGTTCGGACGCTATTTTGAAGTGTTTTCGAATTGAGAAGAGGCCAAGGTCGGAATGAAGATCTACCTTGTTTATTCAGTGGTATAAAATAATCTTCGAATTAATGCCTTTCTAATGAAATCGTTTTGGTGCACATCGATTGGATGCTTTCAAAGTCTCTATTGGACATAGGTAAAATGATTGTTTGTGTTTTATATTTATAGATTTTAAATGTGCGCATATATTCAATATAATCTTTTATAGTTAAGTTTTGTTTTTGATTGCATATATATTTCCCAAAACGGTGAATATTATGGATAAGTTATATTAGGGTTAAGTTGTCGTTCTTGAACTTCCAGTGAACAGTTTCATTAGACATGATTAATGGAACTGATAATTTAATTTTCATAAGCTTTGCCCACTCCACTTGATTTATACGAATGACAAATAGTACTTTGATAGTTTAATTTATTGGATTAGAGTTTTTATTAGATGCCCGTTAAGGTCTATTATCATAGTACAGCCGACTGCCAGACCAAGTTTGAATGTAAGCGGTCACACAAGTGGTCTGAGTTGTTAAGGCTTTCATACTGTTCCATAATATTATGCAACTGCACTTCCGTTCCCGTTAAACTCAGAATTATTAGACAGCCGGCATTACTGTGTAAATGGAGCCTTAGACTGCGTTATAATATTAAAAAACTCTATTTCTGTCGGCAGTTTGAACACAATAGCCTTTTAATCCAACAAGTTCATTGAAAAATTTAGCTCATACAAAAATATTTTAAGCCAGGCAAACTTGAATCTTAAAGATCATTTACAATGGTCTTAGTAAAGGTTTTTTTTTTAGTTGGTTTACAATGTGTATTTTGCAAGGGATGTCTAAGTAAATGGGATATTTATGTACATAATATATCAACCCTTTCGGGTGACTATTCAATATACAAGAAAGATAAAGTTCACTCGTTGTAAATTACCAAATAAACATCTTTAAAACATTTATAATTACTGCCTACATGGTAAAGTTTTATAATTTGTCACTGTGAATAACACGAAATAGGGCTCACACTAGCCACGTTCAGATATTAATGGAAGTCAACGTGACACGCTTGCGAACTTACAAATGTCGCACCGTTACTTTGACAAGATTTGACAAGATAAAATGTGAGATCTGTCTCTTTCTCGTGTATTATTTACGAAACTGAGACGGCGAATAGGTGCGACTAAATCCATGCCGTAAGTTTAGTCGGCACAATGTTTGTTAATAATGCTGATTTGTCATCGTCAAGATAAGTATATCAATTCATCATTGACATAATTTAAATTGGCTTCTGATATAACCACTAGATCTGTCATAGTAGATAGACGTGTAAGATTTGTCGAGAAAATTACGTCACGTCGAGCCATGTCCAGTACAAAAAGCTCGAAGTGACGTCATTTGCACGACAAATCTGACAGTTGAAAGAGTTAAGACTTATGTCCACACGATCATACTAATCCTACAGACTTCACTCGAAAGGATATTATAAAAGTCATCAGCGGTACTGCGTCTAATATTTTTGTAGAGGCATAAACACGTTTAGCATTTACTAAATAACTAACTGACCTCAAAAGGAAGAGGTTCTCAATTCAACCCCTGTATTTTTAAATATCGTAATTACCAAAAGACCACAAAATCAATTTTAAAATTACGAGCTATGTATCGTTTTTAAGTATTAAAACCACATCATAAAACTACAAAAAGGCAATTTTTGAGTCTTACCAATAGCAAGAATAGATCCGGCTATCTACAAACGCAGCAAATCTAGACATACGCTTGAACCATTGCGCTAGGCGATTGTTACTTCGAAGCCTTACTTCACAAACCACTGCGCCCCTGTGAGATTGAATACTTCCTATATCTGAACAGTTCCGTAGTCAGTCAACTTTACATGTTATTAAACTTGTGGTATCAGAGTGACAGGGGGTAAACTTCATTAGATATTCTAGAGTAGAAACTACAAACCTCACAAAGTGATTAGATGAAAGGTACCCCAAAATTTAAAGATAGTTATTATCTATTTACAAAGGCATTGGAGAAAGTAGTTACCAGTTGTAGTGGCAATAATATTAAGGCATCTCGTTAGGCGTCTCTAGGTGTTAGTATACATGGACATAAGTTTCGTATGAGTAATAGCTGAGCCCGTGTCTTCGTACGCGTGGAATTTAGGAAGCCTAATTATTTTTCATAAATAAAGGTAGCCTGAGCCATTTAGCAATCGGGATCGGTGGAGGGAGAGAGGGGAGGCCTTTGCCCAGGAGTGGGACACAAAATAGGCTAAAAAAAAAAAAAAAAAGGTAGCCTAAGTTACTCCTTGTAACATCAGCTACCTGCCAGAGAAAGTCCCGTCAAAGCAGGTCCATTTTGGGAGTTTACCCAATTACAGGGACCGTATATGGTTTCTTAAGCATTTTGTAAAAAAACTGCGTTTTTGATATTAAAGAGGGTTATTTATTATTATTACAAGCTTTATATTAACTTGCAATGTATGTCCGGGTGCAATCTTGCAACTGAATTTTAAATCTGTTATCTTTAACCGATTGAGCTGAAAGTTGGTATATACCAACTTTCAGCTCAATCGGTTAAAGATATTATTATTATACGCTTATTTTGGATGACAATGCATGGCTAATTATGTGACGTCATTCTAATTCCAATATGGCGGATCATCCAAGATGGCGGAATAGTTATTTTTTCTACACTACCACTGGATGGGTATGAAATGAAAGGTCTTGTTGAGGAGAAAATGAAAACTAAGGGCAATTAAACAAAAGCTTGTTTTTAAAAAAGTTTTTTATTAGTAATTTTTTAATTTTATTTATTTTTATTTTGTAAAGATATCCTACTGTACAATGACTTGAGCGACTTAGCAATTGTGCTACAAAAAATACATTATCATCATTTAGGAATTTCTTATGGAAGTTTTTCCAAATAATCCAGCTAAGCAGTTTAATTGGATAAGACAGTGTAATAACTAAATTCCTTGACTAAAGTAAAGTTGTTTCGCGAAAGCGGAATTGGCGAAATACGCTCTTTAGAAAAGGGGGGAGGAGGAATTATTGTAAGTGCTTCACTCTTTATAGACACCGCTCTTTCGCTCTTTGTTTTATTAAAATAGCTTCAAGATTGTTTTGTTTTAATTCGTATTTCAATATTATGGTTTTTTGTAACTTGTTATCTCGGAGGGAGTTCTTCCTTTTTAACGTTTTATGCGTCCAATTTTATGTGTGGTTTTGACGTCCACGTTTGACAGATTGTCTATGTCAAGATGTATAGGACGGCCATGGCATCAATGAGACCAATTTCGATTCAAATATTTCTGATCATCGTTTTGACAAATTTAGTTATTGGCAAAAATTTCTATGCGGGTGTTTTGACGCTAGCCTTAAGATTAACAGACAACGTATTAAAATACTGAAAGCAATGATATTCTAGTAAACAGATATGTTATACACGCAAAAAACAACCTTTCATTCATTTCACATTTCATAACACGTAGAAATGTGCAAAAGAGATGGCTTGATAAAACCAACGAGGAAAAAAGAGATAGCTAGTGTTGTCACTTGCGCTTCTATGTGATGTAACATTCATCTATCAACCAATCCGCATGTTGGTATCAAATATACGTCCTAATTAGGATGTATTCGAGTCTTCACTAGTGCGCGCTCATAACATATCTGTTTACTAGAATATCATTGACTAAAAGATGATGATTTTTGTAACAATATATTACCAAAAACGTTTTTAAAGTAGGATTATTGTATAAATCCTTTTGTTAAATACATTTTGTTTCGATTGTAACATCTGTAAATTGTATCGTACGCAAAACAAGACATTAATCTAAAAGTCTTAGCAAAAAATATTCTTCGCCTACATCGGCTCTTTTGTTCATTTTATATTTGTTTCAACTTACAAAGAAATCGTGTTATTTCTTTATCTTGTTAGTAGTATTCCTGATAGACATTTTTTCGTTTTAGAAAAATGTTTTTGTAAATAAATTGAAATGTTTATTTAGAAGTGGAAAACATGTTATCTTTAATAAATAGATGAAAATTATAACGGAATAGTTAACTGCTTTGTATAAAACTATCACGTTAAGCCTCCCGCACACTGAGGCGTCGCGCGTCAATTATTTTGGTATACCAAAACAAACTCTACTGAGTCATAGAAAAATGTGGATAGCAAAAATTTTGAATTTTGAAAAATATTGTTTTCTTATATTTACGCGAATACTATACATTGAAATAAAACTATTTTACGGATTTTATCGCGTTTATTTACTATTTTATTTTCCCGACGTTTTGGCTGCTTTGCAGCAACCATGGTCACGGGGGGGCTGAGGTGTTAGACGTCCAGATGTCATAGTTAATAACTGGGTACCCTCATATTTAGTTGTTGTTTGCGGTCCGATCCACGCAGAAAGTGCTTATGGTGTCTTGAGGTCTTGCAATGGTACACTTGGCTTTGGATCTAATCATATTATTTACTGGATCCCAAGTTGGTGGTAGCACCCAGACATCTTCCCTATTGAAATTAGGATGTTTTTTTTTTAATTTCAATGGCCTCACGTATCATCCTTGGTCGGAGTCGGTGTTCTTTTGCGAGGATATGCGGTTTATCAAATCTGATATAATGGCGGGTGCGGTCCTGTACATGTTCACAGATTGCAGACTTCGTGGAGCGTCGGTGTTTCACGTCAGCTATGTGTTCTTTTACGCGGGTTTTTATTGATCCTAAAAGATCAAAAATTTAGAAAAATATTTAACTTATTTGGTTCGATATCGCGTAAAATTATTTTGGTATAAACATTTTTTTCAGCTACGAGACGTAGCGCTACGATGCGCCATAAAAGCGTAGTACCGATCGCGTTGCTACACGACATTGCGTAGCACGTCTAAAGATATTGACTGCTTCAACAGCTATGGGGCCCCATTTTCGTTTGATAGAAATTATCTCTATTCAAGATATGTCGAAAAAAAGGGACCAATTTGACGTTTTTTTTACATATCTCGAATAGAGATTGATGTCTGTCAAACGAGAATCGGGCCCATGGTTTCTCAGTTGATACATGTCATTACTTTATGATGCATCACCGTAAAGGCTGTCATTTATCCACTTATCCCTACAGAAATATACGAGGAAAAATACTTAAAATACACCCTCTTTCGTCGCTTCCCAGGGATTTTATTCCGGGTATAATCTACCCGGCTCGAAGGAGGGATAACCTGGTGAATTGTATTACCGGACTTGACCGGTTGTCATCGGTTATCAAGGCCACGTTGTCTGTGGAGCCGTCACTATTGTTTATGTCCATGATATAAGGTTGAAACGAATGGTTCGTTTCATCAATAAAGATCTATCTTCCGTCGTGTTCATACCTATATTCGAACTGATTTATACCTGTTAACTATGACTTTGAACTATACATTGTCATTATACCGGGCACACTCTTCCTAGTTGTGAGAGATGGGTTGGGAAAACAGTGGAAGGCGTAGTACTTACCATATTTTGCAGTTTTGTTCACATATATTGGGCAAAATTGATTAAATAATATCATACACTATTCATAAGATAGACACCTGAGGAGATTATAATACAGAATTTTCAACCTTATTACCGTGAAATAGGCACAAGCAGATATCGTTTACCCTTCATACATGTCACGTAGACTAATGAGGTTGTATTTGAGTTGGATGTATGTTTAGATATACTTGGGATGTAAAGGGTGAGTCTAACCGTCTCAAACGTTAATACCTAGGGATCGTAGTACACAATTAACATACCTTGTTCATATAACATACACAAAAAGGTACTATATAACTTTTTATTACCTGTAGGTGATAAAAAAGTTCAGTTGTCAATACGTAAACGAACTCTGTGCTAATGTACATAAAAATTGAATTTCTGCGGCAAAAGGTACACGACCACGCTACAAAATTCTTGCGTGCTGTCAATGACATTTTATTGAAAAACCGGCCAAGTGCGAGTCAGACTCGCGCACGAAGGGTTACGTACCATTATCTAGGGGAGCCCCCTTAAATATTTAATTTATTCTGTTTTTTAGTATTTTTTGTTATAGCGGCAATAGAAATACATCATGTGTGAAAATTTCAACTCTCTAACCATCACGTTCATGAGATACAGCCTGGCGACAGACAGACGGACGGACGGACGGACAGCGAAGTCTTAGTAATGGGGTTCCCGTTTTACCCTTTGGGTACGGAAGCCTAAAAATGAAGTGTTTCCATGAGTTAATACAGTTCATAATGAGTTGGTGAAAATTTTGGTCGCACGCGTCTTTCCGCATGTTTCTTGTTGCCTGAATGTTTGTGTCTATTTTAAAATACAAACGCATTTGAATAATACTATTCAAGATATTTCATCTAAAAGAAATAATATCAAATACGGATTCATACCAATATTCAGGAGCATGTTCGTGCGAGACTGACGCGAGGCGGCCGGGCGGTAAAGCGACGACACAGCCCACGGTATTTTAATAAAGAATATAACATTCCGTCAGCGCCAGACGATTATATACCTTATTATTCTTGCTAGCTTGTAGCGACAGCCGCAGATAATACGTTTTGCATAGAGTATAAACTAAAATGAAACAAAAGCAGACTATAAAGAAGATCGAAGTAACGGGATAATTTATTTACCACTCAACACTCGTCGGTAACTTATACGATACGCCTGTGAACTTATCTTGTGCGTTTCAGATTCGTACGTGGATTCAACTTTTATGTTAAGCGCCATCTATTAAGGAATTCATAAATTATTTGAAATTCAAGTCGTTATCAAACTGTTAATTGAAAAAATCCGGTTAATTTAAATATAACATGAGTATCGCAAAACGTGCCTAAGCTATGCCAAATATTCATTCTCTCTGAGCGTAGCGTAGATCCGACACGAGGATTGCCAATTTCTACGCAAATTCAAATTGTGCCGCTCCGAAGGGCCGAGACATATGAAATTTCAGCGGAAAAACTCACCAATTTCAGCTGGTAATAATATAAAATTGTTTCGGGTTAGGGATATTTCACATTGAGGAAAAATAGTATTTAGAAGTTTAGGGGGTGTGAGGAACAGGGTGTAAAGTACCTCATCCACCATTAAAAAGGGAGGATCCTCCGACCAGACGGGTGTTGTGTCTGGTGGGCCACTTTCCGACGGTTGTTGTCGGGTTCTTGTATATATGTGCAATCGCTCGGAGCGCTATAATATCGCGATGCAGGATCTACTTCTTATGTGGCGAGATAGATGTCGCTACAGAAGTATAAAAAGTAGAGTGTAACTTCTTACAATGGTCAATAGAAAAGTGGTTAAGAGGGAGTGATAAGACCCCAATTCTACGTCCGATTAGAATCCGTCCTACAACACAATGATGTGAAGAAATAGATTCCATATAAGTTTCCAGATTGGTTCAGGACTACTAGTCTTCTTCCATCTGTCTTTCATTTATCTCCATTCATAGACCTGAGTGATAGGATTTTTTTTGCATTAAAAACGTGATTCAAAGAAAATAAAATACAATGGAAGAAAAATACAAATAAATTATATACAAAGGAATGCCTCCACATCATCGTCGATGCCGAAAGTTCCCAGCAATTCATTGAACTTAATGGAAATTCATTTACTAGCTGTTTTTCTACAAACCCCTGTTATTGTGAGTTCCGTATAAGATAGATTTAACTCATGTTTTGTTTTCATACTCATTTAGAATGAATTCACAGTTATTTGTACACCTGTATCGAGGGGTATGAATGTTGACATAGTTTGGGAATCAGACCTTTGTAGTGATGTTATTTTGATCAGTATAGCGGCTATTTTCCGGTGAGGCCGTAATGGCTTTGAGATGTTGTTATAGGGAGTTACTTATATTTTAGAGAATAATCAAGGTTCCTTAATTCTCCGTGGAGGAAGTCGCAGGTTTAGCTAGTTTAAAATAATGAGGTTAACTTTGTTTACAAACTCTTTTTATTGCGTAACTTGAGGCATCTTTGTCGTGTAATTTTCATGAGAGCGTTAAATTTTTTTACGACTTCAATGTTGGTAACTTTATCTGTAAATTTTAAAGTTAGATGTAGCCTTGAAAGCAAAGTTGAGTGGAGGTAATGATCCACTTGGGTTACAAGAAGAGATGATAAAGATTATAATGGATAGTAGGGGATAGATTACAAATAAAACATAGGTCAGTCTGAGCCTCAAGTAGGTGTGTTAAATAGGATAGATAATACTTATTTCTAGATGAAAATAGGTACTAATATAGATGTTGATAAACAGCAGTGGTAGCCGAGGGGTCAAACGCTCGCCTTGCAATCAAAGTGTGCAGGTTCAAACCCCGGCTCGCACCTCTGGGTTTATGTGCGAATCTCATTTTCATCCGGGATTACCACTTGCTCTGAAACGAAGAAGCACAACATCGTGAGGAAACCTGCACGTCTATAGAAAGGCGTGCGAAGTTCCCCAACCCGCACTGGGCCAGCGTGGTGGACTATAGCCTAAAAATCTCCCTCGTATTGACGGAGAATGTGCCCGGTATAACAGCAATAACCTCGCCCCCTATTACACTGGGACCAAAATACATCGGCGAAGTATGGGCGCACTGCAGTGCACCTCTGTCTAACAATTCGGGAACAAGGCGTCATGATATATTTGTATATAAACACTTATTGTTTTATTTAGTCATCTCTTGAAATATCAGAACGAAGCGATTTCACTAGCATTTATATTTTAACTGGAAATAATTATTTACATAGAAGTACTCTTGGAGGATATAGAAAGGGTGTTGGTAACACATTCGACATAATACTATAAAAATCTGTATTTATCATCTGTAGTATGAAGGTAAGCGCAATATTTACTAGGGTCAAACGAATCCTGTTCAAATGAACACACACAAAAACAAACTTGCAATTCGATCACAGATTAGGCAAGCAGAAACAACAGTTTTGGTAAAGGAGAATGTTTGTAAAAGGCAAGTCCACTTTATACATTCAATGGAAGTACTGGATTTTTTTGGTGAAAACGCTTCGAGATCCCATAGTTATAAACCAGGAAGGAAACGAATTGCGTCCAGAAAAGGATGGTCCGGTAACGCGTCCGTGATTGAACATATAACATGTCTTTGTGTTCCCCCGGCGTGAATCGAAGGTATTTGTCGCGGGCTATTTGTCCCACAATGTTGGGGAATGTATTTTGAAGTGGACCATATATAGTTTCATTATTTTTTTAACCGACGTCAAAAGGACGTAAGTCCAATTTAGACACGTATCATTTCTGTACCTTATAAAAACCGGCCAAGTGCAAGTCGTACTCGCGGACGAAGGGTTCCGTACCATTATCTATAAAAACGGCAAAAATATCACGTTTGTTGTATGGGAGCCCCCTTAAATAATTATTTTATTGTGTTTTTTAGTATTTGTTGTTATAGTGGCAACAGAAATACATCATCTGTGAAAATTTCAACTCTCTAACTATCACGGTTCATGAGATACAGCCTGGTGACAGACGGACGGACGGACGGACGGACAGACGGTCGGACAGCGAAGTCTCAGTAATAGGGTTCCCGTTTTACCCTTTGGGTACCGAACCCTAAAAAGATCTTATTGAGGTAGTTTTCCAAATCACCCAGACCCTAAAATTTACTTTCCTCATTTAACAATTTTTAGTACCCAATAGCAGTGGTCGAACGTACGCCTTGCAAATCAAAGTGTGCAGGTTCAAACCCCGGCTCGCACATCTGGGTTCCATGTGCGAATCTCATTTTTATCCGAGATTATCACTTGCTCAGAAACGGTGAAGGAAAACATCGTGAGGAAACCTGCACGACTGAGGGAGCTTGACTAGTTCTCGATAGATGTGCGAAGTCTGCCAACCCGCACCGGGCCAGTGTGGTGGACTATGGCCTGAATCCCCCTTGCATTGAGGGGAGGCCCGTGCCCAGCAGTGGGACGTTAAAAAGGGCTGTAGTAGTAGTATCCAATCGAAGGCGGTTTGGGGACTAAGCCGTCGTCAATTAATCAACTATCAGTACAACCTTGGGCCGAAACCAAAGCAAATGCTTAAGGTTTCGGCGGACACTACCAATCTTTTCTTTCCATATTAAGAATCTTTAGCGGGGATGTGTTATATTTACTTGACTGCAGTAGAAGGAGGGTTATGTGTGTATGTACTTCTAATCCTATCGAGCCGTCAAACGTCGCACCTCGTAATTTTTGCCAATACTAAAATGAACTCTGTGTCCATATGCAAAAAGATTTGATTTCTATGGTAAATTCACGCCCCCACGCGTAAAAGTTTGCTTGCGGTGTCAGTGTCATCTCATTGTAAAATGAAGTTTTTACAAGCTTTATATTAACTTGCAACGTATGGATGTCCGGGTGGAATCTTGCAACTGACTTTAAAATCAGTTATCTTTAACCAATTGAGCTGAAATTTGGTATACACGCTTACTTTGGATGACAATGCATGCTTAGCTATGTGACGTCATTCTAATTCCAATATGGACCCGGGATCTCCAAGATGGGGGAATAGTTATTTTTTCTGCACTACCACAGTATGGGTATCAAATGAAATTGCTCTCAGCAAAAACACAAAAACTAAGGGCAATTAAATAATAAAAGCTTGTTTTTAAAAAGTTTTTTAACATTATTTATTCCATGTGTCAAAACAATTTGTTTTGCTATTGGCAAAAAAATTGATGCTCGAACGTCTAAGTCTCTCCTTTTTTAAGTCGGTTAATACTTATTAGGCAATGTTTGTTTCTGCAAAAACGAAAAAGCTCAAAGTGGTTTTTAGAGTCCCTGGTATTAGAGTAACTGGAATCTTTTCTAGACCATTGTATGATATACATTACATTATAAGCTTTGCTTTATTTGAGGCCAAGTCATTGTTGTCTATTGTCTGATAAGATTAAAAACGCCCAGCGCCTACAAATGCGATAATACGCCCACGAAATATTTTTTCCAACACATTTTTCGTGTTTTTTTTTACAGAAATACAAACTTTTAATAGATTTACATAGAGTACATAGTCCAACAAATTGTCATCGATCACGCGAGCGAATGATGACACGAGGGTCGCGAGGATTTCAACACAAAAAATACAAATTTATATATTTATAGAAAGTATATTTTCCAAAAAAAAGTCCATTCGCTCCCTCTCAGTGGATGTAGGGTATACTTATAATATCTCGACCGCAAAATAAACAGCTCTCAGTACAGTACGGTGCAAATCCTTAATTGCGATCCTGTATTTGGCAGACTTGGATGGATTAGCCGAGTCCAGACGGCTTTATGAAGCCATATTGCTGTATGAAAAATGTATTATGAACTGAGATCACCTATCGGACCTTGACCGTCTGCCATCTGTCGCGATTATATCCAATTCCTTTCAGAAATGGTATTAAAATGATTACATGAGCATTACTTAAGAAATTCCAAAAATTTTGATATTATTAAAATTTCTTTTTTTTTTACCAAATTATGATATTTTTTTGCAGAGATCAAAAAAGCTGCATTATGAGATCTATTTAGGAATATTGGTCATCCATATTTTTGTATATTATCTATAAAAATGAAGTTTTTAAAAAAATAATAAATGAGGGAATTTATTATTATATTTTAACAAAATAGAAATACATAATCATCATCATTATCACGCCTGTATTCCCCGAAGGGGTAGGCAGAGGTGCACTGCAGTGCGCCCACACTTCGCCGATGCATTTTTGCTCCCAGTGTAATAGGGGGCGAGCCTATTGCCATTATACCGGGCACATTCTCCCTCAATACGAGGGAGATTTTTGGGCTATAGTCCACCACGCTGGCCCAGTGCGGGTTGGTGAACTTCACACGCCTTTCTATAGACGTGCAGGTTTCCTCACGATGTTTTCCTTCACCGTTTCAAAACAAGTGGTAATCTTGGATGAAAATGAGATTCGCACATAAAGCCAGAGGTGCGAGCCGGGGTTTGAACCTGCACACTTTGATCTGCAAGGCGTGCGTTCGACCACTCGGCTACCACTAACAAAATATATATACAAAATAAAGGAAATTATGTAATTTTAATTATATTAAACAATGAAATATCATATTCTAAAGAAAATTAATTCAACATTTGTACTTATATTCAATATAAATATATACGTATTGTGTTTAGAAACTTTTTAAAACGCTTGTAAGTTTAAAGATATTCTGTTTTAATTCTTTGAACTTCTATTTAATAAATTTCGCGCACTTATTTCTACCTGGCCAAGTTTTTCAGGCTTGTTGTCAGTATTCTGAATCACATTGAAAAAGTGTATGTACATAGAACTGTGAATATAATAGTATAGAAGAATCCAATCCGGACGTTCGTGATGATCTAGTAGAAACAGGCCAAGTGCGAGTCGGACTCGCGCACGAAGGGTTCCGTACCATATAAAAACCGGCCAAGTGCGAGTCGGACTCGCGCACGAAGGGTTCCGTACCATATAAAAACCGGCCAAGTGCAAGTCGGACTCGCGCACGGAGGGTTCCGTACCATCATCTATAAAAACGGCAAAAAAATCACGTTTGTTGTATGGGAGCCCCCTTAAATATTTATTTTATTCTATTTTTTAGTATTTGTTGTTATAGCGGCAACAGAAATACATCATCTGTGAAATTTTCAACTCTCTAACTATCACGGTTCATGAGATACAGCCTGGTGACAGACGGACGGACGGATGGACAGCGAAGTCTTAGTAATAGGGTTCCCGTTTTACCCTTTGGGTACGGAACCCTAAAAAACATATAAATTATAGATTTATTTATATTAGCGTTCAGTTTACTTTGATATTGTCAGAAATGATGTAGCGCGTTTTATGCCCCTGAGCGCGTTGGACTGTATAATGAATAGTAAAGTTTTACTAAGGTCAATTGATTTCAACTTATTGCAGAATTCATAAGCTTATGAGAGTCATTAACTAGCTTTAACACCATCAGTAAAAGTTCATTTTGGCATTACCAAAAAAATTGTAGTGCTCGTTTTGACGGTATGAGACATCAGTTACGTGTTGTTTTAAATTACTTTGAAATTGGAACACTCTTTTGTCGCCGGCTTTGGAATTAACGAACTAAACGCCAAATCGCATTTAACGCGACTTTTCGTAGCAACACGGAGCATCCTTCACATCACTCGGCGAGGACGCTCAACGAAACAAATGACTGTTACCCAGTACGGTCGAGACAAGTGCGGGCGCTACTCGAGCACTCGTGGTTCTGTACCTACAAGTTTATATTATCCAACTACACTTTTTACAAGTCTTGTCAAAAGTTGTAGAAATAAATATTGAATTAGGAGATGTTTTCGTGTTTCATCCGCCATCTATATCATCTTCATCAACTAGTATTTAAATTGTTGTTGACTAACTAAGTACATATTAAAATGCTTATAGACTAACACATTTTGTTTTCTAAAAGAAGTTGGATGGTCATTTAAGAGCTTTCTAGAATGACTGCAATTGTGATTTATACTGAATTTAATCTGAGAATAAAAGTAATGAATCCCACTAAACACTTCAATTGCTATTAGGTTTTAGAAGATAAAAAAAATTGATATTGTGAAATTACATTAGAACACAGACTTTAGTAGTAACAGAAATACGGGTATTATGTTTGATATATTGCATTGCATTTTTGAAGTTGGTAGGAACTTCATATTTTTTTCAAATTCTGCTCATACGAAATTGTAAGCCACCAATCTACTAAGTTATTTTGCAATGAAAATTTAACAAATATTTTGGTAGTTTATAAAACGGTGTTTCAGAGACATACAGATAAATGAAACAATCGCGGTGTGTAAACTGTTCTCTTGAGGAACCCCAAAAAAAAGAAAATTCGTATATTTCCTCGCCAAACCTCGTTTCGAAGCAAACAAGTGAAGGTAAAAGTACTCGTGTTATTTCCCGGAGTTTTTTTTTGCGAAAAGATTTTTTTTCTCCCCTTAAAACGGTTTTCTTTTGTGTAAGTGTTTTCAGTGTACGCTACACAGTAATGGGATGTTTGACTAGCATTCGCGTTGATCTTTTGACTGTGATTTTTGTGTGAGAGTCACTCTGATCTTAGTGTACCCTATAAACATGGTAACGACAAAAAATTGCTCTTAAAAAACAAGCTGCTAGCTTGTGACTCTATGCGTATATATCTTGTTTTCTTTTTTGCAAATTTTAAAGTCTTTTTCAACCCCAAAAGAAAGCCATAAATAATCACTTTGTTGTCCGGCTGTTTGTCTGTCAAGACTTTTTTTCTCAGGAACGAGTGGTAGTTTAAAATTGTTATGATTAACAAATACTCAGGTACGCAATCCCTTGGAGCTGTAAAATCAAACTTTGAAGTGAACGCAATCAAAACATACAGACATTTATGCCTCATATGTCGACTCGCAAGAAACTGTACTTCCCATTGACCTATAATCCTAATATTCGGCAAGAAGCAATGTCTTATATCTCAAGTAAAGAGAAAAATCCGAAATCCATAAATTTTTAGATACAACACCAGAAAAATGTTTTAATTTTCCCTTGGTCAGAGCGTAACTGGCATCAGCCTCAATCCATTTTCTGTTGCCAGTAAGACATGCATTTGAAACAAAGTGTGATCGCCTTGCACAGCATCTGACAACATTATAAAACTCACTTCAATTATTAAATCAACAATTTTCTCTGTCAATAAGCATCTGTTTACGTTGTCGATATTACAGAATTATTATCGAGGCTTGTTTGTTTTGGAAGATTATATTAAAAATCTGTTCAACAATATTGGTCCGGCTCAAAGGGAAGGATTTCTTGAGGGAAATCTCTTAAGATTGTTATGAGAAAAGATTGAGTATTTGATTCCTTATATTTATCTTACAGCTTGCGTCAAGACGGGCTAGATAATGTTTTTGCAAATACCAGAACATACTGTATTTAATTGTTCAAGAAGCACATTTTTCAACGAAATGTTTCCGATAACGTGGTCGAATTTATTCACGTCCTCGCGTGTCATTTGCCATGTATAATTCCATCTTTATGTATGTTACTACAGAATATATTTTCGAATAACGTCAAGTGAATTCGTTCGCTCATTGCATTTTGGGTTTAGTGATGTGGAAATCTTAGGCGAATCTATTTTAATGGATTAGCAAAGATAAATACGCTCTCGGGTATGTTTATTGAGATGATTCGATTATCTATCTTCGGTTTATTTATTCGCTATTCCATCTGTTGGTTTTAGGTAATGTAAAGACGAATTTAGTAGTCGGCAAATATTGCCAGACAACACATACTCATCGTAAAATCCCAAAGTAAGTAACGCTATGAGTACAATGGACGGGGGCGGTCCCAGTTACGTTTACACTAGATCAAATTCGAAAAAGGTCATTTCTGAAAATTCCTGCTGATAACTGGAATTGAAACCGCAACCCGCGATCCAAGCGGCCTACGCCCAGACCCCTAGATAAAGCCGTCGTCAAGTATTGCTGAATATTTCCAGGTAGAGTCTAACCTCCAAATTCATAGAATGTTTTAATCCTTTAAATCCCTGAACCCACAAGGGATTTAAGAAAATGAACTGTATTAACTCATGGAAATGGCTCATTCTACAACATCATTGATGACACGAGCGAATTTTGCAGCGTGGTCGCGTGGGTTTTACCAGAGGAATCCAATCTTTATGAAAATTGGCACTAAGTTAGTTTTGGTAGTGGGAAACATTTTGCTGCGCTCGTCTTGACGCACCAGTGTCCCCAGGACTTAACAATGGCATTACTCAGAAACCTTTTTGAAAAGTCCTTTGTACCTAATACTATTGTAGAAAGATTTAAAGTTTGCTTTTGAGATATTGTATCAATAGAAAATTACATTTATATAACTTCAGACACATTTCATTTTATTTAAAATACTTTTGAAACCCTGCAAGCAGTGGTAGCCCTCGTCTGTAGAACGCCCGCCGTGAACGTTGGGGTACAAGTTCAAACCCTTGAAGGATGTAAGTTCAAATCCCGGGCCCACACCTCTGAGATAATTTTCATGAGCAAATGTTATTTTTTTTAATAATGATTACCACTTGCAGAACGGTAAAGGGAAACATCATGAGGAAACCTGCAGGTATATAGAAAGGTGTGTGAAGTTCATCAACCCGTACTGGGCTAGCGTGTTGGACTATGGCCCAAGTCTCACTCGTATTATGGGAGAATGTGCTCGGTATAATGGCAATACGCTCGCGAATTGGGACCAAAAATACATCGGTGAAGTGTGGGCGCACTGCACTGCACCTCTGCCTACTCCTTCAGGGAGTACAGGCCTGATGTTGATGTATATGAAACCCTACTCTATGTAGATATTATGTAACATCGCATGAGCGAATTTTGACGCGTGACCCATGGCCTTGATCACGGAAATTTAATCTTTATGGTTATTGAGACAGAGTTTGTTTTGGTATTGGCTAATATTTAGATGCGCGACTTTTGATGCCTTAGTGTGTTTGGGACTTTATTTTACAAACTGATCGACAGCTAAGCATACATTTTACAAGCTTTATATTAACTTGCAATGTATGTATATCCGGGTGGAATCTTGCAACTGAATTTTACATCAGTTATCTTTTACCGGTTGAGCCGAAATTTGGTACACACGCTCATTTTGGATGACAGTGCATGCTTAGCTATGTGACGTCATTCTAATTCCAATATGGCGGATCATACAAGATGGCGGAACAGTTAATTTTTCTGCACTAACACAGTATGGGTATCAAATGAAAGGGCTTGCTGAGGAGATCACGAAAACTAAGGGCAATTATATAAAAGCTTGTTTATAAAGTTTTTTTATCATTAATTTTTGTTAAGTCCGCTTTAAGTACAACGGAATGCTGGCTAAGTAAAGCAGCAGCATACCGTACAGGTAGTAAAGCCACGTTATTTAGAATCTTCCTTTATTAAAAGGGTTGGGTTATGAAAAGCTAATTTATATTTCATCCGTTGCGTATGTTAAACAACTCTGTATCCTTGCCGGACAGTGTCTGATGAATGTTTCAAAATAATCCAGATTACATTGGTCTGTTACTGTCAAATCTTTCGTGTAATTTTATATATGGGAACATGGATGGATTTGGTGACATAAGCTAAATATTGGCTTTGAAAGTGATAAGCTAAACACTCTGCGTGACTAAACTGGACTAAACTAGAATTAGATTCTAAGATCAATCTATTATCTCGACTAATTCGATGGCTATGAAATATGATTCTTTTACAGATCCAAGTGTTTATTTCTCGTACATTATTTGGCTGGTTCTGGTCACTTTAATTAAAAACGGCTTTCACTTTTTGTTCATTAAAACAGAGTTTTATTTTCTTAGATAGGTACACATTATTTGCAGATTTAGAAACATCGAGAGTCTTTTTCAGAGCAAAAACATAGATAGTAGTAGCACGCGGGAAAATATGACACCTGTCAATTTCAAAGACAATCGGGAACTAGGTACATTCTTTTTATATATTTAACACCAAGGATTGTAGACCTGAGTATTTGTTATTAATTTCAACTTGTTACCTCCACACGTTTCGGAGAAAAAGTGGTATTGACAGACAGACACAGAGGCATACAGACAGACTTATATTTTACAAGCTTTATGTTACCTTACAATGGTAAAAAAACTTTTTAAAACAAGCTTTTTTTTTAATTGCCCTAAAGAGAAGAAAATAAATTTTAAATTAAATCAAACCAATCAATTTAGTACATGTATTACACAATTTATTAAACGATTTAAAAGCTTGTCGCGAGATTTACCTGTGTACTAACTAGTCTTGCTTGGCATACTTATTATAAGTAATTCTATGAAAGAAAATGTTTCCTATAAAATATAAAAATCTCGCGACAAGCTTTTATATCATTTAGTAAATTGTGTAATACATGTACAAAATTGATTGGTTTGATTAAATTTTAAGTTTATTTTCTTCTTTTCAGTGTAATTAAATAAGTTTTTCAAATGTTACAAACATATACTTCAATTGTACTTATTACCTATATTTACCTCCTCCGGTAAAGCTGTAAAGGCCACCTCATGGCCAACAGTGTAAGTCCTTTCAAAAAAAAAAAAAGGATAAGTGTAGATTGAGACACATGCCTTTAGTATTTTACTTTACATTACTTTACATGTTAATTATTTCATTACAGAAAATTACATTCAGTAATAATTATGACAGAGTTTTCATTTCATTTTGGCCTCTATTTTGGAGGCATTTAGAGCTTATTTTCTATTCACACGTCACTTTAAATTATCCTCAACAAATACGAATTTAACGGTCCGAGGAGCGGAGTAATTAAACTTCTTTTACCTCTAATTTACGATACAAGTTGAGTTGAAAAATAAATCAAGTTTAAACACTTTCTTAATCTTAGGAAAACGATTTCGGTTTGTTTACCATTGTTAATTATTTGGAATAAGCTTTTTAGGGTTCCGTTCCCAAAGGGTAAGACGGGCCCTATTACTAAGACTCCGCTACCCGTCCGTACGTCCGTCTGTCTGTATGTCCCTCTGTCACCAGCTCCCTTAGCATGACCGTGCAGACATAAGTTTTATCTCTTTCAACTGTCAGATTTGTCGAGAAAATGACGTCACTTCGAGCTTTTTGTACTGGACATGGCTCGGTGTGACGTCACTTTCTCGACGAATCTGACAGTTGAAACAGATAAAATTTATATTGTTTTCTAATATTTACGCGAATACTATACATTGAAATAAAACTATTTTACGGATTTTATCGCGTTTATTTACTTAAATCCAAAACCCAAATTAAATTATTAAATCCAATCGCGTAAATATAATAAAACAATAAATGAATTACTACTTAGGAACTATGATAGTTAGGTATATCGATAGTGTATGTCTTCACTGAACATCTACATATAAACTACTGTATAATGTATCTAAATATATATCTTAATATATATAATTCTACTGTGCGTGTGTATGTCACTGAACTCCTCCTAAACGGCTGGACCGATTTGAATGATTTTTTTTGTATGCGTTTCGGTGGCGCCCTGGTTGGTTTAGATTCACAATTGGACCCGGTAGGTGGCGCTGCTTTCGTATTCTGCTGCGATGCTTTCGATTTCGCTGGGACAGCTAGTCTATACATCTATACAAATAAATAAAATTGGAGTGTCTGTTTGTAATATCAAAATAACACTTTTTTACCAAATGCGTATGAAAGTATATACGATACCTATAACGAAAACGCAATTTTAATTTTTTTTGTCTTTCTGTCTGTCTGTCTGTTTGTTTGAGGTAAATTTCTAAGCGGCTGAACCGATTTCAATGGGTATTTCACTGACAGATAGCTGACGTTCCAAGGCGTAACTTAGGCTACTTTAATTTTAAAAAAAGCAAAAGGGTTCCGCGGGAAAAACATAATACCCATATTTCCGGGTAATCTCCCTAAAGTCCACGCGGGCGAAGTCGCGGGCACAGCTAGTATAATATAAAAATACAAAAAAAAAACTCTATGTAAAAAAAACATCTCACAACTTTCATTGCTTAACTCCCGAGAAATTACGTAAATAAAGTTAACTAAAGTGTTTAACCGCGGTAAATTGCGTTAGGGAAGTTGCCGCCAGCGGGAATAACTTCAAAACTACAGCCGGGAAGGGTTAACTGTACAATTAAACTGAGATAAAAATAATATTTGCGCTCGGTTAAGTAGGGTTAGGGACGGAGTAACACTGAGGCTGCGTTTGAGATATTGCTAAATTTTAAGTTACATAGTCGCTTTTATTCTTTTAGTATTTAATGAATAAATAAAAGTATAATATAAGTCGTTTCCCGCTGTCTGTCTGTCCGTATATTATTCTTAGATCTTTAAAACTACGCAACGTTTGTCAAGTGTTTATATACAAATAATGTTATGATATTTGTTGGAGGTTTATAATAGCAGTGGTAGCCGAGTGGTCGAACGCACGCTTTGCAATCAAAGTGCGCAGGTTCTATCCCCGGCTCGCACCTCTGGGTTCCATGTGCGAATCTCATTTTCATCTGAGATTATCACTTGCTAAGAAACGGTGACGGAAAACATCGTGAGGAAACCTGTGTGCCCGGTATAATGGCAATAGGCTCGCCCCCTATTACATTGGGACCAAAATACATCGGCGAAGTGTGGGCGCACTGCAGTGCACCTCTGCCTACCCCATGATGATGATGTATGTTGGAGGTGTCAGAAAAATGCATTAATGTTTTTCATATTACTTTCAGTTTCTGCCTGTTTAATTAGTACAAACTCAGTTAAAAAATCACAGTAAGTATTGAAACGACAATACTTTAAGAGGTAAGGCCCCTCCCTAGTCTGGGTGTAACTGGGATTGACCCCAGTTCAAATGGTACCCATATTACACGCTTTGCATTGAGATCATACGATAAGTACATTTTATCTGGCGTTATTTATATATCAAACTAGCTGTGCCCGCGACTTCGCCCGCGTGGACTTTAGGGAGATTACCCGGAAATATGGGTATTATGTTTTTCCCGCGGAACCCTAATGCTTTTTCTAAAATTAAAGTACCCTAAGTTATGCCTTGGAACGTCAGCTATCTGTCAGTGAAAGTCCTATTGAAATCGGTTCAGCCGTTTAGAAGTTTAACTCAAACAAACAGACAGACAGACAAAAAAAAAATGCGTTTTCGTTATAGGTATCGTATATACTTTCATACGCATTTGGTAAAAAAGTGTTATTTTGATATTACAAACAGACACTCCAATTTTATTTATTTGTAGTATGTAGTATAGTATGTAGTATTACAAACAGACACTCCAATTTTATTTATTTGTAGTATAGATTCATCATAAAATATTTGGAGCGTACTTCCTTATATCTGTTTCAAAAAGGGAATATCTCGTTTGTGTAATTCTAAGCGACCGAGAACTCAAGGTAGCAGTGGTAGCCGAGTGGTCGAACGCACGCCTTACAAATCAAAGTGTGCAGGTTCAAACCCCGGCTCGCACCTCTGGGTTTCATGTGCGAATCTCATTTACATCCGAGAATACCACTTGCTATAAAACGGTGAAGGAAAACATCGTGAGGAAACCTGCACGTTTGAGGGAACTTGACTAGTTCTCGATGTGTGAAGTCTGCCAACCCGCACTGGGCCAGCGTGGTCGACTATGGCCTGAATCCCACTCGCATTGAGGGGAGGCCCGTGCCCAGCAGTGGGACGTTAAAAGGGCTGTAGTTAGTTAGTTAGAGAACTCAAGTATTTAAAGTATCCATGTAAGTCTGTTGCAAACAGATTGCCCATATACCAATATACCCTCTCCCCTCCACCAACTTACTAATGTATTCACCAAGCAGTGTGATTTCCTCCCCCCCTGTAAAGCCCTGCCCCCAAAAGCGTGTCAAACGCACGACCAATTTGTAGTCCAAACCAAAATGAACTGTATTAACTCACAGGAAAAGCACCTTTTTCAACTAAATGACATCGATGATGCGAGTGAATTCTGAAGCGCGGCTTTTACCACACAAATTTCATCTGTATGTATATTAGCAATTGAGTTCATTTTCAACAAAAGCCAAGGTAATTCGGTCCCCCCAGTTGCTACAGGACGTAATGCCTCCTAATAGGGGCTTATTAAAAGCGCGCTTCAGTGCAAGCGTTCGTTAGCCATATTATGTTAGACTAAACTAATTAACTAAACTGATATTCTCGGTTTAATGTCTTTAGCAACTAATCTTCTTGAAAATTTAGTACAGTTTTTATTCGTACCGTTAACGTCGTCATAGCGGCGTAATAAAACGTATTTCGACGTAATTTTAAGACGTATCTCGTCGATGTCGCCAGGGTCAGGTGACTGATTCAATAAGTAGATTGATTTTGTATGTAAATTGTCCGTAATATTATGTCGGTTTGTAGAGATGTAACTCCATTTAATTATTCGGATACAAAATATTCGATATCCGAATTGCGCATACTTATTTTAAGTCTAAGGCACACTTAAAATAACAATACGCTATTCGGATATACATAGAAAACAATATACATACTACTACTACTACAGCCCTTTTAACGTCCCACTGCTGGGCACGGGCCTCCCCTCAATGCGAGAGGGATTCGGGGCATAGTCCACCACGCTGGCCCATTGCGGGTTGTCAGACTTCACACATCTATCGAAAACTAGTCGAGTTCCCTCAGACGTTCAAGTTTCCTCTCGATGCTTTCCTTCACCGTTTCATAGCAAGTGATAATCTCAGATGGAAATGATATTCGCACATAAATCCCAGAGGTGCGAGCCGGTTCGAACCTGCACACTTTGATTGCAAGGCGTGCGTTCGACCAATAGGCTGCCACTGCTGAATCCAATAAACATAGAAATTGAACTTGTATAGTTAAAGACTAAAATAACGGCTAAATATTCTTCTATTCTTGCGACATTGATGCCATTTCGTTGAATAAAGAGCTGTTTCTGTGAGTTAATACAGTTCGTTTTTTATTGATAGAAATTTTGCAGCGTGTCTTGACGCCCTTCGGTGCTCAGGGCTTGAACATAGTAGCGTAGACTATATCGAGGAGTGAAAAGCTATTTGGCTTTAGCGACACTTTTGGCCGATATTGACTATACATATTTAGCTTCAGCTACTTTTTCGGCGGCGAATGAGTATGCTCTCCTGTAAAGTAAAAAAAAAATAGCCTTTGCACTCCTCAATATTATGTTAAGACAAGCTGTGCCTGCGACTTCGCCCGCGTGGACTTTAGGGAGATTACCCGGAAATATGGTTATTATGTTTATCCCGCGGAACGCTAATGCTTTTTCTAAAATTAAAGTAGCCTAAGTTACGCCTTGGAACGTCAGCTATCTGTCAGTGAAAGTCCCATTGAAATCGGTTCAGCCGTTTAGAAGTTTACCTCAAACAAACAGACAGACAGACAGACAGACAGACAAAAAATTTAAAATTGCGTTTTCGTTATAGGTATCGTATAGACTTTCATACGCATTTGGTAAAAAAGTGTTATTTTGATATTACAAACAGACACTCCAATTTTATTTATTTGTATGTATGTATAGACGTATAGATAATAATGTTTTATTGAAATCTAAACACATTGGAACTGTCTCATCTATACATACATACATACTAAATATACATACAATACATATATACATACAAATAAATAAAATTGGAGTGTCTGTTTGTAATATCAAAATAACACTTTTTTACCAAATGCGTATGAAAGTATATACGATACCTATAACGAAAACGCAATTTTAATTTTTTTTGTCTGTCTGTCTGTCTGTCTGTTTGTTTGAGGTAAACTTCTAAACGGCTGAACCGATTTCAATGGGACTTTCACTGACAGATAGCTGACGTTCCAAGGCCTAACTTAGGCTACTTTAATATTAGAAAAAGCATTAGGGTTCCGCGGGAAAAACATAATACCCATATTTCCGGGTAATCTCCCTAAAGTCCACGCGGGCGAAGTCGCGGGCACAGCTAGTCATACATAAAAAAAAAAAAAATGGTGTCGTGGGACACCAGGTAGGAACGAAGTTCCTTCGAAGTAGACATATATGATAGGACATTTAAAATACCAGCTTCTACCCGCGACTTCGTCCACGCAGACTTCGTTCCATCCATCCATCCATCCATCCATCCATCCATCCGTCCGTCCGTCCGTCCATCCATCCATCCATCAAACGACACAAATAAAGAGACGTCTCATTTAACGGTTTTTTTTCCACGCATTTTTTCTTACGGTTTTACTATCACATTTTTTCAGTTCGGTCGCCTAGCAAAATCCCTATTCCCTTCAAGCCTGCCGTAAGGAACTTCGTTCCAAAAATATACGCGTCGAATTGAGAACCTCCTCCTTTTTTTTCGTCGGTTAAAAAGGCATATATTTATATTCCGAACAATATTAATGTATTGCAATACTAGCTGTGCCCGCGACTTCGCCCGCGTGGACTTTAGGGAGATTACCCGGAAATATGGGTATTATGTTTTGCCCGCGGAACCCTAATGCTTTTTCTAAAAATTATTTTTAACAAAAAACAAAAACCGACTTCAAAAACCTAGGTGCACAAAAAGCTACAAATAACCTTACAATTTATTACATTTGGAGTAGGTGCCAATCAACGTCGGACAAGGCAAATACACACATGAATTGGCACCGACTCCAAATGTAATGAATTGTAAGGTTATTTGTAGCTTTTTAGTGCACCTAGGTTTCTGAAGTCGGTTTTTGTTTTTTGTTAAAAATATTTTTTTTTCACGATTTTTAGTGTCAACAATCGTTGAAAATTTGCAAATATTATTACCTTATGCCCTAAAAACTAAAAAACTAAAAATTTACGGCCAAAAAAAAAATCACCCCCCTCACCCCCCCTTTCCACCCCTTTGGGGGTGGGTTTCGATCTTTGTTAACAATCCGTATTAAACAAAAAAAATATTTTTCAAAATCGGTTCACTAACGCCGGAGATATGCTGTAGTCCGGATTGGACCCCCATTTCACCCCCTACATATTTTTTCTTTCAAAATTCCTGAAAGACGTGTTTTTTTATTTTGTATGTTAAATACATATACAAAGTTTCAAGTCGTTCAAAAAATATTTTTGAAATTATGCGACCTTCAACCCCCCATTTCACCCCCAAGGGGTTAGATTTCTGATAATATTTTTGAAATGGGACCAACCTTGAAGAATTTTCTAGCAAACCTCAAAAAAAATTTCGAAATCGGTCGACAGACGCCGGAGATATGCGGTAACATACATAAAAAAAAAAAAAAACATACGGGTCGAATTGAGAACCTCCTCCTTTTTGAAGTCGGTTAAAAATTAAAGTAGCCTACGTTACGCCTTGGAACGTCAGCTATCTGTCAGTGAAAGTCCCATTGAAATCGGTTCAGCCGTTTAGAAGTTTACCCCAAACAAACAGTAAGACAGGCAGACAAAAAAATTTAAAATTGCGTTTTCGTTATAGGTATCGTATATACTTTCATACGCATTTGGTAAAAAAGTGTTATTTTGATATTACAAACAGACACTCCAATTTTATTTATTTGTATGTATGTATGTATGTATGTATATGTATATGTATGTATAGATGGCCATACAGCATTATACTCTGAGGACAACAATAATGGTTAATTATACCAAGTGGCCTTTTTCATTTAATAAACAAAGGGATGCCGTATTTCGACAAATTTTCCTTATTTCTTTCGAAATGAAAATTTCCAAGCGTCTAAACAATTTAATGGCATGAGCGCAAGCCGTGACCCTACTTATAGGGTATCTTATCGAGAGACCCTCGGCCAATAAAACTGCCTAAGCTTGTGAAAATCAATGGCTCTTCACCGTAGAGATGGTAAGATGACTTATTGGTATATTGGTGCGGATATTTTTTTCGGATACTTCTGGTTTTATCATAAAAATTAAAAATTGGAAGGCCATAATAAAGTCTCGTGTGCTTGATAGTGCTAATTTGAATGTTTTTTTTCATAAATACGAAATAATATTGTATGAATCTACGTATCTATCTACTTATTTTAATGACAAAGAATCATGATGCAGAAGTACAGGCTTATTTAAATAGACTTTATATAATATTTAAAAATTACATTAAAAAAAACAAAAGTACAAAACCTATAACAATATAGATTAAATATAAATAATCACGACTGTATTACCCGAAGGGGTAGGCATAGGTGCACTGTAGTGTGCCCACACTTCGCCGATGTATTTTGGTCCCAATGAAATAGGGGGTGAGCTTATTGCCATTATACCTGGCACATTCCCCCTCAATACGAGGGAGATTTGGGCCATAGTCCATCACGCTGGCCCAGTGCGGGTTGGTGAACTTCACACGCTATAGAAAGCTAAAGACGTGCAGGTTTCCTCACGATGTTTACCTTCACCGTTCAGCAAGTGGTAATCATTGTTGAAAATGACATTCGCACATGAAAATTATCTCAGAGGTGCGGGCCTGGGATATGAACTTGCACCCCTTACGTTCAAGGCGGGCGTTCTTGCCCGCGAGGCTACCACTGCTTTTATAGATAAAATATTGCATATTAGATATAGATTAAATATTAGGGGATTATTCAGAATCAGAATATTTTTTATTCATATAAACCAATGCAGGCACTTATGAATCGTTAATAAATATTAAAAATAGTAGCTCTACTACTATTATTTTATATTATAACACTTGAACGACGTAAATTTGTCTGATCTAAGTTAATTTTTGTCAAATTAGTAGAAACTTATCGAATAGTCAGATATAAATAAAAAAATAACCATCTTCCCAGTCAGTAGGTTAAAGTTTGCTAAAAAGTAGCTTACATAATGTTGAAATAAAACTATTTTACGGATTTTATCGCGTTTATTTACTATTTTATTTTCCCGACGTTTCGGCTGCTTTACAGCAACCATGATCACGGGGGGACTGAGGTGTTAGACGTCCTGATGTCATAGTTAATAACTGGGTCCCCTCATATTTAGTTGTTGTTTGCGGTCCGATCCACGCAGGAAGTGCTCACAGTGTCTTGAGGTCTTGCAATGGTACGCTTGGTTTTGGATTTAATCATATTAATTACTGGATCCCAAGTTGGTGGTAGCACCCAGCCATCTTCCCTATTGAAATTAGGATGTTTTTTAATTTCAATGGCCTCACGTATCATCCTTGGTCGGAGTCGGTGTTCTTTTGCGAGGATATGCATAATGTTTTTAATTAAATATTTATTTTTTTGTTGCAAATGTATTTTAAATTCTTTCGGATATTGAATAGCCACATCACTATTTGAGACATCACCCTTGTGTTACCTCTAGTACGCTCTTACATACACGTCAAAAAGGCTTTCCTTAACAAAATGAATCAAATGAAACGACACTCTACAGCGTTGTATATAAAATTGAAAATTGCTTGATAGTTACAACTTTTTAAGGAAACATTGGCTGATTACGTTATAAGGCTTTTACGACCGGCTTATAGATTAGTTTACTTATCTTAATAGGTATTTAGATTTAAGGGTTTAACTGTAACGTCTTGTAGTCTTAATATTGAAACAATTTCAGATATTAACATTGTCATTAACACATCAGTTATAATATTTGTTCGGCTATCTGAGAAGGGGTTATTTTTTACGGTAACTGTATATAGGGAATTTCAGAAGTCCGAAGTAATACTTTAAAAATATACTTCAGAGTCTGGTATAACTTAACTCGAAAACTTAACAAAAGTCGAAAATGTCATTTGTTTTTTTTCGCCAATTTAAAAATAACATCGCAATTTTTCGGAAGAAAATAAAATGAATTGTCGATGTTCTGCCTACATAAAATAATTTTATATATTGGGGCCTTTCCATAAATTTTTGACATATGTATTGAGTTAACTGTCAAAAACAAAAAGTAATATTAAATAAAAGTCTGTAGCCCAGAAACTATGATATAAATCCTTCACTTACCATTTACATAAATGTAAGCTACTGCACCTTATTATTTGGTATTTCTAATACACCCTGTATATAGTTATCGTATATTTTCCTTCCGTAACGGGGTATACTAAGGTTTATGATTCCGTTTACGATATGACGCGGCGACGTACGAAATACAGGGAAACTGAGCGAACGTCGCTGTAACGCCTCTTTACGCGGCAAAAACCATTTAAATATCCTTTTTTACGGGTGAAGGGTGGATTTACTGCCGCGTGGGGGCTACCACTGATGTCATCTAGTGTTTTTAGAGTTTTTTTTTCATTACAAACTTTAAGTATCACTCTTCTACAATATGTTTCAGAATGTATATAACAAGTATGCGACCCTTTGAAATATACAGTAAATTCAATCATTTTTAACCGACTTCAAAAAGAAGGAGGTTCTCAATTCATCCCGTATGGTTTTTTTATATAGATAATATCGAGAGCTCCATTTTAATCCTCTTAAAAAATTAAACATTAATTTATTTTTATTACAAGTTATTATTTCTTTATTTCTCATTTTTCTTATTTAGTACATTTTTAAATATAAATATAAAAAATACATTTAAAAATATGTAAAAAAAAATTACAAGTTATTATTGTTATTACAAGCTTTATATTAACTTGCAATGTATGTCCGGGTGGAAACTTGCAACTGAATTTTAAATCAGTTATCTTTAACCGATTGAGCTGAAATTTTGTATACACGCTTATTTTGGATGACAATGCATGCTTAGCTATGTGACGTCATTCTTATATCAATATGGCGCATCATCCGAGATGGCGGAATAGTTAGTTTTTATACACTACCACAGTATGGGTATCAAATGAAAGGGCTTGCTGAAGAGAACACGAAATAACAAACGAACGACAACGAACAATTAAATAAAAGCTTGTTTTTAAAAAGTTTTTTTTACATAATTTTTTATACTTCAACAAGCCTGGGCATGGTCAGTTATGTTGCTTGTACTTCCTGCGGTGTTAATCTTTAGATCAAAGGGAGTCCAAAAGTAACAGCTGATTTCAGAGCTGTGTTGCGCAGGATATTAAGGACGAAATAAAAACGGTAATACAGAAATATTTTCTTTTTTCAATTTAATATTCGTTTAGAGCAAACGCGCCAGCTAAACAAAATATACTATAATGGTTATTACGAGTATACTCATTTCGAACCACATGGTATACAAGTACCTTTGGAATTATTACAAAGACAGAGATAAAACATAAATTATAAATGATTTCTTAAAAAAATATCAAATGTCTTTACGAATTTTTATTACTTTCTCTGCCCCTTCCCAAAAGCTCTCTGGTAGTGATGCTTTTACATGACTTAACCATTACCTGTCTTGCAGCAATGTCTTTAAGTTTTTGACAGTTAACTGTAACTCACAGTTAAATGCAAAATCCGGGGATTCATCCGCCATCTTTATCACTGTCACCATTCATTTTTATTTATTACGTGTATTTATTGAATTTATCCTTGCTATTAATTACTTCACATTGGCGAAATACCAGCGCTAGTCGCAGGTGATGCCATTCCTCATCTTATTCCATTAAATATCATCATTTCGCTCATTTCGTAAAAAAAAAAAAATGCTAAATCCGTCAAAAATTTACAGTTACTGTTGAAACGACTATACTTTAAGAGGTTGTGGTAAGACCCGGATAAAGTCGTGAACAAATGCTATTTTATAAATCGATACAACCGCAGGTACAATAAAAGATTTCCCATTATTTCCAGTGTGTTCCCCGCGACAAGAGTAACAAACAGGACAAGTCAAACAGGGTCAGTTGCGGACATCATTACCAGAGTTCTTTATTGGCAAAGTTTGCGGACGAGAGCCGCAGTCGTCAGAATCCGAGCTGTTCTTGGCTTGTCGGTTACGCGAAGCAAATATTAAATGACTACGGTATTCGATTCCGTACATATATTTATTTATTAAATGACAAAACTGCTATAAATTAAAACAAAAACCGTAACGAAACTTCAAAAACTGTACCCCGACTTCGGAAATAGTTTAGGCGCTAAGGAGGAACTTACGTCAATATAAACATACATACATAGACTGCTAAAATTCCTATTGGCTTCGCCGTTGAAGTGTAAAAAGGGATGAAATTGGTTAAAATCGTGGTTTACGAGGTAAAATCGACTTTTTCTATTGTGAAGTCGATTAAAATGTAGCCTATGTTACCCGGGCCATAATAGTAACACCTTATACGTCAAAATCGTATGAATAATAAAGACGCTACGGAGGAGCATACGTAAATACAAACATACATACATAGACTGCTGAATTCATAACCGCTTGGCTTCGCCGTAGACTGGTAAATTCATAACCGCTTGGCTTCGCCGTAGACTCCTAAATTCATAACCGCTTGGCTTCGCCGTAGACTGCTAAATTCATAACCGCTTGGCTTCGCCGTAGACTGCTAAATTCATAACCGCTTGGCTTCGCCGTAGACTGCTAAATTCATAACCACTTGGCTTCGCCGTAGACTGCTAAATTCATAACCGCTTGGCTTCGCCGTAGACTGCTAAATTCATAACCGCTTGGCTTCGCCGTAGACTGCTAAATTCATAACCGCTTGGCTTCGCCGTAGACTGCTAAATTCATAACCGCTTGGCTTCGCCGTAGACTGCTAAATTCATAACCGCTTGGCTTCGCCGTAGACTGCTAAATTCATAACCGCTTGGCTTCGCCGTAGACTGCTAAATTCATAACCGCTTGGCTTCGCCGTAGACTGCTAAATTCATAACCGCTTGGCTTCGCCGTAGACTGCTAAATTCATAACCGCTTGGCTTCGCCGTAGACTGGTGAATTCATAACCGCTTGGCTTCGCCGTAGACTGCTAAATTCATAACCGCTTGGCTTCGCCGTAGACTGGTAAATTCATAACCGCTTGGCTTCGCCGTAGACTGCTAAATTCATAACCGCTTGGCTTCGCCGTAGACTGCTAAATTCATAACCGCTTGGCTTCGCCGTAGACTGCTAAATTCATAACCGCTTGGCTTCGCCGTAGACTGCTAAATTCATAACCGCTTGGCTTTGCCGTAGTCGGGAAAAAAGACTACAGAGGTTTAATTTGTGTTCATTATTAAAAGCGAATTGGTAGGTTACAAGTTTTCTAATACAGAATTAAGTTTAAATTTGCTCGTTGGCTATGAGCATCTTAATAACATTTATAAAGCCCTGTTAGATAAATATTTCATGAAAATTAACTTCGACAATATTTTTACGGAACTCCAAAAGCTTAGTCACTGCGTTTATCTTCACTTTGAATCCGATCAGGCTATTAGCATATGTCCGCTATCTCGCCGCGACCGAGACGGGATGTTTCAGGAAAAATACTCTGCCATTTCAGTAGAAAATATTCTACCATTCTTCTCATAAGTATAAAATTTATTGATTTATTTATTAGATGGATTAAAATAAAAAAGAAGACAGACCTACTTTCTAATAATAACACTTTTTTCTAAAAGTATTTGTCCTCCTGCTGGGCAAAGGTCGCCCCCACTTCCAAGCATTGTGGGGGGAGGAAACTTTAAGTCTGTTCCTACCAAAGCTATATTCTTGCTTATACATTACAACCGTAAGAAGGAGGGCCATTAGCTTAGTGTAGATTAGTTGATGCGAACAGAAGATACCAATATCTATAATCACGTTCTTCACGTTAATTTGCTTTATCTCTTTAAGAATAAGGACTACATTGGTAAATAGGATTGCAAAGTGGTTAATTAGTAAGTTCGAAGTTCAAGTAGTATTTTTTTTTTATTTAAAGAATTTCTTTAATTCGGAAATCCTGTTGATTGCTATTACCTAACTTAATGTGGTAATTACGACAATTACATGGAGTTTAAATTCAAATTAGTGGACATTAATTATTTTAATGGTAGGATTGGACGCGGCCACGAGACTACTTCGATCCGACAACGGTTAGAAAAGCAATTACGTCGTGTATTAACGGATATTTAAACGGTTTTGCATTTTTAGCTGACTTCAAAAAAAGGAAGAGATTTTCTTAAAGGTTGGTCTCATTTTAAACATGTTTTCAGAATTCGACCCCCATAGGGGTTCAAATGGGGTGGGAAAGTGTTTTTTTTTTGCTGTCAATATGTACATTTTACGGCTGTTAAGAAGTGCCAATTCATGCCATATCTGCCTAGTCTGACGTAGTGTTGTGGGGATACTCTACTACTACTACTACTACTACTACTACAGCCCTTTTAACATCCCACTGCTGGGCACGGGCGAGGCCTCAATGCGAGGGGGATTCGGGCCATAGTCCACCACCCTGGCCCAGTGCGGGTTGGCAGACTTCACACATCTATCGAAAACTAGTCAAGTTCCCTCAGATATGCAGGTTTCCTCACGATGTTTTCCTTCACCGTTTTATAGCCAGTGATAATCTCGGATGAAAATGAGATTCGCACATAAATCTCAGAGGTGCGAGCCGGGGTTTGAGCCTGCCACTTCGATTGCAAGGCGTGCGTTTGACCACTCGGCTACCACTGCTACTCATTCAAGTCAATATCGTCCAAAGGTGTCGCTTAATTTAAATATCCATTTAACTCTCGATATATTGACACAGTTCGTTTTGGTATCTGCAAAACTTTGACGCGCGGATTTCGCTGCCCAAAGAAGTTAAATTTTAAAAAAAGTTTAACGATTTTTACAAGCTTTATATTTTAGCTTTATACTTGCAATGTATGTATGTCCGGGTGGAATCTTGCAACTGAATTTTAAATCTTTCACCGATTGAGCTGAAATTTGGTATACACGCTTATTTTGGATGACAATGCATGCTTAGCTATGTGATGTCATTGTAATACTATTATCGCGGATCATCCAAAATGGCGGAATAGATATTTTTTCTGCACTACCACAGTATGGGTATCAAATGAAAGGGCTTACTGAGGAGAATACGAAAACTAACTGAAAGCTTGTTTTTAAAGAGTCTTTTTTTAATGACTTAGATCCTACTCCATGGTACTGTATGAAGAAAGGATGGGCTACCGAAGCACCGACATTATTATCGAATGTGTCGGTTTTCACAATACGCAGCGTAGTAATTTGTATGGTACGGTCGGCGCTAGCACTTACAGCCCGAATTCCGAATGTCGGGCCGTTCAAACTTTCGCAATAAAAGCGCGGGTGGGGTGCGAATGGGAGCGATGAGCGGTTACATGTATGATACTAGTTCATATAGTAATATACTACTACTTGTGGGCGCACTACGGTGCACCTCTGCCTACCCCTTCGGGGAATACAGGCGTGATGATGTATTATTATTTTTCCTTTATTTCTCATTTTTCTTATTTACTACATTTTTAAATATAAATATAAAAAATACATTTAAAAATATAAAAAACAGTTCCCCACCGGCATCTGGAACAGGGTCCTAGTTACCAGTGGTTAGGGCTCCAGAGAGAGGAACTTCCTCACAATGCGCGCCGTCTCCAGAAGTACCGCCTTCTGAATCTGTCCCTTGATCCAGCTGCCTAACGCGAGCCTCTTTAGGTGTTTGTCGAGGCTCTTGGCTAATAAGCCATGGGCGGAAACGACTATCGGTACAATGATTGCCGCATCAATGTCCCACATGTCGACAACCTCGTGAGCCAGATCAAGATACTTGCTTTCTTTATCTTTCTCTGCTTTCACGAGATTCTCGTCATGGGGGACAGTGATATCGATAATCATTGCACGGCGCTCTTGGCGATCTATCAGCACTATATCAGGCTTATTGGCTACAATAGTCCTGTCTGTGATGATAGACCGGTCCCAATACAATGTGATATGACCCTCTTCGAGAACTGGTTGTGGCTCATACCTGTAGTACGGTACCTCGGATGTCACAAGGCGATATTTAAGGGCAAGTTGCTGGTGGACAATCCTGGCTACTTGGTTGTGTCTGTGTAAATATTGACCATTTGCGAGACGCGAACAACCGGAGATGATATGCCTCAGGGATTCACCAGGGCGATGACATGCCCGACATATGTCAATGGTGCCATCCCTAAGAATATATCTCCGGTAGTTGTTCGTCATCACAACTTCGTCCATAATTGCACAGACAAAACCTTCGGTTTCCCCAAAGAGGTCGCCAAATCGTAGCCAGGCCACGGAGGCCGCAAGATCTACATCGGGCCCATGAAGAGCCCGATAGTACCTTCCGTGTAGCTCCTTACCCTGCCATACCACCCTACGATCATCCGTTGTCAGTACCACAGGTTTGCGCCAGTTCTCTTTTGCCAACGATAGAGGGGTGAGTCCATTATCTACTGCCACTACATCCACATGCATTTCCCCATCGGCACGGAGAAAATATTCTCTGAGACTACATATCTCTCGGTTATGCAAAGTCTTGACGTTTAAAAAGCCACGACCTCCACATTTCCGAGGGATATATAGTCTCATTACCGATGAACGTGGGTGATGCATGCGGTATGCAGTGAGCGTAGTACGGACTGTTCTATCCAGGGCGTCCAATTCGGTCTGAGTCCACTTGAGTATGCCAAAGGAGTACATCAAGACTGGCATGACCCAGCCGTTGTAGGCTCGCACCTTGTTTCCGCCTGATAAAAGACTTTTCAGTACTTTTTTCAGGCGCCCCAAGAAGCGATCCCGCAAAAGCTGTTTCATGTCAGTCTCACTAATGCCTAACCCCTGTGACATACCCAAGTATTTGTAGGTCTCGGTTGCGGCGAGTGATCTCAGTTGGATAGAATCTGAAAGTTGGATGCCTTCAGACTCCACCATCCTCCCCTGCTTTGCATGCATGACCGCACATTTATCCACACCAAACTCCATCCTGATAGAATTACTAAAGGCTTCTGTAACCTTCAGTAAGCCCGACAGTTGGAGTGCAGTGGGGGCAAACAGTTTAAGGTCATCCATGTAAAGCAGGTGAGATATTACCTGACCTCCTCGTCGCAACCGAAAGCCAAACCCTGACTCCTCCAAAAGTGTGCTCAGAGGGTTCAGGGCCAGGCAAAACCATAATGGACTCAGACTATCACCCTGGAAGATACCTCGCTCTATCCTTATAGGCTCGCCATTCCCAAGGATCTGTCGAGAGCCTGGACAGAGAAGGACCGTTTTCCATTGCCTCATACATGACTCCAAGAAAGTGCGTAGAGTTGTATCTATTTTATACAACTCAAGCACTCTCACAAGCCACGTATGCGGCACAGAATCATAGGCCTTCTTATAATCTATCCAGCATGTCGACAGATCCTTTCGGATTCGGCGAGCCTGTTGACAAATGGTCATATCGATGAGGAGTAGCTCCTTAGTACCACGGGATCCACTCCTACATCCATTCTGAGAGGCAGACATTATTGAATTATCTTCAACATGTCTGGCGATTTTCGCTCTCAGGATGGATGTAAGAGTTTTGTAAATTGTAGGTAGACAGGTGATCGGTCTATAATTTTTAGGGTCCGTGGTACTTCCGGTTTTATGGAGCAGATGGGTTACGCCTGTAGTTATAAATTCCGGTAACGACCCAGATTGTAAGGCGGATTGGAATTGGGATGCCAAGCGAACGTGCGAGCTACGTAACCATTTGAGCCAAAAATTATGCAGTCCGTCCGGGCCTGGGGCCTTCCAATTAGGTAGAGAACGGACTGCATTAGCTACGTCTAGGGGCCCGATGGAGATGGCTTCCATTTCTTTTATTGGTTCGCACATTCGCTCGACATCACCGATCCAATTGCCTTCGTAGTGAGTGACTGGCACCGACCAGATATCACGCCAGAATGTTGTCATGGCGTTATCATCTGGTCGCTGCAATTCACTCACTGGTTCATTGGGTCGCTCCCAGGATCTATAAACCCATCTTTGATCCCTTTGGAACATGGAGTTCTGGGAATATCGATCTACGCGAGCCTTATACCTACGTATACGGTTTGCCCATGCATAAATTTTCTGCTTCAGGAAGTCAATGCGCTCTGTGACGCGGGAAATATATTCGCGGGGACTGACATCAGTCCCTGCGAATGCCCGCTTCACAAAGCGCATAACTCTAGGGCGTGTATTACCCTCCCTGAAGCAGCTGAGCTTGCCAATGAGTGCCCTAGCCTCGCTAATACGACGCTCTATCCTGCATTGCCATGCCGGGACGGCGGGTTTTGGACGTGTAGTTGTGTCAGTGTTAAAAACCTTGACACGAGCTACACGACATACCGTAATGGCAGCACAATACAGGATAGAGTGTGTATCCACAAGGTCATCACTACTGTCAAAGTAAATTGACAGTAGTGAGTCTAAGGCACCCACTAGCGCTCTATTCCCTTTATGCATGGGTAGGCGAGGTATACGAGGTCTAAGATGGTTCGGCATGGATCGATACTCCCGAACTACATCCTCCAAAGTACTCCTCAATAAGTTATTGTATTGGGTACTTACATCAATAGGCGCGTTATCCCTATCAACGTCGCTATCGGCGGCAAGCCGTGAAGTAACCGTGGCCCTTGCCACAGGCTGGGCCGCCGGCTGCGACGATGCGACAGGAACAACCCGCCTACTCTGCACCTCCGAGCGTAGCCGATCTAGTACGGTATCAGCCAGCATGTTTCCACGCTGGATGACCCGCACCTGATCCGACAGTCGTTGCGCCGACACGTTGACTGCTGGTTCCAGGGACTGAAACAGAGGCAGCATTCGGTCACGGTACGCAGTGAGGTTAGTTCCCCCCTCTGTAGCCTCATAGTAGGCGCGCATGACGTTTTCATTCATGGAAGACGTCCATCGCATGCGCCGCACTACACCACTGGGAACGAGGACCCTGTTCGGAGCCGGTTGCCCCAAAAGCCCCAAGTGTCCCGGTGGCCGGCATCTCTGCCGACGTACAGGTGGTGGCGACGTCGGCGGAGAAAAATACTCGTCGCTCTCGCTCGACGCTACTGCAGTCACCGACGTCCTGATGATGGATGCCGGCGATGGCGAGGCGGAGCGAGGTGACTGGTCCGGGGGTGTTGATTGTGCGTAATGTCGCACGGCACTCCGCTGTCGACATTGTCTCCTCGGATTTCTCCGAGGAGCGTCCGTCATCTTATTTGGTCAGCACTTTTTGAAAATATTTGAAAACTATGGCATTTTTGTATTAATTGCATGTTTTGCGGTATATTTCATTGTATATTCACAGTTTTCGGATGTAATTAGTATAATTTTAGTAAAATAAAAATTTTCACAAATTTTATTGATGTTCTTGACAGCGGTTGCCATGGTTATTATTATTATTACTAGTTCATTTGACATAATAATTTAGTTAAATGAATGCAAATAACATTTCTCAAAAATATTTCATGTACCTACTTAGTTAATTTTTGTTTTAATCTATACATATACTTACATACATACATACAAATAAATAAAATTGGAGTGTCTGTTTGTAATATCAAAATAACACTTTTTTACCAAATGCGTATGAAAGTATATACGATACCTATAACGAAAACGCAATTTTGAAATTGTTTGTCTGCCTGTCTGTCTGTTTGTTTGGGGTAAACTTCTAAACGGCTGAACCGATTTCAATGGGACTTTCACTGACAGATAGCTGACGTTCCAAGGCGTAACTTAGGCTACTTTAATTTTAGAAAAAGCATTAGGGTTCCGCGGGAAAAACATAATACCCATATTTCCGGGTAATCTCCCTAAAGTCCACGCGGGCGAAGTCGCGGTCACAGCTAGTTTTACTTAAAACTTGTGAATATTAAGTTCCTTGTACAAGTAAAGTGATTTTAACCCTCCGAGTGAATTTGGGCGCTCAGGCCGCCATTTTGTACTAAAATGACACTAGAAAAACACTGCATACTTTACACCACTACTTTGAAAAAATTTATTCAGATTGATTATTATTCTGTAAGCTATTTATATAATAGCGAAAAAATGCCGTCATTTCATTATTATACATCATCCGTCATCACGCCTGTATTCCCTGAAGAGGTAAGCAGAGGTACACTGCTGTGCATCCACACATTTTCCACAATACCATTATATACCATTATACTGGGCACATTCCCCCTCAGTACGAGCGAGATTCGGTTCATAATCCACCACGCATTGCGGATTGGTGAATGCGATGTTTGCCGTCACCGTTCATCAAGTAGAAATCCCTGAATTTCACCTTGCGTTCAAGGCGGGCGTTCTACTAATTAGGCAGCCACTTGCACTGCTATCATTTCAATACGGATGAAGTTATTACTAAGGCTATTGGAATTCGGACTAAGTTCAGCCCGCTGTCCTCTGCCACTAGAGCCCCACCTCACCCACCCTCGCTGAGTGTTCCGCGGCCCAGTTTGAGCGATGCCCCGTTATTTATATAGCGCGGAACCAATTGTTACTGTGGAGATATATTGAGCTCTTACTTGTTAACAAGTTCATATTAAACGTTGAAAAATAATACTTGCGAATCATCTATCTTCTATAATATAAAAATGAATCGCTGAATGTGTTGCTAAGCGCAAATCTCGAGAGCAGCTGAATCGATTTCGCTAATTATTTTTTTAGAATATTCCTTGAAGTACGGGGATGGTTCTTACGGCGAGAAAATTTTAAAAAATTGCCTCAAAAAGTCTAAATATAAAACTGAAGAGTTTGTATGTTTGGTTGAACGCATTAACGTACCAGTCCGATTTCAAAAAATATTTTTGCACTGTATAGCCTATTTATTGAGGAAGGTCATAGACTTTAGAACATCACGCTACGTCACAGTAACCATAAGCGCGTGTGAAACCGCGGGCACAGCTAGTTTATTATGAAAATAAATAACGCTTGACAACGCATACTCATCGTACGATCCTAAAGTAAGTTAAGCTTGTTCTTTGGGTACCGTGCAATGGACTGGGAGCGATTCCAGTAACACCCAAACGTTCTGAAATGGCTATTCCTTTTTTTTTTTAAATCAGACCCGCAACCTCCTGGTCAGTGAGCCGAGTTGTGTACGCTCAAACCACTAGTCCAAACCGTCATCGTTATTATCAACTAGGCATTATTTGAAAATTTTTGAAAATGCGAATAAAGCCACGCAATCATGTGTACAAATTCGCTCTCGCTGTGTGGTTCAATTTTGTAGAAGAATGAGCTTTTTCTTTCAGTCAATACAGTTCGTTTTAGTATGTGCAAATAGTTTGACGTGCATATAGCTACTGAGGCGAACGAGTTCACTTGACGTTTTTGTAAATTGTACTTTGTGTCAATTCGATAAAGATTTAATTTCTATGACAAAAGATTGGCGAACACGCGACTGAATTTTCTTTTCATTCAAAAATGTGCTTCTCCTATTCGATAATACAGCTTATTTTGGTATAAACAAAAGCGTTTAGACAGCCCTTTTTGCGTAGCGCTTAAGTCTCCTACGTAGAGTCTTTATATAAGATTAGTCATATCCATAAAAAGCTTTGAATAATCCCTTTCCCTTTATTTCCAAGCAATGCCATGCCATATAGCACCATAAAGAAGGCAATAAGCATTTTCCCGCGTGTTTGGTAGAGCCGCCAAGGCCACTCTATTATTAGGGGTAGAACAATATCGATTAGCATTATTGAGGTCATATGAATACCGCTTTTTAAATAGCTCTCTACATACTGTTGATAACTCTACATAGAGTCAAATCAATTTGACCATAATTCTTTACAACCACATGACAAAATTTCTTCGCGTCATCAAAGACATTTCTATGACAAATAAGCTTTTTCTATGAGTCAATCAACGAGTTATTATAACAAAGAGGGAGCTTTTCCTAGCATTTGACAGTTTCACACGACCATTTTTTTTGAGCAACTTTGATGTCTACGTACGTCAGACTGTCTATGTCACAAGACCATGGATTACCTAGAGTACCCATAACGACTCCACCCTTCGTATAGCTCTGCAGCGATTTTTCCGCCATTTTTGTTACCTCATGTACCCGTAGTATACGGCAACTATATCCATGCTCAAGACGTATAAGACTAGATGGCCGTGGCATAAAGTAACCCATTTAGGTATAAAAAGTGGATATGTTTTGACACATTTAGGTATCTGTACTTTTTAATATCATTGGAGTTAATACAGTTCGTTTTGGTAGGTTCAAGAAAATACTTGCGCGTATTTGGACGCGCCTATGGGCCTAGGGTTCGTGAAATAAACTAAATTCTTAGTAAAAAGTATTTGAAATGAACTACTGTAAACCAAATAAGCCTCAGGCATTTGACGGGAGCTTCAGCGATGCTGTTTAGAACAACTTAGCAATTAACTTGGGAACACACTGACAGGGAATATATCGAACAAAAGCTTGTATTTATTGTTTTAATTTGTTACTAAAAAATCACTTTTTGTATTTAAAAAAAAGTTATACACAGGTTTAATGGTAACTCGATGTATTCCAATTAGGAAGTGATAGGGGTGACTTTTTGCGATAATTTTAACCACATATGCAAAGGTGAACTAATTATGAGTTATCATGTTTTTTAGCTTTTTTTCAAAATAAGTCAAAAATGCATGCCTTTGAACGTAAGGGGTGCAAGTTCAAATCCCAGGCCCGCACCTCCGAGATAAATTTCATGTGCGACGGTGCAACGGTGAAGGAAAACATCGTGAAGAAACCTGCACGTCTATAGAAAGACGTGTGAAGTTCACCAACCCGCACTGGGCCAGCGTGGTGGACTATGGCCCGTATCTCCCTCGTATTGAGGGGGAATGTGCCCGGTATAATGGCAATAGGCTCGCCCCCTATTACATTGGGACCAAAATACATCGGCGAAGTGTGGGCGCACTACAGTGCACCTCTGCCTACCCCTTCGGGGAATACAGGCGTGATGATGTATTGTATTGTATTCAAAAATGCAACATAACTATTTTTTTAAGTATCATTTTTAATCTCATTTCTTTTGATTTATACAAACGTTTAAACACTGGTTATTTATACAATAATTATCGGTCCAAATTCAAAAATTCGAGACCTTAAAAAAAGTTATGTCACGTGGGGTCACGGTCATCCCTATCACCTCTTAACGGGAATACGTCAAATTACCAATAACCCTGTATATACAGGATGTTTCAGAAGTCCTAAATAATACTTAACCGTTTGCTTGAGTATTGAGTATACAACCGAATAGTATAAAAATATCGAAAATGGATCATGATTTTTAAATTAATCTTTCGCCACAAATTTTAAAAACTTCAAATAAGTATATTTTAAGTTCTGTTTTCTGAATATTAGTAGGCCCCAGCTCGTTAATCTAGTTTGCACTGTTTAATAGGGATATGGATGTGCCCAAAGGCCATAATACGATACCTGTAGTAAATATTCAAAGGTCTGTAACTCAGTAAGATAGTTTGGTATAATCTACCAATGTATATATATGTTAGCTACCGTATGTGTACCTTAAATACTATTTCGGACTTCTAATACACCCTGTATATTGAGCTGTTAGGTTTTTAATTTGTTAACGCATAATTTAACAGCAAGTACTTTTCGAAATAAAGTATCTACAGTACCTTATGATTTAAACGAAACTTTACCATCCTAAAACTCTACAAATTAAATACACACTGACAAAAACTTTTTAATTCAAACTTAATGTTCCAACGTGGAATATTAACAGAGTTCGCCAAACTACACGGCCGTGTGTCCGCTCCGTGCCGCAAAGTTTTTCCATTTCACCATACCAGTGTTTATAACTCCAGTTTAACTGTCGTCTTGTTGTCGCTGGGGACATTTAATTTTTATTTCTAACAGCCAACTCAGAACTCGGTAGGTTTTAAATCCTGGCAGACGTCATAGAGCATAGTCTATGGCGTCAGTTTTTAAAAGTTATCTCAGTACAAAACCTGTCAAAAATTGACAGATAATATTAAAACAAAATTACATAAAGATGGTAGTGGTAGCCGAGTGGTAGAACGCACGCCTTTCAAATCAAAGTGTGCAGGTTCAAACCCCGGCTCGCACCTCTGGGATTTATGTGCGAATCTCATTTTCATCCGAGATTATCACTTGCTATGAAACGGTGAAGGAAAACATCGTGAGGAAACCTGCACGTCTGAGGAAACTTGACTAGTTCTCGATAGATGTGTGAAGTCTGCCAACCCGCACTGGGCCAGTGTGGTGGACTATGGCCTAAATCCTCCTCGCATTGAGGGGAGGCCCGTGCCCAGCAGTGGGATGTTAAAAGGGCTGTAGTAGTACTTAAAGAGGAGGTGGTAAGGCCTATGTATTGCGAAATAGAGAAAGGTTATTCTTTAATGAAAACTCATTGACAGTGCTAGCAAATTTTGACGCGTGGTCACGTGGCTTTTACAGCTGGAATTCAAACTTTATTTATATTGACACAGAGCTCGTTTTGGTACTGGCATAAAAATACGCGTGTGGTTTGACGCCGTGACGCTCTGCATCTAGTGGAGTGAGCTTGACCTTTTTTGTGTTACGGCAAAATATTCCATATCTATTGAAATAAAACTATTTTACGGATTCTATCGCGTTTATTTACTATTTTATTTTCCCGACGTTTTGGCTGCTTTACAGCAACCATGGTCACGGGGGAACTGAGGTGTTAGTCGTCCTGATGTCCTGAAACGTCGGGAAAATAAAATATTAAATAAACGCGATAGAATCCTCAAAATAGTTTTATTTCAATGTATAGTATTCGCGTAAATATAAGAAAACAATATATTTCGGTGAAGGAAAACATTGTGAGGAAACCTGCACGTCTATAGAAAGGCGTGTGAAGTTCACCAACCCGCACTGGGCCAGCGTGGTGGACTATAGCCCAAAAATCTCCCTCGTATTGAGGGAGAATGTGCCCGGTATAATGGCAATAGGCTCGCCCCCTATTACATTGGGACCAAAAAGACATCGGCGAAGTGTGGGCTCACTACAGTGCACCTCTGCCTACCCCCGCGGGGAATACAGGCGTGATGATGATGATGATGTATACAATATATTCCATATCTAAATAAAGAATGAATTTGTATGGTGAAAGTCACTTGCATTGTGGATGTTTCGTTGAAATATGTTCTTATTCTATGAGTTAACATACTTATCGTTAGATGCATAGATACAATGGATTGAGGGTGATCCTAGTTACGGCCAGACCAGGTCTTATACCGAAATAGCCATTTCCTAAATTTGCCACTTGCGGGAATTGAACTCAAAATCACCTGGTCAATGAGCCGTTCAAACCGTCATAGTTATTATCAACTAGGCATTATTTGTCAATTTTTGAAAATGCGAATAAAGCCACGCAATCACGTGTACAGATTCGCTCGCGATGTGTGGTTCGTTGAATAATGAGCGTTTTCTTTCAGTCAATACGGTTCGTTTTAGTATGTGCAAAAAGTTTGACGTGCACAAAGGTACTGAGGCTAACGAGTTCGGCCTACACTCAAACCACTAGATCTAGCCATCGTTAAACTCTCTACATTATTCTCTACATCTACATTGAAATGAAGATGTATTGTTGCATATAATTGACATAAACAGTAATCCAACAAGGATTTCTGTGTGTTTCTCAAAATACAAGTCAGTATAACAGTTTCATGTATAATGCATATAGGACGCGTATTAACATAATAGTTTTTTTATAGTTTATTATAATTGCTGTATGTTGCAAAGAATATATATATAGAAGAAGTGACTCTACGTCAGAGATATTAAACTATGCCTACTTTGATTCTAAAGGTAAAGTTTAAGTGCAGGTAGCAACTCATGACGGTAAAATTTAAAATTTACATGCGAATATAATCAATAGGTTGCTCAGTAAGTAATGTTTATATTATACCTACTCTACATATATTTTTTAATTTGATGTGAAACATCTAATGGCGCGCTTGGCGAGTGAGAGCAACTGTTGATGCCGCGATGCCGTGTTGCGAAAACTTCGAGCAGCTCCGTGGCTCCTCAGTTCTTACCGCCGCTTAGACTCCGCTCACTCGCCGCTACGACGCTTCTCTCTCTACTCTAAATGACATGTTTCACATCTGCCAGGCGTCCCGCGACGGCTACTTTTTTTCAACTCTGCTGAATATCGACAGCAGAATATAATCCATCTGACTACCTGTTCTTGCAGCAATGTTTTTGGAACGTAGTTCCTTATGGCGCGTTGCGAAAGGGGGCTAGACGGAAAAAATTAAGACTAAAAGTGTCGGCCGACACTTTTGTAAATGTGTGTGTGATTTCGATTGTGTGTGTGATTTCAATTTCGATTTCGATGTGTGTGTGTGTGTGTGTATGTATATGTACAAGTTTTTTGTTTTTTTTTTTATTTCAAAAGGAACTTCGTTCCATCCGGGTGTCCCTTGACACCTTTCAAGTTTTTTAATTTTACTTTCAGTTTTCGACAGTGAACTATCTACTACTACTACTACAGCTCTTTTAACGTCCCACTGGGCACGGGCCTCCCCTCAATGTGAGGAGGATATCAGGCCATAGTCCACCGCGCTCGCCTAGTGCGGGTTGGCAGACTCCACACATCTATCGAGAACTAGACAAGTTCTCTCAGATGTGCAGGTTTTTTCACGATGTTTTCATAACTATAACAAAACGTTATTTTTAAAGGTACAAAAATAATCGCGTAAAACGGACGTTTTTGATACAGTACACTTCTGTATACCCCTTTGGAGAATACAGCCCTGATGATGGATATTTTAAATAATAATTGTACGAGTAATGCACACTCCATTAATTTCGTTTCTGAAGCGCTAGCTTTATTAAAAGCTCCATCCATATGAAATAAGCACATAAACAGAGTGTTTCAGAAGTCCGAAATAATATTTTAGGTACTACTATCTGTACCTAATGCATCGTGATGCATCTAAATGGTCAGTGAAAACAGAGTATGCCTAACTGGCATAGTTTCCGTGTTACAGGACTTACAGGCCTTTGAAGGTCTGTCAAAAGTATCGTATTGAGGCCTTAGGGTACATCCTTTACTCTTTTAAACACTTTAAACTACATCTACGAGAGACGGCTAGGTACTGAAATTCCCAAAACAGCACTTGAAAATCTCACATGAGACTCAAGGTAATTTTTGAAAATAGTAAAGAATTAAAAGTCGAAATAATTAACACTCGTGAAAACTTATAAGTATTTTTTCGGAATTCTGATACGTTGCGTACATACATGTCCTATGTTTTACGACAGTACTCATGCGCCGACACGTTTATTTACTCGGTTTAATTGAGCTATCCCACGGGTTATACCGGTAGTGCGACTGGTCGACTCCACAGTTTTATTGTGCAGAACATACAAGTTGCCATTTTGAAATTTGTTTAATGGAATTCGGGTGAGGTATTTGGTTTTTATTTTTCAATTTGTTTATTGGAAATGGGGTCAGGTAGGAGTCGGTTCTGGAATCTGTTTATTGGAAATAGGACGAGGAAGTAGTATGTTTATGTTTTTGAATCTGTTTGTTAGAAATGTGGTGGGGTAGGCGTCTGTTTTGGAATCTGTTTATTGGTAACTAGCTGTGCCCGCGACTTCGCCCGCGTGGACTTTAGGGAGATTACCCGGAAATATGGGTATTATGTTTTTCCCGCGAAACCCTAATGCTTTTTCTAAAATTAAAGTAGCCTAAGTTACGCCTTGGAACGTCAGCTATCTGTCAGTGAAAGTCCCATTGAAATCGGTTCAGCCGTTTAGAAGTTTACCTCAAACAAACAGACAGACAGACAGACAGACAGACAAAAAAATTCAAAATTGCGTTTTCGTTATAGGTATCGTATATACTTTCATACGCATTTGGTAAAAAAGTGTTATTTTGATATTACAAACAGACACTCCAATTTTATTTATTTGTATGTATGTATGTATGTATGTATGTATGTATAGATAGGATGAGGTAGCAGGCTTCTATTTTTAAATCTGTTTATTGGAAATAAGATGAGGTAGGTGTAGTATATTTCTGTTTTTGAATCTGTTTATTGGAACCTTTTTGTAATGAAAAGGTTATTCAATGAAAATATCGTTATAACATGTCAAATACTAATATTACTTATGTAAAAACATTGTTTTACTGAACTACACTGTATTAAAATTGTTAAATTAGTTTTAGTGCTGTGTTTAGTCGTAGTTTGTATATAATAGAATCAACAACTTTATTCATTGTAAAAACGCTTGGAAACGTTGGGAAATAAAAAAAAAGTCAATCAAAACAAACACAATAAAAAACATTTCAAATAAATATTTAATCTTTGCCGGATACCCACAATACGTTATCCGACTTTTGGGCAGTTTAAAATTCATAACAACTTTACGAAGCATTCTTTTATGTTAATCAATCGATTTATATTCTATATTAAATCGATGCGTTTGACTGATAGTCGAACGATGTGGCGGTGTTAGTTAATTAAACTACGATTATTATAATTCGTTATGATAGTATCGATGTGATAAATTCGATTTTTTGTCGTCCGTCTGTCAGTTTGCGTTCGGATAACAATCGTATTTTTATTTGTCGCTGTGAAATTCAACTAGAGGTGTTAATTAAATTAAGAATAAATTGGAATTTTGTGTGAGATAAGATCGTACCACCCACAAGTGTTTTATATACAAAAGTGTAGTTCTAAGCCATTGTAAAGCGATTATTCTTTTAAAAACCGGCCAAGTGCGAGTCGGTCACGCGCACGAAGGTTTCCGTACCATTATCTTTTTAAACAAAAAATCATGTTTGTTGTATAGGAGCCCCCTTAAAAAATTATTTTATTCTGTTTTTTAGTATTTGTTGTTATAGCGGCAACAGAAATACATCATCTGTGAGAGTTTCAACTGTCTAACTATCACGGTTCATGAGATACACCCTGGCAACAGACGGACAGACAGACAGACAGACAGATAGACGGATGGACAGCGGAGTCTTAGTAATAGGGTCACGTTTTACCCGGCCAAGTACGAGTTGGACTCGCGCATCGAGGTTTCCGTACATAAATTATGAATATTGCTCTTTTAATCCAGTTTACCTTTCCTAAAGGTAAGACAAACTTTGCAGTTGGAAAACTGTTGTCCCATGTACATTGAGATACGTCGCGGTCATTTTACCAACTGCAAATAATATAATAATATAAACAATCTGTAGTTTGGAATCGTACAAAAATAATTATGCGTCGAAACCATAAATTTAATGTTTTCGGATTGTTTCCTTTACTTGTGCTAAAAGGCATTGCTTCTTGCCAAATTTCATGATTATTGGTCAACGGGAAGTACCCTGTTGTATTATGATTCCCTTGAGAATGTTCCAAATAAGCAACAGAAACCGCTGTATATTTGATTGCGTTACCTTTGAAGTTTGATGTTTTCACAACTCCAAGGGACTGCAAAATTTGTTATTAATTTAAACGTAATACCTCCACGCTAACCGAACGAAGAGGGTCTTGACAGATAGAAAGTTGGACAATTAAGTCATCTTGTAAGGGTGTAGTACGAAACCCTAAAAAAGAAGAAGAAGTAACGGTTTTAAGTGAATAGAATCCTATACTTAGCAGTAACTTAGCAGTAGCAGTGACGGCCATAATACTAATAATTGACCAATATTCTCATAAATGAGTTCAAGCTTTCCAATTAATAATCTATCTAGTTATATTGCACAGCTCTCTAAACTCGTTGCGATCGCCATTATACGCCATTTCAACTCCAAACTGAATAACACCACTTTAGTTAATTGAAAAGCCGTCTATGGAATGGCTCCGCGAATATTCCTAGTACCTACTTCTACTTGAGACAATAGACATTTTCAATAGATGTTTTGCGAAGACTATAGGATATTAATATTGGATTACGTTCTGTACTTTTTGGGGCAAGCGTGTAATCTGGGACTAAATTCTCGTAAGATAGACATAATCTCGCATTCGACATATTATCTCACAACAAAATGTCAAATTGGACCTCTTTTTACAAGCTTTATATTAACTTGCAATGTATGTATGTCCGGGTGGAATCTTGCAACTGAATTTTTTATCAGTTATCTTTAACCGATTGGGCTGATATTTGGTACACACGCTTATTCTGGATGACAATGCATGCTTAGCTAAGTGACGTCATTCCAGTTCCAATATGGCGGATCATCCAAGATGGCGGAATAGTTATTTTTTCTACACTACCACAGTATGGGTATCAAATTGAAGGGCTTGCTGAGGAGAACACGAAAACTAAGAGCAATTAAATGAAAGCTTGTTTTGAAAAAAAAAATAACATTAATTTATTTTATAAATAATAATAATAAATGGATCAAGGGACAGATTCCGAAGGCAGTACTTCTGGAGACGGCGCGCATTGTGAGGAAGTTCCTCTCTCTGGAGCCCTAACCACTGGTAACTAGGACCCTGTTCCAGATGCCGGTGGGGAACTGTTTTTTATATTTTTAAATGTATTTTTTATATTTATATTTAAAAATGTAATTTATAAGAAAGATGTGAAATAAAGAAATGATAATAATAGTCGTTTCCGCCCATGGCCTACTAGCCAAGAGCCTCGACAAACATCTGAAGAGGCTCGCGTTAGACGGCTGGATCAAGGGACAGATTCAGAAGGCGGTACTTCTGGAGACGGCGCGCATTGTGAGGAAGTTCCTCTCTCTGGAGCCCTAACCACTGGTAACTAGGACCCTGTTCCAGATGCCGGTGGGGAACTGTTTTTTTATATTTTTAAATGTATTTTTTATTTTATATTAATAGTTAAAAATGTAATTTATAAGAAAGAAGTGAAATAAAGGAATAATAATAGCTCTGCACGTAAAGTATAGCGCTCGTAAAATATAGTAATTCCTCGATTGAATGATCACTCTGCATCGGACTCATGGTAGAGCTGCCGTAGCCACCTCTACGACGAAAATAGAACCATAGAGCTATGTCACACTCTATTAAAGCATGCAAAATAAGTAATATAACAAATACAAACATCAATTGACTCAAGATAACCGTACGCATTCCGTGTTATTTCACATGAAAATTCAAATTCGATCGTTCGTATCGTAATCGTATGTAAAACACTATTGCCTAACGCTATTGCACTTGTATAGTTTATATACAGGGTGTATCACAGGTTTTAAATTATATTTCTTGTATATATACAGTAGCTTCCACCTTACCACCATCTAACTTGCAGCAATAGTTTTAATATTACTTTAAGTTTATGCCTGATAACTCCGTACAAAATCTGTCAAAAATGTACAGTTACTATTTAGTAAAAGAATAAGAATCAGATTTTTTTATTCATATAAACCAAATACAGGCACGTGCCTGTATTGCACAAGTATGAATCGTCAGTAAAAAAAAATATACGCGTCGAATTGAGAACCTCCTTTGTATTTTTTCCTCGGTTAAAAAAAAACAAAAATTGTATCTCTACCAGAATACAGTTCCCGTGGAAAGAATTGGCAAGAAACTCCATGGTCCTTTTTTCAAATAAGGATTAAAGAAAAAAATATCATTAAGTTCCGTCCGAACAGTAAAGTATTCTTTCTCACCTTGTATACAACCTGTATTGACATATTTGAAGGTTTTTGAATTGAAACAAAAAAGTTCAAATTTCGATAAAAAAATTACCTACGATTCAAAGTCAAATCTTGTATTTTGTATAGGCCTACGGAGGCACTTACAAATTGTCAAGTTAACTTTTTTTCTTATATGCTACTACCGAATCAAAGCGCGACCTCAACTGAGAAGATTCGGCAAGTAACTCAGTTGGCTAATCATTCTTTAAATTTACTTTACCTGCCTACAGCGAAGGAAGGGTTATGATTTTAGAAGTCTATGTATGCATGTTTTCCATAGTCGGGTTTAAGTTTTTTTTTCTTGTTAAAATCGCTTTCATTCATTCATACTTCTAGAACACTCTGTATAATCAAGTTTTCAACGGAAAAACAAACATTGGAACATGTTGATGTTGAACACGTAATGTATACCAACCTCTGCCCTTAATACGATTAATTTTCGGCCACTTTCTACGCAGACTACATTTAATAGATTTCCAATGCGCTTTGCATGGTCCATTTTATATTGATCTACAAATATAAAGGTATTCCGAAGGTTTGCTTCTTGAATGGAGCAGTAGGGAGCTCAGTTTGTGTTGGTAGAGCTCGGTAGCTGTATAAAATGTTTGTTTACGATTCCGTTAGTCTGTTGGTATTAAATAAATATTGTAAATTTGTGTGTGGTTCAGTGATCAGTTATAGGTTTGTGGGTAGATAGATAGATACTCTTTGTTTGATGCCAGACGAAGCTAAGCTATGGGTACCGTACAATAAACTTGGGGCGATCCCAGTTACACATAGTCCAAAGCAAATTTCGAAAGGATCATTTCAGAATTTTGCCACCCACGGGAATAGATCCTACTATCACCTGATTCAATGAGCCACCAGCTCAAACCACCAGACCGAGCCAATCATGTGTCAACGTGACAATTAAGGGGTTGATCCATTTGCGAGCCGGTGAGCTAATGGTTTAAATCGTTGGCTCGTTGGCTAGTCGACTCACGTTGGTGATCCATTAACGTACCAAACATTCATCTCTCATCATTGGCGAAGTCATGGCGGTTTTATGCACCGCGGACTTTCAAGCATGCAAAAAGAGCTAGCGAGCAAGTCCACCGGTTTTTAAGTCCGCAGACTTTTAAGTGCTCGATTGGCGGTTTAGACCTTTGGCTCGCGAGTTCGTTGGCAAACCGGCGGTCTTACTCGCAAATGGATAACCATCTTTAAACATAAAGATTGAATTTCTATGGTAAAAGCCACGGAACACCGCGTCAAAATTCGCTCGCACTGTCAACGTCATTACGTTGAATAATGATCTATTTCTATGAGTCAGCATTCAGTCCCCTTGCCGCTAACAGTCTTGCAGCAATGTTTTTAACATTACTCTCAGTTTTTACCAGTAAACTCAGTACAATATCTGTGAAAGGTGTCCAGTTACTTTACTCCAGTTTTTTTTTGTTGAAACGACTACGCTGTTGGCCTTTACAGCTTTACTGAAGGAGTGGCGAGCGCAGAGTGCACTCCAACCAAGGCCTTAAGGGCGGAAAAAGGTGTCAACTAGCTACAGGGCGCCACAGAGGACACGACCTCGGCTTGGGCAGTTACCGTGAGGGGAGCGGTAGTGACTGCGCTCCTAGGTGCATTTGTGCACCTAGGAGCGCAGTCATTCCATCTACACTACGAGCGATTGAAACAACCAAACTATAATATGCCCCAGTGTCTTTCGGTACTGGCAAAATTTTTGATGCGCTGCTTTTGACCCAGTGTGTAAAAGCTTAAGGCGATGATATTGAGTAGACTTCCCATGTGACAATGGAGTAATAACATAGTTTCTCTCAGTGAATGGTGTCATAAACAAACCGGATGCAGCACTATATTTGGGGTAAATTATTGCGCCCCGTGCACCACACGCCTCACTCTAGTGGCTATTTAAGCGGCTTATTTACGGGGCAGGTACCCTCCATTAGTGTAATTGAAAGCTGTGTGAGCAGACCGAGAAATTCGGTGTGATATTCTTTACGGCAGAACTGAAATGCAAGTTTTTTTTTTACTAATGGCATGCTCTGGAGGTCTAAAGTAAAAGCCTCCAGTACATAGAGATTTACACCTATTAGCAAAAAAAACAGTGGCGTGCGTAATGAGTGCCTTTAGAATATAGGGATTAAAGTCCCAGGCACCTACATACTAAAATTAATTCTGTTCCAATATACATAAAAACTGAATTTCTGTGGTAAAAGCGATACGACCACGTAGCCAAGTTCGCTTGCGCTGTCAATGAATTTCATTGAAGAATGAACTTTTGCAATCAGTTAATACAGTTCGTTTTTCATTGGCAGTAATTTCGCAGCGCGCGATTGACGCTTGAGTTGGTCGACGCGCTATGGAAATGTGTGATACGTACAGGCAACATACTATTTAATATGATTAAGATTAGACAACTTGCACCCCTTGGGTTCAAGACGGGCATTCTACCAACAAGTCTCTTCTTCTACGACTTCTAAGTCTTCCGTTACTACATGCAAAGTAAAATCCGTTGATAGGAGCTGCCTAGAGGCAAAAAGGAACTCTGCCATTTTAGGTCTATAATTTTGTAAGTTTCCGAGACTTCATGAAAATCGTCTACTTCTTATTTGGATAATGAAATACCTTAAAATACCTATTCCACCTTACGAAACTGTAGCTTACCGCCCACCGCCCAATCAGGTTCGAAGATTAAGCTATCAAACGTTATATATAGCCTGTTATGGACAGACGGACAATAAAACAGAGAGTTTACGACATCGAACTATGACCGATTTGTTTTGGGTATAATGTCGATTGCCGTGAGGATTTTTATTTGATTTTTATTGGTCCGTATCGATTGGGTTATGCCATCTAAGTAGTGAACAAATATTCATTAACATAATATCGTCGGCAGTGGTAGCCTCGTGGGCAAGAACGCCCGCCTTGAACGTAAAGGGTGCAAGTTCAAATCCCAGGCCCGCACCTATGAGATGATTTTCATGTGAAAATGTCATTTTCAACAATAATTACCACTTGCTGAACGTTGAAGGAAGACATCGTGAGGAAACCTACACGTCTATAGAAAGGCGTGTGAAGTTCACCAACATGCACTGGGCCAGCGTGGTAAACTGTGGCCCAAATCTCCCTCCTATTGAGGGGGAATGTGCCTGGTATAATGGCAATAGGCTCGCCCCCTATTATATTGGGACCAAAATACATCCGCGAAGTCCACACTTCTGCCCCCACGGGCACTACAGTGCACCTCTGCCTATCCCTTCGGGGAATACAGGCGTGATGAATTATTATTGAGAAAATTCTGACACCCGCTTCTTGACGCTTCCGGGTCTTCAAAGCCATCATTATTACTCGGCTTTATCGTGTGAATAGATGCCAAAAAAATAATCAGTGATCTCACAAACTTATTATCTATGAGAGAAATCCCACAAGCCGCCTACAAGAGTTCTAACGCGATAACTCAACTAACCACACAGTGTCAGCTTTCGTCTTCCATACATCAAACCCCATACATTATGTATGGGCGTGCATTAATATTTTAATGTTATAATTATTGACTGCTTACGATATATTGGCCAACTCTACCAATATGCAGGGCGTATCAGAAGTCCGAATTAATACTTTAGCTAAAGGGATCATTTTCACAAAATTGACACAAATGAATTAAGCATACCGAACGATTCCAAAACGAGGTCTTTTCAATCAACAAAAAATATCATATGACAAATGGAACCAAATAGCCTTTTTACCACTTAAGTTATCATCCCACATGTAATACATTATCACTTCAAGCTGCCATATCTCAAAACAAAAATCTACATCAAGTCATGATGTGGATTGGATGCTTTTTAACCGACTTCAAAAAGGAGGAGATTCTTAATTCGACCCCTATGCTTTTTTTATGTGAAACATCTAACGGCGCGCTTGGCGAGTGACAGTAACTGTTGATGCTGCGATGCCGTGATCCCAAAACTTCGAGCAGCTTCGTGACTCCTCGGTTCCTTCCGCCGCTTAAACTCCGCCACGGGCTGACTCCACTCACTCGCTCACTCACCGCTACGACGTTATGTTTTATGTTTCACATCTGCCAGGCGTCTCGCGACGGCTCAGTTTTTTTTATGAATGTATGTTACCGTAAATCTCCGGCGTCAGTCGACCGATAACTTTATTTGTTTAACTAAATCGAATTCATGTTTGAAATTCGAACAAGTGTTTATACTACTTAGTAAATATACCCTTTAGTCATGCAAACGGTATAGTATTACTTCGGACTTCTGATACGTAATGTACTTTAATGAATTAATGATGTATCGACTACTGGTTTGGAAGTTTTGAAATAGATTAGTTGATTGTTTCTCGATATTAAAAATGGGCTCCTGATCATCTGGGTGCAACATGCGCGCTATAAAATGTTTACCAATGCTAAAACGAACCTTATTTACTTACAGAAAAAGCTCATTCTTGAACGAAATGTCATTGATAGCGCGAGCGTAATTAGACCCGTGTTGGCACGTCTTTTACCACAGAAATTCAATCTTTATGTTTATTGACATTGAGTTTGTTTTGATGTACATTCGCTTAAAACAAGATACTCATATTGATAAATCTTTGTAGAATCGGAAATATTTAGAATTTGTTTAAAGTACAACCAATAAATTTATCAAAGGTAAGTTACTTTAAATGGCAAAAGATATATCTAGTTTAATTTGAATTGAGGCATTAATTAATTCCATAAATAATGTTATTAATCAAGTTCAAAAATATATAAATTAAAATAATTTCTCCGTATCCGTATCTATCATTAAAAATATTCACATCGATTAGAAAGAATCGTATTACCAAAACGATTAATCGGACACAAATAAATTCAAATTAAATTTTGTTTATTCATGTAATCCCTTCGAGCGATTATCAAACTAAAAGTTATTGCTTAACGTGATCAAAATTAAAAAGGAAACTAGGCCGTCGCAATAACTTAATCGCTGGTTTAAATTTACGATTACATAAATAATCGAATTGAAGAAAATCGAGAGTTTTTCGTGTGTGAATCGCGGCGGGAGGCTGCGTTGACAGTGTCGCGCCTGATCTGTGGATCAACGCCTCAAGATAAGAGCGCTCCACATGGATTGTACTGCTACGTTTGGTTTGACTTCAATGGGCTTACTGGTTACATCAGGGGCTTTATCCCCACCTCTCAAAGTACTGTTGTTTCAATAGTAACTAATTTTTTGACAGATTTTTGGCAGTATAAGGCATGTTTAGATGTTGTATGTTTTCGCAGCGATTTATCAGCGTGTGTGTAAAAGGGCACAAGTCACATACGACACGGATGACAGCGAAGCCCCGCTGAGACGGGCACGAATTATATTTTTATGTGCCGTTTGACAAATTGGGTATTTTATGATCGCACATCGGGCGCGGCGATCCCGCCACTTGCGAACGATACGAGAGTTTCAAATAATTTAATAGCAACTGTATTTATTGCGTGATAGCGTATCTTTTAGAATAGCGCAGTAAAATGCTGAAGCAAAATGGTGTTCAGTTACGTCTATTACTCTGAAAAGTCTTTAAATATAAGCTTTTCCAACTGCTAATATCACAGCGAATAGTGGTTGGTAACGCGTGGTTGCATGACAAATAAAACAAATAACTGAAGAAGTAATTATGAATTCTATTTTTGTTACAGGTAAGTTCAATTTGCAAATTGCATGCTGAAAGTAAGTTACTTTAAATATCTTTAAATTGTACACCTACGAGACCTTTATATCTGTTTATGTGCTATGGAAATTTACTCTGTATTTGAATATCTGTGGCAAAAGTCACGCGGCCACGTGACTTTCTTTCGAATCATGGATTTCCATTGAAAAATGTGCTTCTTTGATGAAATAATAGAGTTCGTTTCGTCCCTGGCAAAAAAACAGAAAAAATATTTATGGATTCGATCATTTCAATGAAGCAACCTTATTAGTCTGATTTTCTTCAACACCCAATGCGCTCATTTGCTGCAATATTCTACCTTATTCTACTTTCTTTAAGCACTAAATCACGATGAACAATGCAACAGTGAAATTCCAAATCTAAAATGGCCGAAATCTCGAAGTGATTTACAACTTCCAAGCTGCATTAAGCCTACTACACACTCGGGCGTCAAAAGGCACTACTCAAAATTCAGCGCGAGCAAATTTAGACGCGTGTGGACGTGGTTTTTATTACAAGCTTTATATTAACTTGCAATGTATGTCCGGGTGGAATCTTGCAACTGAATTTTAAATCAGTAATCTTTAACTGATTGAGCTGAAATTTGGTATACACGCTTATTTTGGATGACAATGCATGCTTAGCTATGTGACGTTATTCTAATTCCAATATGGCGGATCATCCAAGATGGCGGAATAGCTATTTTGTCTGCACTACCACAGTATGAGTATTAAATGAAAGGGCTTGCTGAGGAGAACACGAAAACTAAGGGCAATGAAATAAAAGCTTGTTCTTAAAAAGTTTTTTTACCATTAATTTATTTTTACCACAGAAATTCAATCTTTATGTATATTGGCACAGAGTTTGTTTTGGTATTGGCGTTAAAGTGATTCTGTGTGTGTGAGACTTGTATAATGAAACTATAAACTATACCAAACGCCGGTCAATTAATTTCGGTGCCAATCAAATCGCTCATCAATTAATTCGTCACGATTCGTATTGAAATTCAGCTAATTATTGATGTAATTTACATAATTAGTAGAGATGTTGAAGCTCTACTTAAACACAGGTGGCATCTGGTACCATATCAGTAGTTATGTAACAATATGCAGCGATGGTAGAGACGAAAGAATATTAAACATCCGTTTGGTCAGCGCTTATAGGATCTTGCTATATCACAAACTCTACATGACTCTATAGTTCACCTTTTTGTTGTAAAGATAACACTTGGCATCTAATCTGTGAAATTCGTTTACTGCATTTTTTTACTTATTGACTTATCCAAACTTTTACTCCAAAAATATTAACTCTACTTAATAAAATCTAATTTCAATTTTAAAGTTATATTTAAATGGCAATCTTATCTAATTACCGACTCTACATAATATCTAGGTCTTTCTCGCTATACTAAAATGTTAACGCTACGTTTTTCTACTGCATACCTAACTCTACATTCAACAAATGCTAGAAACAAGGGTACACGTCAATATCCGCACGCGTAGCTGTTTACTATGTAGAGCACGGCGCGCCCCAACAAATCATTTGGTCAACAACAACTCGACAAACGATTTATTGTGCACGACTCTAAGTATTTCCGGCGGAAGTAGAAGCCTTTTTGTTGTGACTTCGATTGAATTTGTCAATACGTGTGCCGAAATTTTCGGAATTGGGTCATGTTTGATTGAATGGGGGTGGAAAGTTCAAAATATACCCCCATATTTACAAAAAAAGTTTAATTATTGTGGAATAATAATTAAGCCCCAAACACACTGAGGTGTCCATAGTCGTGGTATTATTTGTCAGTACCAAAACAAGCTCTGTAGTAATACACTTAAAGATTGAAATTCTTTGATTAAATCCAAAACTCGCTCGCGCTGTCAATCTAAAATTGTTAAGGAATTAACTTTTTCTATGACTCAGAGTAGCCTCATATCTTATAAAACCGAAATTTAATCTTTATGTATATTAAACACATAGAGAGGTCTAACGCACGCTTTGCAATCAAAGTGCGCAGGTTCAAACCCCGGCTCGCACCTCTGGGTTTCATTTGCGAATCTCATTTTCATCCGAGATTATCACTTGCTAAGAAACGGTGAAGGAAAGCATCGTGAGGAAACCTGCACGTCTCTATAAATTGGTGTACATCTCTATATGGTGAAATTCACACGCCTTTCTATAAAGGCGTGTGAATTTCACTAACTAGCACTGGGCTAGCGTGGTGGACTATAGCCCAAAAATCTCCATCGTATTGAGGAAGAATGTGCCCGGTATAATGGCAATAGGCTCGCCTCCTATTACATTGTAACCAAAAATATATCGGCGAAGTGTGGGCGCACTGCATTGCACCTATGCCTACCCCTTCGGGGAATACAGGTGTGATGATGTTTATATATATATATATGATGCATATACAGGGTGTATCAGAAGTCCGAAATAATACTTTGGGTACATATATGGTAGCTCATATGTGGATGTTTAGTGAAGACAGATTACACCTAACTATCATACATTCTGAGTCATAGACCTTTGAATATTTGTCACAGGTATCGTGTTCTGGCATTTGGGTACATCCATAACCCTAATCAGCAGTGTAAACTACACTAATGAGGGGCAACTACAAATATTCACAAAACAGAACATGCAAATCTTACATAGGACTCGAGATACTACGAATTAAAGAAATTGACGATGAAAAAAAGTTGGAAAAACATGGCCGAATTTCGATCAAATTTTTATACCATTCAGTTGTATACCCGATACTGATGCAAACGTCAAAGTATTATTTCGGACTTCTGAAACACCCAGTATAAGACATAGTACGTTTTGGTATTAGCAAAGTTTTGAAAGCGCGCGTATCTTGACATACCCGGGGCTTAATGCTATTTCATAACACATCTCTATTTAACAAACAAGCCTCTTAAAACCATAAACAACACATAGTGAGGCCCATCTCACACGTTGCGAGTCACCCGACACGATATATCAATTACTTATACATTCTATAAATCGGTATTTATGGCATAATTAAGTATTTTACGGCGTTAATACATGGGGTATTACGTAACCTGTGCGCGCTTTGATAATGTGGATCAAGCTGGTTTAATGAATTTGTTGGTTTGATACGCTTAATGGCTTTGATACTTGTGGGAACTTTTTCGTATCAAAACCACTTCTGGTGTATAAAAATTTAACACGTTCGCTGCGTTGTGAGGTCATATTGGCTCATGGCGAACTTTCATCGAGGCGTCTCGGTATAATGGCAATAGTCTCACCCCATATAAAAGTGAAACCAAAAATACATCGATGAAGTTAAGGTGCACCTCTGCCTACCCATTCAGAAGATAAACGTGTGATGATGATTTACAATACCTAGCAAATTAACTGACCACATTTCACAAAAGCGTTTCGACCCACACTCATTAATATAAAAGTAAAAAACGTTTAAAACACTGACGCGCGTGACGTTGCCATCACGCAGCGACATCTACCGGTGATTGATGGCTTTTCGCATTGTACAGTGGATGCCAAATTAACTGTACCACGGAGGAATTAATTTTGATCAGGCTATTTTGGGTGATGCTTGCAACGGCGACATTACTATTGTGAAACATTTTAGACGTTAATCTTATAATAATATTTTGGATAAAAAAATCTTTGGAGATTCATCCGCCATCTTTATCACTGTCATTATCAGTTTTTATTTATAATGTGTATTTATTGAATTTGTCCTTGCTATTAATTACTTGACATTAGCGAAATACCCGCGCTAGTCGCAGGTGAAGCCATTCCTCATCTTATTCCATTAAATTTCATCATTTCACTCATTTCGTAAAAAAAAGTAATAATATTTTGATTTATATTTGACACTTGGGAAAATTGAATATAGTGTTTGAAATAAGAACGTTCTGATACTCATACATTTCATTCATCACACATTTAATTTAATTTAATTTATTTATTAATTTTTAGTTGTTTCACACTAGTACAATAGCTGTTTACTGCTGGTGCAGACATTGCTCACTTTAATGCATTATATTTATTTTTTTAACAGACGAAGAAGACGATCTAGAAGATCTTCATCATCAGCGATGAGAATATAAGTGAGAGAGAAAACAAATAAATTAAACAGGTATACATTACCTTTCCCTCCCTCTTTGGCTTTGGCTCCCTCTTTCCCTCTTTGGTAGCTGATAGAAAATACAAAAAAAAAAAAAAATGTAACAGACAGGGTTACGCGTCTAGTCCTTTTTAATCTAAGGCTTTATTTACACGATAAAGCCGGCTGCATTGTAACACGTCAAACATCTTCATCATAGGCTTCACACGGGCAGGGCCCTTAGTCTACGAACACAATCGTTTTAACATGACCATGTCTTCATTTTCAAAGATTGAAAACAACTTTTGTCAATGGTAGATAGAATAATATGACTACTCTTATAGTTTCAAGGTGACAATGGCTAATACTGGTTATATTCTATAGCTGTCATAGTTAAAAAAAAATAACTTCAACGATACTGTGAGTAGTCTTAAAACCCTAGGTAGGTAGTTTAAGTAGTGTAATTTAACAGCTCGTGTGAATGCTTCCATACAAAATATTCTGTCACTGCGCATCCGTTCCCGTGAAGCCTGTACATATTTAGCAGCAGGTTTTATCGTGTGAAAAGACCCTAAGGGTTATTGCAAAGTCAAAGGGGAGTTTAAACTATAGCAAGCTGACAGATCCAACTCAGCAACAACATTACAATATCCTAAGGATCAATTCCGTTTTATCTCTAAACGCGATTAGCATCCGACCTTAGAGTAAGCGAAGCTTGAACCCCCGCCGCCGCACCGGAGATAACTTTGTCCCAATCCCGTTGTGTATTGTATAACTATAGACTTCCAAATTGGTTACGTACTGAATTAGAAAATGATATTTCTGAGTGTGAACAAGCAAAAAATTAATAGGCAAAGTAGGATATTATTTTTTGCTGTTTGTATGTACGGTGTATGGTGAACTCGTACAGCGCCTCTAGCGGCTACTGTTTCAATTACAATTCCTATGCAATTTTCAAATGCTGTGGCGACGCGTCATGAGGTTTGTAAAATAATAACGAAAAGTAAAGTATTACTTAAGTCAATTACCTTTTTAGGGTTCCATATTTTAGTTTAACTTCTCGCTAAAATGTTGGGTGGGTCATTCGCCAACTTTTTCATCTTTATTTTTTTTTTTATTTGACAATTTTCTATTACTTGACACTGGCAAAATATCTGCTAATTGAGGGTGCAGTATAATCTTATTTTATTCCATTAGTTTCATAATTTTAAGTAATAAAAGTAGAATTTTTTTTATCTTATTAGAAGTAAGTTTTGTAAGAATTAGTGCAATAGTTTTTCAAGATTAAATGCCACTCTATTTAATTTTTAGTCTGAGCATAAACTTCAAAGTTAAAATAAAACGTGCCTATATTAATGTCCTGACCAATCTCTCCCATCTACCGAACTTGACGGAAGATAGCTCAACATTATCCACGTAGGTACCGAGTGCCTGGCAGATAGCATCGGCCTATGAATGGAGGCGGGCTATAATAGGAAGCGGAATCACGCCTGAAGATTAGGCGTCTTGTGTGTTGATTAATATTTCCTTAAAAAAATGGGTATATTTCTGTGGTCCCCCACTATTGTGTTCCATTTTTAAAATGCAACAACTCATTGTAACTATTTCACGCGTTTTGGTGTTTATAAATAAGTACAAGCAAGTGAACGATTTTTTTTTGTTAATACCAACTTTGTGCCAATATACATAAAGATTGAATTGCTGTGGTAGAAGCCAAACCAAAATCGTCCAAATTCATTCACGCTGTCAGTATCGAAAAATGAACTTATCAATGAGTCAATACATTTTGTGGTATGGAAAAAAATATTAAGAGGAGGTAGACGCCGCAGTGCGCACCTTCGTTTGCAAACCGGTTCCGTAGGTTTATGTCTATTTGAATAGTTTTTTTTTAATATAATCTATGTGCCATTCCTCTTGCAAGGAAGTGTAAACTCAGATATCCTATTTTCCTTGTCCCAACAGAAATATTATAGCAGAAACGCATTAGTACAACAATGGAACACGTCGGGTCAGAAATTAATGACGCGTCTCGCGGCTTTTTGTAACAATTTGTTCCTGCCTCAGTTACCTTCCTTGTACAAGATTGTAATGAGACGACGTCTTCAAAACAGCTACAACAGCATCAATAAATACATAGCGCCACACAAAATATGGTAGCCGTGTGGTCGAACGCACACCTTACAAAGTTCAGGTTCACACCTCAGTTTTATGTGTGAATCTCATTTTCATCTGAGAATATTACTTGCTATGAAACGGTGAAGAAAAACATCCTGAGGAAACCTGCACGTCTGAGTTCTCGATAGATGTATGAAAGCTGCCATCCCGCACCGGGCCAGCGTGGTGGAATATAGCCTGAATCCTCCTCGCATTGAAGGAAGGCCCGTGCCCAGCCGTGGGAAACTAAAAGGGCTGTAGCACACAATACATACTCGTCGTATGATCCCAAAATAAGCGAAGCTATGTGTACCATACAATGGATTGGGGGCGAACCCAGTTACACGCAGATCAGGGCCCCAAGTTCCCTAACACAATCGTTGAGGAATTGTTGATGCTTGTTTAAGGGCTGTAAACAAGATCTTGTATCAATGGTTGCTAAAATATGGCTAGTCAAATAGCTTTAAGATAACAATGTCTACCCAGGGGCCCAATTTTCGTTTGATAGACATCAATCTCTATTAGAGATATGTCAAAACAAAACGTCAAATTGGTCTCATTTTTTTCTTTTGTATCGACATATCTCTAATAGAGATTGATGTCTATCAAACGAAAATCGGGCCCCTGGTCATATTAACATTCACCTGGTCACATTGATAAAAGACGTTGTTTTGGTGTCATAGAAAAAAAAGTCATTGCAACTCCTCAATGATAGTATTAAAGGTTTTGGGCCTTATTCTAAATTTGCCCCTACCGGGAATCGAACCAGCAAACCACCGGGTTCAGTGAGACAAGCAGCCTACGCTCAAACTACTAAAACAAGCCGTTGTCTACTAGTAGTAGTCCTTTTAGGCCATGTTTTTATTATTACTTACTAGCAGTGGTAGCCGAGTGGTCGAACGCACGCTTTGCAATCAAAGTGCGCAGGTTCTATCCCCGGCTCGCACCTCTGGGTTCCATGTGCGAATCTCATTTTCATCTGAGATTATCACTTGCTAAGAAACGGTGACGGAAAACATCGTAAGGAAACCTGTGTGCCCGGTATAATGGCAATAGGCTCGCCCCCTATTACATTGGGACCAAAATACATCGGCGAAGTGTGGGCGCACTGCAGTGCACCTCTGCCTACCCCTTTGGGGAATACAGGCGTGATGATGATGTATGATGATGTACTTACTGTTTTTGACAGTCAACTCAGTACAAAATCTGTCAAAAATGGATAGTTCACTACCTGACCGGGCGAACTTCGTGCCGCCTTAGCATTAGTGACATACGAAAGCAGCGCCACCTACCGGGTCCAATTGTGAATCAAAACTATCCTGGGCGACACCCAAACGCATACAAAAAAAAACATTCAAACCGGCCCAGCCGTTTAGGAGGAGTTCAGTGACATACACACGTACAGTAAAATTATATAATTAAAGATATTGAAACAAATATATTTTAAGAGGTGCTGGTAAGGACCCTGATTGTCCATGCCAAGAATAGACGGTCATGGCAACACTGATACCAGTTTCAGTTGATTTTTTTGGACCTCTTTTTAACATATTTAAGTATCTTAATACTACAGCCCTTTTAACGTCCCACTGCTGGGCACGGGCCTCCCCTCAATGCGAGGGGGATTTCAGGCCATAGTCCACCACGCTGGCCCAGTGCGGGTTGGCAAACTTCACACATCTATCGAGAACTAGACAAGTTCACTCAGACGTGCAGGTTTCCTCACGATGTTATCCTTCACCGTTTCATAGCAAGTGATAATCTCGGATGAAAATGAGATTCGCACATGGATCCCAGAGGTGCGAGCCGGGGTTTGAACCTGCACACTTTGATTTGCAAGACGTCTTACTAACTAACTCTTTTAAAATAACTCTTTTTAACAGATCTACAATATCAGATATCATTGCCTGTATACATTGAAAACATAAACATTGTACGCAGCCAGACACAATTTTCAAAACAAAAAATATGTCTTCATAAAATTATCATAAATCCTATTCCTTGGGTACAACTTCATCACATTTCACTATATTATATTACACTATATTCGCCCTTATTCGTAAAGCTGTAAAGTATATTATCCCGCCCAAAATCCGGCTACATAATACACCGTGTGCGAACACATGTAAAAACTAAGTGATGTTTAGTTAACGTTTGCACATAACGACTGGCTCGTTACGCTCGGGCCCTGAGCAATTTTCGTTGGAATTTTCTCTCGGGCATTCTTACATTACTGTGCGGTGTGATGCAGGGAATCAGGCGGAAGCGGAAAACGGATAATAAATAATCATAGTTACTGTTTAAATTCATGAAGATTTCGCTGTCTTTAAAACACCGTTTCTTTTAAGAAAAAGTTTTTTTAATAAAATTACAAAAAAAAGAAGAAAATAAAAGAAAAGAAAGAAAAAACATTTATTCGGCACAGACATAACAAAGCACACAGAGAATATGAAACTTATACAATACACAGAAAAGGAAAGAAAAAGAGCTCAGTGCGAACTGTGCCGAAAAGGTATTGGCTCAGCACGTGCTGGGGGGGAACTAATCTCCCCCAGCGCAGATTTTCAGCCAACCCTCTTCACTAGCTTGTCAAAACTACTTAACATGTTTGCTTGTGCAATTACAACCATGAGAATAACACATGATTACTTTAGTCCAGTTCAGTTTGATGATAGAAATTAGCACCGATGAAAAATGAAAAACCATCTAATAATACCGGAAAAAATTATATTTGTCGTTCCTCGTAGTTTCGGTCCGTTATGTCTGCCATAAATTATAGTAGACTAATTTATTTATATTTTATTTATATATAAAATAAAATAAGTTAAAACTAATAAGAAAATATTATATTTATAAAATATGTAAAAGTTTGGCCCATGCGGAAGCGTACCCAAGACGCTGGCTGCATTCCCTCGCATTTATATATTAGTTTATATATTAATATATATATTAATTTATACCCACGACTTTGTTAGTGCAGACTACGATTGTTCACTAACATCATAAATTATAGCCTGTACTAGCTGTGCCCGCGACTTCGCCCGCGTGGACTTTAGGGAGATTACCCGGAAATATGGGTATTATGTTTTTCCCGCGGAACCCTAATGCTTTTTCTAAAATTAAAGTAGCCTAAGTTACGCCCTGGAACGTCAGCTATCTGTCAGTGAAAGTCCCATTGAAATCGGTTCAGCCGTTTAGAAGTTTACCTCAATCAAACAGACAGACAGACAAAAAAAATCAAAATTGCGTTTTCGTTATAGGTATCGTATATACTTTCATACGCATTTGGTAAAAAAGTGTTATTTTGATATTAAAAACAGACACTCCAATTTTATTTATTTGTATAGATATAGATGTTATTCTGATGTATCCGCAATAATACTGGGAAGTTTCATCAAAATCCGTTCAGTAGTTTTTGCGTGAAGGAGTAATAATTGATGCCACCATCCATCCATCATCCTCACAAACTTTCACATTTACAATATTTTGTATCACATTTTTCATTTAAGTAGAATTTAAATTAAAGGAAGAAATAAAATACTCTACAATAAACAAGCTTTTTCGAGACAACTCTTTAGTAAACCCAATACGCTTTTCAATCCGCGGTCAGTCCGTTACTTGTCCGCGCTTTACTTGAATAAGAGACATCACTCACAACTTTTGGTGGAAATCCCTTATCTGTCAAAATCCGGGGAGTACCGCGCGCCGACTGCGCCCGCCGGTGGCCATGATTACGACAACGAATGGGATAAACCCGGGAACGTCACTTCTGGGACGTTTTTATCCTTGTCACTGACTTCCGGAATGTCCTTTTGTTTTTTTTTGTGGACGAATTATTTTTAAACGAAGTGTGAATTCTCAAAGAGACGGGAATGATAAGATCAAGTTATATTTTAATTTTATTTGTTAACACATCATAATAGTGAAGCAAAACATCGTGAGGAAATTTACACGTCTATACAAAGGCGTGTTAAGTTAACTAACCTGCACTGGGCTAGCGTGGTGGACTATAGCCCAAAATCTGCCTCGTTTTTTTTAGGGAGACTGTGCCCGGTACAATGGCAATACGCTCACCCTCTATTACATTGGGGCAAAAATACATGCGCGAAGTATGGGCGCCCTGCCTACCCCTTCGGGGAATACAGGGGTGATGATGTATTATTATGATATGCTTGAGAATGATACTCACCCTACCTACTAGGGTGAGCGAATAAATGTAGAGGATAAGTTATTTGCGTCGCTGCCCGCGCCCTCTAACCAGTTACAGCCGGTTTTACTACTTGTACTTATCGCTTTTTGCTCCGATTATTAGGTACGTTTTACAGGTAGTTTCAACTTTCGATCATAAATTTTAAATACTGATTTATTTGTTTGTTATTCAAGTATTTGGTTTTGTGGAAATAAGTTTGTTATTAAACTTTGTTTTGTGACTTCGAGACGTACCCAAAGGGTAAAACGGGAACCCTATTACTAAGACTTCGATGTCCGTCCGTCCGTCCGTCTGTCACCAGGCTGTATCTCATGAACCGTGATAGTTAGAATTTTCACAGATGATGTATTTCTGTTGCCGCTATAACAAAAAATACTAAAAAACCGTATAAAATAAATATTTAAGCTCCCATACAACGAACATGATTTTTTTGCCGTTTTTATAGATAATGAAATGGAAGCCTTCGTGCGCGAGTCTGACTCGCACTTGGCCGGTTTTTTTTTAATTGACGGTAGTGTGAAGTTACTGATAGTATGCACATGGTATTATTTTAAGACAGTAAGTATCGCCAGACATCACTCACTTATCGTATGGTCCCAAACGAAGTAAAGTTTGTACTGTGGACACCATACAGTGGGCTGATGACGAGCCCAGTTACACCAAGATCAGGGCAAATTCCGAGAATGTCATTTCCGAAATTTGCTATTTGCGGGATTCGAACCTGCAACCAGTACACTGAGCCAAGCGGCCTACGCTCAGATGACTAAACCGAGCAGTCGTCAAAATAAATTCGAATTCCCCTTCGAATAGAAGACAGCAGATATTTAACACGAGCAAACACCAAAACCAACCTCTTTACATCAAAGTCCCGTGAAAAGGTATGCGCTGAAAAGACACTTTTACAAAAAAATCGTGTAAAAAAAGGCACCCCGCTCCAATCGGAGATAATTTTTTATCCTCCCCCTCCCTCTATTGTCCCTTTCTCTGTTTACAAAATGGTGTTCCCCTCTTTATTGGACAAAAACGATTTGTATGAAAAATGCTATTATTCCCGCGGACAGTATGTCAGATTGTTGGTGGCTTTTACGTAGATTACTTATTTATGTAAGCCGAAATTGTTGGAACGTCGCCATATTTTAAATGTAAACAGTGGCTTTGTAAATGTGCTTAGTCCCTACCTACTCTATGGTACTGTTGAGTCATTTGTGCTCTCAATTAGTTGATTGGGATTTTATAACAGCCTAGGTTTTAGCTCTATATTTGTAGAGCCTTATTGCAAAATATATAGAAAGTGTGGGTCTCATGGCTGACTGCGTTGACATACATTTTATCTTTTACAACTGTCAGACTTGTCGAATGAATGATGTCTTCAAGCAGTTTCCACTAAACATAGCTGGGTGTCCTTCATTTGCTCGACAAATCTGACAATTGGAATATATAAAAATTATTACTTAATACTTATTCTACGCAGCCATACTGAGTTTGTTAGCTTAGGTGCCCCATATTATTCATTAACAAATATATCCTACTACCTACGGATTTATGGATTTTAATGCAGGACTGATATAATGTTTTGACGCAGAATGCATTAAATTGATAACAAATATTTATTCACGTACCTTTTAACTACAATATTTTTTACAGTTAAGAAATCTTATTGTTCACAATTAACAAGTAAAAGCCAACTTAAAAAGATATGAATACTTATAAAATATGTAAACTTTTTGGTTCATGCGTTGGCGTAACCAAAATGTTGTCCGTATTCGCTGAATGGCTAAAGCCACTCTTTGAGCTTTGGAATGGTCAGCTCTTGTTTACAGTTTCGATTTAAAATACTATGTAACTTTATCAATACACATCGTAATTGTAAAAAGAATTAGTAGACCGAATATAATGTGACTTTGTTTTCGGTAATCTCTCAATTCCAAACTTTTTGTTTTTGATAGAAACTATCATTACTTCAACGTACCAATTACTTCAAGTAAAACTCAAAGATACTTATAAAAATAATTATATATACATCATCATCACGCCTGTATTCCCCGAAGGGGTAGGCAGAGGTGCACTGTAGTACACCCACACTTCGCCGATGTATTTTGGTCCCAATGTAATAGGGGGCGAGCCTATTGCCATTATACCGGGCACATTCCCCCTCAATACGAGGGAGATTTGGGCCATAGTCCACCACGCTGACCCAGAGTGGGTTGGTGAACTTCACACGCCTTCCTACAGACGTGCAGGTTTCCTCACGATGTTTTCCTTCACCGTTCAGCAAGTGGTAATCATTGTTGAAAATTACATTCGCACATGAAAATTATCTCAGAGGTGCGGGCCTGGGATTTGAACTTGCACCCCTTAATTTCAAGGCGGGCGTTCTTGCCCACGAGGCTACCACTGCTTTTAAATAATAATTAATTTCTTAAATACATATAAGCAGAGGTATGTATAGGAATGTAACATAATTAAATGATCGAAGTAATAAAACTTTTAGACAGAAACGAGGTGGTAGAACTAATATTGATCTGAATAGCCTAACACCTCACTATTTTACATGCCAACTGTCGCGTGGGCGAATGGAATTCCCATACGAACATTATTGTGCAGCATTGCCTCATCCGAATCGTTTCAAATATTCCAATATACACTTTATGTTTAAAGTAATATAGTTTAATTTATACAATATCTTTAATAGTGCTTGACACGTTATTGAATAATCATAATGTTATACGAGTGATTTTAATTTTGAACTGACGTTTAAATTAGTTGGGATATTGGTTTTATGGACCGAAAATGTTTGGTACGGGGATTTTGGTGAACAAATTCTGTTCCTTACAAAATTGTTTATTATTCCTGTATGAATCAAAGGCTAGTCAGAGTTCTTCCGCCCGAAATCCTCGGATATGGACGACTGTAATAGACGATACCGATAACTAAACTTGTCGTACTAAGACCTCAGATGTAAATAACACAAGCGGTCACCAAGGTATTGATCGCCACGTGTTCTTCTTTACGCACACATACTATTTTGATCGACAAACCCACCGCTGCCCCAAAAATTTTTTGCAACTAATAATGTATTTTGCAAAAAAAAGTATAACGGGGGGTGAAAGGCTATTTGACTAAAACGACATTTTTAGGGTTCGTCCGTCCGTCCGTCCGTCCGTCCATCCGTCCAACCGTCCGTCTGTCACCAGGCTGTATCTCATGAACCGTGATAGTTAGAGAGTTGAAATTTTCACAGATGATGTATTTCGGTTGCCGCTTTAACAACACATACTAAAAAACAAAATAAAATAAATACTTAAGGGGGCTCCCATACAACAAACGTGATTTTTTTGCCGTTTTAATAGAAAATGGTACGGAACCCTTCGTGCGCGAGTTTGACTCGCACTTGGCCGGTTTTATTTAACTTTACAGGAGTGCACTCATTCGACGCAGAAAAAATCGCAGATTCCACATATGTATATATGTCAATATCGGCTTAAAGTATCGCTTAAGCCATTCACTACAATGAAAACTAATTATCTTGTTTAGCTGGGTTATTGGGTGAAACTGGGATCACCCTCAGTCGATTGTATGGTATTCATAGTCCAAGCTTTGCTTAGTTTGAAATAATGCGATGAGCATGCGGTGTCTGGCGCTATTTATTCATTAACCTTTTAAAACTATAATACTGCACATAAATATTTTTTATTAACTCAGATCTGTATGAAAATTATATAACTTTTTCTCATAAAATTTTAAACATCCCATTCAATCTCACAAGGTAACAGTAAAAGCCAAGATTAGTCCAGTTTAAACTAATTTACGCTGGACCCAAGACGCTATTATGTTAAAGTAGTAAGCAAATAGAGAATCAGCCGAGTACTGTTATATGAACCAAACGATTTAGTATCGTGTGAGATTTTACTTTTGAGTGTATTAAAATTTTATCTATTTATTCTTTAGATTGATTATTATTTACCACATGTACCTACCCGCGGTTTCACCCGCGTTTATGGTTACTATATCTTAGCGTGATGTTATAAAATCTATAAATAGGATATCCAGTACAAAAACAGTTTTTTAAATCGGACTGGTAGTAGATAGATGTGTGAAGTCTGCAACCCGCACTGGGCCAGCGTGGTGAACTATGGCCCGGATCCCCCTCGCATTGAGTGAAGGCCCGTGCCCAGAAGTGGGACGTTAAGAGGACTGTAGTAGTAGTAGGACTGTAGTAGGACTGTAGTAGTAGTAGAGCATAAACTAAACACACAAATACTTCAGCTTTATTATATTAAGTATAAATTTCAGCTTATAAAACACTTTTGTTTAGTGAGCAAATGAAAGGACATTCTCAGAACAATTTCGCGAATGAAATCCAAAATTATCAATGATGCGAGCCCGGGATTTGAACCTGTATCTCTTGCTTCATATGTGAGCGTTATCCCAACACTAGGATTAACAAAAAAAAACTTGAGAGGTGTCAAGGGACACCCGGATGGAACGAAGTACACACACACACACACACACACACACATATCGAAATCGCAATCGAAATCGAATTTTATCAAATCAAATCAAAATCACACACACATATGTAAAAGTGTCGTTACAACATTTTCGTCTTAATTTTTTCCGTCTAGCCCCTTTCGCATCGAGTCATGTCGCGTTTATTCGCTCTATCACTTTTTTCATAGGAGAATAAAGATAGCATCGACATGATTTAAATCTTGCCTTGCAACGCGTGCTAGACACACGTGCTACGTATACTTACTATAAATACTTTTGACTTCTCTATTTATTTGTTACTCCAGCACTCACAGTTTCCCAAACCGTGCTAAGAGTCATGTTAGAACAAATATGTATTAAAATAAAATTATATAATATAAAATTATTAATTGCATATTAAAATCCATTAATTATTATTAAAAATTAAATCTAATAAATTATTTAAAATTGGCTATAACATAAATAATAATAATAAAATTTACACGACATTATTAAGATTGCCATAGAATTGTTTAAAACTACGTATGAAGTCCCCTAGACTAGTATTAAATATATCGACACTAGGCTGCTGGGCAATCAGAGTGTTGAGCAAAGAGATAGCTTGACTTGTAGGAGCATATTGTGCGGTACATGTTCTGACTGTAGGTCTATGTATCAACTCGGCTTGTAACATCCTACACAATCGGATAGAGATATTTGCAGCTCATTTCCGTGATGGTTCTAGGTACCTACAACACCGTGGGTGCAGGTTAAAGTCAGAAAGAATGTGTTAAGTCATATGGACACCGCATTTTTGGGTTAACTAGTTAAATTGGGGCCCCGAGATGAGCGTTTCAAATCGAAGACATTATTTTATTTCCAACCAAACTGTTACCTAATATTTTTTTTGCTATAAAAGTGTCTGCTTGTGATGTCAAAATAACAGTTTTTTACTAAATGCATGTAAAAGTATAAACGCTACGAATAGTGAAAATTTATTTTTTAAATTTCTGACTGTTTGTTCAGGCTAATCTTCCAAACGGCTGACGAAATTGACGGGACTTTCACTGGCATATAGCTGATGTTACAAGGTATATCTTAGGCTATATTTATACAGAAAAAAGTTATAGGGTTCCGTGGGAAAAATATAAAACCCATTATAAATTCCGCTCTTACGAAGTCCCCGAGAAGCTAGTAGAATAAAAATATTTGGGCGTTATCGCTTGCTCTCATGCCGCCATATAGTTTCCGTGGCTCCATATAAAAGCGGTAATTTCTAACTAATGCTCAAACTATGGGATTGTCTCGTTTGTTTAATACGATGATAGTACAAAAAAACCGACAATTTAACTTACAACTTAACGTTAGTATACCTATTAAATATGTTTAGAAACTTCCAAAACTCACCAATCATTGTGTGTTTTGTAATAAACGAGTATTATAACAATTTTAACGAGTATATGTTTAGTAACAATTTAAGTGCAGTAGTTTACTTTTAGTGGTATTAGTGAGACACTGAATTTATTAGCTTGGTTTAATAAAACCTGTTTGTAATGGACTCTAGTTAAAGTAGTATATATATACAGCAGTGGTAACCGAGTGGTCGAACGCACGCCTTGCAAATCAAAGTGTGCAGGTTCAAACCCCGGCTCGCACCTCTGGCTTTATGTGCGAATCTCATTTTCATCCGAGATTACCACTAGCAATGAAACGGTGAAGGAAAACATCGTAAGGAAACCTGCACGTCTATAGAAAGGCGTGTGAAGTTCACCAACCCGCACTGGGCCAGCGTGGTGAACTATAGCCCAAAAATCTCCCTCGTATTGAGGGAGAATGTGCCCGGTATAATGGCAATAGGCTCGCCCCCTATTACATTGGGACCAAAAATACATCGGCGAAGTGTGGGCGCACTACAGTGCACCTCTGCCTACCCCTTCGGGGAATACAGGCGTGATGATGTATCTAGTTAAAGTCAGCCATTCTTGAGTGACAGTGGCAGACAAAAAAAATACATTTTCCTTATAGGTAGCGTATACAGGGTGTTTCAGAAGTCCGAAATAATACTTGACCGTGTGCATTAGTATCGGGTATATAACTGGATGGTATGATTTATTTGTTGAAATTCGACTGTTCGTCGAACTCTAAATTCGTCGAATCGACTGTTCGTCGAATCGACTGTTCGTCGAATCGACTCATCGTCGATTTCTAAAACTTGTAATATGTCGAGTCCCATGTCAAATTTTCACGATACGTTTTGTAAATACTGATAGCCGCCCTTCGTACATGTAGTTTACACTATTTGATAGGATCATGGATGTACCCAAAGGCCAGAACACGATACCTGTGACAAATATTCAACGGCCTATAACTAGAAAACTAAGTCAGTTAGATGCAATCTGTCTTCACTGTGCATCTACTTAAAAGCTACCGTATATGTACCTAAAATATTATTTCGGACTTCTGATACACCCTGTATACTTAGTACTTGTACTAACTTCTACCCGCGACTTCAATATCGTTAAAAATTATAGCATATATGTTATTCTGATGTATTAACAATAGTACTGTAAAGTTTCGTCAATATCCGTTCGGTAGTTTTTGCGTTAAAGAGAAACAAACATACATCCTCACAAACTTTCACGTTTATAATATTAGTAGGATATGCATTTAGTAACAGAACATGACAAACAGACACATTAATTTTAATAATATGTACACATTGATACTTGGTATAAATAAAACCGGCCAAGTGCGAGTCGAACTCGTTCACGAAGGGTTCCGTACCATTATCTATTAAAACGGCAAAAAAATCACTTTTGTTGTGAGGGAGCCCCCTTGAATATTTATTTTATTCTGTTTTTTAATATTTGTTGTTATAGCGGCAACCGAAATACATCATCTGTGAAAATGTCAACTCTCTAACTATCACGGTTCACGAGATACAGCCTGATGCCAGACGGACGGACGGACGGACGGACAGCGAAGTCTCAGTAATAGGGTTCCCGTTTTGCCCTTTGGGTACGGAACCCTAAGAATATACTAGGAATACATTTCCGTATCTACGCCCGTATCTTCTTATCACAGATGGGTGCTGAAATAATCCTGTCTGTCAGTATTTCTGTCGTGTGTATCGGCGTAACGTAATCACCGCTTTCACTCGAGTTTTCCTTCGTTTACACGGAAAAAAATCGACGATGTCTGTAAATAAGATGACACATGTGGTGTCTGTTATAAGATACCGGAGTTTTATTCTCATTTTTAAGATGAAATAACGAAAAACATAGTATAGAGAGGTAAAGGGCTATGTGACTTAAGCGACACTTTTGGGCTATTCTGACTTATATATATCTCGCAGGTTTTTCATAAAATTAGGCTAGGTTTTTGATAAAAAACCACACATTATAAACTCAATTTCATCATAAACCTGTAACAATCCAGATTTTTGATCAAAAACCTGAACTAGTTTGGGTTTATGATAAAAATCGTAACCTTTTTTATTTTGTTGACCTAAAAATAACTAGGAATTAGAAAAAAAAAACTTGAGAGGTGTCAAGGGACACCCGGATGGAACAAAGGTCCTTTTGAAATAAAAAAAAAATATAAAAAAGGACATATACATACACACAAACACACACACATCGAAATCGAAATCGGAATCGAAATCACACACACATTTACAAAAGTATCGTAACAACTTTTACTCTCACACACACATTTATAAAAGTTTCGGTCGACACTTTTAGTCTTAATTTTTTCCGTCTAGCCCCCTTTCGCAACGCACCTTAAGGAACTACGTTCCAATATAAAAAACAAATTTTATGAAAAACCTGAAACATATATTTATATATTTGGAAACAGCGAATTTTTCTGCGTCGAATGAGTATGCTCTCCTGTAAAGTTAAACAAACGCTTACTACGCAAAAAATCACTAGGTGTCAAAGTCAAAGTCAAATCATTTATTCTGTATAGGCCCATGGGGGCACTTACAAATTGTCAAGTTTACATTTTCTTCTTATTCAATATTATACTACCACCGGATTGAAACGCGACCTCAACTGAGAAGATCCGGCAAGAAACTCAGTGGGCTGATTATTTTTTAAATCGCCAAAACTTATTTCAAATACACAGGCAAATATAGCCCCAGTGTGTTGCCTTAGAGCTTTTTAATAATAATGATAAGATAGATAAGAATACGTTTGTGTTGCACGCTACACTTAGACATGACAGGCAATATTATGTTTTTTTTTTTAACCTGAGCTGCACAATCCCAAGCCGATTTATCATCCAAATAATCCGAGATTTTGTAATAGCCCTTTTGATATAATTTGGATTGCTTTATATTAAGCCATCGTGTTTAAACGCCTCTCACTGTAAGTGAAAATGGGCATTGGGGCTCTAAGGGTGATGGAAACAGTCAAGAATCGCTACAGCTCCTAACTGGTCCAGCATCACACACTCGATTCACTTCGTTACACCAGTTTTTCCGTCGCGCGGCGTCCTTCTCGGGCCCTTTAATTACACTCAGTCGGGCGAGTCCCGCACATTTTATTCCAGTGTTATTGCTTTTCAAATGTACATACAACTCAGTATTTATGAGTGTACTGTAACACTGTTGGGTTTACAGGCTTGTACGAACAACTAGCGTCTACCCGTGACTTCGATTATTCAATATCAAAACTGTCTCTCCTAAACACACGCTATTATCATAGCCTAGCTAGGAGGCCAGTACTAAACCCTTTTCTTTAATATTTTATAAGAACCGCATATATGTAATCCTTTAATGTACCTACTGCAAACTATTTTTGGCAAATAAATTATTATTATTATTATAATATCGTTACAAATTATAGCCTGTATATTATTCTGATGTATAAACAATAATACTGCAAAGTTTTATCGAAATCCATTCAGTAGTTTTTGCGTGAAAGAGTAACAAACATCCATCCATCCTCACAAACATTCACATCTATAACATTAGTAGGAGTAGGAAGTAGGATTTGTATGTTATCTGATTATATTTCTTTGTTCGATAGTGTGAGTTTCCTCACATTCGAGTACAGAAGATTGGACAGTATCATTCGGTTATTTAACGCCTGTCAACGTCAATCACAATAAGGATCAAGACGCTGAACACTCCACATCTCTAACACAAACCAGACGAGAAGACATCTCTACATATAACGGCTAAGATATACGTGAACTCCTTTACGAACAACGAATTTTCAGATAATTAAATTTAGGATTACTACTGAAGTATAGGGGCCTTATCGAATATAGGAATCCCGACTTTAACTATTGCGATGACGGAGGTACTACCAAAAGCTACTAAGCAGTGCGTCAACATTTTTCCCAATACCAAAACGAACGCTGAGTTAATACACAAGATGTAATTTCGGTGATAAAAGCCACGTCCCTCATGCGTCGCAAAATCCCTCGCATTGTCAATTTCACGTTGTTGAAGAATGGACTTTTTGTACAAGGCACACATCATCAGCCGGTATCAGTCCACTGCTGGACGTAGGCCTCTCCCAAGATGCGCCACTGAGCCCGATCTTCGGCTCTTCTTCTCCAACCACTGCCCACCGCTTTGCGTATGTCGTCGCTCCACCTGGTCACAGGACGTCCTACGCATCGTTTGCCGATTCGCGGTCTCCACTCTAGGACAAGCCTACCCCAAAGGTTATAAGTCCTGCGGCAGATATAAGTTTGTACAAGGCAGTACAGTTCATTCGTTGAAGAATAATAATTATAATACATCATCACGCCTGTATTCTCCGAAGGGGTAGGCAGAGGTGCACCGTAGTGCGCCCACACTTCACCGATGTATTTTTGGTCCCAATGTAATAGGGGGCGAGCCTATTGCCATTATACCAGGCACATTCTCCCTCAATACGAGGGAGATTTTTTGGGCTATAGACCACCACGCTGGCTCAGTGCGGTTTGGTGAACTTCACACGCCTTTCTATAGACGTGCAGGTTTCCTCACGATGTTTTCCTTCACCGATTCATAGCATGTGGTAATCTCGGATGAAAATGAGATTCGCACATAAACCCAGAGGTGCGAGCCGGGGTTTGAACCTGCACACTTTGATTTACAAGGCGTGCATTCGACCACTCGGCTACCACTGCTTATTTCGTTGAAGGTTCATTCTTCGTTGAAGAATGAACTTTATATATAAGTCAGTACAGTTCGATTTGGTATTGGCTAAACACATTTGGTATTTATTTGGTATTGACACTCACATTTTGACGCCCCAGTGTGTGAGGGGCTTAATTGCTTGTAAGATACGTCAAAGTTAGAAGATAATAATAGTTGAAAATTTTAACCCGTCTTCGGGGAGATATTACAATGATAGGTCGTCTGTGACCTTTTTCGGGAACCCTTTTCAAAGTAAATTCTAAGTTTGAAAATTTGTCTATTACAACTTTTCACTTTGTCCAAAATTTAATAATTATAAGTAATATTCATTAGTAATTTTGGGAATATTACTTTTTCACCTTTTTGTTTTCAGTGTATAATTTTGTGTACATACTTAGATTAATTTCCTGAGTAATCTATAATATATTATATTTTACATGTATATAATATATATATATATAAAAGCAGTGGTGCAAAAAACTCAGCAGGTTCAAACCCCGGCTCGCACCTCTGGGATTTATGTGCGAATCTCATTTTCAGCGGTGGTAGCCGAGTGGTCGAACGCACGCTTTGCAATCAAAGTGCGCAGGTTCTATCCCCGGCTCGCACCTCTGGGTTCCATGTGCGAATCTCATTTTCATCTGAGATTATCACTTGCTAAGAAACGGTGACGGAAAACATCGTGAGGAAACCTGTGTGCCCGGTATAATGGCAATAGGCTCGCCCCCTAATACATTGGGACCAAAATACATCGGCGAAGAGTGGGCGCACTGCAGTGCACCTCTGCCTACCCCTTCGGGGAATACAGGCGTGATGATGATGATGATGATGATGTATTATTTCATTTTCATCCGAGATTGTCACTTGCACCTGCACGTCTGAGGGAACTTGTCTAGTTCTACATAGATGTGTGAAGTCTGCCACCCGCACTGGGCCAGCGTCGTGGACTATGGCCTGAATCCCCCTCGCACAGAGGGGAGGCCCGTGCCCAGCAGTGGGACGTTAAAAGGGCTGTAGTAGTAGTAGTAGTAGTATATAATATATATTTTTTAAATGAGTTTACTAATTCGACGTCTGCGTTTTAATGCGTCTATTTGGGGCTTTGAGACATTTATACAAAGCAATAAATATATGTAATTACTTCAGTTCAAAAACAAAAACTCGTCTATTGAAAAATCTCGCTCAACAAGAATGAAACAAGAAAATATTCTCATCGTGATGTTCAGAGGACAGTAGCCATACATCTCTTCGCCCTAAAGCTTATGATCGCTTACTACGAACGATACCACACTTTTCTAAATATGATAAGTACTTTAGAAGTTATGAGGGAACAGATGATAGACATATTGAGGGGTGAAAGGCTATTTCACATAAACGAGGTTTTTTTTAACTTTATAGGAGAGCATACTCATTCCACGGAGAAAAAAATAGCTGATTCCAAATATACAGGGTGTTTCAGAAGTCCCTAATAATACTTTGTCATTGGCATCAGTATGGGGTATACAACTAAATGGTATAAATTTTTTATCGAAATTCGACCATGTTTTTCCAATTGAAATTAAACTATTTTACGGATTGTATCGCGTTTATTTACTATTTTATTTTAAATAGTTTAATTTCAATGTATAGTATTCGCGTAAATATAAGAAAACAATATGTTTTTCCAACTTTTTTTTCGTCGTTAATTTAAAAAACTCGTAATATCTCGAATCCTATGTAAAATTTGCTTGTTCTGTTTTGGGAATATTGGAAGTCGCCCTTCATAAGTGTAGTTTACACTGCTGAATAGGGTTATGGATGTACACAGATGCCAGAACACGATACCTGTGACCAATATTCAAAGGTCTATAACTCCGAAACTATGATAGTACGGTATAAACTGTCTTCACTAAGTATCCACAGATGAGCTAAAGTACCTTAAGTATTATTTCGGACTTCTGATACACCCTGTCCAAGTCAAAATCGCGCAAGTGTCGTTTAAGTCAAATATCCTTACCCCTAGATATACTTAAATACTGCCAAAATCATAATCCTGCGCCGTAGTCGAGTAATAAGAGGGTATTTTGTCTCCCAGTCCGTTGGGCGTCAATCCTGATTCTCCCAACTGTGTAACTTTCTTCAACTTATTAGAATTAAGTCTTTAGCACAAATTAAATATCTCTTAAGCTTCTTCGAGCTGTTTTAACATCGCACGCCTCCCTTTAATCCTGGCGGGATTATATCGATTCGTGTCACGTGCACTCTTGCGAAGTAATTACGAATACTTGCATACTCTGCAAGTAGAAAAATATCATCCGAGGCGAGAAGAAAGGCTTTAAAACTTATGAAAATGAAAACTTCCGTTCTTAGAGTACATCCTACAACTCTAGTAAATACATAAAATATCAAATCTATCTAGGAATAAATATACAATATCAAAACGATGTAATTGAAACAATAGTACATCTTCCTTTTGTCTTTGGCAATGCAATGTGAATTCGATTAAAACCGTTTAATTTATGCTAAAATTCCACCAAAATTATTTACCTATGTGTCGTAAAGACAATTAAGAAATTGTACATAAGGTTGCACGTTTGATATACAGTAGTGACATATATACAAATGATTTTGACATAGAATAATTCTATGGATTTTGAATATACACTGAAGTTCGATGCTATACACATGTAACGACCAATAAAATTTACAAGCAGCCTTTTTAAAACAGTTACAACACTGTTCGAATGTCTCATTAATTCATCAAACGGTATAATTAAGGTGTTTCCACGAGACAGTGGTACATGGGCGTGCAAACATGAGTGGCCCGCCGCCGGGCATGCGACGAACAAACACAAATATTGTCATAACCGGGATTTGTTTAATTTGACACGCTCCGGTGCCGGTCTCCTGTGCGAATCATAGAGTATTGTCCAGATGCGACATGCCTCTGTGGACTACCTACGGCTCTTATCATGGTGGCTGACATCTACGGGGCCACTTAATTTTTTTTTAAGATTACCTAAGAAAAAAATAAAAAACCGGCCAAGTGCGAGTCGGCATTACGCACTAAGGGTTTGAGGTTTGAATATCTTTATTTCTCAAAAGAATTAAAAAAATTCACTTACTTGAGAAACTTAATTAATCTTAAGTCTAATAAGTAATGCACTGAATGACACTAACGAACGTACAGAAGTATTTAACATTTAAAATTAAAATATCGTATAACAATTAGGTTAACTTAACACAATTCTAAACAATTTAAACAATAATATATTTCACTAGTGGGTAGTTTTGGTTTCGTACCATTATCTATAAAAACGGAAAAAAAATCACTTTGGTTGTATGGGAGCCCCCTTAAATAATTACTTTATTCTGATTTTTAGTATTTGTTGTTATAGCGGCAATATAAATACATCATCTGTGAAAATTTCAACTCTCTAACTATCACGGTTCATGAGATACAGCCTGGTGACAGACGGACGGACGGACAGACGGACGGACAGACGGACGGACGGACGGACGGACGGACGGATAGCGAAGTCTCAGCAATAGGGTTCCCGTTTTACCCTTTGGGTAAGGAACCCTTATGATTCTAGGTCAACGGGAAGTACCCTTTATGCTTTTGATTCCCACAAACACCCGTTGCAGTGAGCAGAATGGCCTTCGCTCAAACCACCAGACCAAGTCGTTATTATATATCTCTTAGTTATACATTCTTACAAAGAACATGATGTCATATCTATACGATATTCTTCACTTTTAAATTAAATATATCTAAACATAGTTATAGCAATATTTGCATTTGTTCTAGGCAGTTGCTAAAATAATATTGACACTGTCCTGTGAAGAATAAGTTGCTTGTTTTTTTAGATATTTTAAACATCTGTCTACATATCAATGTACATAAAATGAGTACATTTTTATTTATTCTACTACCTTTACATAATTGAAACGGTGAAGGAAAACACCGTGAGGAAACCTGCACGTCTATAGAAAGGCGTGTGGAGTTCATTAACCTGCACTGGGCCCGCGTGGTGGACTATGCCCAAATCTCCCTCATATTGAGGAAGAATATGTCCGGTATAATGGCAATAGGCTCGCCCCCTATTACATTCCGACTAAAATACATCGGCGAAGTATAGGCGCACTGCAGTGCACCTCTACTTATCCCTTAGGGGAAGACATGCGTGATGATGATTTATAGTAGAAAGAACTCCACTAAAACAATAGAAATAGATTTTATCATTCCCAGTACCAAAGGGTCGTAAAAAGCCGGTACCACCCACTCTAATGTGATACCTATAAAAGAAGATTATGAACTAAAATATTTTTAAATTGACTATAAAACTACAATCCAATTCTGGGAACAGCTTATCAAAGCTATTGCACTATCTGTTATTTATCATTTTAATCTGTGACCGCGCTGTTAGTGTGAGATAAGCCGGTCAAATAGAGAGGTAATCTCGTCGCTGGCTGTACGAGCTCATTGCGTCGCGATCACACACGGTGGGTTTATACTGCACTCGAGGGTATGACTATAATTTCTGTGCAGTGCTTGCTAGGAGACAATAGGTCAATTTTTATTTCCATAAAAAAGATTATTAGCCGTATTCAATAGCAGTGGTAGCCGAGTGGTCGAACGCACGCCTTGCCATTAAAGTGTGCAGGTTCAAACCCCGACTCGCACTGCTGGGATTTATGTGCGAATCTCATTTTCATCCGAGATTATCACTTGCTATGAAACGGTGAAGGAAAACATTGTAAGGAAGCCTGCATGTCTGAGGGAACTTGACTAGTTCTCGATAGATGTGTGAAGTCTGCCAACCCGCACTGGACCAGCGTGGTGGACTATTGCCTGAATCCCGCTCGCATTGAGGGGAGGCCGTGCCCAGCAGTGGGACGTTAAAAGGGCTGTAGTAGCGGTATTTATGTATGCAGTATTGGACTGCGTACGGCCTCCCCTCAGTGCGTGGGGGATTTTCCTCACGATGTTTTCCTTCACTATGAGTGATTAGAAAATTAGATTCTCGCATAAATTTTCAGAGACGCGAATTGAGGTTTGAACCTGCTACCCTATTACCACAACCCGTCTTGCAGCAATGATTTAATATTACTTTCAGTGTTTAAAAGTTAACTCAGTACAAAAACTGACAAAAAATTACAGTAACTATTCCAACTACAATACTCTATGGGGATCCTGGTCAATTTGACTGCAAGTGCTTGACAGTGTTTTAAACGACAGGATATCGAAAGTCGGGCCTCACGTCCGCGCTTTGGACCAACTTTAAGTTCAGGCAAAGTGACGCGACTAAACGCTTGCGTTTGTCAGATTCAAGGCCAACGTGTAAAAGAGGCATTGAATTCAAAACACTAAAAGGCTTAGAGGAAAAGTGGTCTTTTAATTTCAAATAGAGCACACAAAGTATTAGTACATTTCAAAATTAAGCGACAAAATCACGAAACGTATCTCGTTTTGTACAAGTCCTTACCGGGTAACGACCTACTTTATTCGGTCGAGTCGCGAGCGTGCAGCGCGCTCCATTGTCGCAATGTATCTCAATGAGGGCTCGAGAGTTTCGTTTATAAAATGAAATGAACTCCGAGGTGTGTTTCGAGATATTATGAATTTAAGAACTACTTCATTCTAATATTATATTCACAAGATTCTCTGAAACTACAATGTAATTAAATTTAATTGTGTACATTATAGTGTTCCAAAATATATGCAACCACCATCTCTTAGAGCTTTTCAAACTAGCGTTTTATACGTGCGTTTAGGCGCGTATAGTTGTGTCTTTTGCTACACGCACAACTTTTACAAGTCTTGATGCGCTTCTAACCTCGTAAAAGCGCGAGCCGCGATGTGTCAATTGTTTCTTCGTCGAAATCCATATTGTTATTACAATCCACAAATTCTGAAAAGGCCTGTTTCAGGATTCTGATGGACAATAAACCCTTAACCACCTGGCGCAAAGAGCCATGCTGCGTACGCTCGAACCACTCGACCAAGCTGTAATACTTAAAGAATATACCTAACATATCCATTCCCTTTAAGTATACTATAGCAGAATTTCGTCATATAAATCCGAAATAGACAAATTATACACCGTATGGCAAATGTTTTCGTTTCATTATCAACTCGGACCGTAAGCCACACCCTTCCTAATAAAGAAAGTATCAAACCCAACAACTAGCATTCAATAATGTCACATGCAGTGTACAAATGGCTAACAGACAAGTTGAAAGCAAATATTGAGTGAAATAAGTTCAGACGTAAGCAGAGTCTGCTCTCTTATCACCACCTATCTTGCTGCAATGTTTTTACAAGCTTCATATTATAATTCTCATTTTCTAATTAACTTGCAGTGTATGTATGTCCGGGTGGAATCATGCAACTGAATTTTAAATCAGTTATCTTTATCCGATTGAGCTGAAGTTTGATATACACGCTTATTTTTAATGACAATGCATGCTTTGCTATGTGACGTCATTCTAATTATAATATGGCGGATCATCCAAGATGGCGAAATAGTTATTTTTCCTGCACTACCACAGTATGGGTATCAAATGATAGGGCTTGCTGAGGAGAACACGAAAACTAAGGGCAATTAAATAAAAGCTTGTTTTTAAAAAGTTTTTGTACCATTCTTTTTTTAATATTACTTTCAGTTTTTGAATATTAACTCAGTACAAAATCTGTCAAAAATTGACAGTTAATATTGACACATCAATACTTTATGAGGTGGTAAGGGGGCTGATACATTACTGCTACTATAGCCCTTTTAACGTCCCACTGCTGGGCACGGGCCTCCCTTCATAAGAGGGCGATTGACTAGAGAGAACTAGTCAGGTTCCCTCAGACATGCAGGTTTCCTCACTATGTTTTCCTTTACCGTTTCCTAGCGAGTGATTTCGGATGAATATGAGATTCGCACGTGAAACCCAGAGGTGCGAGCTGGGGTTTGAAGATGCACACATTGATCGCAAAGAGTACGTTCGACCACTCGGCTACCACTGCTATATACCCACATTATATCCTGAAATCTGTGAGACAACAGGTTTCATCCTCACAATCTCTTTACGTAACCTTGTGTGAATCATTCGCTCGCCTAGCAGTATTAGATTTTTTGTCAGATTTTGTACAAAATACAGTAATATTTAAATTAGAAGTGGATGATAAAGGTTTTCTTGTGTACCGGCTGACTTATCGGCTTCCGCCTATGTCTGAATAGATCTCATTTATTTATGAACATTGGATAACGCATGCAAACGAGCGATTGGGTAACGTTTTGTTCGCAACCCCAAGGGTACCATATCTAAGATAAGTGTTTCGATGATAGCTGTGCTATCTGTCAATAATTATCATAGAAAATAATAGTAAACCTTTTTGGATATACAAACGTCTTATCTTGACTACGAATTCCAGCTTTGGACTTTAAGATTTATTATTATAACAAGCTTTATATTAGCTTGCAATGTATGTCCAGGTGGAATCTTGCAACTGATTTTTTTAACGGTTATCTTTAACTGATTGAAATTTGGTATACACGCCTATTAAGAATGACAATGCATGCTTAGCTATATGACGTCATTCTAATTCCAATATGGTGGATCATCCAAGATGGCGGAATAGTTATTTTTTCTGCACTACCACATAATGGGTATCAAATGAAAGGGGTTGCTGAAGAGAACACGAAAACTAACTGAAAGCTAGTTTTTAAAAAGATTTTTACCATTATTTTTTAAGTAGTTAAAAACAATAAATTAATTCAGGCCAATATAATATTTTATCAGGAAATATATAAATTAGTTTGTATCGTTTGTTAGAGTTCTGTACTTCATAAACTAGCAGGCAAAGTTAAGTTTGTCCCTCAATCGACTTTATCTTTTGTTTCGAGCAATATTCGGTGCTTGTATAGTTTAAGTACGGGACCTTCGGCGCGTGAGACCGACTCGCACTTGGCCGGTTTTTTTCTCGTCAGACAATCAGACCTTGATACACAAAATCATTAACAAGTTACACGAATAAAATCGATTGATTTAAGGTGCATTCACCCTTGAAGGATCGAATGTTGTCGACGTTTATGGATAAACACAAATAACATCTTATTTTTTAATTAATAATTTCTGTTATGGTGTGATCGAATCTAAACGGCCTCATCTAAAACAGCTTAGGGTTATAATAAATTGACTTCATTAATCGTCTTGACAAATCAGGGCAACGAATAAATTATCACTGTACAAATTATTTAGCATAAGCATAGTGTCACAAAGTTATTTTTGCGGTCAACAACGTCGCTACTGTCGCAACAAAAAACTTAACTTTCATGACAACTTTGTTAATTCCAATTTTGACCGACGGAAAAGTTAAGTTTGTAATATTTGAATTAACATTTTAAATATCAGTATTATAGAGTGTGTGATAAAAGTAAGCCAGGCGTATTGAATTTCTTTGGTATAAACAAACTTTGAAAGATACTTTATTGACTAGATCTTTCATAATCGGTTGATTTAAAATAATATAAGAGATTTAATAGTCTTGGTATGTTATTTCTGAAGAATTGTCATAATATATTATCGAAGATTTAATAGTTATTTGTGCAACAAGAGAGCAAAGTCGTTTTTTGCTGCTCTCTTTCTAATGGCGGGAAACAGATAGAGTGTTAATGTTTCGAATTGTATGATTGGTTAATCAGCGACAAAGTAACTTTTTAATTTTTGTTTTCAGGAAGCCGCGAATATCTTATTCAGCCTAGGGTTCTATATTTAAAAAAAATAATTAAAAAGTTACTTTGTCTCACTCAGTGAGCAAAATGCGATTTTGCTCACTGATTTCGGGCAGCAAAGGCTACCTTTTTGAGCTACTGAAGTGAAAAATAATATAAGAGATTTAATAGTCTTGGTATATTATTTCTAAAATACATCATCATCATCATGCCTGTATTCCCCGAAGGGGTAGGCAGAGGTGCACTGTAGTGCGCCCACACTTCGCTGATGTATTTTGGTCCCAATGTAATAGGGGGCGAGCCTATTCCCCCTCAATACGAGGGAGATTTGGGCCATAGTCCACCTGCATGCTGACCCAGTGCGGGTTGGTGAACTCCACACGTCTTTCTATAGACGTGCAGGTTTCCTCACGATGTTTTCCTTCACCGTTCAGCAAGTGGTAATCATTGTTGAAAATGACATTCGCACATGAAAATTATCTCAGAGGTGCGGGCCTGGGATTTGAACTTGCACCCCTTACGTTCAAGGCGGGCGTTCTTGCCCGCGAGGCTACCACAGTTTATAACCGCAGGTTATTTCTAAAGAATTGTCATAATATATTATCGAAGATCAAACAAAAGATGGATGGAGTGTGTAAAAAGTGATATGAATAAGATCGGAGTAAATATCAAAATAACTGAAAAGCGAGATGAATGGAAGAAAAGGATATATTTATGGATTCGAAAATAGAAAAAAATCCCTCCCTTCCAGTAAACTCTCCATTTTCAAAAATCTTTCAGTGAATCCCCTTCAGTAAATTCCGTTAGCGTTATTAGTATAAACGCAGCGTTTCTGCCGTCCGTCTGTTACCCCTGGGTTCGTTAGACCAAAGCTTCGTTATGTAATGTGAATTCCACACAGCTTCCTTCAAACCCAATCTCTCACCCGACTCCGCACGGGGCTATTGTGTGTTTGTCACATAAACCCAACCATTCAACGTTTTTTGTGGACAGAAGTGCTTCCGGTAAGGTAACCGATATGGACAGTTTGATGGACAAATATATTTTACCGTTTAGTGTGTAAGTAGTTTGTTGTGAAAAATAACACTATTTTTTTATTTTGGGGTGTCCAAATGTATAGTTTAGATAGTTGCCACTAGATGGCGCTGTGCGGTTTTGAGTTGTTTCTGCATCTCGGTGGGATTGTGTCCGCCCGAGGTGTATAGCTGTTTTATAATGTTTATAAACAATGCCATCAATCTCGGCTTAACACTAGTTACCTAATATACTAGATGTTATAGTAAAAGTGGTTTCATTTATGGGAAACCCAAGGGGGATCATCCGAACAGGGGAGTTTAATATTAGGTTATATGTGTACCTACTTAATTTAGAAATGTCATATTTTGTACTCAAGCTCACAAATCAGAAATGAGCATGTTTGATTTATACTAATTTAGCTGTTAACTGCGACCTCGTCAGCGTGGAATTTAAGAAAAACCAGCCAAGTGCGAGCTGGACTCGCGCACCGAGGCTTCCATACCTAAACTATGAAAGCACCGAACGTTGCTCTAACGAAAAGATAAACTGGAAAGAGAGACAAAGTTAACTTTTCCTTTGGTATACTGTTGTCCCCATACAAATTAACTACAAAATAAGTTTGTAATCGCAAAAAATATTTTTTGTGTTATAATTATACTAATTTCAGATTTTCCACATTGTACCCTTCAAACTGAGAGACTACTACAGCCCTTTTAACGTCCCACTGCTGGGCACGGGCCTCCCCTCATTGCGAGGGGGATTCAGGCCATATTCCACCACGCTAGCCCAGTCCGGGTTGGCAGACTTCACACATCTATCGAAAACTAGTCAAGTTTCTTCAGATGTGCACGTTTCCTCACGATGTTTTCCTTTACCGTTTCTTAGCAAGTGATAATCTCGGATGAAAATGAGATTCGCACATAAATCCCTGAGGTGCGAGCCGGGGTTTGAATCTGCACACTGTGATTGCAAGGCGTGCGTTCGACCACTCATAAAAACTGAGAGACAATAAATAAAATGTTACCCTATCACCTCGTAACTGAAAGGTACCGGATTTGATACCTACCTTGGACAAATCGATGTAAGCGCACTCCGAGAACTGGGGAATCAGTAAAAATTACAAACAAACAATTCAATTTCAATTTTAATTATTTGTACAGATCGCCCTAAGTGTATCTTCACATCATCATAGAAGTATTGTTTCAATATTACTTTAGTTTTAAAAAGTAACGTTACATCAATAATGCATAAGTAGTAGTAGTATAGATGGGACGTTAAAACAATAAATTAATAAGGAAAGCCAAACCTTATCAAAACAACTTCCTCGCGTTAAAATCAAATCGATTATCGAATCGCTAATTAAGGCCCCCCCACACTGCGGCGTCAAGATACGTGCGATTAATATTTTGTCAATTCCAAAACGAACTGTATTCACTCATAGGAAAAGTTCATTCTTCAACAAAATAGCATTTATAGCTCGTGTGAATTTTGACGTGCGAATTGCAGCTCGATAATTCCATAGATGTTGAAAGAAAACGAAAAAAAAAACCGGTCAAGTGCGAGTCGGACACGCGCACGAAGGGTTCCGTACAATTATCTATAAAACCGTACAAGTGCGAGTCGGACTCGCGCACAAAGGTTTCCGTACCATTATCTATAAAAACGGCCAAAAAATCACGTTTGTTGTATGGGAACACCCTTAAATATTTACTTTATTCTGGACGGATGGCCGGACGGACGGACGGACGGACAGCGGAGTCTCAGTAATAGGGTTCCCGTTTTACCCTTTGGGTACGGAACCCTAAAAACTAGCAAAAAACACGTTTATTGTATGGGAGCCCCTTAAATATTCATTTTATTCTGTATTTTAGTATTTGTTGTTAGCAGCAACAAAAATACATAATCTGTGAAAATTTCAACGGTCTAACTATCACAGTTAATGAGATACAGCCTGGTGACAGACGGACGAACAGACAGCCAAGTCTTAGTAATAGGGTTCTCGTTTTACCCTTTGTGTACGGAACTCTAAGAACAACGACCAATTCGACATTTTGTTTCGAGCCCTGTGCACACTGGGGCGTCAGGCTGTGCGCGTCCATTTTATTCCCAATACCAAACAAACTCTGTTTCAATATACATAAGGATAGTATTACTTTTTCTATGACTCAATACAGTCCGTTTTGTTATTGGAACAAAATTCGGCGCGCGACTTTTGAGCCTCATTGTGCGGAGGGTTTTACGATAAAACCGCCACCAACGAAACAAGAAAGTCGACTCTCGTTAGTTATATCGATAAACTGATAATTAACTAGCTAATAACCTGTTATTAGCGCGTTATCCGTTATAATTAGATTGTGTTAACGCAAAAAGGTCAGTTTTATTTGAATGTATCGATTTTCGCGTCTCATCGATATAGATTCGATAATCGGAATCCAAATAGGGAAATGGAATGGAGAGGATGCTATAGTTTAGTGTTAGTTAGAAGTTTTGTTGGAGAAATATGTATTTATAGCTTACTAACATTTACCCGCGTGTATGCCCGTATGATTAAGTTCTAGAGAAGACTTTTAGTAGACCGAGGGCATTTTTTTTGGGATTTTTTTTTTAATTATTTACGCCCTTGGGAGCCGTGGTATTAATCCGTTGATTTTAATAAAGAAAAGCAATTTTTTAAAACCGCATTTTAATAAAGAAAAGTCCATATAAATAACATTGAAGTGACTGCTTCTAATATCAAAACATTTTCGACATTTATAGCAAATCACCATTTTTAAATTTTGTTTGTTACGGGTAACCTCGAAAACGGATTTACAATTTTCACTGTCACTGGCAAACAATTGATGCTAAAAGGAGTAGCCTTAGGCTATTTTAATTTTGGGAAAATAGTTAGGGTGCCTAAATTCCGCGCGTACGAAGTTGTGGGCTTAACTTTTTTTTTAAAAAGGTAATTAATAAATAATACAATTAATAAAAGATAAACTCTAATTATATAACAAAACAGGTGAAATTGAAGAAAAAAAAGGTAAGAATAAACAAATCAATATGTTTAATAAGCAACGAAAATATGTACCTACAAAAATATATTTTGTAAACAGTTATAAAGCAAAGTGTATCAATTAGTGGGTACTTACTGTGTTTGCTCGAAGACCGAGCCCTAGTACTCGGCACGGTGCGCCCGCGCACCTCCCACGCACAACCGTGTTTGTCCAACTGTATTTCGCATTTTTCTCACTATGGGAACGAAATTCTTTGAATGTTCGTGTTATTATTAAGCTGGTGATAAGTTATGAGTTAAAAGTACATCTACTGTTTCGTTTAATCTTATGTCAGAGGCAAAAAAGTACTCGTAAATAAATATTAATGCAAGTTAAATCGCTTCTTTCAATGTATACAATACTAGCTTCTAACCGCGACCTCGTCAGAATATCTTATATTTTATTCTGATGACAAACAATAATACTGTAATAATAAACATCCATCCATCCATGTACCCTAAAAACTTTCACATTTGTAATATTAGTAGGATTTTTGAGCGCCATTTAATTTTGTTTACAAATATGGTTGCACGGAACGGTGATGGAAAACATCATGAGTAAACCTGCTCGTCCATAAAAAGGCGTGTGAAGTTCACCAACCCACACTGGGCCAGTGTGGTGGATTATAGGCGAAATCTCCTTCGTATTGAGGGGGGATGTGCCCGGTTTTCCTCATCCTATTAGGGCAGGAGTCCCTCAGGGCTCCGTTCTCTCCCCTCTTCTCTACAGCCTGTTCACGAACGACATCCCTCGTTCGGACAGAGTTCAGCTCGCTCTATACGCGGATGATACCGCTCTCTATTTCTCGCATAGGAATTTGGGTATTATCACCCGCACTCTCCAACGCGCAGTGAATTCTTTGGGTGAATGGTTCCGGAAGTGGCGCATTGAGGTGAACCCGGAAAAGAGCGCAGCTGTGCTCTTTACCAGGGGCGCCTCACATCGCCGCCCCCGTGCTCCCCAGTCTAGGCTGGGCACCATCTCCCTGTTCGACCAAAGCATTCCCTGGGCAAACCAAGTCAAATATCTAGGTGTCACTCTAGACAAATCCCTCACTTTCGGTCCCCACATTAGGAAGGTGCGCAACCGAGCAGCCTTTGTGCTCGGTCGCCTTCATTATCTGATCTGCAAGCGGAGTAAAATGTCCCTTAGAAATAAGGTGACACTTTACAAAACTTGTGTCCGCCCCATTATGTCCTATGCCAGTGTAGTCTTCGCTCACGCGGCGAAGACACACCTCAACCGCCTGCAAGTAGTGCAGTCCCGGTTTCTCCGTAGGGCCGTAGGTGCCCCGTGGTACATACGGAACGTAGATCTCCACTCCGACCTTGACCTCTTCTCCATTCAAAAACACTTCAAAATAGCGTCCGAACGCTATTTTAAAAAAGCCGCGTCGCATTCAAATCCTCTAATTGTCGCCGCCGGCAATTACGAGCCAGACCCCGCGCACACATCATCAACACGACGCCGCCGTCCGCGGCACGTGTTGATTGATCCTCCTGACACCATCACTGCTCTCCTCGACCCGGGCGTCGAGAGGGCCACTCACACACAGACATCAGCCTCAAACAGACACCGACCTCGCCGGCGAGGTCGAGGAACCCCCTCTTCTGCTCGTAGGTGCATCTTTGCACCGAGGAGCGCAGTCATTACCTCTCCCCTCACGGCAACTGCCCAAGCCGAGGTCGTGCCCCATGTGGCGCCCTTGAGCTAGTTGCCCACCTCTTCCGCCCTTAAGGCTTTGGCTGGAGTCACACTCTGCACTCGCCACTCCTCCGGTGAAGCTGTAAAGGCCAATTCACGGCCAACAGCGTAGTCCAAAAAAAAAAAAAAAAATGCCCGGTTTAATGGCAATAGGTTCGCCACCTATTAAGTACATTGGAACCAAAATACATCAGCGAAGAGTAAGCAGCTCGTACCCAGCTGGGTACTGGCCTCCTCTCAATACGAAATGGATCAGGCCTCAGACCAGTGCAACCATACATACGAGTACATCATAACGACTGTATGCCCCAAAGGGGTAAGCAGAGTTACACTGCAGTGCACTTACTCTTAGCCGATGTATTTTGACTTAAAAAAAAAACTTCTATACACCTAAAATACTACTAAGTTTTAACAGCTACACCTTATTATTTTACATTTTTTTTGTGAAAGGTCATTGCCCTACTACATAATTATAATCTTATCTAACCCAAGGGACTTATTTTAATAATAATAAAATATTTATCTCAGTCAAGACTTTTTAATTAATCTTACAGTGAGAGCATAAAATAAAAATACATCCCCCTTATCATCTGCAGTATTTGCGTGGTACACAAGGCGATGGAAAGTTCAAAGCAATATTAATATAATATTGCTATACGAGGTGGTATTACGGCCCCATTTCACCCATAATATTTTACCGCTAGGGGAGGTTGGGGGCAAATGTCTAAATGCTTTTAGCTCGAGTGCGCACGTATAGTTTTATTTTAGTAGCAGCGTATACTCTACCAATCCAGATCTGGATAGAATGGAACACTTAATCAAATTCAGGTCCATTATTTTAACCTAGTTCATTACGATTCTAAAATCTAATAACATAAACGTAATCCGTGTCCGTCCTTCTGTCTGTATATTCTCCTGTCCATCTATCTATCTGTACATTTGTCCATCTGTCCATCTGTCTATCTATGTATACATTTGTCCATTTGTTCATCTATCTGTCCATCAGTCTGTGTGTTCACCTACCTGTCCGTATATCACAGTAATTTGGATTTAAAGAATTGTATTTATCTTATAAGAACAGAGTTCACTTAATAAGATTTAAAACTATTACATTGTAGGTTAGTTGCTTATTGTGCTAGTGTTAATAGTTGGTGGACGTACCAGCGAAAGTGTCAAGAGTGTTAGTGTGTTAGATGTTGTAACAACTTTCGTTTAAATTGGCTTAGGGTAGTACATTCTTTGATTTTACTCGGTAACTATCGATACTATAGTCCTGTCCGTCTGTTCATAGGTGCGTCCCACTGCCAGTCCGTATATCATAGCAATTTTACTTGAAAACTATTGATACTATAATAATGTGCGTCTGTCCAACTTTCGATTTCCCGTTTGCCTGTCTGTATATGTCAGCAATTTTAAACGGAAACTATAGATACTATATCCATGAAGATTTGCAGTAATATACGTTAATAAAAATTATCCCTAAGTGAAATCCGATTGATGACTTATTTTCGATACATGTATTTTTATAACCAACCTCCCTATTTTTTCTAAGTACCGCCTTTGACATTTTGCCTTCTCTAACCCATTTCACCATATCTCGCAACAATAGCTCTTATACGGACACAATAGAGAGCATTTCTCTCTGTCAGTGTAACAAATAAGTTGTTATTTTGCAGGAACAAAGGTTTTCACGTATGATCGATCATATGACTAACCTTTTGGGTAAAAAAATATCTTCAAAGAATTTAGTATAATGCCCAAATAAATTATTGTGGGGTGGAGGTTGATGAAAATAGGATTTCTAGGAATTGTACGTGATTTAATCCGAGTATTTGTGCGTAACGAATTAATCCGGATTCTTATTATAGACTGCAAGATAAGTATGAGACATGTTGTCGGATATTTACGACCGACCAAACACTGCACGCTCGGAGGCAATTCTCGAAGGAACAACATTATCTCTAATTCGACATGTCGAAACAAAACTACAATATTATTTATATCAAAAAATAAAACTGACTTCAAAAGCCTAAGTGAACTAAAAAGCTACAAATAACCTTTTAATTCATCACACTTGGAGTAGGTGCCAATCTACGTCAGATTAAGCAAATACACACATGAATTGGCACCGACTCCAAAATGAGCACCTAGATTATTGAAGCTGGTGTTTGATAAAAATATTATTATTCACGATTTTTAGTGTAAATCGTCGTTGAGAATATGCAAGTACTAGCACCTCATAAAACCATTTAAAAGTAAATAATTACAGCAAAAAGAATTTCGTGGCTTTACGACAGAAATTAAATGTTTATGAATATCGACAGAGAGTACATTTTTGTAATGGCAACCATTTTGACACCCCAGTGTGGCTTATAGGTATCATTGAGTCAAATTTAGAACAATTGAAATAATATATAACCGGCCAAGTGCGAGCCACGAAGGGTTCCGTACCATCCCTGTTATATGGGAGCCCCCTTAAATATTTTTTTTATTCTGTTTTTTAGTATTTGTTGTTAAAGCGGCAACAGAAATACATCATCTGTGAAAATTTCTAACTGTCAAGGTTCTTGAGATACAGCCTGGTTACAGACGGACAGCGGAGTCTTAGTAATAGAGTCCCGTTTTACCCTTAGGGTACGGAACCTTGAAAATTCACTCTGTGGAACTATTCTCGCGGGCTGTACGAGAATAGTTCAACATAGTGAATTATATTCCTCGCATAACATTTAGTAAAGCAAATCCAAAGATTTAACAGTATACGGGCTTCCATCAACCTATCCTAACCTATGGACGGAATTCCGCACCAATGTGTCCATACTCCGGGAGCTCGGCATCACGCAGCGTCTGTCGGCCGTAGTACAATCGCACATTCTACGATACTTTGGGCATGTCTCTAGACGAGATGGCGACTCAATAGAGCGGCTGGAAGTGCAGGGAAAGGTAGAAGGAACCAGATCGCGCGGCAGGTCACCTTTGCGCTGGACTAACCAAGTGAAGTCCGCAGTGGATAACCGTGTGTCTGACTGCGCGAGACAGTCTGCCATCAAACAGCGATGGCGCGGGATCTTTCGGAGAGCTGTGTCCGCCTCTACCACCGACGTGGATGCCTCGACGTGACCACGACCGCTCTCTCAAGAGCGGAACGAATGAGAAGAAGACCAACCTATCAGTCTCAATCGCATATCTACATCCGATCAGACATTATAATTAGATGAACGACATCAGATGTTTATCTCACTCAATTGATTGCATTGCCGGAACTATCAGGTACTGATCTGCGTGGGCGTAGTGATCTTATCTGAAGTCCGATGGCATATGTTACGCATTGGACACCTCACTACAGTCTGTACTATACGACGTACAAAATCAAAAAATCTAAATCAATTTTTTTTTATTCGTGTAGGCCAAAAAGCACTTACAAATAGTCAGATTCTACCAGAAAGGGTGGGCAGAGGTGCACTGCAGTGCGCCCGCTTTTTGCCGATGTATTTTGGTCCCAATGTAATAGAGGGCGAGCCTGTTGCCATTATACCGAATACGATCCCTCCCTTCAATGCGAGGGGGATTCAAGCCATAGTTCACCACGCTGGCCCGATGTGGGTTGGCAGACTTCACACCTATCGAGAACTAGTCAAGTTCCCTCAGACGTGCAGGTTTCTTCACGATGTTTTCTTTCACCGTTTCATAGCAAGTGATAGTCTCGGATGAAAATGAGATTCGCACATAAATCCCAGAGGTGCGAGCCGGGGTTTGAACTTGCACACTTTGATTGCGAGACGTGCGTTCGCCCACTCGGCTACCACTGCTTAAATGAAATCAATAATTATTGATATTTATAACGCGTTAAGTTTTCCCTAAAATCGGCGCAAAGCAGCTTTAAAATCGACGATAACTTTTATCCCTTTGATCTAACCATCATCGTCCATCATCGTTATTTATAATACTTGAATTGAAATAACTCTTTCAATATCTAATGATCAAGCAATTTATATCAAACTTGTTATTATTAAAGGCAGCACAGTAAATGCAAGCGAAGACAACCCTTAAGTGATTACACAGTACCTATTTCGCGTTCATAAAGGTTCCACAATCTTTGACAAACAAAATCTGAAACCTAAACACAATTTTAATCAAGTGCCCGAACTAACCCGTCGTGTGTTAACCCTCACAATAACCCTTAGCTCGCGGGGTCTAACGGGCCCATTACTACTGCATTAACGGCAGCGCACGGGTTAGCACGCTGGCACAAAAACCCGAAGGTGTGCCGGCCCGAATCACGGTAATAACATTCAATCCAGTAAAAGCCATCAAATTAGGGTGTGGTACAAGTTATAAGCGACACTGTGCCCATGTAACCTTTAGTCAGTTTGTTTCCTGTTTTCTTGCAGGTTTTAAAATTGAGACCCATTTTCTAAGAAGCGACTAAGGGTTTATTCTATATTTATATCTGCTTATTCTAAGATTTCGCTCACAGGAACAATTTAGTAACCAACATAGGTTTCAAATCTAGTACCTTTTGAGGATAGCCATCTAACTGCTAAGCTTAAGTACGTACGTTATTGCGTACGTTTCATATAAGTTTTTAAACTACGTGTAAGTGCGCCTTTTGCCACACGTACAACACGTACAAGCGTTGACGCGCTTATAAGCACGTATAAGAGGGAGTCGGAATGTTTCAATAGTTTTTTTGTCAGTATCCATATTTCTACTGACTCTCGCCACCACCGGTTCGAGCGTACACGCCGGAGAAGCCCATGCAAGCGCGTTCAGCTATTTGAAGCACGCGTATAAATGCGTATACCTAAACGACCGATTACGAGTAAAAAAGCACTCTTAACCATTTCTAGCTGACTTTACGTGTACCTACCATGTGCGCCAAGACTAGACTTATGTCACGGAATACGTTGATTACGTCTCTTTCTTTTGTATGAAATAAGACAGAGAGTGAGCAAGAAAATCCTCGACAGAGGTCCCGTAGACGGGACCCTAACCCCACTGATTAGAAACCCCGTCAGCTCGTAATTTACACCCCATGGCCAATGGGTCGGTCGTCGCCGAGTAATTTGGCACCGAAGTGATCGCGCGCGTCACAGTCACGTGCAAATGTGCTGTTTATGTGCCCCTAGTACCAAGATATGATCTATGAACAACCTGGACACACTGGAGCGTCCAAATTGTTGCCAATACTAAAACAAACCTTGGGTTTATATACATAAGGATTGAATTTCTGTGGTGAATTCGCTCGAGCGGTCAATGCCATTTCGTTGAAGAATCAACTTTTTCTCCGAGTATAATACATTTTGTTTTGGTATCTGCAATCATGAGTTTTGACGCCCCAGTGTGCGTGGGCCTTTATAATAGAGTTTATTATATATTTTTTTAAAAATCCTTAAAATAATTTCTTAGCGAATTTCTACAGACTGACTACTAAATTAATACAAATTTATTAAAATTTGAAATACCTACAGCCAATACAAATTGAATAGGCAAATAGTATAAATTAAACAAAGAGACAGGTTATTACATTTACTATTTGTTAGGGATTACTAGTAACTTTGTAGAACACTTTTGCAAGTGGTATTTGACTCAAAAGCTTACACGGTACGGTAACGCCGTAGAATTTATGTAGTCGACATATTTTCCACATAGTTACTAAGGGCCTCTGATTCAATTATTTTTTTAGTTTGTTCTCAATAAAATAAAATTATAACATTCAAAAAAGTCTGCCAAACTGCAAAACAGTTTGTCTGCAGCAGTTCTCGTATATCCGTTTTACAATTTTCATTATTTATATATAAAAATCGCCAGGTGACACATACTTATCGAATGGCCCCTAACTAAACAAAACTTTTACTATGAGTACCGTATGATGGACTGGGGGCAATCCCAGATACACCCAGACCAGGGCCCCGATTTTCGTGCGATCGAGATTCATCCTTCGAGATATCTCGAAACAAATGAAAAAAAATACTCACGTTTTGACGTTTCGTTTCGAGATATCTCGAATAGAGATGAATCTCGATCGCACGAAAATCGGGGCCCAGTGCAAATTCCAAAAGTCAATTACTGAAATTGCCACTGGCGGGAATCGAAGCCGCACTTGATGCAGTGACCAAAGCGCACTATGCTCAAACCACTAGTCAGAGTCATCGTCAATAAGCACATCGTGACATGTACGTAGTGTGACAACATTTCTTGAACACTTTTCCCTTTCGTAACTAAAAGCTTCTGGTCTCCAATAAGCACGGGGTTGTCAAGGCGAGGCCACGTAGCAGCTAATTGGTCCAAAAATGTCTCCGCTTTGATGTAACGAGCCGCCTTTGATGGCCGTACGGTTGGGTTAAATGTGACAATTACTCGAATACCACGTCAACTCGGAATGGAGGTATAGAATAGTACTGGCTGACTTTTTTTATTAACCGACTTCAAAATTTTTTTTTGCCTGTAAGTTTTTACTTTTTAAGGCTGTATAAGGTGATAATATTTGCAAATTTTCAACGATTATTGACACTAAAAATTGTGAAAAAAAATAATATTTTCAACAAAAACCGAACGCTACAAATAACCTTACAATTCATTACATTTGGAGTCGGTGCCAATTCATGTATGCATTTACCTAGTCTGACGTAGATTGGCACCTACTCCAAATCTAATGAATTGTAAGGTTATTTGTAGCTTTTTGGTGCATCTAGGTTTGTAAAGTCGGTTTTTGTTTTTTGTAAAAATAATTGTATTTTTATTCTTTGTTTGATTTATTGTAATCTGCATTAATAGTTTTTTATCCTACTTCCTACTAATATTATAAATGTGAAAGTTTGACAGGAGCATGGATGGATGGATGTTTGTTGTTTTCACGCAAAAACTACCAAACGGATTTTGATGAAACTTTACAGTTTTATTGCTTACTAGCTGTGCCCGCGACTTCGCCCGCGTGGACTTTAGGGAGATTACCCGGAAATATGGGTATTATGTTTTTCCCTCGGAACCCTAATGCTTATTCTAAAATTAAAGTAGCCCAAGTTACGCCTTGGAACGTCAGCTATCAGTCAGTGAAAGTCCCATTGAAATCGGTTCAGCCGTTTAGAAGTTTACCTCAAACAAACAAACAGACAGACAGACAGACAAAAAATTTTAAAATTGCGTTTTCGTTATAGGTATCGTATATACTTTCATACGCATTTGGTAAAAAAGTGTTATTTTGATATTACAAACAGACACTCCAATTTTATTTATTTGTATGTATAATAATATATAATATAATGTATATGTATAATGTATAATTTAGAAGATGTATAGATACATCAGAATATCATATAAGGTATAATTTATAACGATATTAAATAATCGCAGTCTGTGTGGTGAAGTCGCGGGTTGACGCTAGTATTTTCATATTATGCGTTTAGTGAAAAGCCGTTAATCTGACATTACAAAAAAACACTTTAATTTTATTTATTTGTGGCAGTGGTAGCCGAGTGGTCGAACGCACACCATGCAATCAAAGTGTGCAGGTTCAAACCCCGGCTCGCGCCTCTGGGTTTATGTGCGAATCTCTTTTTCATCCGAGATTACCACTTGCTATGAAACGGTGAAGGAAAAACATCGTGAGGAAACCTGCACGTCTGAGGGAACTTGACTAGTTTTCGATAGATGTGTAAAGTCTGCCAACCCGCACTGGGCCAGCGTGGTGGACTATGGCCCGAATCCCCCTCGCATTGAGAGGAGGCCCGTGCCCAGCAGTGGGACGTTAAACGGGCTGCAGTAGCAGTAGTAGTATAGTTATGAGTCATGCTTATTATTTTATCACTCTCATAACATCAATTACTCTCTTGTACATTCCGAAAGGCACCGGTATCTCATGTTGTATCATCCCCCCCTCAATATTGTACATTACACAATAATAAGTGTTTACAATAACACTAAACGATGATAAACGGGTATTGTGATTACGTGGACACAAGCAATGACAGCTGTGAGTTATGGGGAGCTCATTCCGTACTTTTTAATTCTGACACTAAACAGAACATAAATATTATGCTGTGAACTCTATGCTGTGGTCCAAATTATAAGTGAATGGGGGCATTACCACCAATTCTTAAAGTATTGTTGTTTGGTGAGTGTGAGGAACAGGGTTAAAGTTCCTCATCCACCATTAAGAAAGGGAAGATCCTCCGACCAGAGGGATGTTGTGTCTGGTGGGCTACTGCCCGACGGTTGTTGTCACGTTCTTGTATATATGTTCAATCGCTCGGATGCAGGATTTAGTTCGTGTGTGGCGAGATAGATGTCACCACAGTTGTTTCAATACTGACTGTAAGTTTTTTGACAGATTGTGTACTGAGTTAACTGTCAAAAAATGAAATTATTATTAGAAACATTGCTGCAAGACATAGTTGGTGGTAAGGCAATTCTTTAAAAGATAAGATTTCAAAACGAAAAGACTGTAATGTAACTAAGAAAAAATCGGAGTTTACAAGGTAAAATCGACTCCTCCTATTGTTGAAGTCGGTTAAAATGTAGCCTAGGTTGCCTGTTACCTTCTCAACTGAGAAGATCCGGCAAGAAACTTGGCCTATGAGAATGTGTCAACGAAATAAAATTCTGAAAAAGTTTATAACTTGCGCCACCTCAAGTGAGGCTTAAACCGAACTATAAATAAACCTTAATGTTTCACTAGCCAAGAGTCGCGGGCCCAACTCTACACGTATAAACTAATCTTTCACTAGTTATGGCCGCCATAACCAACCATAACCCTATGTTTATGAAACCTTTATAATTACACTGTACAAATAGTCTCCAAAATTATATATCCGTATTTAATATACCATTGATTTTGTTGTGGCAAAATTTCTACAGAATGAGGTGTAGACATAGAACCATTGACACGAAAATATTTTTTTTTTAAGTTTGTTATATAGGAAACTAGCTCCTACAAGCAATTTCTTCCGCGCAGACTTCGATTATTCAAAATCGTTATAAATTGTAGCCCATATGCTATTCTCATGTATTAACAATAATACTGTAGTTTCATCAAAATCCGTTTAGTAGTTTTTTCGTGAAATAGTTACAAACATCCATCCATACATCTTACAAACTTTCACAATGATGACGCCATGACTTTCTTTTTTCAAAATATTGGCAAAGCATTGACGTGCGTGTCTTGAGGCCTCAGTATGAACGGGGCATCATCTCATTATAATTATGTTTTCGTCGTGTAATTTAGGAACCCCAATTACACATTACAAAAAGATTTTTTTACCCTACTACTACAGCCCTTTTTAACGTCCCACTGCTGGGCACGGGCCTCCCCTCAATGCGAGGGGGATTTGGACCTTTATCCACCACGCTGGCCCAGTGTGGGTTGGCAGACTTCACACATCTAACGAGAACTAGACAAGTTCCCTCAGACGTGCAGGTTTCCTCACGATGTTTTCCTTCACCGGTTCATAGCAAGTGATAATCTCGGATGAAAATGAGATTCGCACATAAATCCCAAAGCTGCTAGCCAGGGTTTGAACTTGCACACTTTGATTTGCAAGGCGTGCGTTCGACCACTCGGCTATCACTGCTATTTGTTTACCCTACCGCAAATTTAAATATATTTTTGATATAATATTTTTGATACACATGCCTGTAGCCTGTGCGCCAAGACTGGACGTAGGTATGTCACGGAACATCTTGATGTTGTCTTCTTCTTTCGTATGAAATAAGACAGAGAGCGAGCGAGCAACTCCGTGACAAAGGTCTTGTCTTGACAAGCGTGTTAATTCCACTGATGAATTCACATTAGGATTGTTATTATTCCAAGGTCCTAAAATTAAAGAAATCAAAGCAAGAAAATAAATAGTGGCCGAAGAGAATACACATTTTATCCCCAAGTAGGTACAAATCTCACACAATCTTTCTGCAGGACAGTTTACGATGCTACGGGCTATCCTTTTATATCCCGGCCCTGATTGCTTCGCCCTTTGGGTAGCGTCGGCAAAAGAAATGGGTTAGTAATTTATGAGTTTGTATATACATTTTCGATACTAGAGATTTTCATAAATGGTAAAAAATTGGTAGCTTTTCTTTTGGTAGAAAAAAATGCTTGATCGGTTTTTCGTGAACGTGACTCGTGTTATTTGAAGCTCACGAGTTATTTACATTAACGTTAAAGCGGGTTTCAGACTACGCTATAATATAGTAGCATATAGTATATCGCTCATAGCACAATAATATCGCGCACCATACATTGTTATGGCCACGTTCACACTGTACTGTACTATATATTATTGGCTTTGTATGGTGCGCGATAATGTTGTGCTATATATTATAGCGTAGTCTGAAAGCCGCTTAACCAATGAAAATAAATCCCTGGATTTTGCCATACCAGAACAAACTGTATGGACTCATGGAAAAAGTTTTTTTTTCAACTATATGACACGTGAATTTTGATGCGTGGAGGCGTGGCTTCAACCACAGAAATTTAATCTTTATGCATATTGACACAGACTTCATTTTGGTAGTGAAAAAAAGTATATACGCCCCAGTGTGCCCGGAGCTACATGGATAATTTTTGTTCCAAGTATTAATGGAAGAAGCAGGGGTATCCGAGTGGTCGAACGTACGCCTTGCAATCAAAGTGTGCAGGTTCAAACCCCGACTCGCACCTCTGGGTTTTTGTGCGAATCTCATTCAATCCGAGAATACCACTTGCTCTGAAACGGTGAAGGAAAATAATAGGCTCGCCGCCTATTACATTGGGACCAAAATACATCGGCTAAGTGTGCACCTCTGTCTACCCCTTCGGGGAATACAGGCGTGACGACTATTAATGCAAAGAAGTAACAAAAGTAGGTAGTTACTTAAAATATAAAATACCGCTGTTATAACCCTTAATATAATTAGCTAAATGACCTTGGGGCACTTTAATACCATAATTATTTCTCGCCAGTGGATAACTACTGGCATTTAACCCTTAGCGACTTAATATTCTTCCGATAACTAACGTTAGTCGATGATAACTCTAGTTTTCATTTTCCTTTGGTAATACATTGACCTTATCATTGAATTATTTACCAGGATAACATGAAGTATATGGCGTATGCCCTATGCAATATTTTAACATTGAAGCAAGATTTCTCCTTTTATGATATCCTAGTACTCTCAGGCAGGTTGACTGTATTTTTTTAAATTAAGATTAGATTATCACATGACTAGTAGTACCCTAAGCCTCACCAACTAAGCTGACTGCTTGTGCTACAAATGGCCTAACGTCAATTGTTTTATGGCCAGGTCCGAACCGCCAGGTCCAAACCACCAGTCTAACCACTACGCTATTGACGCTCTTTAGCAGTAATGTTTTAATATTAGTTTGCGGACGGTACCTGATAATCCCCGCGACGGGAGCTCGGTACAGCTCCCAAAAACATTTTTACCAATAATCTTTGTATAAAGCTCTCCGTTGTGTTATAAGTTCCCCTTTAGTTGAGCCCTGCTGCCCCGTATATAAGGTTCAACTCATAAACTGTTATATTTAATGGAACTATTTTTCCTCCTACAGTCTATATATAAACGTGGTCTATTGTCAGATGTAATATTTGTCTACTTATTTATTGTTAGTTACACAGAATGTATTAGAAGTCCGAAATAATACTTTACCGTTTGCATAAGTATACATATGTATACGTACGGTCTTGGCGAACATGCTACAGCCCTTTTAACGTTCCACTGCTGGGAACTGCATCCCCTCAATGCGAGGGGGATTCAGGCCATAGTCCACCACGCTGGCCCAGTGCGGGTTGACAGACTTCACACATCTATCGAGAACTAGTCAAGTTCCCTCAGACGTGCAGGTTTCCTAATGATGTTTACCTTCACCGTTTCATAGCAAGTGATAATATCGGATGAAATTGAGATTCGCACATAAATCCCAGTGGTGCGAGCCGGGGTTTGAACTTGTACACTTTGATTGCAAGGCGTGAGTTCGACGGCTACCACTGCATATAAATAAAAAAAAATGTCTGTTTGTAATTTAATAATAACAGCTTGTTAAATGCAGACAGCACGATTTTTTATGTTTGTCTGTATATCTGTTTGTTTTGGGTAATCTCCGAAACAGCTACACTGATTTTGAGAATGTTCACTGGCAGGTAGCTAATGTTACATGGAGTAATTTAGGCTACTTTAATTTAAGCAAAAGAGAAGATACCATGGGAAAACAATAATAACAATACGACTTAAAAAATCTTTTATAAATACATGATCACGCCTGTATTCCCCGCAGGGGTAGGCCTCTGCCTGTGCACTGCAGTGCGCCCACACTTTGCCGATATATTTGAGTCCCAATGTAATAGGGGGCGAGCATATTGCCATTATACCGGACACATTCTCCCTCAATGCGAGGGAGATTTTTGGGCTATAAGTCCACCACGCTGGCCCAGGGCGGGTTGGTGAAGTTCACACGCATTTCTATAGCTGTGCAGGTTTCCTCACCATGATTTTCTTCACCGTTTAGCTAGTGGAAAAAAACTTAATAATGAGGATAAAGTTAATATATGAATTTATTTAAATTTTACTTGTACACTCTACTATAAAAACATCCCCGCACAATCTCCGATGGAAAAATATTCGTTGCGTAGCGTAGTAAGGTTTTATTAATATTGTTATAGAGCAGGGCGCGTGTCTCGTACTATTAGGTGTTTATCGTTAACCTAATTGATGGTGTTACCATAATACTATCCGGGTTTTAAAGGTTAATATGTTGTTGCTTAATTTTCAACAATGATTACCACTTGCTGAACGGTGAAGGAAAACATCGTGAGGAAACCTGCACGTCTATAGAAAGGCGTGTGAAGTTCACCAACCCGCACTGGGCCAGCGTGGTGGACTATGGCCCAAATCTCCCTCGTATTGAGGGAGAATGTGCCCGGTATGATGGCAATAGGCTCGCCCCCTATTACATTGGGACCAAAATACATCGGCAAAGTGTGGGCGCACTACAGTGCACCTCTGCCTACCCCTTCGGGGAATACAGGCGTGATGATGTATTTATATGCTTAATGTTTGTTTGTTCCGTGTAATCTCCTGAACAAACAGACTGACAGACAGACGAATATATAAACATTAAAAAATGATATTTTTATAAGTACCGTATATAGTTTAATAGTTTATGGTTGATTGAAAAAACAATTAAACAAAAAATATATCGACTTCAAAAACCTAGGTGCACTAAACCTTATCATTCATTACACTTGGAGTAGGTGCCGATCTACGTCGGACTAGGCAAATACACACATGAATTGGCATCAACTCCACCTATAGTAGATACGTACCTTAGTGTACTTATGTTTTTGATGGAGTTTTTTTTTCATGTCATTAGATTCAAAAAATAGTTGAAAATATTCAAATATTATCACCTCATAACAGCCCTAAAACAGTTATTATTTTTAGCCAAACAACACAAAAAAGGACATTGAAATTAAACTATTTTACGGATTTTATCGCGTTTATTTACTATTTTATTTTCCCGACGTTTCGGCTGCTTAACAGCAACCATGGTCACGGGGGGACTGAGGTGTTAGACGTCCTGATGTCATAGTTAATAACTGGGTACCCTCATATTTAGTTGTTGTTTGCGGTCCGATCCACGCAGAAAGTGCTTACGGTGTCCTGAGGTCTTGCAATGGTACACTTGGTTTTGGATTTAATCATATTGATTACTGGATCCCAAGTTGGTGGTAGCACCCAGCCATCTTCCCTATTGAAATTAGGATGTTTTTTAATTTCAATGGCCTCACGTATCATCCTTGGTCGGAGTCGGTGTTCTTTAGCGAGGATATGCGGTTTATCAAATCTGATATAATGGCGGGTGCGGTCCTGTACATGTTCACAGATTGCAGACTTCGTGGAGCGTCGGTGTTTCACGTCAGCTATATGTTCTTTTACGCGGGTTTTAATTGATCTTTTAGTTTGTCCTATGTAAGAGAGCCCACATTCACAATCGAGTTTGTATACCCCTGCATCTTGTAGAGGAATGTGACACTTGACAGGTGGTAAAAACTGACTAATCTTCTTCGGTGGCTTGAAGTAAGTTTTGATTGAAGCCCGTTTCAAGATGTAGCCAATCTTGTCTGTGACACCTCTTATGTATGGTAGTACAGCAGGTAGACGCTCAACTGTGGCTGGTTTCACTCGGTCACTGTGATGGCGGCGTGGGACCCGAAGCTTGTTGTCATGCAATACTTGCTTGACGTGGTGGATCTCGGCAGCCAGGTGTTGCTCATCACAGATCCCTTGTGCTCTCTGAAACAAAGATTTACCCACGGTAGCTAACTGTGTTGGATGGTGGTGAGATTCACCGTTTAAGTACCTATCGGTGTGGGTCTTTTTCCTATACACGGTGTGGCCTAAGGTGTTATCAGGATTACGGATCACTAAAACATCTAAGAAAGCTAGAGTATTGTTGGCCTCTAACTCCATTGTAAATTTGATTTTAGAGTGTATGGAGTTAAGATGGTTTAGAAATGCTGTTATTTTGTCAGATGGTAATATTGTGAAAGTATCGTCTACGTACCGCTTGTAGAATCTTGGGGTCACAGGTGAAGTGCGAAGGGCTGTCTCCTCGAAGTCTTCCATGAATATATCGGCGACAACGGGAGAAACAGGAGAGCCCATCGCTACACCATCTACTTGCTTGTAGAACTGTTCATTCCACAACAGATACCCGGATGTGAGGCAATGTCTTAAGAGTTCAGCATATTCCTCAGGCATGTTATTCTCTGCTAGCTTCTTTGATACTATTTCGATGCAGTCTACTACAGGTAGACAGGTAAACAAGGACTGAACATCAAAACTGACCATAGTTTCATTGTCCGCAAGATGTAGATGTTTAATCTCACTGACAAAATGGTATGAATCCTTTGTATGTGCTCTTGTGTGTCCTCTTAGTAGTGAGAGCACCTTCGCTACGTGCTGAGCCAGACTGTATGTTGGTGTGTCAATCTGGCTTACAATGGGGCGCAGCGGGGCCTCGGGCTTGTGTATTTTAGGTAACCCATACAACTTAGGCGGTTTTGCGCACGAAGGTATCAATGATTTGACGTCTAGATTCAATGCGTCGGAGTGTTTCTTTATTAGATCGGTAGTTGTTTTTAACACGTTTGTAGTTGGGTCTGTTTTGACCTTTTTGTATGTCGTTTCATCCGATAGAAGTTCTAAAATTTTTGCATTGTAATCTGACGTATCCATTATTACCGTTGCATTTCCCTTATCCGCGCGGAGAATAGTAATGTCTGTCCTAGTACGTAAGTTCTTCAACGCTAAATACTGGTTCTTAGGAAGATTTTGTTTGGGCACTGAACTACGGCGTAACAACGATGATACGTCCTGTCTTATTGCCTCAGAGTCTTCCTTTTTAAAATTGTTTTTGGCTAGAACATCCTCGACGCTACAGATAATGTCTTCATAAGGGATCCTGCGAGGCGGTACAGCGAAATTTAGCCCTTTCTTTAAAACTTGCACGATGTTTGTATCTAAAATTTGTTTTGACAGATTGACAACTGCGCGCGAGTCATTATTGTCTGTCATTAGGACGTCTAACACCTCAGTCCCCCCGTGACCATGGTTGCTGTAAAGCAGCCGAAACGTCGGGAAAATAAAATAGTAAATAAACGCGATAAAATCCGTAAAATAGTTTCATTTCAATGTATAGTATTCGCGTAAATATAAGAAAACAATACAAAAAAGGACAGTTAAAGTTTGATTTTAATATTTTTTGGTGTATAATTAATTTTATTCGGCACACAAACAGACAATTTAATTTATTTGTATAGATAGAGACACACAGATTAGGGACAATTCCCCCTTACTTACTACCAGTCTTGCGGCAATGTTTAAATATTACTTTTATTTTTGTCAACTAATTAAGTACAAAATGTGACAAAAAACTAAATGGTGTCGTGGGACACCAGGTAGGAACGAAGTTCCTTCGAAGTAGACATATATGATAGGACATTTAAAATACCAGCTTCTACCCGCGACTTCGTCCACGCAGACTTCGTTCCATCCATCCATCAATCTATCTATCCATCCATCCATCCATCCATCCATCCATCCGTCCGTCCATCCGTCCGTCCGTCCGTCCGTCCGTCCGTCCATCCATCCATCCATCCATCCATCCATCCATCCATCCATCAAACGACACAAATAAAGAGACGTCTCATTTAACGGTTTTTTTTCCACGGATTTTTTCTTACGGTTTTACTATCACATTTTTTTCAGTTCGGTCGCCTAGAACTTCGTTCCAAAAATTATCAGTTACTATTGAAACAGCAATACTTTAAGTGGACTCATCTGCCATCTTTATCACTGCCATCATCAATTTTTATTTATACTACTACAACCCTTTTTAACGTCCCACTGCTGGGCACGGGCCTCCCCTCAATGTGAGGAGGATTTCAGGCCATAGTCCACGCTGGCCCGGTGCGGGTTGGCAGACTTCACACATCTATCGAGAACTAGACATGTTCCCTCAGACGTGCAGGTTTCCTCACGATGTTTTCCTTCACCGTTTCTTAGCAAGTGATAATCTCGGATGAAAATGAGATTCGCACATGGAACCCAGAGGTTCGAGCCGGGGTTTGAACCTGCGCACTTTGATTGCAAAGCGTGCGTTCAACCACTCGGCTACCACTGCTTTTTATTTATGATGTGCATTTATTGGAGGCCTCGGCTGAAAATCAGCGCTGTAGTCTACCGCAGCTTTATGCGGAGCTGAGACCTATTAGGCAGGCAGAATTTGTGTACTTAGCATGTAGATACCTTAATTTATTATTTTTTTGTGTTGCCTAATAAACATTGTTCTTTTTTTCTTTCTATTAATTACTCGACATTGCCATTAATACCGGTAATCGCAGATGCAGTAATTCCTCATCTTATTCCATTAAAATATCATCCTTTCACTCATTTCGTAAAAAAAGAAAAATACACTTAAAAAGGTAGTAGTAAGAGCCATAGACAGCTTTATTTACACGTCACAGAAAAATTTAGTGCCAATCATGGAGATATTATAACGGAGATGGCATTTCGAGACCGCCATTTTTGTTTTCCCATATAGTTGCCGTATACTACAGGTACCTACATGATATAACAACAATGGCGGAAAAATGGGGCAGAGCTATACGAAGAGTGGAGTCGTTATGGGTACTCTAGTTACTCTATGGTGGCAATAGACACGCCTCGACTATAGACAAATAAGCGTCACAAATACAGTCTCTCGCGCGAAAAAACAAAACAACAACATTTAGGACCAATGAGTGACGGACTGACGATCACAAAGGAGTGAAATTAATTTCCACGGCGGCGAGAGGCCTGCTTCTGACGTGCTATTCATTACGTTATAGAAAACACTGAATTGGTGCGCGCTTACTGTGATGAGAGGCAGCGGGAGCGAGTACTAACCAGCACACTCACCGTGACTCCATAGCCTTAAGTTTTTATCTGACTTCAAAGAGGAGGAGGTTCTTAATTCGATCCGTATGTTTTGTTTCAAGTTGGTTTTTGTTTTTTTTTTAATAAATTTTAATCCCCAGATACTGCTTGCTTCAAGACTTTTGCTAATACTAAAACGAACCTTCTTCTTTTTCCCGTTTTATAATTTGGGTACGGAACCCTAAAAATGGGTGATTAATGTGATGACCTTACCATCTGTCTTGCATCGATGTTTTTAATATTACTTTCAATTTTTTACACTTAGTACAAAATCTTTAAAAACAGTTGACAGTTTGTATAGAAACACTCATACTTTAAGGCTTGATGGTAAGGCCTAAAGATGAATCTAAAACGAACCTATTGACTTTCAGATAAAGCTCACTTTTCAACAAAATGTCAATTGACAGCGTGAGTAAATTTGGGTTCCGTACCCAAAGGGTAAAACGGGAACCCTATTGCTGAGACTTCGCTGTCCGTCCGTTCGTCTATCACCAGGCTGTATCTCATGAACCGTGATAGTTAGACAGTTGAAATTTTTACAGATGATGTATTTCGGTTGCCGCTATAACAACAAATACAAAAAAATTGAATAAAATAAATATTTAAGGGGCTCCCATACAACAAACGTGATTTTTTTTGCCATTTTAATACATAACCCCAATACGGAACCCTTCGTGCGCGAGTCCGACTCGCACTTAGCCGGTTTTTTTTACTAGACTTAGAAACTGAAATATTGACTTTTAATTTATTAATTTTATTGGTTTACCAGCGCTTATTCACGTTAATACTTACAACTTGGTTTATGACTAAACAATAATAACTTTAAGTGTGACAAAAAAAATATAGGTAAACACCAATTGCAATACGAAACAAAGAAGTAAGAACACACAGTAATAGAAATATAATAATAATGTACCATTTATCCACCTTCCAAGCAGAAACTATTTGCACCTTGGTAGCAATCGCGTAGAGCTTTTAACCTGTTGTTCCTAGGAAGGTGCTGTCCGCGTATCTCAGTCCATGCCTTAATACTTCGTGTTGACGCCTTTGAATCTTAATATTTTCTTCTTAATTTATATAACGCGAACTTTATTCAATAAAATATTGGAATTAAACTTGTTTACCTCACTTTGATCGTAGGTAATGGGATTTCACTGATATTAAAAATTGTTTGACTTATTTTATAAATAAAACGAAACGAAAATTAATTTGCTAGTAGCTTGTACAGTCAGCATCAAAAATATCATGACGAAGAGGTTGTTCATAATAATCAGAACAACTACGAAAATTAAATTTTATCATTTTCAGAATGACAGCTGTCGTGCACTGCACAAAATTTTCTTAGTTGCTCTGATTATTTTGAGCAATGTGCTCGTCTCGATATTTCTGATGCTCACTGTACCTACCATAGATTAAGAGAGTATACAGATTGCCAATCTCCATACATTGTAGCGTAGCTCAAAGTTCCGCCAAAATGCACGTTATATCTAGAGAGAGTCACTGCTAGCTCCTTCTAAATTGCCTGTACCCACGAGACGTTGGTAGATCTCACATTTTTATGTATACAGGCTGTATCAGAAGTCCGAAATAATATTTTAGGTACATAATGTTGAGGGGTGAAACGCTATTTGAGACAGAGCTTTGAGACAGAGACATGTCAATCAAAACATGTTACTACTACAGCCCTTTTAACGTCCCACTGCTGGGCACGGGCCTCCCCTCAATGCGAGGGGGATTCGCTGGCCCAGTGTGGGTTGGGAGACTTCAGACATCTATCGAGAACTAGACAAGTTCCCTCAGACGTGCAGGTTTCCTCACGATGTTTTCCTTCACCGTTTCATACCAAGTGATAATCTCTGATCGAAACATGATAAAATCCAAATTCATTTCGTGATTATGACATCCAAATAATTTTCCGGAAAGGTTTATATTTACTTTTGTATAATAGGGGGCATCTGTTCGAAAGCATACTAATATATTGACAAAACAAAGTTAAGCTCGCGAGTCTGACGAGGGGTGACAGGACACTCGAAAATCTGATGTGACTGTGTACATAAAGGATTGTTTCTGAAAGTCTATTACGTGAAGGAAACTTGTAGTTTGTTATATTCTGATGTATCCCCAAAGAAATAAGAGGATTTGTTATTATAAGTTTCGTGATATTCTTTTAAATCATTATTTTTAACAATAAACAAAAACCGACTTCAAAACCTAGGTGCACTAAAAAGCTACAGATAACCGTACAATTGGAGTCGGTGCCAATTCATGTGTGTATTTGCCTTGTCTGACGTAGATTGGCACCAACTCCAAATGTAATGAATTGTAAGGTTATTTGTAGCTTTTTAGTGCACCTAGGTTTTTGTACTAGGTACGAACTCTCTTGCAGTAAAGTTTTTGGAACGTAGTTCCTTATGGCGCGTTGCGAAAGGGGGCTAGACGGAAAAAATTAAGACTAAATGTGTCGACCGACACTTTTGTAAATGTGTGTGTGAGATTAAAAGTTTTAACGACACTTTTGTAAATGTGTGTGTGAGATTAAAAGTTTTAACGACACTTTTGTAAATGTGTGTGTGAGATTAAAAGTTTTAACGACACTTTTGTAAATGTGTGTGTGATTTCGATTGTGTGTGATTTCGGTTTCAGTTTCGGTTTCGGTTTCGGTTTCGATTTCGATTTCGATTTGTGTGTGTGTGTGTGTATGTATGTATATGTACAATTTTTTTGCTTTTTTATTTCAAAAGGAACTTCGTTCCATCCGGGTGTCCCTTGACACCTCTCAAGTTTTTAATATTAGTTTAATAGTTATCGTAGTACAAAATCTGTCAAATAGTTACAGTTACCATTGATACAAGATGTAGTTTTTATGCCTTAAAAAATGGAGTCATGGCAACTCCACGACAATAGTGTTAGCAAACTTGGGGCCCAGAGCAATATTTTATTATTATTACTGTTGCTATGCTAAGTTTAATCATAGTTAGGCAATAACCGGTTTTTTTTACAATAGACAAACAAATATTAAATTCGAAAGCATTAAAAAGTCCTGTCCTGCTCATAAATTGAAACCATGAGCAGGACGACAAGAAACTAAGGTCAGTGTAGTTTTTATTTATGTTTAGTCAGTATCTAATCTTTAAACCTTACATACACACACATCATATTACACAATCAAACACAATGAGACACACACCCCACATGATCTCTCATGTGCTGTAACTCACTCACTGCGGGGAGAGTCCTGGAGTCCTGAAATACAGGGTTATCCTAGTTTAGGCTCCAGTCCACTCCCTATAACCAACTTTAAATGTGCCTGTAAACCTTGCTAAAATAATGTGCCTTTAGTTTACTTAATCCCAACAAGTGTATTTAGATTTTAGCAAACTTAGCGTGAAAAATAAATAAATGTTATTATAATTATTTATTTGGTGCCAGCAAAATCACTACTGTCACCTTTTACTAACAAAATCTGTGGTGTCAGACATAATGTGCGAAGGTACGTAGCGTCTGTTACACCTTTAATTAATTTTAATTAAAAGGTTTACTTAGAATCCGATACCTTTTGGGTATAGAATCAATACTTCCTGAAATAGCAAACAAAATACCGGTACCCTGCGCCTCACCCGCTTTGATTAAAACTCTAATAAATCAAACGGTAGGTATAAAATTCAATGGCGCAAAAATCCGTGTCGTCTCGCACACCGTTCGGACATTTTTACATTTCACCCCCGTACTCCTAGTACCTAATTACAAAAATTAATTCATTTATTCCTTCCGATAATTAGTATTCGGCCCCCGCCTTCCAACAGCTGCGCCTTTATTAATGTCGCCGGGACCGGGGATCGCCGAGGGATCCGGGGATCCGGGGATCGAGACGGGATCCGTGTAACGCAATTTGTCCGGATACGTTCGGTGTTAATTCGTAATTTTGGGGAAATAAGGTTTGATGCGGCGCTAATGGATAAAGCTTTCGTCGAATTGTTGAGGCGATTCTTAGTTGTTTTCTTGGTTTTGTTGTCGTATTACCATGTTATTTGCACACATAGGGTAAACCCCCCAGCTATTGGCACCTTAAGCGCCTACTCGGAGAAAATCAGTCCCCAAAACGCTCTATGACCCGTTATTTCGCTAAAAAGGATATCAGATTATAGAATATCCACTCATTATTTAACTCCGGATAGTAATTCAGTATCCGGCCGGATACCGGACAGTAATTCAGTATCCGGCCAGATACCGGATAGTAATTTGGTATCCGGCCGGATACCGGAACTTATATTGAACGGAAACTTATATTGTAGTTACTTTGTATAGGGACTCCAGTATACCAACGCCAAAGTTACGTTTGTGTCTTTATCCAGTTTATCTTTTCGGTAGAGTGCTTGGTGCTTTCATAGTTTAGGTACGGAAGCCTCGGGGCGCGAGTCCAGCTTGCACTTGGCCGGTTTTTTTTTCTCGATCGTCTCTCGTGCCCCCCTAGACGGGATGCCCTAAGCAATTGCTTATTTAGCTTATGGGCTAATCCAGGACTGCCATTATGCCTAAAGTAACATACCTACAAATAAAATTCAATTGAAATGAAAATTATTGTTAAAATAATACTTTTTAAAAACAAGCTTTTATTTAATTGTCCTTAGTTTTAGAGTTCTCCTCAGCAAGACCTTTCATTTGATACCCATACTGTGGTAATGCAGAAACAATAACTATTCCGCCATCTTGCATGATCCGCCATATTGGAATTAGAATGACGTCACATAGCTAAGCATGCATTGTCATCCAAAATAAGCGTATGTACCAAATTTCAGCTCAATCGGTTAAAGAAAACTGATTTAAAATTCAGTTGCAAGATTCCACCCGGACATACATTGCAAATTAATTTATAGCTTGTAATATATATATATATATATTTTTTTCAATTTTTAATTTATGTTTAACTGACCTTTAATGATTAAATATTTTTTTAATATACAGGTGTTTTGTGATTGGACTCACAATCTCTGTAAATATTAGGATTTGATTTCATATCCAGCAAAACATTTATTTACAAAACTTGAAGGCTAGATTTGGAAACTAGAATCAACAATAGCTAGGCACTACTCGTGAGCCAAAAAAAGTAAGTGATGCGGGACACGTCCATGCGACGGCAGCCATTTTGCGCCCTCCATTTTTCTTTTTGGCCGTCCGTTCACCACCTGTCAACCGGTTGACCCTTGCATTAGTCACTTGACCGTGTTCGGGTACAGTCGCGTAGATTCCTCAATTTATATTGTGTTTTTATACGCCAGTGTACCTACTGATCCTTTGGGATGTAATCGTTTGTTCAGGTTTTTGTGGTTGAAATTCTATAGTCTCTTGGGTTATCTGGTTCCTTAGGTTTTATAGAGACGTAGACTGCGAGTTAAATCCCGGGCGCACTGGGGCGAGTTAACCAACTAAACGTATTTGATAATGTACTCTGTTGCCTATATAATTAAAGATGGAATTTCTATGCCAAAAGCCAGATGCGTCCATATTTGCTCGAGTCGTCAATGAAATTTCATTGAAGATTGAACTTTTACTATGAGTTAATACAGTTCGTTTTAGTACGGGAAAACAAAGTGGTCGCAGGAATTGTGACACTGGTAATGCTAAAAAAAAACATACGGGTCGAATCGAGAACCTCCTCCTTTTTGAAGTCGGTTAAAAATAAAATGCATTCGTTCTAATTACCTTACCATTGCTGTAAATTTTACAAGCTTTATATTAACTTGCAATGTATGTATGTCCGGGTGGAATCTTGCAACTGAATTTTAAATCAGTTATCTTTAACCGATTGAGCTGAAATTTAGTATATACGCCTATTCTGGATGACAATGCATGCTTAGATATGTGACGTCATTCTAATTCCAATATGGTGGATCGAGATGGCGGAATAGTTATTTTTTCTGTACTACCGCAGTATGGGCATCAAATGAAAAGGCTTGCTGAGGAGAACACAAAAACTAAGAGCAATTAAATAAAAGCTTGTTCTTTAAAAGTTTTTAATATTAATTTTGTTATACACAAATAGCAACTTAACTATTATTTAACAGCACTAAACAAATTGCCAACTTCTTCATGTATTATGGCCATAAAAACGGCATAGTGCATAGTGTAGTGCGGTTAAGTTTAATGTCAACTAAATTTCGGGGACTTCTTAGGCGAATAAATAGCTTTAAATGTACTTGAACCTGTCATTAAAATTTTGGTACAATGAATAGGAATGCAGATGAAGAAAGGAGATCAATATTATTGCGATACAAAATCTTATTATTTCATTCAATCAAAGTTCTAAACTAAAATTCTTTAAGGTTGAATTCTCAATTATTTTCTGGTGCCACCACGGGCACGGTCGTCTCGCCGGGGCGGGTCTTATTCGATAAAATCACGAGAAACAACCCCATTCGTGTGAGTTTTACGTCGCAAAATATAATAACATCTGAAAACGGTCATAGTTCGCGTTCGAAAAATAATTATGGACTAACAATTTTTAGAAATTGATGTAGCTTAAGAATGCTGACTCAAAGCTATGAATATAAATGGTTAAAAAACTTCTTAAAAACAAGCTTTTATTTAATTGTCCTCAATTTTCGTGTTCTCCTCAGCAAGCCCTTTCATTTGATACCCATACTGTGGTAGTGCAGAAAAAATAACTATTTCGCCATATTAGATGGTCCGCCATTTTAGAATTAGACTGACGTCACATAGCTGGGCATGCATTGTCATCCAAAATAAGCGTGTATACCAAATTTCAGCTCAATCGGTTAATGATAACTGATTTAAAATTCAGTTGCAAGATTCCACCCGGGCATACATACATTGCAAGCTAATATAAAGCTTGTAAAATCAAGCTGCCCGCACACCAGGGCGTCAAGAGTAGCGTGACAAAAATATTGCCAATACCAAAACGAACTCTGTGTCAATATGCATAAAGATTGAATTTCTGTGGTAATAGCCACTACCCCACGCGTCAACTCGCGTTGCCAGTGTAATTTTGTTGAAGAATGAACTTTGTCTATCAGACAATATAGATTGTTGATAGAGCGTTGACGCCCCGCTGTGCCCGGGGCTAATGACAATAGGTTCAACGCTATTCCAAGAAGTCAAATTACGATTATAATAATTGATGAATAAAATAATCGATGAGTTACGATTCATAATCGAATACTGACAATAAAACAATCGTTTCAAGTGGAACCAGTACTGGTATTTCCTCTAATTAAGTCTCTCAGGCAACGATGAACAAACAACAGCTGTAAGGTCCTTGGACTGTATCGAATACTGAATCGAATAAGCTAACATTGTTTTCAGTGTCCGTACTATTCAGTAATTCGCGGAATTACTTCAATCGATGTGAGCCGAATGCGAGTGTCGATATTAAATCGATAAATTTCGTGCGAATAATAGAGGTATTTCGTATTAATTAAACGAAAATAGTGCATCGTGATTGGACGCTGCTGATGACGATGCTGAGTCCGCGCTCGCACGTCTCCTTCCGCGTGTATATGTGGGTGAATTTCCAACACTTGCCCAGTGATAGATAAACCTCTTTTCATGCATCACTCATTCTGACAAGTACACAAGTCTTCCTACAGCTACAAGACCGTTTCAACTTTCCTTCCGCATCAAAGGAGTTACAACCGTCATCCTCGTGACACGGACACCATGTCGTCTCATTCCCGTGTCGCTCCCATGAGCGCGGCTCAGCTCACTCAACCATGGGAGCTTGTCACACGAAATTGGATTGTCAACTTAGGATTACGCGAGCTGTAACCGGTATCGGTATAAGTGGATTAATCTATCGATATACGGTATGGATTATTTATTGGAGCGGATTGTGTTTAGCTCTTGATTTGTCTTGTTTTGAATCCATCGTTGTGAGATACGTCTTTACAAATGTCTATCTATATTTTTTAGTGTTCCGTACCTAAAAGGAAAAAAGAATCCTTATCCTTGTAGTCCGTCGGTCTATCTGTCAAGTCTCCAAGATGATATCTACAATAAAGACTTAAGTCTGCGCTCCCATGCGCTCTAAAAAATCAAACTTCCAAGTTAACGCAATCAAAAGATACGGCGCGGCGGTGTATGTTGAATGCAATGTTCGATGCTCGCACTTAGCCGGTTTTTACTGGTACTACCAAATCGAAATATATTAACATAGTATAAATTCGTTCGTGCCATTCAATGAAGGGAATAAATGTCAATCTGAATTTGATTTTATTTTTCTCGTACAAACTAATATTTATTTTCACAAGCTCAGTTAAGTGCCAAGACTAGACTCATGTCACGGACTATGTCGTATTGTGTTGGTACTTACTTTCGTTAGTCAAAACAAAAATATTTGTCTCACACTCCGTACTTAAAAAGGAAAAAATAATCCTTATAGGATCATTTGGTTGCCCGTCTGTCTCTCTGTCGTTCAAGTTTATTTTCCAAGAACGTGTGGAAATATCAAGTTAAAATTAATAACAAAGACTCAAGTCTGCAATCTCTTGGAGCTGTATAAAAAATTGACATGTACCAAGGACTAGAATAGCACTACATAAATATATTTTTTATTTTATTTTATTATGAAAACCAACAGCGTATCACATAGAACGTAATCTAAGAAATCTTAACATAAAGTAAGGATAATAATAGGTTTCCCTTGAGATACATAAATAATATATTACTGACGGACTATTGAGTGCCTAACAAGCAATTTTAACACATAATAAACCTAAAGCAAAACTATAGTAAAACAGAGAGTTAAATGACATAGGAAAGTAAAAAAACATGCAATAAGAAGTTATTTAAGTGTTTCGCTTAACAGAAAACAATCTTGATATAATGACAGACAAACCTTCTTCACTTTTGCCTTAAAGGAGGATTTGGATAGATGAAATATGTCAATATCACTAGTATTTAAGTATTTATTGTAGGTTCGAGCGATGTGAGGGAGTACACAATTATTTTGTGAGTATGTTCCACTCAAGCCCAGCCAGACCGTAGTAAAACCCATAACTCACACACAAACTGGCACCTACATCAATACAATGACGTCGAACACTCCGAGCTTGCATCTAATTGTGCCTCGCCATTGTGCCAGATATGACTCACTGGCACTATCGGCTGGCGTGGCCATTGGCTGCCAGGTATGGCAAATACTGCACAATTATTGATTTAAGGATATACATGATGTTTCAGAAGACCGAAATAATATTTTAGGTATATATACGGTACCTAATATGTAGATTTATAGTTAAGTTAGATAACACTTAACTTTCATAGTTCCTAAATTGCATAGGTCCCTTGAATTGAGTATTTTTCACATGTATCGTGTTGTGGACATAGAGCATAGCAATAACCCAATTTTTCAGTAAAAACTATATCTACTAATATGCATTAAACAGATCATGATGAATTCCGCAACGGTCTTAAAATTAGCGGCGAATTTTTTTTGATAAACGTTTAAATTTTGATGAAATTCGTATGTCATTTAGTTGTACCCGTATAGCCAACACTTATGAATACTTTATAGTAGGTATGGTATGGTATGTTTTCAATGGACACCGCTATCGATCCTGGCTTACAGGAGTAACAGTGGTGGGAATGTGTGGCGGGCTTAGTCCAAATTTAAAAAAAGTAGGTATTAATTTGGACTTCTGATACACCGTTTTTGTGGTTACTAAGATACTCCACGTACATAAGTCATGAACATAATAATAAATTCGGATTTCATAAAAAAAATAATCGTCATAAAATACTACGCCCTTTTATCACTAAATGTTTTCAAATCTCATGTAAAGTTAAGCATTTGTTATCACCTTTTTAAGTCTTTATTTTTATAATGAAATTAATGCTGGATTCCTATAAAATGTGTCACTATCGGTAAGAGTAGTTAACATTTGCGTTGGAAAACTTTTCACATGAACAGTTTTATAGCAACTTGTTCGAAATTTTACGTACCCTTAGCAAAACAGAGCGTTGAAATAAAACTATTTTACGGATTTTATCGCGTTTATTTACTATTTTATTTTCCCGACGTTTCGGCTGCTTTACAGCAACCATGGTCACGGAGGGACTGAGGTGTTAGACGTCCTGATGTCATAGTTAATAACTGGGTACCCTCTTATTTAGTTGTTGTTTGCGGTCCGATCCAGGCAGAAAGTGCTCACAGTGTCTTGAGGTCTTGCAATGGTACGCTTGGTTTTGGATTTAATCATATTAATTACTGGATCCCAAGTTGGTGGTAGCACCCAGCCATCTTCCCTATTGAAATTAGGATGTTTTTTAATTTCAATGGCCTCACGCAACATCTTTGGTCGGAGTCGGTGTTCTTTTGCGAGGATATGCGGTTTATCAAATCTGATATACGGTGTGTGCGGGTGCGGTCCTGTACATGTTCACAGATTGCAGACTTCGTGGAGCGTTTGACGTCAGCTATGTGTTCTTTTACGCGGGTTTTTATTGATCTTTTAGTTTGTCCTATGTAAGAGAGCCAACATTCACAATCGAGTTTGTATACCCCTGCAGCACAGAGCGTTTCATAAGGGAATCGGGAATAAGACGTATATTGAATACAAGAAAAAAAGTTTAAAAACTGTAACCCGACTGTGGCAAAAAAATTTAGTCTATGTTACTCGGGCTATTATAACAAATCGATTGACACCTTATTCATCAAAATCGGATGAATAGTTTAGACGTTACGGAGGAACATACGTAAATACATACATACTACTACAACCACAGCCCTTTTAACGTCCTACTGCTGGGCACGGGCCTCCCCTCAATGCGAGGGGGATTCGGGTCATAGTCCACCACGCTGGCCCGGTGCAGGTTGGCAGACTTCACACATCTATCGAGAACTAGTCAAGTTCCCTTAGACGTGCAGGTTTCCTCTCGATGTTTTCCTTCGCCGTTTCATAGCAAGTGCTAATCTCGGATGAAAATGAGATTCGCACATTAATCCCAGAGGTGCGAGCCGGGGATTGAACCTGCACACTTTGCAAGGCGCGCGTTCGACCACCCGGCTACCACTGCTAAATATATACATTACCTGCTAAAGTCATAACGCTTCGTTTTGGCTTCGCCGTAGTTAGGTAAATAGTGCACTGCCCATAAATATAAATATATGCTTCTGATCACAATACCACAATAGAATCGCTTTCCTATCGTCACAAATTTGCGGATACAAAGAAAACTGTGCACATGAACAAACAATAGAGGACCTCCGTGAAATTGCATTGTGCCCGCCGGTCCACCGATCAAAGGAGACATAGCTTGCCGGTCTGGTGCCGTTAATTGGAGCTGGGTGGCCATAATAGGGCTATTGATCGTATTAAGGGTGCATTCGATCAACATTAATGAAAACAAAATATAAATATTGCTAAACACCACATATTTATCGAATGAGCTCAAACTTAGTAACGCTTGTACTATGGGTACCATACTACGGACTGTGGGCGATTTCAGTTACACCTAGACCAGGGCAAACTCCGAGAATGCTATACCCGAGAATTTCCACTGGCGGGAATCGAACTCGCAACCGTGTTTAGTGAGCTTAGCGGACTACGTCAAATTGAACGTAAAGAGTCAATAGGCACATTTGAAGGGTACAGTCAAATAACAGGGAATGTCCTAATTAATGAATTTAGAGAAAAAACAGTTTGAAAGTTCAACTATTCTAACAATTCTATAGTTTGGCCATGAACAAAACTGCATTTTTGGCGACTTCTGTTAACTTTTTTTATATTCTAATGATTAAAATTCAAAATACTTTACACAAAAAAAAAATATGAAAAAAAAAACAAAAAAAAATTGTGACATTCTCTGTTATTAGCCTGTAGGTACCCTTCATTTAGAGTTCGCGTTCATGGTGTAAAAACTCGCGTGGCAAAATGTTGACTAATACCAAAAAGAACAGTGTATTAATATACATAAGGCGTATGCCTTCGTTATGGTATGATAACGAACTGTATTGACACATACACAAAGTTCATTTTACAACAAAATGACACTGACAGCACCAGCGAACTTTGACGCGTGGTGGCGTGGCTCTTGCTCTTGCGATCTTTATGCACATTGGCACAGAGTTCATTTGGTATTGGCATTTGGGCTTGGATTGAATTTCTTCGGTAAAACGCACGCCACCACGCATCAAATTTCGCTCGCACTGACAATGAAATTTCATTCAAGAATAGACTTTTTCTGTAAGTTAATACAGTTCGTTTTGCTGTTAGCAAAAATGTGTTTTAACAACCAAGTGTACAAAATCACACCATTGACTTCTATGTATACTATCAAACATTGGCTGTTCAGAGAGAGCGTTGCCAATACAAACAAGATTACCGTTGGTACTGCTAATTAATTTGTTTGAAGACAGGACCGAGGTGGAGTGTACCATTGTCGCAGCTAATCTAAATTACCATGCTAACAATGTTGATCTGAACGGGAAATTAGAACAGGTATTCATTCATTTAGTTCGTTAGTCAACTTGGGACTGTTGAACTAAACTAATGTTTTGTCATTTATTTTTGTTGAAGATTATGATTTCTGTCGCTACATGTATCAAGCATCACATTTGCGTCAAAACCATATGAAGATATATGTAATAAGAACAAATAAAACAATCTATTTTTAACCGACTTCAAAAAGAAGGAGGTTCTCAATTCGACCAGTATGTTTTTTTTTTATGTATGTTACCGCATATCGCCGGCGTCTGTCGACCGATTTCGAAAAAAAAATTGAGGTTTGCTAGGAAATTCTTCAAAGTTGGTCCCATTTCCAAAATATTAACAAAAATCTAACTCCTTGGGGGTGAAATGGGGGGTTGAAGGTCAGATAATTTCAAAAAAATTTTTTGATCGACTTGAAACTTAGTATATGTATTTTAAATACAAAATAAAGAAACACGTCTTTCAGGAATTTTGAAAGAAAAAATATGTAGGGGGGTGAAATGGGGGTCCAATCCGGACTACAGCATATCTCCGGCGTTATTGAACCGATTTCAAAAATCTTTTTTTGTTTAATACGGATTGTTAACAAAGATCGAAACCCACCCCCAAAGGGGTGGAAAGGGGGGGTGATTTTTTTTTTGGCTGTGAATTTTTACTTTTTTAGGGCTGTTATAAGGTGATAATATTTGCAAATTTTCAACGATTATTGACACTAAATCTCGTGAAAAAAAAATATTTGTAACAAAAAACAAAAACTGACTTCAAAAACTTAGGTGCACTAAAAAGCTACAAATAACCTTACAATTCATTACATTTGGAGTCGGTGCCAATTCATGTGTGTATTAGCCTTGTCTGACGTTGATTGGCACTTACTCCAAATGCAATGAATTGTAAGGTTATTTGTAGCTTTTTAGTGCACCTAGGTTTTTGAAGTCAGTTTTTGTTTTTTGTTAAAAATATTTTTTATAAATATGGGTTGTCATTTTTTTTTTTATTTGGTAAAAAACTCTTTTAGACCTTTGATTTCTATTGCTGACCATAGGGTCATAAAACAGCAATAACTATTTCTATAGAGTAATAGTTAATGCTGTAATAATTTATGCTGTAATAGTTAATAGAGTAATAGTTTTTACTGACTTAAAAAAATAGGAGGTAAGTTTTTTTCGGTTAATGGTACGAGTTTAATAAAATTCTCTATTACAACTAATGTGTTATTTATCCACTAAAATATTACACAGGTTGAATTCAGAGCCTCGCCTTTTTGGAAGTCGGTTTTAAAGCAACACCATTGAGGGTGTCAAAAAACAATCATCCTTACTCCCAGTTAATTAAATAATAATGGCCCATAATAGGGCACCAAAAGACGTGGAGTCCAGACAATGAAATCTAATTAACGATCCTTAATGTTTGGAAAATTAAATTAAACACGTCACACTAATTGAGTTCCGAAAAAAAATAATTTCCGCAAAATTAATTTTTAAATCGCTTCCAAATTAATACTGAGGGCCCTTATTACGACCGCATGTTACACCGTATAGCCTCTGTTGCCTGGCCCTTAAGTATAATGATAGCAATTGCATTATATTACTTTGCTTGGTTTTAATTAGCATCGTCTTAGAAACTGTTTTAATTATTTTTAATTATCAAAAATATCTATGGCATATGTCACGATTTGTAAATTATTTTAAAACGCTTTATTTTAAACGACCTTACCTAAGCAGTATTATTCAAATATTTCTTAGATTTTTTAAAGGTAGGAAAACGCTGTTAAAAAATCTGAGTAATATTGGAATATAATAAAGTAATATTATTAATGTATTAATATTTGAATATTACTAAAGTGGTGGTGGTAACTAGTAAGGCAACTGCTTATTTTGTTATAATTTAAATGTGATAAATTTAAAATCCTACGCTAATAGGCGCGTGATCAATTGTCTGTTAATAACAAAACTAACTCTGGTACCTCGATGACGATGATGCGAGCGAATTCAACCTTTGTGTGTATTGGTTCAAAGTACATTTTCATTAAAAGGCATTTAATTCGCTCGCTCCAGTATGTTCATGACGTAACTATTAAGTTATCGCAATAAAACATGTATTAGGTCAGTCGCTTGCGAACCCAGCGAGTGAAATTGTTCCACAACAAAGTAGGTAAGTTTACAAACTCCTAATGAACTTAAACAAAATAAGTTAAATAAGTTAAACAATTCAATCATGCAGACTGCAGCAGTGAAACTTTTACTTACAAACACGATATGAAGTCGTTGACCGATAATTTAGTTGAATTTAGTAAATAATTTTGGATAGTTGTTGAAATAGTTCAATCTAAACCATTATTAAGACAGATATATACAAAAAGTTTAATATATATTTGCAATTACACATTCATCGAACTGATCCCAAAAGTATTGTTTGCACTATAAGTACCATTAGATTGACTAAGTAGCTCAGTAGGTAACATCCAGATAAGCACAAATTCTAAATAAAAACCGGCCAAGTGCGAGTCGGACTCGCGCACGAAGGGTTCCGTACCATTAACTATAAAAACGGCAAAAAAATCACGTTTGTGGTATGGAAGCCCCCTTAAATATTAATTTTATTCTGTCTTTTAGTATTTGTTGTTATAGCGGCAACAGAAATACATCATCTGTGAAAATTTCAACTCTCTAACTATCACGGTTCATGAGATACAGCCTGGTGACAGACGGACGGACGGACGGACAGCGAAGTCTCAGTAATAGGGTTCCCGTTTTACCCTTTGGGTACGGAACCTTAAAAAGACAATTCAAACATTTTTATTTCACGGAAGCAATGAGGCAAGCGTCCGTTACTCATTTATTTAATAAGCAGCCAGTTCCTATTTACATCAAACTCATCATGCATGCGGTATTAAATAATTTGATACCTCAAGTGCCTTCGTAAGTCGTTTGTTAAGATATTAACAGACCCAGCATTAACATGCCTTATCCATTCACAAATACACATCGGTGTGATATTCGGTCACTTTAATTTGTAATTCGAACTTCGTTTGAGGTCAGGGAGGTCTTTATTTGGGCCGGGGGCCCACATTTGGGTCCCCATCAAATGGCCCTTCCATCCCGTAACGGTCCACACTTGTGATGGCAAATAATTAGACCTTGTGGCCATCCCTTCTCAACCCTTCGTGGCGATATTTTTGAATGTGACAGTCATTTAAATGTTTTATTACATGTCCGGAAAGTATGTTAATTTTGGACTCTTGAATGAGTAACGAAATCATAACATTTGAATGGGTGATAATAATAATTATTTCGACGTAGCATTGAGCTCCGGTTACACTGGGCAAACATACTTTGTCCTTACAGATTGCATTTCTGTGGTAAAAGCTACGCGATCACGCGTCCAAATCGATCGCGCTATCGTATCTCGAAATATCAAATTTTACACCAAAGCCGAAAAACTATTTTAAAAATTCATTACTCCTTAATAAAACTAGAAGTAATAATACGCTGGATCATGTTTCATTTTCGTCGTTGGTAGACGAGACATGGCCCTTTCGACGCGACTCTTTTTAACCGAATTCAAAAAGGTTCTCAATTCGACCCGTATGTTTTTTTTATGTATGTTACCGCATATCTCCGGCGTCTGTCGACCAATTTCGAAAAAAAAATTGAGTTTTGCTAGGGAATAACTTCACAATTCATTACATTTGTATTTGTATAGTCTGAAGTAGATTGGCACCGACTCCAAATATAATTAATTATGAGGTTATTTAGCAGTAGTAGCCTCGTGGGCAAGAACGCCCGCCTTGAACGTAAGGGGTGCAAGTTCAAATCCCGGGACCGCACCTCTGAAATAATTTTCATGTGCGCATGTCATTTTCAACAATGATTACCACTTGCTGAACGGTGAAGGAAAACATCGTGAGGAAACCTGCACGTCTATAGAAAGGCGTGTGAAGTTCACCAACCCGCACTGGGCCAGCGTGGTGGACTATGGTCCAAAATCTGCCTCGTATCGAGGGATAATGTGCCCGTTATAATGGCAATAGGCTCGCCCCCTATTACATTGGGACCAAAATACATCGGCGAAGTGTAGGCGCACTCCAGTGCACCTCTGCCTATCCCTTCGGGGAATACAGGCGTGATGATGTATGATGTGATGTTATTTCTAGCTTTTTAGTGCACCTAGATTTTTGAAGTCGGTTTTTGTTTCTGAACAAATTTATATCAGTAAGTCAATAGGACTAATTTTCGAGATACGTACGCTTTCTGCCGTAGATATCATTAAACGATGACATTTCCTTATGAGTTAATACAGTTCGTTTTAGTAATGCACAAATTTTGACGCACGTGTCTTGACGCTCAAGTGTGCAAGAAGCTTTACACTAAGACATAGTCCTAATAATCATTTCATAGTACTAATAATCATATACCGTTAGAATCTAAGGTTAAGTTATTTATGTTGTCAGTTCATTTATAGCAGTTTCATGGAAAAAGTTTTAATTCGGTTATTTTCTTTTGCAGGTTGTTTCAAGGCGTTTCAGTAGAAATTAAACGTGAGTACATTTACGTTTTATTAAAACCGTGACTTACTTCTATTCCGCGACTTCTTTTGTATTTGTTAAATGTAGAAAAATAACTTATGAGATATCGGTTTGATAAAAAAAACCACCCCAGTTTGATTTAAAAAACCGGCCAAGTGCGAGTCGGACTCGCGCACGAAGGGTTCCGCACCATTATCTATAAAAACGGCAAAAAAAAACACGTTTGTTGTATGGGAGCCCCCTTAAATATTCATCGTATTCTGTTTTTTAGTGTTTGTTGTTATAGCGGCAACAGAAATACATCATCTGTGCAAATTTCAACTCTCTAGCTATCACGGTTCATGAGATACAGCCTAGCCTGGTGACAGACGGACGGACGGACAGCGAAGTCTCAGTAATAGGGTTCCCGTTTTACCCTTTGGGTACGGAACCCTAAAAATCATATCGGGTCGCATTGCTGCGGTTATCTTAATAAACGGAAGATGGTTAAACGTGCGCTTATAAAGGTTTATAACTCCAAAGAAACATAAAAGTTACGATAAATAGAATTGAAGTGTTCGTTTGTTGTCCAAATACTTACGACAGCATATACCACATCTATAACGAAAATGCAATTTTTGTATGACTGTTCGTCTGTTTGTTGCGGGTAAACTTCTAAACGGCTGAACCGAATTCGACGGGACTTTCACTGGCAGATAGCTGATGTTAAAAGGAGTAACTTAGGCTACTTTCACTTGCGAAAAAGTATTAGGGTTCCGCGGGAGGAACATACACCCATTTTGGCCGGTTGATCTGCATAAATTCCACGCGGGCACAGCTAATACAAAATATTAATTTGGTACAGTATGGTACATGTCTTATGAACGCCAAAGCTGAACTATTCAGACTCCCTTTAAAATATACAAGTCTAATTTCAAATATTCGTGTACTACGTAAATGACAAGAGAGCCAGTTCGGGCAGCCGATTAATATTTCAAAGCCCGTCTCAGGTTTCATTAGGTATGTTTTGAATTTTTAATAGTGACGGAGCTACGAGGAGGGATCGCTGTTGGGAACCTGTTAGGGGTGCTTGGGCCTTACGAGTGATGATGGGAGTAAATGCCGCGGTCGGAATCGGTTGTGGGTAATGCTAAGATTGGTGCCGTGATTTTGGGGGTAGGTACTGGTTTATAAATAAAAGAACTGATGGCTTTGCTGGCATACTGTTAAGCCAAGATTTTTTAAATAGATGATAAATATGGGTATTTGCTTTAAGATTGCTGCCTAATAAGTAGAGTAGATTTTATTTAGTGAAAGCTAGTCATGTGCTCTCCTAAACTAAAGTTAGACATTTAAATTGAGATATATATTTAGTATCATTTATGTAGAGCTAATATAAATATTTTATTACAATCGTTTTGATTAAATTTTGGTTCAATTTAATAAAATAATAGAGTTCGCAATATGACTCTAGATTTATCTTCAATTTTTATGCAATATTTGTTAATCTGGGACATCATAGAGCAGAGGCAATAGAAACAAAATTAATGGAAGTCGCATAAAAGTATAAGTAACCATAGAGTAAGGATGTAGCTGAAAATTAAAATGTCTTTGAAATAAACACTGCACCATAGCAGTAAGTATTAAATTAATTCTAGACACCAAATTTATAGTAACCTATGATTAGCTTAATGTAGGCGGGTCACCCTCTTCCCTCGAGTATGGTTGAGGAGAGTGATGGCTGCTCCTCAAGTCAGGCTCGTGTACGGGTGCTACTTGCGAGGACTGGTCCAACCATTTGCCTCTTAATGACTTACTATCTTCTCTCCCATACTGCGTTGAAGGTATCAAAAGCATTTATTTCTATAACCATCTGTGGTTTAGAATAATCCCTTCATTGTAAATGGGAGTAGACGCACCTTACTGTACTAGCTTCCTAAGCGTAAAGACTATATTTGTATTTAATTTTAGACTGCCGTGAGTATAATTCTTCTCTAGTATTGTGGCAAAGTTACGGTCTGCTCCTGAGAATGTACGACTCGCAATTATCATTTTACAAAAGAGTAACCATTGAGTTTCTTAGCGGCTCTTCTCAGTGGAAGCAGTATTCCGAACCGGTGGTAGAATCTGACTATTTGTAAGTGCTTTTTGGCCTACACGAATATTTTTTTTTGGTTTTGATTTTGTAGCAATTTATAAGTAAATTTATAAGTCACCAATTTTATGTACCTTTAAGGTACATAAAATTGGTGACTTATAAATTTCTAAAAAAATATATAATATTTTACTACAACTCTCAAGATTGAAATAGTTAACTTGAGTAGCAAATCTCCTTACACTAGTTATACGTTAACGTTGTTTCAAAGGGCTGACCTGGATGCCGCTCTCTACCAGAATCTAGCCCACAAAGCACGTAAGGAGCGACTCTACTGCGGTCATTAAAAGAAACGGTTGCGGCCACAAAAGTAGCGTTGCTTATCAAAACTGCCCCCTTCTTAAAGAAATGTTTTTAATATTGCTTTCTATTTCCGACACTCAGTGCAAAATCTGTCAAAAATTGACAGTTACTATCGAGACAAAAATACTTTAAGTGGTCGTGGTAAGGCTCCAGAGGAGTAAGCAACATGTCATCTTTATAAAAACCATCGTATGACTAAGTTGAAAAATAATCTTTTCATATGAGTTAATTTAGATCATTTTGATATTGGGAATATTTGACGCCACTGTGGGTGCAGAACTTCATCCTTTTCAACACTAGCTGACCACGCGGAATTTATGAACCCTAATTACCTATGGGATCAAATGGGGTTTATATTTTTACCGCGTAACCATAACTCTTTTTAAAAATAAAAGTAACCTTAATTACTCTTTGTAACATTAGCTATCTGCCAGTGAAAGTCCCGTAAAAATCGGTCCAGCCGTTTGGGAGTTTACTTCAAACAATTTTTTTTTTTTTAAATTGCGTTTTCGTTGTACGTAGCGCATATACTTTTCTATGCATTTAGTAAAAAGCTTTTATTTTGATATAAGAAACAGACACTTTATTTATTTGTATGAATATAGATTAGAGAAATCAAACTTATTTCAAATGTCGACACTGCGATTTTATGGCCCCAAATCCCCAACGAGAAAAGTTAGACGAAAAAGTATATTTGGACAGAAATAAAACTTTCAAATTTAAAAATAAAAACAAAATATTACGTGAAACTCAAAGATCACTAATCCCCATGAGTCATAGATTAAGAATGCTTTATAAAGTGAAGCTTTCTAATGTCACTAAAACATGTTTAAATGGTTGATAATTGTAAGGTCGTGGGATATGACTTTATTTTTACCGATTTCAAAAATGGAGGAGATTTATAATTTGAAATGTTGCTTTTGTGTTTGTTACCTTGTAGCTCCTTTGTTCGGCCATTCAACTTATATAAAATACTAGATTCTATCCGCGACTTCCACCAATATCGTTATAAAATATAGCCTTTATGGTATTCTGATGTACAAACAAAAACACTGTAAAGTTTCATCAAAATCCATTCAGTAGTTTTTACGAGAAAGAGTAACCATCCATCCATCCTCACAAACTTTCACATTTATGATATTAGTAGGAAGTAGGATTAGTAGGATAGATATATTTTTTCAAGATCCAATAGCTATTACTAATGTATTATTTTACTAGCAATCTAAAGTTTATATATTATACATATCTATATCTATACAAATAAATAAAATTGGAGTGTCTGTTTGTAATATCAAAATAACACTTTTTTACCAAATGCGTATGAAAGTATATACGATACCTATAACGAAAACGCAATTTTGAATTTTTTTGTCTGTCTGTCTGTCTGTCTGTTTGTTTGAGGTAAACTTCTAAACGGCTGAACCGATTTCAATGGGACTTTCACTGACAGATAGATGACGTTCCAGGGCGTAACTTAGGCTACTTTAATTTTAGAAAAAGCATTAGGGTTCCGCGGGAAAAACATAATACCCATATTTCCGGGTAATCTCCCTAAAGTCCACGCGGGCGAAGTCGCGGGCACAGCTAGTTACACATATAGGTGGTGGTCTGGGCGTTGGCCGCTCGGTTTATTGCACCGGGTAGTTGCGGGTTCGATTCGATTCATTTAAGAATTTGCTCTGGTCTGAGTGTAACTGGGATCGCTCCCAATCCATTATATAGTACGCATTGTAAAGCTTATAATTGTAACTGTAATAAATCATAATTATATAATCTGTCGAAATTTATTTCAATCTATCTAATTAAATGCTTGTGTAAGAGGTCAGCTTACGTCAGTTCTTTAACGAACAAGATAGTAATGTGCCAAGACCTCTTAGGATTCGAGGGCGGCCTGTGTAACCACCAGACTATTGCCACTATTATCTCTAATCACTAACATACCATATCAAGGGGTATATTGACTCAGGCGACATTAGCTTTACAGGAGAGTATACAGGCGACGCAGAAAAATTCGCTGATTCCAAATATTTTATTATCGCCCAAATGTGTCGCTTAAGTGAAATAGCCCCTCCATGTGAATCACATAAAACTATTCAATCATTAATACGAAGAATGCTCTCAATGTCTATCACAATAATATAATCACAGAGACACTGGGACACTCAGTTTTATCTATTTGGTTCGATCGTGTATGGGAAGTTGTCACGAGTGATGCTTTAATAATAATTATGTTCGACATGAAACTGATTTGATATCGGTCTGATGGAAAAAGGTAGCTTAATGGATGACCCCAAGAATTTATGTATGAGTTGACTCATGACTTAAGACGATAAAAGAGTTGCCCTTTCAAAGTCCAACTAATCACGAGCCTCCTTTCAATGTGAAAGGGATTTAGGCCATAGCCCACCACGCTGACCCAGTGGCAGACTTCACACGATAACCTACGACAAGTAATTAGGGTCCTTTATAGTTGAGGTAACCTCACGATGTTTTCTGTCATTGTTTTAGCATGTGATAATTTCGGACGAAAATGAGAATAGTAAATGCAGTTTAAAATTTCAAACTTGTAAGGCTGGGATTTGAAAATGTACCCTTGGCGTTCAAGGTGGACGTCCAACCAATTAGGGTACTAGTGCCTTAAGATAAAAACAAATATTTAATTATGGAAACACATTTTTAAAAGTTGTCTTTCAGAGGCGATGGCTTCGTGTGGTGGTTCGAAAACAGGCCACTCAACACCGAGTGATTGCGGGTTCAAATCTCGTCAGTGTTAAAACTTGGGCATAAGTCTTTTTTCAGAATTTGTTCTGGTCCAGTTGTAACAGAGTTGTCAGTCCATTGAATCAGAACTCATAATACAAGCTTTGTAAAAGGGGAAACTACGGCAATTCCTGTAAGGAAATTAAAACTAACGTGTCGGTAACGAACAAACAAAAAAATGATTTTTCCTATTTTGAAATTCGTTAAAATACTGTCGAAATAGTTGCCAGTATCATGCCTATTTTAAAACAAAACAATAATCTCCTTCTCTTATCAAGCGCATCTCAGGAAACGAGGAGTATTCCCATAAATGCATGTTATGTACATACGGGAACAATGCGGCGAGCAAACACGCGCCGGGACGAGCAAACAGACAGACACGAGATTAGGCACAGGTGGGGTATTTGCTCACGGATTTACTAACGGGTTTGGAGCGGCGATAGGGGAAGGGTCTCCTTGGCGGAGTCTCCTATGGTTGTGTGATCTACAAATGGCCAGAGTTGGCACTCGAGAGAAATCTGCCACTCCCAACAACCACCTGTTTTACAGATTTTTTTAAAATATTACTTTAAATTTTTGACAGATAACTCTACTACTCATTTTGTACTCAAAATCTGTCAAAATTTGACAGTTACAGTAGAAACAACAATACTTTTAGAGGTTGTGGTAAGGCTTCAGAGAGACTTGGCAGAGGGATGTGTAAAAGACATCCCCCGTCAACAGTAATCCTTCCTTCTTCTTATTTTATCGATTTTTTTTTCATGGAATAAAAAAAGTAATGGCTGTGCCTACCGACCTACCGACGGGGTCAAAGACTTTTCAAATTATTTAATAGATTCTAGAACGTCTATTTTAATCGAGATAATAGGACGACTTTGAACCTAATTCTTCTGCATACTTAAGTTCCTATTCAATAGTTTAGGGTATTTACTCCCTTAATCACTTTTTACAACGTTCACAAGAGAAAACTGGGACGATTAACCTAACATGGCGCCATACGGTTTTGGGTGATGTTTATTTTACTATTTCAGTTCTCTTATTAGTTTAACCTTCGACTTAAGTTAGAATCTATTTTATTTAGAGTTGTAGAACCTTGTTACAAAAAAAGTATAAATATGGTGATAAAGGTTTGTAGGAGTATAGTTATATAAAAGCAATGGTAGCCTCGTGGGCAAGAACTTCCACCTTGAACGTAAGGGGTGCAAGTTTAAATCCCGCGCCCGCACCTCTGAGATAATTTTCATGTGCGCATGTCATTTTCAACAATGATTACCACTTGCTGAACGGTGAAGGAAAACATCGTGAGGAAACCTGCACGTTTATAGAAAGGTGTGTGAAGTTCACCAACCCACACTGGGCCAGCGTGGTGGACTATGGCCCAAATCTTCCTCGTATTGAGGGAGAATGTGCCCGGTATAATGGCAATAGGCTCGCCCCCATTATATTGGGACCAAAATACATCGGCACAGTGAGGGCGCACTACAATGCACCTCTGCCTACCCCTTTGGGGAATACAGGCGTGATGATGTATTTGGAGTTATAACAATGATTGGTTAGTACATAAATATTATTAGCGTAGAAACCAATTTGTGGTAAGATAGCTTGTATCAAACAACAAATCGATCAACACGATCATACATGGCCGAAAAGTCGATTCCTCATCCATAACCCTTTCACCACGGCACAAAGGACCACATAAATTAATAAACGAACGTATTTCATTGTTTGCCCACACAATAGGTTTTAACAAGCCATAATGTGCCCAATTATGGGCACCGTGGAATTTCATTAAGTCGCCGTGACCTGAACCCCTCGAAGATAGGCGAGGAGCTAGCTCATAAAAATATATTAAAATAGTTTAGTGAGAATTTATGCACTGTTATTGGGGACCTTTTGATAAATGATTTGATACCTTGTGTTAGTCTTTGTTATTTATGCTATAAACGTTTGCAGTTTCAAAATAATGTTGTATTACTTTAGATAAATACGGCTACAGGGCAATTTATAAAGCAATCTAATAATAATTGCGACAAAATTCACTCGCTTTGTCAATGACAATGAGTACTTTTTATGAGTCAATGCAGTTCGCTTTAGTATTGGATTTTTATTCGCGGCGTGCGTTTTGACGCGCCAGTTTGCTCAGGACTTTAGTGTCACCATCACGTTATTTTAAGCCCTATTTGAATCTTACAGCAACTTTTGTTAAAAAATTTTCTTTGGCATCGTAGAAAATAATGGAGTTAACCAATTTTGGTGAAGTTATAGTCTTCTTAAATTTGGATGGTGTTTTTTTATTAAATTTGGATGTAACATCCAAAATTATTAAGCTTGTGTCGATAAAAAATACTCTCTCCTTATTAACAAAAGTCTGCATTATTAATATCAATAGGTAAAATATGAGCCCGTATTTTTCTTTTAATAAAATTAATAAACCGCCTAGAGCTGCCTCCTGGATCATTATTTTAGAATGGTGGCCATCATTTACGCGATTTCAGTAAGGTCGTCGTTGTCATCTTGTATTTGGGAGTGGTTGACGGCTAAACAAACCTCGGCGCTCACACTGCTGAGGATCTTGTTGCAAAAGTGTCAAAGTGGTGTATGAAATATATATTTCCATAGAGCCTGCAACGTCCCAGTAGATCTGCACCCCGTTGCCGGAATTCCCACGTCATCGAGTAACCCTCCCACACAAACATTGGTGACAAAAAGTCCACTGACAAACTTAACCCTATAATCCGGACAGGTAGAAGAGACCCGGCTCATGTCTTATCGTGTACTTAAAACAAATATTTTAACTTAACTCTGCGCTGCATGAGTTTAATCCTGTGACTTTTTTTAACCTTCACGGTAAAGGGTGTGTGTTCGGCGAATAACACTTAGGTTTTTTTTATGTTTTAGTATGAAAATTGGAAATTTGTGACAATATTTTGCTCATTGGTTTTGTCAGTCAAGATCTCAGACAAAATAATCGTTTTCATATTTTGAGAAACATAAAAAGCCGGTCACAGTGACCAAGGGAATAGTAACTGTACATTTTTGACAGATTTTGTTCTGAGTTAACTGTAAAAAAACTGGAGGCAATATTAAAAATATTTTTGCAAGACAAAAAAGATTTTTGAAAGCAGGGGTAGCCGAGTGGTCGGACGCACGCCTTGCAATCGAAGTGTGCAGGTTCAAACCCCGGCTCGCACCTCTGGGATTTATGTGCGAATCTCATTTTCATCCGAGATTATCGCTTGCTATAAAAGGAAACCTGCACGTCTTAGGGAACTGGACTAATTTTCGATAGATGTGTGAAGTCTGCCAACCCGCACCGGGTCAGCGTGGTGGACTTTGGCCCGAATCCCCCTCGCATTGAGGGGAGGCCCGTGCCCAGCAGTGGGACGTGATTGTAAGGCGTGTGTTCGACCACTCGGCTATTGATACTGTTTTCTATTTTTTGAGTTTATTAACTGACGCTGGCAAAATACCTGAAGCTACGGCTTATTATAAATGCATACCCCATTTCATTGCTCCAGTTCTGTACTTGCACTTGGGTTGAGGTTCTGTCAATATATAAACGCCTTGATAGTACACGCACACCCTTATATATCGGCATCCATATCCGGCAAAAATCCAATTTGGCATCTTCCTACTCCATCCTACACAACAACTATAATTCAGTACCCCATCAGGCAAACGGCCCAACTCGCATTTCACCGTTTTCCCGTTGCAAGAAAACATTTTTGTACAAAAAAAGAAAAAGTCGACTACATATCTTTATTTGGACGCGTCGATAAAAAAATAATGTCGAACATTAAGGGGAGGACTTAATTTAAATATTTCTGACGCATGCCCCTGTCTCGTTCACACCCGCAGCCGGCTGCATCGTTCCGTCTCGTTCTACCGGACGGCGATAAGTCACGGTTCCGACGTCGGGTAAATGCCTTTTTAAGTGAACCCCTACAAAGTTTAAGTTGAGTTTTTTTGTAACAAAATGTAATGTTAGGTTATTACAGGCTTTGCTTCGTTACCCCGACGATTGCTTTATGGTAATAAAATGGCGTTTAATGTTCTGTTGTTCTAATTGCAGATGGTTTTTTTGGTAAATCGTTTTGTGTTTTGTATTTTAAGACATGTTTAAAGTCGTTTAGATTTCTGGTTGTACGACATGATGATGCATTTGATTACTTCGATGCCATAACATAAGTTTTGTTATCCTATCTAATGAAAACTACTTTACGTCTCAATGTAAACTGACCAATGGGTTTGAATTCATTGGAAAACTTCGTTCAACTAAATATTTAGTTAGGTTATTCTAACTAGACATGTATAAATTTAGCAAGTAATATAACGTTATGTAACTACAAAGTAAATTAATTATTTTCGTATTAATTTATGTTTTTTATTTTTCTACTAAAATTAACAAATGAAATATCATTAAAACGACAAATTACCAAGTCTCACATATTATGGTTGTTAATTAATTTCACAAAGTTTATTTTAATTATTATTTTTTGTAATACTGTCATGCATAAAACCCAATGACTAAACCCTAAATCGTATAAATTTTTCAGCCGAACAAAATGCCTACAAATAATCTCTTCCACGCAATTTATAATGGAGCAAATTTACGAAAACGTAATAAACCTTTACATTATATGTTATGATTAACTACACAACGTAACTTTTGTGTAATAAATTATTTAACTTTTTATGTATAAACCTGGGTAATAAATACGAGTCTATACTATATACATACGAGTATATCTATACTGATATTATAAAGAGAATAGATTTGTATTTTTGTATGTAACGAATTAACTTGAAAAGTACTGGACCGATTTCAAAAAATATTTTACCGTTAGAAAGCTACATTATCGCTGAATAACATAGGCTATATTATAAACCCGTGCGAAGCCGGGGTGGAACACTAGTATAGAATAAATAAGAACATGAGGGTAAGTATATTTTGTATTTTACTACGAATTTTTACTAGTTTGTCTACTTTCAGCAGTCTTACCACCGCCTTTCTTGCAGTAACATTTTAATATTACTTTTAGTTTTTGACAGCAACCTCAGTACAAATACTGTAAAAATAGACAGTTCATATTAATAAAATTTAGAGTCGTTTAAGTTTCTTTGAAATATTTATTTCGATGCAAAAAAGCAAAGTTATCTAGGTAGTGTATTATGAGATACAAATAGTGTAATGTAAGAGACAGAGTTAAAAACCCTGCAAACAGTTCTTTAGCACCTATGTCCTCTGTAATAGCTATAAGTGGAAACAAACTGTGGAATGAACTTCCTGCAGCGGTGTTCCCGGACCAATACGATAAAGGTACCTTCAAGAAACGAGCATACTCATTCCTTAAAGGCCGGCAACGCACTTGCGATGCCCCTGGTGTTGCACGTGTCCATGGGCGGCGTTGATCACTTACCATCAGGTGAAACATCTGCTCGTTTGCCTCCCTATCACATAAAAAAAAAAAAAGTCAAACTGTAACTTCGAGTAATAAAGTATTATTATTATTAATGTATTTTTCTGAATAAGTGGTAGCATATTTGGCAGAAAGCCCGCCCTTAATGCGAGGGGTGCAGGTTCAAACCCCGGGGTCGGACCTCTGTGATTTTCGGATTTCATGTAGGAATGTCATTTTAAACAATGATTACCACTTACTGAACGGTGAAGCCAAACATCGTAAAGAAACCTGCATGTCCACAAAGACCAGTGAAGTTCACCAACCGTATGGAGAAATCATTTACGAAAGGAAGTTACATTACAACAAAAAGTTTTTATTGTCAAAGAGCTGACCTATTCTCAACATGTGAGGGCGTAGGGTCCTATCTGATTTATTGGGACAGTTTTTTGTGATTAATTTTAAATTAGAACTTATCTGAGTTTCGTTTCGGCTTAATTGGGATTCAGTAGATTGACTAATGTATTTTTAATAAACCAAACGCGTCTTGCCTTGTTAAAAGTTAAGTTAGTGAAAAAAAATAGGGTTTTGTGGATATGTTGTTTTGCTTTCGATAAACTAAGTTTGGGAATCACGGCGTAAATAATAGTGAGCGCAGATAAAAATGGGTTTATTGCACTTACAGTCACTTAAAATAATAATTACAATATATTTACAAAACGTTTAATCTATTAATTAAATTATTACAAAACCATCAATCCATTTAAACTGAGTTAAAGTTACAACACTTGAATTTAGTAGTTCATTTTTTACATTTCTATTTTATGATTTAGAACCAATTTTTTTTTCTCAGACAATCTTGGCAGATATGCACAGCAGTGTGCGTCCACCAAGCTTGGGAAGATATTTGGTATATTTTTCTTAAAACCTAAGAAGCATAGTATTTATCGGTTGCCGATTCTCTGTGGACAGCATTCGGGGAACGGATGACTTAAGTTCCCGTATCTAAAGTAACCAGGCACTGTGTCGTTTGAACTACACCTGTAGGTTAGAAATTACAATTTTAATCATTAATATGCACTAGCTGAGCCCGTGACTTCGTTCACATAAAATTTAGAAATACATTTTATCTGAAGTAAATGTAGCCTAAGTTATTCCTTGTAACATGAGCTATATGGCTGGGAAAGTCCCTTGAAAATCGGTTCAGCCATTTGGGAGTTTACCTCAAATAAACAACATTTTTGTTAAAGGTTTTAGTTACCTTGTATACTTTAACATGTATTTAGTAAAAAACTGTAATTTTCCCATTACAAACAGACACTTATAATTTATTATTTTTATAGACTTGATGATTTTTTTTCAGTGATCATAACTTATCATAGTTAACTTGGAGTGCTACAACTAAGTATCTAACTTAATGATATCTACGTAATTTAGGTACAAGGCAGTGCATCCGCCAAACTCATTACGACCGTTTCCAAAATTCATTGTTTTATTTCAAAATAAGGCAGTGAATGTGGATAATCACTTTATAGTATTCCAATGAAAATAAAAGTTAATTTACTGTACACTGCAGGGTACGGCGCCCAGTTATTGGCGTTGAGCCAATTCTATCACCCCAAATAAAGTCAATAATAATCGAGTGGAATCGAATTAAATTAATACATTTTAACTTTTTCAACGAGCTTTTTTATTGAATTAAATGAATTTTGGCAACTTAATAATTCAGTTGTGTAAGTAGTCAACTTTATTTTGCCAGTTAATTACTGAATACAAGTTTAGGTTTTTAGCAAAGGTTTTTTATTGTACAATTATTCTTACTTTCGAAATAGGTACGGCGTATCTAGTACTTGTCAAAAACAGACATTAGCTCTTGTTACTCTTGTTTACTATAAAATTTATAAATATTTTTGTGGTATTTTTATTTAATTTCTAATATTAGTCCCTTTACAACCACTTGTGAACACGTCCGCTGCGTTATGAGGTCCTTTACGAGGTATCCAAAAAGGTAGGTCCTTTATGAGTCAATATGACCTCATGACGCACCAGCTGAAAGTACACTAAAAATCATTACGCAGCGAACGTGTTAAAGGACTACTTGAATATTATGGATATTTTGAGAGTTTTTGTTGACTACTTTAACTGAAACAGTTAAACAACAAAAATAAATAACAAAAATAAAAGTAATCTTAAAACAATAGTACAATAACAAGTGGCGGTAAGAGGACAGTAATTAGTTCTCACACCTCACTATTTCTAAAACACAAAAAATATACGCCTGAGTTATTACAAAACAATGTTAAAACAGAGATAAAAACTGCGACCACCCTGTAAAGGGCTTAAATGATAAAGTGCAGCACAGGAAAAGGGTTGTTACACAAGAAGGGACGGATTCCTTAAACTTTTTTTAAATCATTTGTCAAGTTTTTTCGGAACAAGGTGTTGTTTGTCACAAGCCAAAAAAATATACATACAAGTGTGTCCCTTTAAGATGTTTACTTGGCTCTGGACGCACTGCCGTGCGTCTAGATGGGATTTTTTGAAGTATTTTTGTATGGGAGACGACATTTATAATGAATATGTACTTACGTGGTTTTATCAAGAAACACTTCGTATAGCTCTAAATCTCTCTTAGATTCCTGTTTTACGGCTGCATCTCTTCTCTTTCTTGGCAACTCTTCCAGTTTTATCAATTTTCCTACTCTTTCTAACTTGATGTTCTTTCTGAACGGTCTCAATATTTTAGCTTTTTCCTGGACATGCGCTCTCACATCCTCTAAAACGTCAACAGCCAACGGAGACGTCTGCCAATCTGGTACTTCTTCTTTATTGCTTTTTAAAATAGCTTTTAAAACTTCTTTAGCACCTTTCTTAACTGGTCTTGTATTAGCATGTGGTATTCTGTCTTCTGTTAAACGTGGATTAACTAAAACAGTATTAGGAACTTGAGCTTTGTAAGGTTTTACATAGGGAAGTTTTTTTCTAGTATACAAATCATATTTATCCAAATTACTTCTATAAACATTATTTGGATAAGATGAGTTATAATTATAATGGTGGATGTAGGAGAACGGATATGGGAGGTAGAGTGATGGTCGAATATCCTTCTGAATTTTTTGCTTCGAAGTTTTCAAGTTGCAAGGCATATTAAGCGTTGGTCGTGGACGCGTGTAGGACGACATCCTCTGAAAACTTGTCACAGGGTAATAGTACGGCAGCTTTCTAAAATCTGTACTGATCAGTGGACCAATGAAATATCTCTCAGTTTTTTTAGGCTGTGACACAGATGTTATGATATTAGTTCCTTGTCTTTCCATATCTCTTGTTCTCGTGTTTGTAAACGCAGGACCGTTCCAATACGAATGTGCTTTGACATTGAAAGCATTGACGTCATCGCTGTTGATTCTCTGCACTGCATCTTCTTCCCTGTATTCTCCCACTTCAGCTACAATATTTTCTATATCACTCGTGTCAATCTCTTTATAAATATCTTGTGCTAACTTATAAATTTCTATGATAGCGTCCAGATCACTCTTCTTCATCAGATGCAGTATTTCTGATATAGTTTTAATTTCTTTTTCAGTTAAATATCTATCGTCTTCGGGCTGTGCGTCCATGTAGTTGTTGGAATTATCTTTGCCTTCTTGTGTAGCGTCTAATTTCTTATCATTTTCTGTGCCTTTGGGTTGTTTCTCATTATTTTTGCTGAAAAATTTGATTTTGGTGACATTTATTTGGCGGAATGGTGCGTATTCGGCGGCTGTTATGCTTTTCTTCCTAAGTTTGCAAGTGTAGTTGCCACAAAATGTTGTAGACGCCCATGTCGTGTTAGTTCCATGAAGTTTTCCAGTGTCGGGATCGCGGCAGAAGAAATCTGAAGTAGAAAAGAAATGTTTTATACATTATTTTTTCTTCAAGTTATAACATTACTAGTAGCTTCTCCATCCATCCTTCATCCTAACCTAACTCCTTGTGCTAGGAGCGAACTCACGTCAATAGTTTATTGACCAGGGTTGGGATTGAACCAGGAACCTCTAGCTTACTCACTTTTTAGTTGTTCTAATTGTTAGTTAGTTCTTGTTGATAGAAGGTTGTGTTTGTTTGTCTAAACAACTGCTACATTAGATCATACATTTTTTTTCATAAACGACAATCAAACAAACAATGACGAAAACAAATTGCGTCGTTGACAACGTGACTTTAACAACAATGCATCTATATAAATAAATAAAATTGGAGCGTCTGTTTGTAATGTCAAAATAACCTACCTATAACGTAAATGCATTTTTTGTATTTATTTCCGTTTGTCTATTTGTCTATTTGTTTGAGGTAAACACCTAAATGACTGGACCGATTTTGACCATATAACTGATGTTACAGGGAGTCACATAGGGTGTTTTTATTTTAGAAAAAAAAATTGTGAAAAATATAAGCCCCATTTGCCCCGGGTAATTACGATTCCTATATTCCGCTGTATGATTTGCGGGCTCAGCCAGTAATTAATAAAATTGAATATCGTAGTTAAGAGATTCTATTGTCTACATTTATCTATATATATAAAAAAAAGTTTCTACCCATGTCCGTTATAGACTTTGGAACGATCCAACCGATGTGCCCCAAACCAATTTAATTAGAAAGGCAATAATATAAGATGGTTTTAAACCTCTTAAACAATTCATGAGGCACATTCGGTTCATTCATTAGCACACGCCGGGTATCCGCTAGTAATTCATAAAATTGAATATCGTAGGTGTGTAATTCGATTGTTTCCACTTATTATTGATGAAATATGACATTGTTAGCACTCAACTACGCAAAAGTGTTTGTCGTTGATACATAAACAATTCAGCAAGTTTGGTCAACGAATAGCAAATGAACAACGGAACGTGAAGCGGGTTTCAGACTACGCTATAATATAATAGCATATAGTATATAGCTCATAGCACAACAATATCGCGCACCATACATTGTTATGGCCACGTTCACACTGTACTGTACTATATATTATTGGTTTTGTATGGTGCGCGATATTGTTCTGCTATATATTATAGCGTAGTCTGAATGCCGCTTGATAATAGAAAGTGTTTAGTGAATGAAATTGGAATCACTAATGAAATGTGATTCGAAAAGAGTAAATATAAGTTCTCTAGCTTATTCTAAACGTTAATGTGAGGTTTAAAAAAAATGACTTTTTTAAGTTTAATTATTTTTTTTACAATTTTTTCCTTTAAATTTCCTCTTCTGTTTTTACGAAATTAACAATAGGATGTAATTTAATACAATAAGATGAAGAATGGCTGAACCTGCGATTAGCGGGTATTTTTGCCAATGTGAAGTAATTAATAGCAAGCATTAATTAAATTAATACACATTATAAATGAAATAGGTAATGAGCGCTATAAAGATGGCGGATGACCGCCTTCCTTAAAACTTTGCGCAACATGCCTGGAAATTCAGCTATTATTTTTGTAGTCTCATTGAACTAAATAATATAAATACAAAAGTCCCCTAACCACTCCCTGCCATTTACCAATGTTTTTAATACTAGTTTCTACCCGTAACTCCGTCTGTTATGATTCAATATCGTTATAAAGTCCAGCTCATATAATAATTAGATATACAAACAATAATACTGTAAAGTTTCATTAAAATCCGTTTAGTAGTTTTTGCGTGAAAGATTAACGAACATCCATCCTCACAAACTTTATTTATATTAGTAGGAAGTAGGATTACTATTGGTTTATGAGAGTTAACTCAGTACAAATGCAGTCAAAAATACAAATACAGTCAAAAGTTAACTCAGTACAGTTAATATTGTAACAATAATACTTAAAGAGGTAGTGGTAAGGCCCTAGAAGAGCCAAGTCACCTAACTGAAGTGTAAGCTTGTCGTAGCATAGAAATAAATTAACACTTAAGAGCAAACCAATATTAAGAATGTTACTATACTAAATCAAGTTGATGAGTGTACTAACCGCTTCCAGTCAAAACCCCGGCTTGTGCGGCGCAAAACAACACCAGAAGCACACACACGCGACTCTCATTTGTCATGTTGGTGTAATTAAAGACACTGTGGGTGCGTCCACGCCGCCACGTCTGGGACAGTACTGCGACGCGGTCGCGTTTGCGCTGATTGTTATGATTTTTGAAGACGTTTGCTATTCCTTTGTGACTGTCAAAGTTTTTTTTTTGTACAAGCATTTTCGTCTATTCATTTTTCTTATAAGTTATAAACAAATATTAATATTATTTGTGCATATTCATTGTATGATCCCAAACTAAGCAAAGCGTATACTATGGGTACAATAAAATGGATTGGACTCAAAAAAGCGTAAAACCTACTATTCCGGCCAGATTTCAATTCTCAATAGCACCATATCCTCAATAAATAATAATTCACTAGTTCATCCGTATTCCAAATACAAATAATAGCATCAATAACGACACAGCACTGTGGGGTGCCACAAGGAGCGCTCCTAACCCCGGTAAACTTCCAACAATGCGAATACTGGACAAAGGCATTGATATCCCAAGTACGAGTTGCCGGTGGCTTTGTGATCAACTTCCACCGTCTTCCTGGTCGTATTTTTATTGAATTACAGATATTTTAACTGTACAATAGGAGAGTATAATGAAGTCATTAATTATATTTTGTTATAAATGGATATGAGTTTACGTCAGATGAAAAAAGTCGTTAAATATAGGGTAAGCCCCCAGCTATTGGCACCTTAAGCGCCTCCTCGGAGAAAATCAGTCACCAAAACGCTCTATGACCCGTTATTTCGCTAAAAAAGATATCAGATTATAGAATATCCACTCGTTTTTTAATTTATCGAGATTTTTGTAAAAACATACTACTGGAAACATAAGGTTTTTACATATTTTCCAAAATTTTCCGATTACCCGGTTACTGGCACAAGTACCGGTCCTTAAGAAAATACTTAAAAAGGGCTTTTTAGTATATGTCCCAAACAAAATTAAAGTTTGTACTAACTAAGTCTGAGTTTGAGGTTAAAGCTAAGGGTTTTAGATTAAAAAATGTACAATCTTTCCATTTTTGACATAAAATCAGGGGTTAAAGGCATGGTTTGGTTATGAGTGCCAATAAGTGGGGGGATGCTAACAGTGGGTATGGTTACCCTATTTTAGTGCCCCCAATATGTTTATTTTAAATAAGAAAGTAGTAAACTTAATTTGAAGTGGTAGCCTAGTTGGTACAACGCTCGTCAGTTCAAATCTCGGGCCAGCACCTCGGAGATTTTCATGTGCGAATGTCAGTTTCAGTAATAATTATCACTTGCTGAACGGTGAAAGCAAATTTTGTGAGGAAACCTGCACGTATATAGTCAAAGTCAAATAATTTATTCTGTATAGGCCTATGGGAGCACTTACAAATTGTCAAGTTTACATATTTTTTTTTATATTCTACTATACTACTACTATAGAAAGGCGTGTGAAGTTCAGCAACTCGTACTGGGGCGGCGTGATGGACTATGTCCCAAATCTCCTTCTCATTGAGGGTGTATGTGTCCGGTATAATGGCAATAGGGTGGGCTAGGCTAACCCCTAATACATCGGGACCAAAATCTGTTGGTGAAGTGTAGGTGCCCCACAGTGCACCTCTGCCTATCCCTCGGGGAACACTAGTGTGATATTAAAAGTACTGAAAAAACTTTGCAATCAGCGTTTTCTTGCTTAACTTTAGTAATAAAGGCAACAAAACACGTACAATAATTAATATAAGCAATAAAATAGTTGTATTGCAAAATATATTTTGATGTTAAAACTTTGGGCATCACTGCGGCTTAGAATTTAGCGTACGTGCCACTTTCAATTCATAGTTACCGAGAGCGCTCATTATAATGTTATGGATCTATATCTATACATACATACATACATACATACAAACAAATAAAATTGGAGTGTCTGTATGTAATATCAAAATAACACTTTTTTACCAAATGCGTATGAAAGTATATACGATACCTATAACGAAAACGCAATTTTAAAAATTTTTGTCCTTCTGTCTGTCTGTCTGTTTGTTTGAGGTAAACTCCTAAACGGCTGAACAGATTTCAATGGGACTTTCACTGACAGATAGCTGACGTTCCAAGGCGTAACTTAGGCTACTTTAATTTTAGAATAAGCATTAGGGTTCCGCGGGAAAAACATAATACCCATATTTCCGAGTAATCTCCCTAAAGTCCACGCGGGCGAAGTCGCGGGCACAGCTAGTTGATAATAAGAATTGATTAAAATCGTCATATCAAAGAGATCCAACTCTATAAAACTACTTACGCGTATCTGATTATTCTGTCCTCCTAGTCAAAGTATTTATTTTGTACTAGCTGTGCCCGCGACTTCGCCCGCGTGGACTTTAGGGAGATTACCCGGAAATATGGGTATTATGTTTTTCCCGCGGAACCCTAATGCTTTTTCTAAAATTAAAGTAGCTTAAGTTACGCCCTGGAACGTCAGCTATCTGTCAGTGGAAGTCCCATTGAAATCGGTTCAGCCGTTTAGAAGTTTACCTCAAACAAACAGACAGACAGACAGACAAAAAAATTCAAAATTGCGTTTTCGTTATAGGTATCGTATATACTTTCATACGCATTTGGTAAAAAAGTGTTATTTTGATATTACAAACAGACACTCCAATTTTATTTATTTGTATGTATAGATGTATAGATAGGGCTACGGGGACTACGGGGAATATTTTTTTCTTATAAGCTACTAAAGCAGTGGTAGCCGAGTGGTCGAACGCACGCCTTGCAATCGAAGTGTGCAGGTTCAAACCCCGGCACGCACCTCTGGGTTTTATGTGCGAAAATCTCATTTTCATCCGAGATTATCACTTGCTATAAAACGGTGAAGGAAAACATCGTGAGGGAACCTGCACGTCTGAGGGAACTTGACTAGTTTTCGATAGATGTGTGAAGTCTGCCAACCCGCACTGGGTCAGCGTGGTGGACTATGGCCCGAATCCCCCTCGCATTGAGGGGAGGCCCGTGCCCAGCAGTGGGACGTTAAAAGGGCTGTAGTAGTAGTAGTAAGCTACTACCGGATCGAAATGCGACCTCAACTAAAAAAGTCCGGCAAGAAACTCAGTGGGCTCATTTTTTTTTTTAAATCGCCCATACTTACTTCAAATACGCAGGTGCTGCTTTTAATAATATTGTTATATTAATACTACGTTAGTATCCAATACACACTACACTTTGAAATGACAGCCAATATTTTAATTTTTGTTTTGAACTTGAGCAATTCAAACCCAAGATGATTTACCATCCAAATAATCCGAGATTGTGTAATAGCCTTTTATAAATAATTACCTTTTTATTGTATTTTTGTATTTATTACGACATATACGAAAAATCTCTAATATTGATGTATATATTTCTTCTGTATGTGTGTATGTCACTGAACTCCTCCTAAACGGCTGTACCGATTTGGATAAAATTTTGTGTGTATATTTCAATCGTTTCCTGGATAGTTTGAAAATACAATTGGACTCGGTAGGTGGCGCATTACATATTTATTAATTCTAAGGCGGTACAAAGGTCAGCCAGTTTATTATAAAACGTAATTCAAAATGTGCTAAATAACCCTTAAAATATAGTCCATCTATCTTAATATCATCGAATCGTTTGTGGTTCTATAAGTATCCCTTAATTCCCATGTAAATTTATTAAAGTTAGTTAAGTTTTGATGTTACTAATCGCAGGGGGTCCCGATCAATCCTTCAACCGATTTTCAAATTAAAAATCACATTAACTGAAGGATAGTTGGAGTAAAACAACGCCGACCAATCAGCGTATATTATAGCCGAAGCACATACAATTACACACCATTTATAGGATATTCGTTTAAAGGTTACTTTACTCCCTACGACCAGTGAAGCCAGGTTAACATGGCTTTTTATGAAAATGTACTCTGTGTTTTTACGCATAAAGACTGAATTTCTGTGGTGCAAGCACCGTGATTACGCTTCAAAATTGGCTCTCGACATAGATGATGTTTACGTTTGGGAAATGCGCTTTAGACATACGAAAGCGTGCAATAATAGCTGACCTGGCGAACTTCGTACCGCCTTAGAATGAGTGACATACGAAAGCAGAGCCACCTACCGGGTCCAATTGTGAATCTAAGCCATCCAGGGAGCCACCCAAACGTATACAAAAAAAACATTCAAATCGGTCCAGCCGTTTAGGAGTTAGCTTACAACGAAAAGTAGCATTCATTTTTATATATATAGATTTGGGTGAAAAAAATAATATACATCATCACGCCTGTGTTCCCCGAATGGGTAGGCAGAGGTGCACTGCAATGCGTCCTCAATTTGCCGTTGTATTTTCGTTCCACAACATTCGAGTCACAATTAGTACCGCTCGCAGTGCAGACAATCCTTTAGATAGCGCCGTCCAATTTATTTTTTCGACACGCGAGGGTGAGAGCTCCCGCTGAGTAGCGCCGTCAACCACACGCTGGCCGGTAAAGGGATACCGGAGGTCTTTTTAGGGATCTTTACGTAAAATTTCAAAGTACTTACCAATCTATACAAATAAAAAAAATTGAAGGGTCTGTTTGTAATATACTGGGGGCTTATCCACCAAAATTGGTAGTAATATTAAATAAATTAATGGTAAAAAAACTTTTTAAAACCAGCTTTTATTTAATTGCCCTTAGTTTTCGTGTTCTCCTCAGCAAGCCCTTTCATTTGATACCCATACTGTGGTAGTGCAGAAAGAACTAACTATTCCGCCATCTTGGATGATCCGCCATATTAGAATTAGAATGACTTCACATAACTAAGCATGCATTGTCATCCAAAGTAAGCGTGTATACCAAATTTCAGCTCAATCGGTTAAAGATAACTGATTTAAAATTCAGTTGCAAGATTCCACCCGGACATACATACGTTGCAAGCTAATATAAAGCTAGTAAAATAATAAAATATTGCTGCCAGTAAGGGGCCAGATACTTCAATATTATAATTACTTTAATACTATAGACCTATGAGAACCATTTTCGACTTCTACGCGGACGAACTCGCGGGCAAAAGCTAGTACTATACTATCATTAGTTTTTTTAGTAAAAAACTATTATTTTGAAATTACAGATACTTAAATTTTATTTATTTGTATAGTATTCTTTGAAATTTAACGTTTACGTCACCTATAACGAAAACGCTTTTATTACCTACCTATTTCGTCCCACCGCTGGGCCGAGACCTCCCATCCTTCCCTCCATTCCTCCTGGTAAAGGTAGAATTTATAAACATGTTCAAAGACTTTAATACACGTTTCACCCTTAACCATTCCACGATGTTTTGATGTTCCGAACGAAAATATAATATTCCTCACACTTCCATAAGTGTCGGTTCAAAAAGGTTAACTTAACTATATATTTAAGCAATTTAAACTCTGTTGCTTGATAACCAAAGTGGAAATTGCAATAATAGGGTGTTAATTCTAATTTAAATTTAATAATAAGTCAAAGAAAGACTCTGTTGAAAGGTTCGGTTACTTCGCTTTAAATTATTTGGGGTCTGAACGTATAGACATTTTAATATTGCCGCCATTTTATTAGTATTGCCAACCTACCTGCCTATTTATTATTATTTCAAGCTTTATATTAACTTGCAATGTCCGGGTGGAATCTTGCAACTGAATTTTAAATCAGTTATCTTTAACCGATTGAGCTGAAATTTGGTATACACGCTTATTTTGGATGACAATGCATGCTTAGCTATGAGACGTCATTGTAATTCCAATATGGCGGATCATCCAAGGTGGCGGAATAGTTATTGTTTTTGCATTACCACAGTATGGGTATCAAATGAAAGAGCTGGCTGAGGAAAACACGCAAACTAAGGGCGATTAAATAAAAACTTGTTTTTAAAAAGATTTTTTTACCATTATTATTAACAATGCTATTTTAGACGGGTATGTAAATACAGTGTTTCAGAAGTCCAAAATAATGCTTTGACGTTTGCGTCAGTATCGTTTACGATGTTCGACCATGTTTTTTCAACTTTTTTTTTCGTGTCGATTTCTATAACTCGTAATATATTGAGTCCTATGTAAAATATGCATGTTCTGTTTTGTGAATATTTGTAGTCCCCCTCATAAGTTTAGTTCACACTGCTGAATAGGGTTATGGATGTACTCAAAGGCCACAATACCTGTAACAAATATTCAAAGGTCTATAACTCGGTAACTATGATAGTTAGGTGTAATCTGTCTTCACTAAGCATTTTCATATGAGCTACCGTATATAGCCCAAGGATTATTTCGGACTTCTGATACACCCTTTATGGCTAATAAATATTGCCAGACAACACATAGCCATCGTATGATCTGAAGCTACGCAAAGCTATGGGTATCATATAATAGACTAGGAGTGATTCCAGAAACAGCCAGACCATAGCAAATTCCGAAAAGGCCATTTTCTAAGTTTGACGGGAATTGATCTACCCACTATAGTACCCTATTACATGGAGATTGAATAAATTGGCGAAGTGTAGGTGCAAAACAGTCCACCTCTGCCCACCCCTTCGGGGAATACATGCGTGATGATGTGCGTGTAGTGGTCGTGCATTGTATCGTTTGATTAACCATTTGGTTTGTTCTAACCGTACAATGAAGTGTAGATAAATGTTTTTGCTGACGCTACGGAAAACACACGTATTGCGATAAGGATCTACACGCCCGGTGATTTGTTGAACGTCAAAATATTTTATGCTATCCGTACGTTTATCTTGCACGATCGTTAAGTTATATTTTGCCATTAAAAAATTATTTTTAACAAAAAACAAAAACCGACTTCAAAAACCTAGGTGCACTAAAAAGCTACAAATAACCTTACAATTCAATACCAAATGTAATGAATTGTAAGGTTATTTGTAGCTTTTTAGTGCACCTAGGTCTTTGAAGTCGGTTTTTGTTTTTTGTTAAATATAATTTTTTTTCACGATTTTTAGTGTCAATAGTTGTTGAAAATTTGCAAATATTATCACCTTATAAGTAAGCCCTAAAAAGTAAAAATTTACAGCCAAAAAAAAAATCACCCCCCCCTCACCCCCCCTTTCCACCCCTTTGGGGGTGGGTTTCGATCTTTGTTAACAATCCGTAATAAACAAAAAAAGATTTTCGAAATCGGTTCACTAACGCCGGAGATATGCTGTAGTCGGGATTGGACCCCCATTTCACCCCCTACATATTTTTTCTTTCAAAATTCCTAAAAGACGTGTTTTTTTATTTTGTATGTTAAATACATATACAAAGTTTCAAGTCATTCAAAAAATATTTTTGAAATTATGCGACCTTCAACCCCCCATTTCACCCCCAAGGGGTTAGATTTCTGATAATATTTTGGAAATGGGACCAACCTTGAAGAATTTCCTAGCAAACCAAAATTTCGAAATCGGTCGACAGACGCCGGAGATATGCGGTAACATACATAAAAAAAAAAAAAAAAACATACGGGTCGAATTGAGAACCTCCTCCTTTTTGAAGTCGGTTAAAAAATGTCCACCCGTGCGAAGCCGTGACGGCCTGGTATTATATGAATAAATATAAAACGTTAGCCTGGTCAAAAAGGTTATAGAAAAAAAACGCACCTTTTAGTGCACCTAGGTTTTTGAAGTCGGTTTTTGTTTTTTGTTAAAAATTATTTTTGCGTACAAAAAAATCTGTAAAGTCGTAACTCGGCGAGGATTTACAATTTAAAAAAATTTGTAAGGATGCAGACGAGCGACTGGAACAATTTTAAGGACTCTAACTCTCAACCTACGCTACTATCTACTCTACAAAAGAGCTACAATGAGATGAATACATAATTGAATTGGCACCAACTGGAAAATTACCAATCATCTGTTTAGAGGATCATATGAAGAAATATAAACACATACGCATCGTATGATCCCAAACTAAGCAAAGCTTATTCTATGGGTACCATACAATTAACGAGGTGATCCCAGTTACCACTAGGGCAAATTCCGAAAAGGCCTTTTCCTTTGATCGGAATCGAACCCACAACTTTCCGCTGCAGTGAGTCATGAAACCTACGCTCGAACCACTAGACCAAGGCGAATAAAACAGCAACTTCATGGGACGATTTGAAGAAGTGAACGTTCAATTTACCAACGTAAGGACATCAAATGAGTCTCATGAGTGAGGCCCCTTAGAACGAGGCAGCCTCAAAGATCTTCGCAGCTAGTCCATACTCGACGTTGGTCTACCTTCTTCATAAGTACAGCACGCTTAGCATGACACTTTATTACGACAATTTATCCACCAACAACTTAAGCCATGTCGTGCCTACCAATTTTATCAAAACTCGTAGCATAAGTTGACTAATGGGCTCATGCTATGACCGGTAAAAAAAGCTCGATGACGTCATTTCTCTCATAAATCTGACAGTTGGAAGGGACAAAACTTCTGTCCGCGAGGTCATGATAAACCAGCGGTAGGTACTATTATATACTTTGATGTAATGACACAAAGTCGTTAGTCTGCTTCGTTCGGTTGGCGCGGCGCTTCGCGTAAAAACACTGAAAAATAACCTCGTAAACTAGGATAGGTGTTTTTTCAGGTTTCACTCCAGTTTTCAGACATCCATCAGGATTTTAGATTGCAGACTGATAACTGAAAAATGCTAAATATTTTTTGTATCGCAGATATTGTATTTCAAAGTCTAACTGATGCGTGTTGTTAGTTTGGAGAATCAAAGTAGGCAGTTTAGGCACACAACCTTAGGTACACACATTATGTACACTCTTAAGTTTTTTGATCTATGAACGGAACTCGTAAATCCGTGAACCTAGCGAGTTCTCGAAAGCTGTTCCAGCACAAAGGGGTTTAAAGACGCGCACTGCAAATATATGTGGGTGTGTATATATGTGCGAATCTCATTTTCATCCGAGATTATCACTTGCTATGAAACGGTGAAGGAAAACATCGTGAGGAAACCTGCACGTCTGAGGAAACTTGTCTAGTTCTCGATAGATGTGTGAAGTCTGCCAATCCGCACCGGGCCAGTGTGGTGGACTATGGCCTGAATCCCCCTTGCATTGAGGGGAGGCCCGTGCCCAACAGTGGGACGTTAAAAGGGCTGTAGTAGTAGCTGCAAAGATTTGCCAATACCAAAACAAACTGTATTAATTCAGAGATGAAGTTCATTCTTCAACGCAATGTCATAAATGCCGTCTTGTGACTCTTATTACAGAAATTCAATCTTTATGTATATTGACACAGATTTCATTTTAGTATTGGCAATAAATTTGCAGCTCGCGTCTTAATGCCCTTATGGGACCGAGTCCATTCATCCTCAGATAGATCGTAATATCAAACCTCATAATAATCAAGTTACAAATTTTCTAGTCCTAACTTAAAAATACATCATCACGCCTGTATTCCCCGCAAGGGTAGGCAGAGGTGCACTGTAGTGCGCGAACACTTCGCCGATGTATTTTGGTCCCAATGTAATAGGGGGCGAGCCTATTGCCATTATACCGGGCACATTCCCCCTCAATACTTGGGAGATTTGGGCCATAGTCCGCCACGCTGGCCCAGTGCGGGTTGGTGAACTTCACACGCCTTTCTATATTCGTATAGACGTGCAGGTTTCCTCACGATGTTTTCCTTCACCGTTTAGCAAGTGGTAATCATTGTTGAAAATGACATTCGCACATGAAAATTATCTCAGAGGTGCGGGCCTGGGATTTGAACTTGCATCCCTTACGTTCAAGGCGGGCGTTCTAGTCCTAACTTTTCATACTAATTTTATATTTCCTCACATCCATTTTCAAAATGTTTGACTTTGATCTACGTGTGTCAAATTGTCTATCTCTATATGGCCGCGGAATCAAAGGGACCACTATTGGTCCAATGTTAATCAAAATTTGACGAGATATCATATCATACTTCCTTAACAATATTTATACTGCAGTAGTTTTAAAATTGGAATATACGACGGCACCCAAAATAAAGGTACAAATAAACTCAATTCTCACGAAAACTTATATCGACTTCGCATCGGCTGTATCGCGAAAAACTGACAAAGGAAAGTCACGGAACGATAAAAAGGCTATGATTTATGTGTTCCGGAGCGAATGTGCAATATCTAAACGGCGAACAGTCTACATACATGACAAGCGGAGGCAATATGCCAAATTGAACACGCGACTGCGCAAAATAAAACTCGTGCAGAATAAGATTTCACAGTAAAGCCCTGAGCACACTGGGGTGTCAAGACATACGCGTCAAGGAATTTTCCAGTATTAAAATGACTGCCGTGAGTATAATTTTTCTTTAGTATTGTGGCAAAGGTGCTGTCTGCTCTCCTGAGAATGTATTACTCGCAATTATCATTTTGAAAAGAGTAACAATTGAGTTTCTTACCGGCTCTTCTCAGTGGAAGCAGCATTCCGAACCGGTGGTAGAATCTGACTATTTGTAAGTGCTTTTTGGCCTACACGAATAAAAAAAATATATTTTGATTATGTATTGACTCATAGAAAATGCTTAAATTTCATCAACATTTAATTGACAGTGCGCACCAATTTTTACGCATGATCGAGTGACTTTTAAAAGTGACTGCGTTGTGGTATTGGAAAAGATATTTACGCGCGTACCTTGACCTAAGACATTTATACACCAGATACTGATGTGTGCCTGGTGCATAAATGTCTTACAGTGATAGGACCCTTAATGTTTCAAACTTTGAACATCTACGGTTATGACAATTTTATTGTCAGCTGAGCGCAAATCAAGAACTGTTGACCAATATCCCTCACTACACTTTTACATATTCAAATTTCGTTTACACATCTTCCTTTATTCTATGTCAAACTTCCCAGAAATTTTGCACATCATAATTATCTTAGGCTGCCTTGAGTAATTAGTTAACGTAAAATTGACATAAGCAAATATTACTTGAAGTAGATGAGGTTAATTTGTCTAAAATGTATGCAAGCAATCTGTCAGTACATGTCTTGACAAAGAAAGACATGTTATGATATATGCAGACGTGATTTGACAAAGTGAGATACGTCTTGACATAGGGAGACAACTTTTGACAAAGTCAGGTGATTTAAGCGGCATGAAATGTCTTCTTAACAAAGAAATAGACAACTTTTTTTGTTCGGGGCTAAGCCCGCCACACATTCTCACCACTGTTACTCCAGCCAGGATCGACAGTGGTGTCCATTGAAGACACCGAGGTTTGACCCTCTGCGAGTCCCGGGGAAAAAGCTAAATTGTCTTGGTACCCGTACGAATGTATTTATCTTGACTTATTGAGTCACATCTTGACATAACGAGGCTACCCTTAAAAAAATGAGTCTGTTTGGTATGTCTTCCTGTTCAATGCTCATGTATGTGTCTTAAGATATATTTTAATAATAACTCCCTGTGTTCCACGCTAACAAAACCTCTGCCTAAACTATTCTTGAATCGCCCAAATGTTTGAGTAACACGCGATTCGTACATTCCGTTGTGTTCTTTTGTTTTCAGTGGCACTCATATCACAGTGTTAAGAGGTCCTTAAGTATTTTGTAAGCTGTGTTAATACGGGGTATATGGTTGTACAAGTTATAAGGGAATTAGATTTTCATTTCGCCTTGGCTTTACTGGTGTTTGCCAAAGGTTTGTAGAAGCACATCGCTGTGGCATTAACGCCAGTTCCTAGTTCCTAACCCTCTTTATGAAATGTTAGTTCCAAGGATATTAAAAACTACCGAAGCTAAATGTGTCAAAAAGGCGTCCAATTTTTTTTCAGTATTATACATCCACGGTGGGGGAAAACATCGTGAGGAAACCTGCACGTCTGAGGGAACTTGACTAGTTCCCGATAGATGTGTGAAGTCTGCCAACCCGCACTGGGCCAGCGTGGTGGACTATGGCCTGGCTCCCCCTCGCATTGAGGGGAGGCCCGTGCCCAGCAGTAGCACGTTAAAAGGGCTGTAGTTAGTTTTATTATACGTCTTGACATAGATTATCTGACAAAGTCACACAAAAATAGGCAGTGTGAAACTGTCAAATGTTAGGAAAAGCTCTCTCTTTGACATGATAACTCATTGGTTAATTCTAAGAAACCTCATGAAACGTATTGATTTTATTATACCATAGGCTAGGAATATTCGTTATATTTGTAATAATAATAAAGGAAAAAATATACGGGTTGAATTGAGAACCTCTTTTTTTGAGGTCAGTTAAAAAAAAACAGTCGGTATAATAATATCTTCTTTTCATTAATTTATGACTTATTTTTAACACCCACTAAATTTTGTCTGTCACATTAAAACAACTCATTAACTCACTGAAATACGCCTCTTTGTTATATTGTTGTACAATTTTTTGACTTATTTCATTTGAGAACAGAGTTTTAATTTGCATGCACCGTTGTGGCGATAAAAATAAATTGCACGGGTCCTTATGTGAGCGATAAGCGGGTAACATAAACTTTAATTCTTCTCGTACGGTACAAAAATATGAAACATTTTAAAAATAAGATGAAGTATGGAAAATATGATCAAATATTTTGATAGTAATATTAAATACTCATCTATACACATAAATGTAATTAAAGTGCCTGTTCGTAATATGAAAAAAAAAAACCAGCCAAGTGCGAGTCGGACTCGTGCACGAAAGGTTCCGTACCATTATCTATAGTAACGGCAAAAAAATCACGTTTGTTGTATGGGAGCCCCCTTAAATAATTATTTTATTCTGTTTTTTAGTATTTGTTGTTATAGCGGCAACAGAAATACATCATCTGTGAAAATTTCATGTCTCTAACTATCATGGTTCATGAGATACAGACTGGTGACAGACGGACGGACGGACGGACGGACAGCGAAGTCTCAGTAATAGGGGTTCCGTTTTACCCTTTGGGTACGGAACCCTAAAAAGGTAGGCAAAACATAAAATAAACAATGTAAAATAGTATAAATAGACCTAATTAAATATGTATTATAGCCTTCCCACTCATAAATCTTACAACTAATATGTAAGTTGTAATGAAACATACTAAATAAGAAAGAAAAAATTTAAACAAAAATAAAAAAGGTAGAAATTAAGAAATAGGAAATAAGACAATTTTGTAGACCCCAGATTTAAATAAAGAATAGTCTATAAGGACTCTGATCACGTCAGAGGTTAGCTCGCGGGCCGAGCCAGGCAGGGCCCGGACAATAAAAAAAAAAGAAAATAACAGTTTTTTTAAATAAATACATATGAAAGCATACACGGTACACATAACTAAGACACAGTAAAAAAATCTGTATATCTGTCTAACTATCTGTTTGTTCATGGTAATCTCTGAAACGAAAGGAGGGATTGTAACAGGACTTTCACTGGAATTAAATAGCTGATGTTATAAAGCGCAATTTTTGACGCTCCGGATTGTGGGGCTTAAGGAGTAACTTAGGCTACATTTATTTTAGCAAAATTATGAGGGTTCCTCAATTATACGCAAGCAAAGTGCTGGCAATAGCTAGTATATAGCCGTATTTCAAATCGCTTATACTGAACCACACCGCATCTAGTAACATACAATGTATGTACAACACCTTTCTACTATTTACAATGAACAATATATTAACGCGAGCACGTAAATAATCCCGAAAGATGAATAATTTAAATACGAATAAATTACGTCCTAAGGCCGCGCCGCCGTCCGCTAAGCCGTGCCGTAATAAGTTCCACAGTTTAATAAGTGAACGCGAAGTATTTTTTTGTTAAACATTTATAATTTTTCGACTGACGAAAGAAATATACCAGGCGAACGTGAGTGGAAATGTCGGAAGAGGGCGCCCGAGGAGGATCTTTCACGACCAGATTAACGGTCTCTTCCAGAAAGGTGAAGTCGATAGCACCCTCAACCGACGGAAGTGCATGAAAAGATGTATGACTGCGGATGAAACGAAAGAGGTATGTTAGGATCCTAGCATGTGGCAAACGGTAGTCTCTGCCTACCCCCATGGGATACAGGCGTGAGCATATGTATGTTATAATTTTTCGCACCTTTTCTTTGAAGCTCCGTGCCAACAGAAGCGTTAAGAATTACGTGGGATTTCTCACAATATACACATCACGCCTGTATTCCACGATGGAGTAGGCAGAGTTGCACTGCAGTTCATCAACACTTCGCCCATGTATTTTCGTCCCAATGTAATAGGGGCAGAGCTTATTGCCATTATACAGGTAATATTCCCACTCAATACGAGCGAGATTTGGGTTATAGTTCACCAGGCTGGCCCAGTGCGAGTTGGTGAACTTCACACGCCTTTTTATATACGTGCATGTTTCCTCACAACATTTGCTATTATCGTTTAGAGGTAATAATAATTGAAAATGATATTCGCACTTGAAATCTGAAAATCCCAGAGAGTCCGGGATTTGAACCTGCACTCCTACGTTGAAGGTGGGTATTCTACCAACTAGGCTAGAAGGCTACCACTGATTCTCTCTCATTTCTCACAAATTAAGGGTAAATCCAAATAATATTATAATAATGTGAATGTTTGTAAGGATGGATGGACGTATGGATGTTTGATAATCTTTCATGCAAAAACTACTAAACGGATTTTGATGAAACTTTATAGTATTATTGTTTATACATCGGAATAACATCGAAGTCACTTTCAGATGTCCCTATGTCAGATGAGTCTTAGTATTCCAGTTTGTGACAACCTTTTGAAATATATTTAGTAATGGTATTTCCATTCTGTATCTTATTTACCAATCAATAAGAGTGATTGTACCCAATTATACCAATTATGCGGCTCGACGTCGCCCGTCAACCGAATTCTTGATAACAATGTCATTGTGTATAAGTTTTTAATTGATTGCTCGTTAGGAACGGACAAATTTGTCGTTAATAAAACGTATGACAACCCGCAACTGACGCCCGGGCGATCTGGAGCGTCCAGATGCGTGCGATAAAAATTTTAACAATAGCAAAACTAACTCTGTGACAATATACATAAAGATTGAATTTCTGTGTCAAAAGCCACGCTAACTCAAGTCAAAACTCACTCGATGTAATGACACATTGATGTAAAATGAGCTTTTTCTGTGTGTCAATACAGTTTGTTTTGGAATGGCAAATAAATTTTGGAGCGTCAACGCCCCGGTGCGTCTTGATACGTCTTGATACTTTATGTCACGCGTATCTTGATACGCGTGACATAAAGTATACCAAAATGATTGTCTAATATACATAAAGATTGAATTTCTGTGAAAAAAGCCCATGCGCCAAAATTCGCTCGCAAATATTCTGTTGAAAAAAGAGCTTATTCTATGTGTCAATACAGACCATTTTGGTACCAGCAAAACAATTTACCAGCGTGTTTGAACGCCGCAATGTGCCCGGGGTTTTAGTGTACTACCAATTACTTTCCCGATATTAAAATAACGAACGATATCAATAATTCCCAATGACATTCAAATTACTTGGAGATACATGGAACATTTTTCATGTATCCGACTCGCGTCTCACGTACAATGCCACTAAATCTCAATAAGTATGTAAATGGGTCATCTATTTTAATTAGCCCCTACAATTGTTACTGCCTTTGATGAATGTGGACCATAGACTTAGGGAACTGTAGACATGTTGTAGATAAATAATTCAAGGACTGAATTGAGTACATTTTTATTTTTTTCATATATATATACATACATACATCATCACGCCTGTATTCCCGAAGGAGTAGGCAGAGGTGCACTGCAGTGCGCCCACACTTCGCCGATGTATTTTGGTCCCAATGTAATAGGGGGCGAGCCTATTGCCATTATACCGGGCACACAGGTTTCCTCACGATGTTTTCCGTCACCGTTTCTTATCAAGTGATAATCTCAGATGAAAATGAGATTCGCACATGGAACCCAGAGGTGCGAGCCGGGGATAGAACCTACGCACTTTGATTGCAAAGCGTGCGTTCGACCACTCGGCTACCACTGCTTTTTTTCATACGCCATATTTATGACCTCACCCATTTTTACAAGCTTTATATTAACTTGCAATGTAGGTATGTCCGGGTGGAATCTTGCAACTGAATTTTAAATCAGTTAACTTTAACCGATTGAGCTGAAATTTGTTATACACGCAAATAAATAGATTATTAATAAATAAATAAATCTAAGTTCTCAAATTTTAGCAAGGGATTGTAGAATTCATTATTTGATATTAATATCAACTTGACACCTATAGGCGTTCCTGAGAAAAAGGGTTTTGGCAAACATACGGACATTGAAGTGATCCTATAAGGGTCTTTTTTATTTTGAGTGATGAAACCCAAAAACAATCTCGCAAATATAATTTCATAATATGGATACATTTTACTCTTCGCGTCTGTTAAATTCTAAGCTCTGTTCCATCTCGTTACCCTCTCAATTTAATTGGTAGATTCTTCGACAGATATCGATTCCTCGCCTCTGCGGCGTTGCCATCCATAAATACCCCGCACACTGGGGCGTCAAAACGCGCGCGTCTAATTGTTAGCCAATACCAAAACTAACTTTATTGACTCAAATAAAAAGTCCATTCTTCAACGAAACGAAATTGACAGCGCGAGCGAGTTTTGACGCGTGTGGGCGTCGCTTTTACCACAGAATTTGTATACATAACTACATCATCACACCTGTATTCCCCGAAGGGATATGCAGAGGCGCATTACAGTGCACCCACACTTCACCGATATATTTTGGTCCCAATGTAATACCGGGAACATTCTCCTTCGAGGAAGATTTGGGCCATAGTCCACCCCGTTGGCTCAGTGCGTTTTGGTGAACTACACACGTCCTTCTATAAGCGTACAGGTTTCCTTACGATGTTATCCTTCACCGTTCAGCAAGTGTTAATCATTTGAGAATGACATTCGCACATGAAAATCATCTCAGAAATTGTATTTTTATGTATTTTGACATGTAGCACCTTAAAATTTTACGCGCGAGTTTTAACGCCTCAGTGAGCGGGAGGTATTGTTGTATATATTACACTTTATATGTACATTGTTACTCTGTCTCATTCAACAATAAATTCAGTGGATATATAACAGCGGGCTATTGAAGGGCGTTTGTGACAAATGTCTTGTGTTTACGGCTGTTTGTTTAAAACAAATTGATGTTTTTATTGTTGTTTGTGTTCTATAACAATAATTTAGTTTCAAAGGCATGTGTAGGCCTATTTAGAGCGGACACCGATGTTGTGTCTGTTGCAATATACAGTTCCTACCCTTGGATATTCTTCTTTCTTAACGAAAAGAATGAATCATCATCATCATCACGCCTGTATACCCCGAACGGGGTAGGCAGAGGTGCACTGCAGTGCGCCCACACTTCGCCGATGTATTTTGGTCCCAATGTAATAGGGGGCGAGCCTATTGCCATTATACCGGACACATTCAAGCCCAAAAATCTCCCTCGTATTGATCCCTCAATACGATTTTTGGGCTATAGTCCATCACACTGGCCTAGTGCGGGTTGGTGAACTTCACACGCCTTTCTATCGACGTCCAGGTATCCTCACGATGTTTTCCGTCACCGTTTTTAAGGAAGTGATAATCTCCGATGAAAATGAGATTCGCACATGAAACCCAGAGTTGCGAACCCGGGGTTTGAACCTGCGCACTTTGATTGCCAATCGTTCGTTCGCCCACTCGGCTACCACTGCTAAGAATGAAGAACTAATAAAAATAATGAAATGATGTGATTTAATGAAATAAAATGAGGAATGGCTCCACCTGCGGTTAGCGGCTATTTCAGCCAGTGTCAAGTAATTAATAGCAAAGACAAATTCAACATTATAAATTAAAAATAGGTGATGAGCGTGATAAAGATGGTGGAGGACCCTTCCCTTCGTTATCTTGATGTGAAATAAACTGTATGAAAATAAATAAGTAAGTGATATCCTACTTATGATATAAATAGGATATCACTTATATCATACTACAAATATCATACTCATTCCTTAAAGGTCGGCAACGCACTTGCGATGCCCCTGGTGTTGCAGGTGTCCATGGGCGGCGTTGATCACTTACCATCAGGTGAAACGTCTGCTCGTTTGCCTCCTCTCATAAAAAAAAAAAGAAAGTTAGTGAGTATGGATGGATATGTATCTGTATGATCTCTGCACGCAAAAACTACTGAACGGATTATAATGAAACCTTACAATATTATTGTTTACTAGCTGTGCCCGCGACTTCGCCCGCGTGGACTTTAGGGAGATTACCCGGAAATATGGGTATTATGTTTTTCCCGCGGAACCCTAATGCTTTTTCTAAAATTAAAGTAGCCTAAGTTACGCCTTGGAACGTCAGCTATCTGTCAGTGAAAGTCCCATTGAAATCGGTTGAGCCGTTTAGAAGTTTACCTCAAACAAACAGACAGACAGACAAAAAAATTTAAAATTGCGTTTTCGTTATAGGTATCGTATATACTTTCATACGCATTTGGTAAAAAAGTGTTATTTTGATATTACAAACAGACACTCCAATTTTATTTATTTGTATGTATGTATGTATAGATAGATCAGAATAATATATAGGCTTAAATTTATAATGATATTGAATAATTGAAGTCTGCATAGTAGACGTCGCTGGTAGGAGCTATAAAAAAATAAGAATGAAGACTATTTATAAAAACAACAAGATCACAATCATAACGTATGCCCTATGGATATGGAGGCTAGTAACAAAACGACATGACAGAGGTAGACCCATTTCTATGTTACCTTCTTCAAACACAATACTCACTTTATAATGGGTGTTGCAGAAGGCCGAAATAATACTTTAACGTTAGCGTCAGTGGTAGCCGAGTGGTCGAACGCACGTCTTGCAAATCGAAGTGTGCAGGTTCAAACCCCGGCTCGCACCTCTGGGTTTTATGTGCGAATCTCATTTTCATCCGAGATTATCACTTGCTATGAAACGGTGAAGGAAAACATCGTGAGGAAACCTGCACGTCTGAGGGAACTTGTCTAGTTCTCTATAGATGTGTGAAGTCTGCCAACCCGCACTGGGCCAGCGTGGTGGACTATGGCCTGAATCCCTCTTGCATTGAAGGGAGGCCCGTGCCCAGCAGTGGGACGTTACAAGGGCTGTAGTAGTTAGCGTCAGTATCGGGTATACAACTGAATGGTTTATTTTTTTTGTCGAAATTCGAACATGTTTTTCTCCCTTTTTTCAACGTCATTTTTTATAACTCTTAATATCTCGAGTCCTATCTAAAATTTGCATGTTCTGTTGCCTCTCTTAAGTCTAGTTTACACTGCTGAATGGAGTTATCGATGTACCCAAAGGCCAGAACACGATACCTGTGACAAATATTCAAAGATCTATAACTCAAAAACTAGAATAGTTAGGTATAAACTGTCTTCACTAAGCATCGTACATGTACCCAAAGTATTATTTCGGACTTCTAATACACCTTGTATACCACAGTCGGTCAAAGAGTGAATCAAAATGGTTTCACCGTCAAAGACCACGGTACAATGGTAGTGGAGTGAAGCCGGCACCGGAAGCCGGCGTCGCTTGCTACTTCCGGTTTCCGGTCCGTTGTTGCCACTAAGCAAATAATAAACAGTAGTTCAAGCTCGAACGAAATTTGTATTACGGTTATTTTATTGGCTTGTTAAGTGTATGAGTAAATACATATTTTAAACGTATTTTAGCAGTACTTTATTGTACGAACAGCTGCGTAGATTGTGCATACTTTAGTTCGTAAGATGATATAAAAAAAATGCAATTTGAAATTAATAATCATAATACCGTACTAATATTTAATGTTGGTTTCTTAACTTGTGTTCCCAGTATTAATAGTAAACTTACATAAATAGGTAAAATATTATTTAACAAGGTATGACAAGACGAAACGTGAGATAATATATCAATGTTATCTTTTTCTCTCTTATGAGTTACGAGAGTGACAGAGCGAGTTGGTGTGACATTATCCGTAATTAATACGTATTGACCCACCAACGTGGTAGTCGCGCGCTCTACGACCTAATTCTATGAACCGTTACACCAAATTCTATTTTTTTTTCTCTTATAAATAGTGTTTGTAAATAATTGATAATATTAAATTAAAATACATTAAACTTGATAATACTTGTCTTGTCCGATCACGATATTATAACACAATATGAGGTATTAACCCGCAATTGTTAAGTATTCTACTACTACAGCCCTTTTTAACGTCGCACTGCTGGGCACGGGCCTCCCCTCAATGCGAGGGGGATTCAGGCCATAGTCCAGCACGCTGGCCCAGTGCGGGTTGGCAGACTTCACACATCTATCGAGAACTAGTCAAGCTCCCTCAGACGTGCAGGTTTCGTCACGATATTTTCCTTCACCGTTTCTTAGCAAGTGATAATCTCGGATGAAAATGAGATTCGCACATGGAACCCAGAGGTGCGAGCCCGGGTTTGAACCTGCGCACTTTGATTGCAAAGCGTGCGTTCGACCACTCGTCTACCACTGCTATTATTAAGTATTCTGCTAGTGTAAAATTATTAAACAGCAAACCTTGTCAAACTGTAACAAAACATGGCGGATGATCTACTTATTAACAGCAAATATAATTTGTTTACTAGACGTTTAATAAATACACATTATATGTTATCATACAATACACATTATAAATACACATTATATGTGTATTTATTTAATTAGTCATTTGTATCGGAAATTGGAAAAAAGCAACCATGGAGTTTCTTGCCCATTCTCCTCCATAGGAAATGTATTCCGAATGGGTGGTAGAGATACTGTTACTATTATTTATTGACGATTCATAAGTGCCTGTATTGATTTACATGAATAAAAAAATCTGATTCTGATTCTATCAATTACTTTTCATCGGCAAAAAACCCGCTAATCGCCGATATTGCTCATCTTACTTCCTATCTTCTTCATAGGAAATGCATTCCGATTGGATGGTAGAAATCTAATTCTGATACTAATCCTTTAAATATCATTTATTTCGCAAAGGAAGGAGTGACTTTTTAGGTCAAACTCATTTAAGTATAAGATTGAGCGAATTTTAGGTTTGTGATTAAACTTCTGTTCTTTTATTGTATATTGTTATAAGCGGATAAAGGTTGCATGTCGCGCCGCACTGGTGCCTGTTTACTACGCGTTGGCCGACGTCATCTGTCTTTATTACACAAGTTCGCGCCGGTTTATCTTACTACTAATGGATGGTCGGATCGATAGGACAGACAGCGTGTAAACAAACATCCAAAATACCCAGACTAAAGAAGAAAGCACTCGTAACCCAAACTAAACTCTTTATTGTGTACTATTAACTAAACACGCCAGGTTGGCTTAGTGGTTTGAGAGTAGGCAGGCACCGGATGGTTACGCGTTCGTTTCCCGTCAGCAATTTTCTTACTTTGCTATTTTCTATGCATTACAAGCCATTTGCGTGAAGGTTTTCTAAGATTTTTATTGTCCAATTCCATTTAGCCCGATTATAAAGCCAACTTTAGGCTGCTAACTTCACACCGGTAAGTTTGCAAATGGTCTTTTTGGAATTAGCCATGGAGCCCGACTTTCGTTTGATAGACATCAATCTCTATTAGAGATATGTCGAAACAAAACGTCAAATTGGTCGTATTATCTTCTTTTGTTTCGACATATCTCTAATAGAGATTGGTGTCTATCAAACGAAAATGAGGCCCCTAGTCTGTGTGTTACTGGGATCGCCCCCTGTCCATTGCGTGGTACCAATCTATTGCATTGCTTATGGGGTAAGGAGTATGTGGTGGCTTGCGAAATCTGTCTCTGAGGGGAATCGAACCCGTATACACCCGGTGCAGTGAGCCGAGCGGCATACACTCTAACTACTAGTCCAAACTATCGTCTGTATTTATGAGTATGTAGTCACTAGACAGTGAATGAGAATATTCGCCAACACCAAAATGAACTCTGTGTCAATAGGTATAAAGATTGAATTTGTTTGGTAAAAGCCTCACCCATACGCGTCAAAATTCACTAACTCTGTCAGTGTCATTTAGTTGAAGAATGAACTTTTTCTATGAGTGAATACAGTTTGTTTTTTTATGTCAAACATTTTGACATATGAGGGTCGACGCTCCAGTATGCAGTATGCCTTAAGGTCAGGTGGTGAAGATACTCCCATTGTAACGTAACCCGATGTTTAACATGAGTTCATTGTGCTAACTAATTTGTGGGTTCAGTATCAAATAAAATAGAGGACCTAGACAATACCCTTGTTAGTAGAGTCGAGGTAATGGCAATTATAAACTGTATATTAGTCACTATGCTATTTATAATAAGGATGTTTATATTTATTTATAATAAGGATAATAAGGAAGTTTGGCTCGTCGTTCTTACGTCAATCGCTTTCCAATGCCAAAACTAACTGTAATTTTATAAAGTGGGGTACGAAAACCTCAGTCAGTTTTCAAAGTCATTCCTTCAAGACTCTTAGTACCTTTTGAAACTTAAGCATTAAGCTGACAACTGCATAGAAAATTAAACTTTCTTGGTATGAAAACAAGGATCAATTTAGTTAACCTTTGACCTATCTTGTTTCATATCAACATCAAACCTTTTTAAAGACTTTCGAATTAAATATGTTGTATTTAATTGTCAGTGTCATATATTTTGGAACGTAGTTCCTTATGGCGCGTTGCGAAAGGGGGCTAGACGGAAAAAATTAAGACTAAAAGTGTCGACGTGTGTGTGAGAGTAAAAGTTGTAACGGCACTTTTGTAAATGTGTGTGTGATTTCGATTGTGTATGTGATTTCGATTCCGATTTCGATGTGTGTGTATATGTACAATTTTTTCTGCTTTTTTACAAGCTTTATATTAACTTGCAATGCATGTCCGGGTGGAATCTTGCAACTGAATTTTAAATCAGTTATATTTAACCGATTGAGCTGAAATTTGGTATACACGTTTATTTGGGATGACAATGCATGCTTCGATATGTGACGTCATTCTAATTCCAATATGGCGGATCATCCAAGATGGCGGAATAGTTATTTTTTCTGCACTACCACAGTATGGGTATCAAATGAAAGGGCTTGCCGAGGTGAACACGAAAACTAAGGGTAATTTAATAAAAGCTTGTGCTTAAAAAGTTTTTACCATTAATTAATTTATTTCAAAAGGAACTTCGTTCCGCCCGGGTGTCCCTTGACACCTCTCAAGTTTTTCTCTTGCATTTCTTACATAGAGTAACTAGAGAACCCATATCGACTTCGCCCTTCATATGGCTATGCGGCAATTTTTTTGACGTTTATCTGCCATTGTAGTTACATTTATTATACAGCAACGACATAGGGCAACTGCAATAGTGGATGTCAGATAAACGACAAAAAATGCCGCAGGGCGGAGTCCGTAGCGCATTTCCGTTATATATCTCGCTGATTTATTTAGTTTGAATTCAAATGTTGGAATGAATGATAACATTAGACCAAAACCTGTATCTAATACTAGACTACGTGAGTATAATTCTAGTATTGAGACAAAGGTGCTTCCTGCTCCCAGGGCGTTCCTGTGAATGTATTACTCATAATCCTTACTATTTATCATTTTCAAAAGAGTAACCATTGAGTTTCTTACCGGTTCTTCTTAGTGGAAGCAGCATTCCGAACCGGTGGTAGAATCTGACTATTTGTAAGTGCTTTTTGGCCACACGAATAAAAAAAATGATTTTGATTTCAACTGCACCGCACCGGTGTAAGCAAAAGTCGACTTTATGGTGATGAATCTTCTTTTACCTAGACTGTACGTAAAGGTTTTAATTTCTGTGGTAAAAGGAGGGCTTTAGGTTGCGTCGACCTCCTAAATAACTAGGTATAGAATATCATCTCACAGTATTACTTGGTTATATCAGGATAAATAATAAATAACGATCAGTTACGGAAAGATTAATGGGTAATCGTAGGTACGTACAATTTACCTCTGAGGTTCGAGACACGGCTCTAAGCGGAGCGTGGTAAAGCAACTGGACTTTTTTATGAAAATGTACTCTGTGGCGATATGTATAAAAATTGAATTGCTTTGGTGAAGGTCTCTCAATAAGTCGTCAAAATTCGCATGCGTCATTAAATATATTTCGTTTTAAAATGGGCTTCTTATTTGTTCTAATACTGATCGTTCAGCATCATACTCAAGACTACCATCTCTGTCACGTATCCGTTCGGTCGCTCTTTGTCTTATTTCATACGAAAGGAAGAGACAAAACCAATATATTCTGTGATATAACTCTAGTCTTTGTGCTCATGCCTCGTGCAAACTGGCATGCGATTCATCGCGTCTAAGTCCGTCTACGCACGTTTGGATATTTGAGTTTGATCAGTGTAGACATTAGACATTGTCACCTTGAAACCGTTAGACAAATCATATTACAAGCTACCATTGTTAAAATATGTTGTTATCATGCTTTAAGAAATTAAGTATATTGTATGTATGTATTTATATGTTTGTGTACTTTTTTAAACTATTTAGTACTCCCCCGCCTTAATCAATTCTCTAGATCCACTCCATCCTAAGGTTGCCTGGTAGATCGCTTTTAGTGATAAGGCCGCCCATTGTGGCACTCTGTATAAACTGTGTGTAATAATACTTTTTGGGGTGGAACAATAAACAGTTATCTATCTATTTATTTATTTATTTAAGGCATATTTACAAAGTAAACACAAACATTTACATATTGCTTTCCTAAATATAGGCCATGTGCTACGCCAATTACAAATATGCACAACATTCATAATAAGCAGACAACTTGAATATAGTGACTGAAATATGAAATTAATAGGAACTTAAGGTTTTATTGTTAACTAAACTTAAAATAAAATGAAATAAAATATGTACTTACAAGATATTGATAAAATAGACATTTATAAGCAATAAAATAAAAGTTACACTGGCATAACAAAGTTTATAAAAATATACAACATTAATATGAGCTTAATAAAGATTATAGAAATTAATACGAATTAAATGAATCAAACAGAATCACCGTGTAATATCTTGTTTTTTAAGTGCATCTAAGTCATAGCAACTCCACGACGATGGAGTTAGGGAACTTGGGGACCTGTTCACTCAGTCTATACTTCGTCTGCTAGTCCGCTAGTGTCTCTTGAATATAACAGCATCCTTACATTTCCAGTTACCGCGCGTCAAGTCACGCTCGCATCATAAACTTGCGAGGGCGAGATGAGCTAAACGCCGAATTTTCCATTACGATGAAACTGATACTACAATACAGTGTATAGATATAGACTGAATAGGTACGTAGCTCACCTTGAAAGTCTCTTTTCACATCCAAAAACCAGCTTCCCAATAGTAACTTATTAAATTCTAAAACTATCGTTGTGGAGTGTTGCTATAATTTTTTAAAACAGCTTCTTTTATCAATGGTAACTAAAATATCACCAGTCTAGACATCAGCCAGTCACCAAGAAGCCATTAAATCACTCATATTTTAGCTATCATTGATAAAATATGTTGTTATTATGCCTTAAAATAAATTAATGTTAAAAAAACTTTTTTAAACCAGCCAAGTGCGAGTCGGACCCGCGCACAAAGGGTTCCGTACCATTATCTATAAAAACGGCAAAAAAATCACGTTTTTTTTATGGGAGCCCCCTTAAATATTTATTTTATTCTGTATTTGTTGTTATAGCGGCAACAGAAATACATCATCTGTGAAAATTTCAAGTCTCTAGCTATCACGGTTCATGAGATACAGCCTGGTGACAGACAGACGGACGGACGGACGGACGGACGGATAGCGAAGTCTCAGTAATAGGGTTCCGATTTTACCCTTTGGTTACGGAACCCTAAAAAGGATCCCTTATAGGATCACTTTGTTGTCCGTCTGTCTGTCTGTCAAAACCATTTTTCTGAGGAACGCGTGGAGGTATCAAGTCGAAGTTTATAATATAGCGATCGGGAACATTATACAGGATGTTTCAGAAGTCTGAAATGATGCTTAGACGTTTGCATCAGTATCGGGTATACAATTTAATGGTATTAAAAATCATAGAAATTAGACTATGTTTTTGCAACTTTTTTTTCATCGTCAATTTCTATAACTCGTTATATCTCGAGTCCTATGTAAAATGTGCATGTTCTGTTTTGTGAATATTTGTAGCCGCCCATCATAAGTAGTTTACACTGCTGAATAGGGTTATGGATATACCCAAAAGCCAGAACACGATACTTGTGACAAATATTCAAAGGTCCGTAACTCAAAGACTACGTATAAACTGTCTTCACTAAGCATCCACATAAGAGCTACCGTATATGTACCTACCCAAAGTATTATTTCGGAGTCCTGATACACTTTGTGGAAACATCGCGATGTTTCCACAAAGTGTATCAGGACTCCGAAAAAGCTTGTTCTTCGAGCCGTGGCTCGCGCTTATACGAGCTTCAAAACGCTTCAAGGCTTGTACGAGTTGTGAGTGTGGCAAAAGACACGCCTGCACGCACTTCGAAAAACGACCTTATACGCTCGTGTTAAACACTAGATTAGGCTTTAAGTAGGTTAAAGGGTATAAATTAAGCATTGAATGCACAGCCCCCGATAATGTGGAGTTGGCTCGGGGCCAGTAGACACCATCTGCACTGGAGAGGACGCGGTGATTGACACTGTTCCCAGCGCGGCCCGTAATGGGGACATATCGGAATTGGCCTCATAATTTTGTACTATAAATTTGTGTGTTCGCCAGGATTCCACGATCGACCCACTTGCTCAACGTGATCAATTAGGTCCATCTGGATTTTCCTTTTTTGCCACAACTTATCCATCTTTAGAAATAGATAAAATTGATGTGTATGTTCGTAATTTCAAAATAACAGGTTTTTAACTAAATGTATATGAAAGTATCTACCTATAATTAAAACGCATCTGTTTATCTGAGGTATACTCTCAAATGGCTGGACCGATTTCGACAGCACTTCCACTGGCAGCAGTTAGGCTTGGTAACTTTTATTTTAGGACCAGAATTAGATTTCCGCAGAAAATTGTATAAATCATTTTTTTCCGGATAATTGGGGTTCCTGGATTCCGCGCACGCCTTTGAAGTCGCGTTATTAGCTAGTACGTACTTAATAAAATAAATCTTGATGTTTGCAAAATTTATACAAAGTTCACAGGCGCTTTAAGAAACGTTTAACAAATTGTTTGACAATGCCGATATGAACTTTTTTTTAATAAGTTTTAGTTTATTTACTAAAGAAGCTTACAATACATTAATAACTATAAGTGTATTAACTAACAGAATAAGCACATTTTACAAGCTTTATATTAACTTGCAATGTATGTATGTCCGGGTGGAATCTTGCAACTGAATCAGTTATCTTCAACCGATTGAGCTGATATTTGGTATACACGCTTATTTTGGATGACAATGCATGCTTAGCTATGTGACGTCATTCTAATTCCAATATGGCGGATCATCCAAGATGGCGGAATAGTTATTTTTTCTGCACTACCACAATATTGGTATCAAATGAAAGGGCTTGCTGAGGAGAACACGAAAACTTTGTGCAATTAAATAAAAGCTTGTTTTTTAAAGTATTTTCTACCATTATTTTTTTCAATTAATGTAATCAATTTCGCAATTGAAATGTGACGCATGGTTGCGTGGCTTTTACCAAAGAAATTCAATCTTTATGTATATTGTCACAGAATCTTTTTTCACAAATGTCACTCAACCCAGTTGGTGCGGGGCGAAATAAGGAAATCAAAATTATTTCCCGTTTCATCGTAATGAAGTGTTTTAAAGCCTCTACAACGTTATACTGATAAAAAGCTCAGCATCACTTTTATCTCTACATTTTTCTAGACAATTTCTTGGAGCGAAAGGTAATTGTATTCGCTTTAATATCGTGTCGGGACTTAACAATATTATTTTTCGTTTCCTTTGTAGAGACGCTTGTTTACTCTACCTTCGTAGAGCACTTGAGAACTTCTTCATTTTTAAGTGTATTTGGAACTGATTTTTAATTGTATTACTCTTGATATTGGTCTCGATTCTTTTGTATCCAAACTACAAATAGACAATATTTGAAAAAAAATCGGCACACAACGCTTACTCATCGTATGATCAAACTTATTAAAGCCAGACCAGGGCAAAATCAGAAATGGTCATTTGATGGTCTGAAAGTACGAAAAATTGGAAATATGTTTTTACAAGCTTTATATTAACTTGCAATGCATGTATGTCCGGGTAGAATCTTGCAACTGAGTTTTATATCAGTTATCTTTAACCGTTTGAGCTGAAATTTGGTTTACACGCTTATTTTGGTTGACAATGCATGCTAAGCTATGTGACATATGACTATAATTCGAATATGGCGGATCATCTAAGATGTCGGAATAGAATTATTTTTTCTGCACTACCACAGTATGGGTATCAAATGAAAGGGCTTGGTGTGGAGAACACGAAAACCAAGGCCAATTAATTAAAAGCTTGTTCTTAAAAAGTTTTTTTACCCTTAATTTTATACACTAAGTACCTTAAAATATCGACAACTTTCCCAGGAAAAAGCCTTCATATCCATAAGTGTTTAGCTACTTTAGCTACTTTACTTTGGTTACTATAATAATGTGTAGTAATGGGTCATAAATAATATACTGGTTGTACACGTGTATTTAATAAGCGCGTCTTACCACGACTACATGTTGCGACTGACTGGTTACGACTGACTGGTCGGTGTGGTAGCACACCTATGTTTACATTAAGTATGTACGGGCGTACAGTTGTGTCGACAAGTATAGACACAACAAGTGCATAACTTAACAGAATTCCAAGAAGCAAAAACCTCTAAATCAAATGAAATAACTGTTAAAATATATAAACGGTCGAATTGAGAACCTCCGTCGTTTAGGAGTTTTTTCTGTCACCCGAAAATAAATAAACTAACTTTTCCTAGCTTTTATCTATAATAGAACACTCTCAGTCCGGTTACTTTTAATTATACTCGCGCAGTACAATTTATATTGTTTCTCCGGCAAACAGAAAACGACAAAGGCAAATCTCCGCGTTCAATTAGATCAGGCGAAAAATCTCGAAACACGGAGCGACACAATTAATTTGTTGAATAACTCCCTACAGCTACCGAAGCGAGCAAAATTACTTCACTTTTAATCATGAAAATAGTAAAAAAAAACTGAGCTGTCACGGAACACCTGGCAGACGTGAAACATAAAACATAAACGTCATACCGGCGAGTGAGCGGAGTCAGCTGGTCGGCGCCGGCGGTGTCTAAGCAACAGAAAGAACCGAGGCGCCTCGAAGCTGCTCGAAGTTTTGGGATCGCGGCATCAACAGTCGCTGTCACTCGCCAAGCGCCCCATTAGATGTTTCACATCAAAAACTTTAACCCGACTACAGAAACAAGGTAAAATAGACGCCTCCTATTGTTGAAGTCAGTTAAAATATAGTCAATGTTACCCGGGCCATAAAAACGAATCGGGTGACACCTAATTCATCAAAATCGGATCAATAGTTTAGGCGCTACGGAGGAACATATTTGTACATAGACTGCTAACATCATAACCCTTCCTATTAGCTTCGCCGTAGTCGGGTAAAATCTTCACTGTGATAATGATATAATGTGATGGTTATGGGAATACATAAAGATTATATTCCTTTAGAATAAGCCAGGCGACAGCGCCTTAAAACTCTCTTGCGTCGTCGATCACGTTTCGTTGGAAAAGATACTTCTTGTATGAGTTAATACAGTTCATTTTAGTATAGCTCATAAAATATCGCGTTCGTTTTGACGTGCCCGTAGACACAGGTCTTAGAAGCTTAAGATAAGGTGAGGTTTCGTTAGTCTTAATAAGAAACTTAGCGAGGTCAAGAATTCTTATGCTGGATTTATATAAATGACTGTTATCGCTAAGAGATACGAATTGTTTTTTAAGGAGCGATTATTGCCGTAAGAAGCGTTGGAAGCGTTATGCACTCACTTGGGCGTCAATGTTCGCGCGTCAAATTGTTTGCCAATGCTAAAACGAACTTTATTTACACATAGAAAAAGTTCATTTTACAACGAAATTACTGACAGCAGGAGCGAATTTTGACGTGTGGAGGCGTTGTTTTAACAATGTAATCTTTATATATATTGAGATAAAGTTAGTTTTGGTTCCAAAACTCTAGACAAGTGTGCCCGGGCTTTACTTGTGAAACTTTTTTTTACAAGAACAGTTTTAAATAACGTCTTGTTGAGACATTTGCTGTCCGTTAGCGATACGGAGCGTTTGTTATAAGGAAAGTTTAGTATCGCTTCTGCTATGCTTTATGCACCCTATTTCTCATATTCAAAAGAGTAATTAACCAACTTCAAAAAGGAGGAGGTTCTTATCGATTGTTTTTTTTTTATTACACTGAGATTTATGATCCGATTTACGTGATTCTTCTTTTGTTTGATGCGGAATAGTTGCCAGTTTCTACAAAAAAACATAGTTTGGCCCAGTAGTTTTTTATGAACATTTTCAACGAACAATTTACACTATTAATTGTGAAAAAAATTCTTCAAAAACTTCTAAAACCTAGTTTTTTAGCTTGCACCTAAGTTTTGAAGTCAGTTTTTGTTTTTTTTTTCTAATTTAATTTAGTCTATGGAACCCGCCCTTAATATAGAAGCAAAACTTTTAGCATTCAAGAATCCGAGTGGGCAGTGGACTTCATTAAGTCGGTCAATAGTACTCGAGGCCGTACTATTTTTGTTCACTTTTAATTAAATTGCACGCATTTTTTGTACTTTATTTTGTCAGGTACTTGGTGGAGCAATTAATTTAGATACATTGACAGTAATTTAATGGGATAATTGTCACTTGAACGCGAGCGGTAGGGGTTTAATTTCAGATTTTATGTAAAAATAAAATGTTCTATAATGATAAAGTTGACGGTGAATGAAACGGTGACGGCAAACATCGTGAGGAAACTCGCAAGACTAGAAAAGCATGTGAGGTTCACCAACTTGCATTGAGCCAGCGTAGTGGACTATATCCCAAATCACTTTTGTATTAAGTGGCAATGTGTCCCGTATATCGACTCGCCCCCTATAATATGGGACCGAAATACATCGGCGAAGTATGTGTGCCCCTCTGACTACCCCTTCGAGGACTACAAGCGTGATAATGTATTTATGATGATGATGATGTAATTAACGTCAGAGGCAAAAGCCACGCGAATACTCGAATAAATTTTCCTCGCGTCGCCGATGTTATTTTATTGCAAAATGTGTTTAATCTACCAGTTAATATGTAGTGTATGTATGTGGGGTTGACTTATTACTTTTATAAACGCCTATGTGGGTAACCACATAATCTTTGGTCTTCGATTACACGTAGTTGCGATCAGACGTGTGTTTTACTATTTCCAAATAAAATAGCCTATTATACTGATTTAAACGCTAGCATATAGCTTAATTGGCGACGAGGTTAAAAATTACATCACGTGTGTGGATAAATAAATCATAGGGAAGACGAAAAATGTCCATTGGAAAAATTCGAGCGTTTGACGTTAGCAAAGATGACTGGAACCTATATATTGACAGGTTAGAGCAATATTTCATAGTCAACGATATAAAACCAGTAATGCAAGTGGCCACATTAATTACTGTGATTGGAGAAGAAGCATATGAGCTGTTAGTCAATCTATGCACGCCGACAAAACCAGCCGCTAAATCTTTCGCAGAGCTGGTGAAGATTATGGGATGCCACGTAAAACCTAAACCGAGTTTGTTAGCGGAGCGATTTAAATTTAGAAGGCGAATACAACGGTCGAACGAAACCGTAGCCGAATACGTAGCCGAATTAAAAAAGTTAACAATAGATTGTGGATTTTCGGCAGCGAATCTAACGGAAAATTTAAGGGACCAGTTTGTATGTGGCTTAGTAAATGACCACATTAGACTAAAGCTGTTCGCTGAAGATGATAACGTGCCTTTTGAAAGGGCGTTTAAGTTAGCGGTATCGTTGGAAGCGGCCGAGGCGGACGCAGCGTTGGTAGAAGACCGGACCTGGCGAAGGGGCGACGGTATACCAAAAATGACATCGGATATGCATCAGATGGCGTCAACCTCAGAGCGTTATCATTTAAACGCACGATCGAATCGAGTGCGGGACTCGGGGACCGGTGGCGGGAGCGCGAGAGCGCGGCGGAGCACACCTGCGGCGCGTGATTCGATAGGCGATGGCCCAAGAGACACTAGCGGAGCGGGTAGCGGAAGAGATAACCATAATAGGCGTATGGCTTATACTCGCTCTAAAGTGGAGTGTGAGGTGTGTGGTTATCGTCACAGCAAGGAGACGTGCAAATTTAAGAAATATGTTTGCAAAGTATGCAACAAGGAGGGACACTTAAAAAAGGTTTGTCCTAGATTGCGAGAGGGGACAGCCATGCATAATATAGTGCAGGAGAAGGCGGTAGAAGACGACAGTGATAGCTACGGAAGCGAGGAGGTAAACAATTTTTCTATAAATACGAGCGACCATGTTGATAAGTTTGGACCATACACCATTGATGTTTGGGTCGATCATAAGAAGTTGAGTATGGAAATCGACACAGGTAGTGCTATATCATGTATTAGCAAAGAGTGTTACAATACATTGTTTTTTAAAAACGATATTAAGGAATGTAATGTGATATTACGTTATTATACGGGCGAGATTGTTAAACCTTTAGGGAAATTAACGCCTTTGGTTCAGTTTAATGATAAATCTAAATATCTTGATTTATATATCATTGAATGTGGTAAAACGAGCCTCTTAGGAAGGCAGTGGTTAAGCGAACTAGATGTCAAAATACCTATCATGACAATAAATAGTATAAGAAACGAGAATGTTAAATTTAAGTTTGATGAATTCAGTTCCAGATACTCTGAGGTGTTTTCGGACGGGCTGGGAAGGTACACCGGCGGTACGGTCGGCTTTCAGCTGCGAGATAATGCGCGGCCAATATTTATGCGCGCGCGTCCTCTCGCTTATGCGCTAAGAGAACCTGTGGAGCGGGCGCTCGACCAGCTGGTGCGGGACGGAGTGATCTCACCGGTGACCACGTCCGACTGGGCTACGCCAATTGTCCCTATTATGAAAAAAGACGGTACCATAAGGATATGTGGCGATTTTAAGGTAACTTTAAACAAATGCTTAGAGGTGGATCGTTTTCCTTTACCAAGGGTAGAAGACTTATTGGCTAAGTTGCATGGGGGTGAGAAATTTACAAAATTAGACTTGTCCCAAGCATACGCGCAAATGGAACTAGACCATTCAAGGAAATACACCGTTGTTAATACACACAAAGGTCTATTTATGTACAATCGACTCATTTATGGACTAGCGTCGAGCCCTGGCATTTTTCAAAGGAAATTGGAACAAATGTTTGGAGATATGCCCCGAGTAGGCGTATTTCTGGACGATGTCATTATAACGGGGACGGATAGTCACTCACACATGGCAACACTTCATGAAGTATTCCGTAGATTAAATAAATTTGGTCTCAAAATTAAGAAGGAGAAATGTACCTTTTTCGCAGACTCCGTTACTTATTTGGGATTTGTAATAAGTAAAAAAGGTGTACATACTTGCCCCGAAAAGATTGAAGCAATACAAAAGGTAAAGCCACCGAAAAACGTATCGGAACTTCGTTCGTTTTTGGGTTTAGTAATGTATTACGCAAAATTCGTGCCTAATATTTGTAATATACTAGCACCATTATATAATTTACTAAGAAAACACATCAAATTTGAGTGGGCTGAATGCTGCACTGTAGCTTTTAACACAGTCAAAGAGATGTTAGTTTCTAGTCAAATTTTGGCGCACTATGCACCGGACCTACCTTTGATATTGACTACAGACGCAAGTAGTATAGGTGTTGGCGCGGTCATCTCGCATATTACACCGGAGGGGGAGAGACCGATAGCATATGCCTCGAGGATGCTTAATTCAGCGGAAAAGGCGTATTCGCAAATCGAAAAAGAAGCCTTGTCTATAATATACGGCGTTCGGAAGTTCCATCAATATTTGTACGGCAGACAGTTCACACTAAGAACAGACCACAAACCTCTGGTTACCATATTTGGAGATAAAAAAGGGATCCCAGTAATGGCAGCAAGTCGAATACAGCGTTGGGCTGTCATATTGGCGGGATATACCTACAATATTGAATATGTATGCAGTGATAGAAATGCGGCTGATGCGCTATCTAGATTGCCGGTACAAGATGAGAAACCAGGAGGTAAAGAAGAGACCTACGTAAATTTTATTCAAAATTTTTTGCCTGTTACGAGAGAACAAATTTTAGAACACATTAAAAAAGATTTAGTGTTAAACAAGATTATCCTATATATACAATCTGGCTGGCCTAAGTATTGCGATGATGACGTTTTAAAGCCCTATTTCATACGACGACATGAACTATATTTGGACATGGGATGTATCGTATGGGGTTATCGTATAGTGATACCGACAACACTCAGAGATAATATATTAAAAGAAGTACACGTAGGTCACATGGGCATCGTGAAAATGAAGAGCATAGCCCGTAGTGTAGTATGGTGGCCGGGCATAGATGGTGACATCGAAAACGCTTGCAGGAGGTGCGCCACCTGCGCGGCCGAGAGCAGTGCACCGCCGCGAGCACCGCCGCAGCCATGGCCGTACTTTACAGAACCATGGACGCGGCTACATCTAGATTTTTTGGGGCCGCTGCAAGGTAAAACTTTTTTGATATTAATTGATGCCACTTCAAAATGGTTGGAGGTATTTGCCATGCAAAGGACTACAGCAAGCGCCGTCATTAAAGTGTTACGAGAGACGTTTGCTCGTTTTGGTTTACCCAAGGAAATTGTGACCGATAACGGGCCACCATTCTCAAGCCAAGAGTATGCAGAGTTTATGAACAATAATGGCATCAAAGTAACACCTACCGCAATTTACCATCCGTCATCTAACGGGGCGGCAGAAGGCGCAGTTAAGCTTTGTAAAAGAGCAATTAGAAAGTCCTTGAGGGAGGGGTGTGATTTGGATGCGGCCTTACAGGCATATTTAATGGCCTATCGAAATGTAGCTCACTCCGCCACGGGAAGATCACCAGCCATGTTTTTGCAGCGTAGATGTTTGCACACCAGACTAGATTTGTTAAGGGGAGACCGAGAAGTTGAGAACAGGATACGAAAAACGCAAGAGAAACAGAAAGAGCAGGCAAGAGGCGTACCACGAACATTCAAAGTAGGCGAAGAGGTTTGGTTTAGAAATTATGCCGAAGGAAATAAGTGGCTGGCAGGTCGAATTGAAGGTAATTTAGGCACACGAATTTACTTGGTAGGAAGGAAAAACGATTCACCTGTAAAGAGGCATATTGATCAAATAAAGAAACGATGGGTGAATTTCGACTTACCAGTAAGGGTACAAGAAGCGTTAGTTACAGAAGCAAGAGAGGGGTCTGAAGAAAACGGGGATCACTTCACGCCCGTAGCAGGGGATAGGGATAGTGCTGTTGAGGAGGGCGTCACCCAACCATCAACCAGCGCGGATGGTCAGAATCAGGAGCCGGTTGTACCCTCCAAGCGCGTCCGAAGACCAGTACAGAGATATGGTTTTGAAATTGACTAGACTATAAGATACATAGATATTAATGTTATTGTTTTAGTTTTGTTATTTTTTTGTTGTTTTGTTATATGTTCAGTTACTGTAATAATTTAAGGGTGGAGGTGTAGTGTATGTATGTGGGGTTGACTTATTACTTTTATAAACGCCTATGTGGGTAACCACATAATCTTTGGTCTTCGATTACACGTAGTTGCGATCAGACGTGTGTTTTACTATTTCCAAATAAAATAGCCTATTATACTGATTTAAACGCTAGCATATAGCTTATAATACAGTTCGTTTTGGTGTAGGCAAAAATAGCCTATAGCTAATAGCTTCTATTTATAGACATCGATATAAAAATGTCAAGCATCATTTCACGTGATATCCATCTAATTGCCTTCCCATGTTACTATTAATGATAAAGTTAATTTATACCCCGATTAGACACTCAAACCTGTTGTTTTCGCTACAAAAGACAGCTTTCCGCTTTTCAATGCTCTTGTTTGGACAAATGGAGCAAATGTTATATTATTTGTGTTCGTCTGTTTGTCTTTCATTATGGGACGTGTAAAAAATGCATAAAGGATAGCCGCACCTACCAAATAGAGTATTATTTAACACTTCTTCATATATTTAAATATTTTATGATATCGAGGATCGATATATACGTATTTGGAATCAGTCAATCAATTTTTCTGCGTCGAATAAGTATGCTCTCATGTAAAGTAAATAAGAAAATAATGGTAAAAAAAACTTTTTTATTATGAAGTATAACGAATGAAACACACTAGAGTATATTCACGGCGTATAATCATCCATCACAAAACACAATATGAAACTAAAACAATGAGTTACTCAGAATCAAATTATAATTATAAAATAATCAACCGAAATAACAACAAAAACACGACGCGCACGGAAAACTCTCGGAAAAGCTCTGCGGGGGGTCCGCGCCTCGGCGTCCCTCGCTAGCGCGATGACAGTCGCCGTTACCACACATGCGCAAAACGGACAGCCATCGAAGGAGTCAGCATCTACTAGGCTCAGCACCATAAATACACCGCGCACACGTCACACAAGCTTTTATTTCATTGCCCTTAGTTTTCTTGTTCTCCTCGGCAAGCCCTTTCATTTGATAACCATATCGTGGTAGTGCAGAAAAAAATAACTAGTCCGCCATCTTGGATGATCCGACATATTGGAATTAGAATGACGTCACATAGCTAAGCATGCATTGTCATCCAAAATAAGCGTGTATAGCAAATTTCAGCTCAATCGGTTAAAGATAACTGATCTAAAATTCAGTTGCAGGATTCCACCCGGACATACATACATTGCAAGGTAATATATAGCTTGTAAAAAAAAATCAACCTTCACTATGCATTTACATATGAGCTACCCGTAATATTATATCGGACTTCTGATACACCCTGTATTACAAACAAACATTAAATATCTCAGCGCATTTTTTCTTTAAATTATCGTTGATGCAGATACCACTCTCGATCCCGGTTATAATTAAGACGGCGGTACTTAAAATCATTGGAATAAAGACAATTTTCTATAATCACAAATAATACCGATGATAGCTAAGTGTTGGTGGCTAATAAGGCTCTATTATCAGGCAGCTAGAGGCTAGAGCTGTCTGAACTTTATGTACAGACACTAACTTTGCCCACCTTAAATCAAGTGAAGTAAGAAAGAACAAACAAAATCGATTTGCCTCGTGTCGTGAGTCAAACATTGATTTCCCCCCTCCTAATAAAATATTCAGAACTCCTTCGGGGGTGTAATGGGGTCGTACGAAGCATATAACCATTTGTTGTTCGGTAAAGAACCGCGTTTAGACGGGCCAATCACGACACAAGATAATCTTAGAGGTTTAATAATAAAAAATCTGAGCTTTTTACTGCATGAGCGCATAAAATGTGTATGTATGGGGGTTTTATGGTTGCGACAATGGGCTATAAGGCAGATAGATAAGTTGTTTGCGTAGCATGAAACCCCGTGCATACTGGTGCGTCAAAAATCATGTTTGCCGATAGTAAAACGAACTGTATTCACTCAGAGAATAAGTTCATTTTTCAGCGAAATTACTTAACAGCGCGAATGAATTCTGGCGCGTGGGGACGTGGCTTTTACAGAAAAAAATTGAATCTTTATGTATATTGACACACGGTTTGTTTTGGTATTGACAAACATTTTTCCCCACGAGTTTTGACGCGCCTGTAATTTTTCTTTTTTTCAAAGTTACTTTTTCTTTTTGGAATTCAGTATGTGTCTTAAAACTATATTAAGGATAAGGTGTATGCTCGTAGCCTAGTTTTTAAGTAGGTAAACGTACAATTAATTACTTGAATAAACATGTATTGTGATCTAAGATTTGGAGTTGGATAGTAAATAGTCATCTGAAACTTATTTCAGTGATCGGTAAACAATGTATCAACATAAAAGTTGGTCAGTTATAATAAATTAAGAAAGCAGATTGTTATAAAATAAAATAATTATTTAACAATGCTCCCATTGCCGTCGAAAACTTGAGCGTAAGTGGTTTTAACGCCTAATAAAGTTTTAATAGCAATGTAACGCGCGCGTTCGAGTACGCCAGTAATAATAGCCAGGGGCTGTTCTAAAATTAAAGTCTTTGCCCAGCAGTAGGTTAGTAGCGACTTATGAATAATAATAAAAAAATATTTGATATAACAATGAAGCCAAGACTCTGGACCTTCGGTCGTAAAACAAAGTGATGTTTTATGTAAAGCCAACGACGGGTTACTGAGTAAAATGACTAAGTACCTAATAGATAGATTTTTTTACAAGAAAACATGTAAGTGGTATATATATAAATAAATAAATACATTGTCACGCCTGTATTCCCCGAAGGGGTAGGCAGAGGTGCATTGTAGTGCGCCCACACTTCGCCAATGTATTTTGGTCCCAATGTAATAGGGAGCGAGCCTATCGCCATTATACCGGGCACATTCCCCCTCAATACGAGGGAGATTTGGGCCATAGTCCACCACGCTGGCCCAGTGCGGGTTGGTGAACTTCACACGCCTTTTTATAGATGTGCAGGTTTCCTCACGATGTTTTCCTTCACCGTTCAGCAAGTGGTAATCATTGTTGAAAATGACATTCGCACATGAAAATTATTTCAGAGGTGCGGGCCTGGGATTTGGACTTGCACCCCTTATGTTCAAGGCGGGCGTTCTTGCCCGCGAGGCTACCACTGCTTTTTTAATGATTACTTGATTAAAACATTGACATTGATTTGAAGTATACTAGCTGAACCAGCGACTTCGTAGGCGCGGAATTTAGAAACCCTTATTATTTTCCCAAAATTATATTAATTTATTGAAATAAAAGTATTGTATAGTATTCGCGTAAATATAAGAAAACATTATATTAATTAATTTTATGTGTATGTCTGTCGGTTTGTTCAAGGTAAACTCCCTAACGGCTAGATTGATTTAGACGGGACTTTTACTGACGGATTGCTAATGTTACAACGAATAACCAAGGCTACTTAGATTTTGGGAAATTAATTAGGGTTCCTTAATACCGCGCGTACGAAGGCACAAGCACGGTTAGTTACCTATAAAAACCAAAGTTCTAATTCTGAGTTAATGTTTGTGAATCCCTCAGCCGTTGAACCGCAGTCGGCAGATCTCCTTCAACATTTCCTTGAATCCTTTATATCAAAACTTATCCGGAAACTTGAACGGAACACTCCGAAAAGTTCGAAGATCCTTCCCACATGACGTAATGATGTGAAAATCTAATTATCGATGTTACTTACCAAATAACATCAATAATCAGATTTTCAGAATTGGAACATTGATTTTTATAGTTAACTAAGCCTGCGTCTTGAGGTCGTTCTGACCCCTCCACCACTACCTGTCATGTTTTTAGAATTCCGCACCCAAAGTGTAAAACGGGAACCCTATTACTGAGACTACACTGTCCATCCGTCCGTCCGTCTGTCACCAGGCTGTATCTCATGAACCGTGATAGTCACAGAGTTTAAATTTTCACAGATGATATATTTCTGTTGCCGCTATAACAACAAATACTAAAAAACAGAATAAAATAAATATTTAAGGGGGCTCCCATACAACAAACGTGATTGTTTGCCGTTGTTAAAGATAATGTTCTGGAACCCTTCGTGCGCGAGTAGAAAACGCACTAGGCCGGTTTATAATATCACTTTAAATTATTGACAGTTAACTGAGTACAATCTGTCAAATCTGTCAAGAATTGACAGGGACTATTGAAACAGCAATACTTTATGAGGCAGTGGTAAGGCCTCAGAAAAGTTTATAAGCTCTATAAATACGCTGAAAAGCTGCGAGGCTTGTGTTGCAAGAATTCTTGAAGAATTTACCAGAAGTCAAGTCAGTCAGAAGTCAATTCAATCGTGACTCTTAATTAAGCAGCTCTGAAATGTAGTACAATGGTATTTTTTTAAATAATTTCAAAGAAAACTCGAAAAACCTGGCAGTGAAAGACTAGCCCTATATTTATACATTTGGACCAAAATACATCGGCGAGGTGTGTTCGTATCGTTGTTCGTATTGTTGATCGTATTTATATTAAAAGTCTTCAATATGTGTTATAGTTTTATTTAAGTTAATTACACGCGTACACAGTTTAACAATCAATGTAGTACATTCTATATCTTTCCCACTGCTCGCCACAGATCCCACTATACCATCATCTGCCAACTGTCACTGTCACATGACAGATGTCAGTGTAACCTAACGTTCACTACAAGGTGTGGATGCACTGCAGTGCACCTCTGCTTATCCCTTCGGGGAACACAGGCGTGTATTTTTTAAAAATATTTTTATCGATTTCGATAAGTCAAGCTATCGATACATCACTACGCGGATTCCATCGGGCCCTACCCTTTCAACGAACAATCGTGAATACGTTGTGAAGGATTAATAGTTTTCTTTTCGTGGAAAGAGAAAGCTTAGATCGGGTGGAAGTTTCGCAGGGTGTTTTTAGATATGTTTAGAATATATTCAAGGAATTTACTCGTACTGAGACAACTCCAGCACTCGTAGCATGAGCGCTAAGATTAGACTTATGTCACGAAATATCTTGATGTCGTCTCTTCCACTCGTATGAAATACGACAGAGAGCGACCGAGCCAATCCGTGACAGAGGTCTTGTCTTGACATGCCTGCTGACACTACTGGACTGTATAAAAGATTTAAAACTGATAGAAAATTATTCAGTTCATTGAACTAAAAGGTGTTGAATAGTGACGGGCAACTCTTCTAGTTTAACTCGCAAGGTGTGAACACCTTGATATACAGGGTGTATCAGAAGTACGAAATAATATTTTGGGCTCATATAGGGTAACTCATATGTGGATGCTTAGTAAAGACGGTTTTTACAAATCTATCATTGTTTCTAAGTTATGGACCTTTGAATATTTGTCACAGATATCGTGTTTTGGCCTTTGGTACATCCATAACGCTATTCAGCAGTGTAAACTACACTTATGAGGGGCGACTAGCAATATTCACAAAATAGAACACGAAAATTTTACATATGACTCGAGATATTACGAGTTATAGAAATTGACGACGAAAAAAAAGTTGGAAAAACATGGTCGAATTTCGATCCAATTTTTATACTATTCAGTTGTATACCCGATACTGATGCAGAGGTCAAAGTATGATTTCGGATTTCTGAAACACCCTGTATACCTCATTTGAGGTGAGGCATGTCTCGAGCGCGTATTTACTTACTACGAATTAAACCATCTTGCAATTATTGCCTTTCTAATGAAACATATGTAGAAACAATTTCTGTGTTTTATGTACATACATAGATGGAAATAATACTGAGCTTTGACCTTCTTATGTCGTGAACTCTATCAGCGTAGAGTTCTTTTCACACAAGTGATGGTGAGGCATCAATAAAAGTTCGCGCGATCGTTGTGTGGCGCCGAGTTCTGTAACCTACGGTTGTCGGTCACGCGAAGGCACATGGATATAACACACTCTAGCTGGCTCTATGTAGATTCATCGCTTTTAGCCCCCCGCTTAATGGGGCGTTAGTACACTTCAGTTAGTACTTTTGATTTCTTACAAACTGTATTGATTTTTCTTCTTTAATAATACATCATTACGCCTGTATTCCCCTAAGGGGTAGGCAGAGGTGCACTGCAGTGCGCCCACACTTTGTCGATGTATTTTGGTCTCAATGTAATAGGGTGCGAGCCTATTCCCATTATACCGGGCTCATTCTCCCACAATACGAGGGAAATTTTGGGCCATAGTTTACCACCCTAGCCCAGTGCGGGTTGGTAAACTTCTAGGCTACAAACGGGCAGGTTTCCTCACGATGTTTCCTTCACCGTTCAGCAAGTGGTAATCATTATTGGAAATGACATTTGCACATGAAAATTGTCTCACAGGTGCGGGCCCGGGATTTGAACTTGCACCCATTACGTTAAAGGCGGGCGTTCTACCGACGAGGCTGCAGCTTACAGCTTGCTTGCTTCTTCTTATTTTTTGTTACGAAATGCATGAAACAATGGAATAAGATGAGAAATGGTTCCATCGGCATTTAGCGGGTGTTTGTACCTACCAATATGGAGTAATTAATCGCAAGAATAAATTCAATAAATACTAAATAAAAGTGGGTGATGAACGTGATAAAGATGGCATATGTTCCAGAAAAAGCTTTACCGTGCCTTTTAGTGGTAAAAGGATAATCGTAGGAATGGATGGAAAGGATGGTAAATTTCTGTGGAGAAATTCAATCTTTGTGTATATTGACACAGAGTTCATTTTGGTATAAGTATTAAGAAATTTGTGTAAAATTATCGAATACGCATCGAAAACATCTGCTCAATGATATATAAAACGAAAAATTTAAAATTTTTGATTTGTGCAGTATTTTTGGCTCAGCGACAATAAGAGATTGTTCTATTTCAAATTGTGAGTGAACGAACTGTACCTATTGAATGTGTTTATATATGAGATGGGACATTGGCACTTTGAACCCTTCAATCTGTATGCTTCAAGTATTTAATATACTAGCTTCCACCCGCGATTTCGTCCGCACAGACTTACTAATAAAATTGTTATAAATTATAGAATATAATATGTTATTCTGATGTATCTATACATACAAACATACATACAAATAAATAAAATTGGAGTGTCTGTTTGTAATATCAAAATAACACTTTTTTACCAAATGCGTATACGATACCTATAACGAAAACGCAATTTTAAATTTTTTTGTCTGTCTGTCTGTTTGTTTGGGGTAAACTTCTAAACGGCTGAACCGATTTCAATGGGACTTTCACTGACAGATAGCTGACGTTCCAAGGCGTAACTTAAGTTACTTTAATTTTAGAAAAAAGCATTAGGTTTCCGCGGGAAAAACATAATACCCATATTTCTCCCTAAAAAAATAATCTCCCTAAAGTCCACGCGGGTGAAGTCGCGGGCACAGCTAGTAAACAATAATATTAGACCTATATGACAGGGACTGATGTAAAGATGTGGCATCTTTACATCAGTCTTGGTCATAAAATTTCCGAGAAATCGTATAAAATACTTTTGCAACAAAGTCTCGAAACCAAAATATGAAAGAGCAAAGTCCCCGTTAAATTGTTATACCATATTTGTTTTTGAAATCAAAACGTGATGCGGGCGGACTGACCGTTGCTCCGTAAAATGGCTTCAGCTGGTCACGTTGGACCAGCTTTGAAGTCGCGTGGCAGAATTATTGAAAATATGTTTTATTCATTTGGTATAAGATCTGTTGTAGAAAGAGCTTATATTTTATAATACTTAGATATAAGGACTTTCAAATAAATATCGGATACATTGCCAAGTAAAACGATTTGCACGCAAACTAGTAAGATCGGTAAAAACATAACTTGGGACACATATAGAGTTGTGTTTTTAACGGTTCTACTTCGATTTTATACTGGAGGGCAATTCTCGCATAATCGACATCAACGTCAAATTGGTAGTACTTTGAAATAAAACTATTTTACGGATTTTATCGCGTTTATTTACTATTTTATTTTCCCGACGTTTCGGTTGCTTTCAGCAACCATGGTCGCGGAGGGACTGAGGTATTGGTAGTACTTTTTTCGTTTTTTTGGAACGTAGTTCCTTATAGCGCGTTGCGAAAGGGGGCTAGACGGAAAAAATTAAGTCTAAAGGTGTCGACCGACACTTTTGTAAATGCGTGTGTGTGAGTAAAAGTTGTAACGTCACTTATGTAAAAGTGTGTGTGATTGCGATTTCGGTTTCGATTTCGATATATATATATATATATGTATATGTGTGTGTGTATATATATGTACATTTTTTTTTTCTTTTTTTTTTTCAAAAGTAACTTCGTTCCATCCGGGTGTCCCTTGATACCTCTCAAGTTTTTTTTAAATAAATCCTATTCCTATTCGACATTACGTCGAAATTTATTCAAAATTTCACCAAAGCATTAAATGCGTAATAGACCCTGATCTATAACGCATTTAGGTAATGTTTTGGTAAAATTTTGAATGCATGCCAAATCAAATCTTAGTTGAAACTTTACTAAAGTTTTTAACTTACAGTTTTATGCTTAAATCAGTAGGTTACATTTGGTTTCTTCTACTTTGATTTAACTTCATATCGACGGCAGAGAACAGAAATATCGTATCATGAACATTGGTCTACCTAAATGACTCATCAATATAAAATTGATCAGAAAAAAAGCCACGTCGAACGGTTCATGTCTCGTCTGCCTACGACTAAAAAAACCGGCCAAGTGCAAGTCGGACTCGCGCACGAAGGGTTCCGTACCATTATCTATAAAACAGCAAAAAAAACACGTTTGTTGTATGGGAGCCCCCATAAATATTTATTTTATTGTTTTTTAGTTTTTGTTATTTGTTGTTATAGCGGCAACAGAAATACATCATCTCTGAAAATTTCAACTCTCTAACTATCACGGTTCATGAGATACAACCTGGTGACAGACGGACGGATGGACGGACGGACGGACGGACGGACGAGACGGACGGACGGACAGTGAAGTCTCAGTATTAGGGTTCCCGTTTTACCCTTTGAGTACAGAACCCTAAAAAACTGAAATCAAGTAGTTATGAATTTCTGAAATAGTTTTTCGGCTCTGGTGTAAAATTTGATATTTCGAGTTACGATATTACCGCTTTCTACCGTCGATGGACGTCTACCCAACTATGGCGAAGGCGAAGGAGTGGGGAAGTCTATGATTTTGTGTTTCTAATTCTAAACTAGTGATGTATTTGTTCCAGGTTCAAATGACTTAGGACCGGAACAGGTCATGTGAGGAACGCGCGGTGGTACTGTGACAAGATGGCGGCGCGGGCGGTCCTACTTATTTTTTTAATCTGTGTCACTGCGGTGAGTACCAACCTTTCCTAACATAGTTATATCGCCGTACGGAAACAAAATGTCATAAATACTCCTGGGGTTTTATTGCCAATACTTGAAGTATTGTTGTTTGCATACTAACTGTCCTTTTTTTGTCAGGTTTTGTACTTCTGTACTGAGTTAACTCCATAGAATATCTAGCCTACCCATAACGACTCCACTCTTCGTATAGCTCTGCGGCGATTTTTCAGCCATTTTTGTTATCTCGTGTACCTGTAGTATACGGCAACTATATGCGAAAACAACAATGGCGGAGTCAGTTAGACAAGAATAAATTATTGTTAAAAAACTTTTTTAAAACAAGCTTTTATTTAATTGCCCTTAGTTTTTGTGTTCTCCTCAGCAAACCCTTTCGTTTGATACTGTGGTAGTGCAGAAAAAACTATTCTGCCATCTTGGATCATCTGCTATATTGGTATTAGAATGACGTCACTTAGCTAAGCATGCATTGTCATCCATAATAAGCGTGTATATCAAATTTCAGCTCAATCGGTTAAAGATAACTGATTTAAAATTCAGTTGCAAGATTCCACCCGGACATACACACATTGCAAGTAAATATAAAGCTTGTAAAAAATTACCACAGCGCGCGCGATCTCGAAATGCCATCTCGGTTGTATTATGGTTAACTGTCGAAAACTGAAAGCAATATAAAATCATTTCTGCAAGACAGGTCTAGGTGATGGTAAGGGGGCATCTTATACGCTACGCCTTTACGTTATATATTAGTATGGCAACAGACTAAATAAATAACATTTTCTTTTATTACAAATGAACGTGCAACGCGGACGCAAACGTAGTGAAAATTAACTCATAATAAACTCGTAGTAGGATTACAAGCGAGTGCGAATACGGCCATAATTCACTGTTTGCGCGGCGACCCGGGGAGGTGCGAAGCAACAATATTTTTCGTAAAAATACACAAATTCTCGATGAAATTTGTAAGAAATTATTTTGGAATAATTACAAATAACGGCTTTTAATACTCAGGTGCACAAAAACTCTAGGAATTATTCTTCTTTTTTTTTCGAAATGATGAAGTTAATATTAATATAATAAATAATGGAAAAAAACTTGAGAGGTGTCAAGGGACACCCGGATGGAACGAAGTTCCTTTTGAAATAAAAAAGCAAAAAAAAGTACATATATATACACACACACACACACACACACACACATCGAAATCGGAATCGAAACCGAAACGACTTTGACTTCGACTTAGACTGCGTCGCAGTTGCAGTCGCAGTCGAAATCGAAATCGATTTCACAATCAATCGAAATCACACACACACATATGTAAAAGTGTCGGTCGACACTTTTAGTCTTAATTTTTTCCGTCTAGCCCCCTTTCGCAATGCGCCATAAGGAACTACGTTCCAAGAACCTTTGATATTTTCGCACGTCGTTTTTGCGTGTGTGCTACATGCGTCAGATTCCCTATGTCAAGATGGCCGTGGCATCAATGAGACCAATTTCGGTCCAATTAAGTTAGGTTTGAAAAAAGTTACGTTTGTCTCTTTATCTTTTCGTTAGAGCAAGACCTCTGTCACGGATTGGCTCGGTAGCTCTTTATCTTATTTCATACGCGAGAAAGAGATATAATCCACATATTCTTTGATATAAGTCTAGTCTTGGCGCTCATGCTACGACAAAAACATTGACTGAAATAAAGACTTTACTAGTCCAACAAAAAATCACACGGTAGAGAGACAGCCAAGTTTAGTACAAACCATTCTCCTCGCTATTCCTAACTCCTTGTTCGGTTTGCAAAGAGGCGCCATTACCCATGGCTAATTTGTTTATTATGTAAATGTCACGTCGCACGCAGCGGTAGCGTCCGCTATGTTTCAATTCGCGCTGTACAAACCCCACGCACACTGCGGCGTCATAAATCGCGTGTCAGAATATTTCCCAATACCAAAACAAACTCAGACCACACATACTCATCGTATGATCTTAAACTAAGCAGAACTGTCAGATATACGTCAAAAAAAATGCCGCAGAGCCTTACGCAGGGCGGAGTCGTTATGGGTTCTCTAGTTACTCTATGGATAAAAGCTACGTACTAATACGTTAAAATCATGGAGATATTATAAGGGAAATGGCATATCGAAACCGCGCTGAGGTAATTTTTCTGGTGTATCTGACACGGCCATTGTTGTTATCCCATATAGTTTCCATATACTATAAGTACACGAGATAACAAAAATGGCGGAATAATTACCGCAGAGCCTTACGAAGAGTAGAGTCCTCTTTTTACTCTATGGTCAAAATTCACTCACGTTGTCAATGTCATTACGTTGAATTATGAATTATTTCTACAGATCGTTTTAGAATTGCCGAAAAATAAGACGCGCATATTTTAACGCTCTAGTGTGCGAGGGGTTTAATGTCGTGCCTTAATAAAAACATAGCAGCGACTTTATGCCCTACTAGAGGGGAGGGCAAGTAATAATTGACTTTACAGTCTGTTACATAGAAATAGTGTAGAGATGATTTCGTTTTTTTTTTTCACAGTTTTTTATTTAAAATTTAAACCCACGGTGAGCCACGAGATATTTGCCTATATAAAAAAAAATACCAATCGAATTGAGAACCTCCTCCTTTTGGAAGTCGGTTAAAAAGTAACTGTATTGACACGTAGAAAAATGTAGTGGACAGCGCGAGCTAATTTTATACCACAGAAATTTCAATCTTTATATATATTGTCACAGAGTTCATTTTGGTATTGCAAAAAAAAATGACGCGCGTCCTTTAACGCCTCCGTGTGCCCGGGACTTCAAAAAAGATGTTACACAGAAATAGTGTAGTAACTTTCTTGTTTTGACAACTTTTTGTATGGACTTTAAATCCTATTTTAATCCCGTAAATGGATGTTAAAAGGTTTGCCTTTTGTTGAAACGTATTTCCCAAATAGAAACAGGATATGTTAGCTGCTTTTAAAAATCACGGACCAGGATTATGACTTTATTTTTTAATTCACAATCTCGTGTCTATTTTATGTACTAACTTCCACCCGCGACTTCATCCGCGCAAACTTCAATAATTCAATATCGTTATGAATTATAGCATATCTATTGTGTTGGTGTACAGACCACAATATTGTAAAGTTTTATCAAAATCCGTTCAGCAGTTTTTACGTGAAACAGTAACAAAAATATATATCCATCCATCCTCGCAAACTTTCACATTTATAATATTAGCAGGAAGTAAGATAGGGTATGCATACATATAGGGTACCTACAAATTGAAATCAAAAGGGAGCATAATCTGCTTGCTTGAATTATTCTGAAGTCCCAGGATTAACTATCAAAAGGCGTCTAATGAATCATCCAACCCAGTTTAATCTGAACACAAACCCAGAATTAATTAACTAATATTTTCGATCAACATTTACAAATCGCTTCGTTAGTATTACAAATGCGTTCCCATCACTAGAGCGATGTAAATTAGTTCATTCTCTCGGGCGTAGCTCTATTTTCTTGTTACGAGATAGAGCCAACTACGACGCTCTACCATCCTGTTTAAATTGATTCAGTAATTCGAATAATAGGGTCACAATTCATTAGTACGCGCCCATCTATTCGTTTATTTTTAAACTCTACAGAAAATTAGAGGAGCAGTGGTAGCCTCGTGGGAAAGAACGCCCGCCTTGAACGTAAGGGGTGCAAGTTCAAATCCCAGGCCCGCTCCTCTGAGATGATTTTCATATGCGAATTTCATATTCATTAATGATTACCATTTGCTGATCCGTGAAGGAAAACATCGTGAGGAAACTTGCACATCTATAGACGGCGTGTGAAGTTGACCAACCCGCACTGGGCCAGCGTGGTGGACTATGGCCCAAATCTCCCTCGCATTGAGGGGTATGTGCCCGATATAATGGCAATAGGCTAGCCCCCTATTACATTGGGATCAAAATACATCGGCGAAATTTGGGTACAAGTACACTGTAAGGCGCCTCTGCCTACCTCTTCGGGGAATACAGGCGTGATGATGATGTATGTAATCTACAGAAAATACTTTAAGTGTTGGTAGTAAGGTCCTAGTTTATATTGCCTATAGAAGCTTTGTAATTGCACAAAATACACATTTAACGACATTTAATTGGAGTAATGGAGTAGATTAGGACGTGCAAATGAAGTATTTATGTCCAATGAAATGTAACTGTAAATATTTTATGTTTGACAATTAAATAATATTACATTGTACACATTAACAAGACTGCTGTCGTAAGGTTTTATTAGCACTGTTCATCACCGTATAATATGTGCCTTCTTAACAGACTTCCAAAAGGAGGAGGTTCTCAATTCTATTTGTTTTTTTTGTGTACTTCAAAAACAAATGAGTTAGGCCTCTCGTACATTTCAAAAACAAATGAGTTAGGCCTCTCGCACACTTCAAAAACAAATGAGTTAGGCCTCTCGCACACTGGGGCGTAAACGCTCGCGCGTAATATTTTTGTCATAGCAAAACGAATTGTATTGACTAATGGAAAAAGTTCATTTTACAATGCAATGACACTTATATCGCGAGCGAATTTTTAACACGGGAGGCGCGGCTTTTACGGCAGGAATTTATTCTTTAAGTGTATTGATATAGAATTAGTTTTCGTATTGGCAACCATTTTGACGCACGAGGGTTGACGCCCTACTGTGCGGAAGGCTTTAAGCGGTAGAATGACTTATTTAAAGTTCTTTTTTCTTTACGAAATGAGTGAAATGATGATATTTTGATGGAATGAGATGAGGAATGCCTGCACCTGCGATATGCGGTATTTATGGCAATGTCGAGTAATTATAACAAGGGCAAATTCAATAAATAAATAAATACATACGCCTGTATTCCCCGAAGGGGTAGGCAGAGGTGCACTGCAGTGCGCCCACATTTCGCCGATGCATTTTTGGTCCCAATGTAATAGGGGGCGAGCCTATTGCCATTATACCGGGCACATTCTCCCTCAATACGAGGGAGATTTTTGGGCTATAGTCCACCACGCTGGCCCAGTGCGGGTTGGTGAACTTCACACGCCTTTCTATAGACGTACAGGTTTCCTCACGATGTTTTCCTTCACCGTTTCAAAGCAAGTGGTAATCTCGGATGAAAATGAGATTCGCACATAAACCCAGAGGTGCGAGCCGGGGTTTGAACCTGCACACTTTGATTTGCAAGGCGTGCGTTCGACCACTCGGCTACCAATAAATACACATTATAAATAAAAATGGATGATGACAGTGATAAAGATGGCGGAATCGTATTTAAAGTTAGTATTTCGTAGATACCACAACGTTGACAGCTGGGATATTTGCTCAGGACATGGAGAAATTATAACGGAGACGGCATTTCTGGCCCGCGCTACGGTAATTTTTTCTTGTTTAACTGACTCCGCCATTGTTATTTTCCCATAGAGTTGCCGTATACGTACATGCGATAACAACAATGGCGGAAAATCGCCGCAGAGCTATACGAAGAGTGGAGTCGTTATGGGTACTCTAGATACATTTTTTTTTTTATCTGGACCTCTATCGACCCGGCCCGCGTGCTCACCTCTGATGTGGGGGTCAGAGTACTTAAAATTAGCCTTAAGTTTAATGTATGTAAAATATTTTATCCAGCCTGGATTGTTTTATTAAAATCTAGCTGTGCCCGCGACTTCGCCCGCGCGGACTTCAGGGAGATTACACGGAAATATGGATATTATGTATTTCCCGCGGAACCCTAATGCTTTTTTCTAAAATTAAAATAGCCTAAGTTAGGCCTTGGAATATTAGCTATCTTCCAGTGAAAGTCCCGTCGAAATCTGTTCAGCCGTTTGGAAGTTTACCTCAAACAAACAGACAGACAGACAGACAGACAAAAAAATTTAAAATTGCGTTTTCGTTATAGGTATCGTATATACTTTCATACGCATTTGGTAAAAAAGTGTTATTTAATATTACAAACAGACAGTCCAATTTTATTTATTTGTATAGATTTGTAAAGGTACTCTAGATACTCTATGGCTCAGGGGCACGAAGGGCAGGTGTTACACTATTCCAATACTAAAGTTATTGTACGGATTATCGATTTGTCGTTCGTCTGTCATTGTACCGCCCTTTGGACCGCCAAAGTTTTGCATACCTGTTCTGTCGAGACGCCTTGAGGCTGGCAATTACAGCCATTAGCTTGATTAGTGGTAAACTTTATCTACACAGATTTTATTGGAATTTAAGTTTGTTTGTTTTTATCAGTATCTCAATTCTCTTGTCTTCTTTTGAAATAGTTTATACTACAATTGTGATAAGAATTTTAATCGAAAAATTAATAATTTAAATCCCGGGCTTACACCTCTGTGATATTTTTTATGTGCGAATGTCACTTTCAATAATATTTTCCACTTGCTGAACGGTGAAGGAAGACACCTTGAGGAAACCCGCATATCTATGGAAGGGCGTGTGAAGTTCACCAACTCGCACTGGGCCAGCGTGGTGGACTATGGCCTAAATCTGCCTCATATTGAGGGGGAATATGCCCGGTATAATGGCTCGCTCCCTATTATATTGGGATCAAAATACATCGGTGAAGCGTTGGTGCACTGTAGTGCGCCTCTGCCGACCCCTTCGGGGAATAAAGGCGTGATGAGCTTCATTAGTAACATTCCTACTCGAAACTTCGATTCGATTTTTCGACACTCAGGCCTCCTGCAAACTGGGGCATCGCGCTCGCACATCAATATTGTTGTCAATATCAATTAATGGTAACGAAAACTTAAAAAAAAAAAAAAATTTTAACAAAAAACAAAAACCGACTTCAAAAACCTAGGTGCACTAAAAAGCTACAAATAACCTTACAATTCATTACATTTGGAGTCGGTGCCAATCAACGTCGGACAAGGCAAATACACACATGAATTTACAAAGTTTCAAGTTGTTCAAAAAATATTTTTGAAATTATGTGACTTTCAACCCCCCATTTCACCCCCAAGGAGTTAGATTTCTGATAATATTTTGGAATGGGACCAACCTTGAAGAATTTCCTAGCAAACCTCAAAAAAAAATTCGAAATCGGTCGACAGACGCCGGAGATATGCGGTAACATACATAAAAAAAAAAAAAAAAAACATACGGGTCGAATTGAGAACCTCCTCCTTTTTGAAGTCGGTTAACAAGCTTTTATTTTATTTTATAGTTTTCGTGTTCTCCTCAGCAAGCCCTTTCATTTGATACCCATACTCAGGTAGTGCAAGAAAAAATAACTATTCCGCCATCTTGGATGATCCGCCATATTAGAATTAGAATGACGGCACTTAGCTAAGCATGCATTGTCATCCAAAATAAGCGTGTATACCAAATTTCAACTTAATCGGTTAAAGATAACTGATTCAAAATTCAGTTGCAAGATTCCACCTGGAGATACATACATTGCAAGTTAATATAAAGCTTGTATAAAAAAGACTGTATTAACACTTGGATAAAGTTCATTATATTACAAAATGACACGGATAGTGCGGGCGAATTTTGTTGCGTGGAGGCGTGACTTTTACGGCGGAAATTCAATCTTTAAGCATATTGACATTGAGTTTGTTTTAATTTTTTCGTAAATGTTGACGCGTGACTTTTGACGCTCCAGTGTGCCTTATCATTTAAGGAAATGCAACAAGAGTAATTAATATAAAATGCATCAATAGAGGAAATTTAAATGTACAAAACATTGAAAGGAAAACCGCGTTCAAAGACCGGAAAAAAGCGAGTCGCCGCCACAGACGCGACGGGCAAAGTTTCCGCGATTGCATTCGAGCGGAATATTTCATTGAATAAATATCGACTCATTACACAAACTCGAAGAGCGCGGCACTCGGGCACTCGACGCAAATCTTTGAACTATGCTATGATTGGCTGCGCTCCCAATGCGAACATTGCTTTCAGAGTTTGTAAATAATAGAAAAATCCGCCAAAAGGCTGTGATTTTTCTTTCAGCACAGTAGGAACTTTGTTATTGAAAAACGTCAATTGAAATAAATTAATGGTAAAAAAACTTTTCAAAAACAAGCTTTTATATAATGGCCCTTAGTTTTCGTGTTCTCCTCAGCAAGCCCTTTCTTTAGATACCCATAGTGTTGTAGTGCAGAAAAAAATAACTATTCCGCCATCTTGGATGATCCGCCATATTGGAATTAGAATGACATCACATAGCTGAGCATGCATTGACATCCAAAATAAGCGTGTTTACCAAATTTCAGCTCAATTGGTTAAAGATAACTGATTTAAAATTCAGTTGCAAGATTCCACCCGGACATACATTGCAAGTTAATATAAAGCTTGTAATAATAATAAAATAATTATAATAATTTTCTCCGTGCCGATGGGGAAATGCATGTGGATGTAGTGGCAGTAGATAATGGACTCACCCATCTATCGTTGGCAAAAGAGAACCGGCGCAAACCTGTGGTACTGACAACGGATGATCGTAGGGTGGTATGGCAGGGTAAGGAGCTACACGGAAGGTACTATCGGGCCCTTCATGGGCCCGATGTAGATCTTGCGGCCTCCGTGGCCTGGCTACGATTCGGCGACCTCTTTGGGGAAACCGAAGGTTTTGTCTGTGCAATTATGGACGAAGTTGTGATGACGAACAACTACCGGAGATATATTCTTAGGGATGGCACCATTGACATTTGTCGGGCATGTCATCGCCCTGGTGAATCCCTGAGGCATATCATCTCCGGTTGTTTGCGTCTCGCAAATGGTCAATATTTACACAGACACAACCAAGTAGCCAGGATTGTCCACCAGCAACTTGCCCTTAAATATCGCCTTGTGACATCCGAGGTACCGTACTACAGGTATGAGCCACAACCAGTTCTCGAAGAGGGTCATATCACATTGTATTGGGACCGGTCTATCATCACAGACAGGACTATTGTAGCCAATAAGCCTGATATTGTGCTGATAGATCGCCAAGAGCGCCGTGCAATGATTATCGATATCACTGTCCCCCATGACGAGAATCTCGTGAAAGCAGAGAAAGATAAAGAAAGCAAGTATCTTGATCTGGCTCACGAGGTTGTCGACATGTGGGACATTGATGCGGCAATCATTGTACCGATAGTCGTTTCCGCCCATGGCTTATTAGCCAAGAGCCTTGACAAACACCTAAAGAGGCTCGCGTTAGGCAGCTGGATCAAGGGACAGATTCAGAAGGCGGTACTTCTGGAGACGGCGCGCATTGTGAGGAAGTTCCTCTCTCTGGAGCCCTAACCACTGGTAACTAGGACCCTGTTCCAGATGCCGGTGGGGAACTGTTTTTTATATTTTTAAATGTATTTTTTTATATTTATATTTAAAAATGTACTAAATAAGAAAAATGAGAAATAATGAAAATAAAATAATAACATGTAATAACTTGTAGTAATAAAATAAATAGAAAATTACTGTGAATAAATCCACGGGCATACGAGAGCGTCAAGCAGCGAGCGTTAAAATTATTGCCAATACTAAAACGAACTGTATTGACTCAATCAAAAAGTTCATTATTCAACGAAATGCGAGCGAATCTGGATGAGTGTAAAATTCAATCTTTATGTATATTAATGCAGAGTTTTTAATTAATAAAGCCCAATACCGTAATCTATGTGGGAGGCCTATGTCCAGCAGTGGACGTCCCTGGCTGATAGATAGATTGTAAAACACCAAAATGTTGCAAATTATTTATAAACAAATAAACTGGCAATCGGATTGAGCACGTATCACTGTTTCAATTGGATTTGATTGAATGTAAACATCCGAATTAATACTTCGTTTGTTCACCTATTCATGGAATGAAACACAGGTTTTTGTACGTATTTATCAAACACAATAACTATAACAAGAACATTTTTAATCTTCACAAAATAACAGCTTTTTATTGATGCATATGATTTTTTTGTGTGTCCGTTTGTTTTGGGAAAACCCACACGGTTGAACCGATTTTGATGGGACTGTCACTAGCAGATAGCTGATGTTACAAGGAGGAACTTAGAATACTTTTATTTTAAGAAAATAATTAAAGTTTCGCGGGAAAAATTTAATTCATTTTTTCCGGGTAATTAAGGTTCCTTAATTCCGCGCGTACGAAGTCGCGGTTTTATCATTGACATAAAAGTCTTAAATGGCTATGACGTTAAAGTATAGCAGTGGTAGCCGAGTAGTCGAACGCACGCCTTGCAATCAAAGTGTGCAAGTTCAAACCCCGGCTCGCACCTCTGGGCTTATGTGCGAATCTCATTTTCATCCTAGATTATCACTTGCTATAAAACGGTGAAGGAAAACATCGTAAGGAAATCTGCACGTCTGAGGGAACTTGACTAGTTCTCGATAGATGTGTGAAGTCTGCCAGCCCGCACTGGGCAGCGTGGTGGACTATGGCCTGAACCCCCCTCGCATTGCGGGGAGGCCCGTGCCCAGCGGTGGGACGTTAAAAGGGGCTGTAGTTAGTAGTTAAAGTATTGACGCACAGGTAGAGTTTCAGGGGAAAACTTTTAATTAACAGATTTTTTTATAGTTTCAAACTACAGCACGTTTTTTACGCAAAGTTTTCAATATATAGTTTTTTTTAATGCCATACCTAAGTGCCTGTTATGTATGCTTGCTATGTCTGTTAATTAACAAACTTTATGCTGTTTTTTTTTATACGTACGCACCGTTGTCCGTTAGGACAATGATCCAATTCTTTGAAGAACTAGCAACGATTTAATTTACGATTTTTTAATTGGAACAGATTAATCTAACATATTATTGAAAATTAACAGTCCATTATCATTACCATATTCTGGGAGAATATTTAAAAAAGTATTATTTCAGACTTCTGAAACTGGCAGTGTTGCAACTTGCAATATGCTTACTAAGGATTTACGCTGACTATGAAACCAAATATCGCGATGTGACCCATCCATGGGTTCTTTAGCTACGAAATTGTAAAACTTATTATGTCCCTCTTCACCTCAGGGGTTACCACTGATTGGTCACTGAATTTTTTCTCAGAAATATTGCAGTCTAGAGTAAATAACTGAAATTGAATTGAATTCGGACTCACGAGACTAAAAAATAGCAAACTAACGTATTCTGATTAAATCGCAACAAATATCAAATACGCAGGTAAACAACCATGAAACCTCATTCCAAATGGAATCGATTTCACGCGAAAATAGGTATCATTTCAGGGATTCGAAAACATTTTTATTAGGGGGATCTCGAAAGAAAAAAGCAATCCTTATAGAATCACTTCATTGTCCGTCTGCTTGTCTGTCTGTCTATTGGTTAAGACCCCTTTTCCCTGTAACGCGAGGAGGAATCAAGTTGAAATTAACAACGAAGATTCAAGTCTGCGATCCTATGGAGCTGTAAAAGAAATCCAACTTCTAAGTCAACGCAATCAAAAGATACGACCGTTTGTGTTGCATATTTTAACCTGTAAGGGAATCAAATCCTGTAAGGTACTTCCAGTTGACCTAGAATCATACAATCTGCCAAGAATCAATGACTTTAGCACAAGTAAAGGGAAAATTTCAAAAAAAACGTAAATGAGTATATCCATCACCAAAAAAAAATTAAAAAAATCTTTGAGACTTGCTTTAGTTTTTATGGAACCCATATAGTGTGAGTCCGATTCGCATTTCGCTGGTTGTTTTTATCAAAATAACATTCGGTAATATCGAACCCTGTCACCACGACGCCCGAGCAATAACAGTTAAATCGTATCACGGGATAATGTGCCCAGTAGATTGCTCGGTGTCAATATAATATTTATGTGGGGGTTGTTATTTACGCCGGCAACGGATATTGCCGTGTCCAGGGAATCGTCTTGGCTGATCTCATCATATTACTGGCGGCAGTAAACGGGTTAGGGCTGGGATTATGTAGAAGCAATACAATTTGTTTTTATTGTGGCAAGAAGTAAATTGCCACTTCTTTGGGTGGGCGGTATTTAAATTGAATTGGGTGTCTATAATCCAATAAGGGGCAATATTTACACACAAATCCAAGTAATTACACACGAACCCAGGTAATTATACCCAAAACCCAAGGAGTTACACCCAAACACCAGATACTTACACCCAAACCCCAAATATTTAGCATTAAATCCAAAATACAAACCCAAAGGCAAAGTTCTTTCACCCATACCCCAAGTACTTACACACAAACCCCAAATACTTGCACTCAAAAAACACCAGATACTTGCACCCAAACCCCAAGTATTTACCAAAAAATCCAAGTACTTACCACCAAACGCCAAATTCTTACTTTTAAATTTAAATTAAGCCTTCGTTTCAAACTCTTGGAAGAAACGAAACAGAACATTGTCAGCACCGTCTTCTATCTAACCATTCGTGTAATTTTAAGTGGAAAAACAACCAAATACGTATCGATTCCAAGCATTCGTTCGCCATATTTCACGAAGTTTATTGGGCTTTTTACGCACCATGTTTTGATGGACAGCGTCGAGTTTGGGGATATTTCCGTGATGCGAATTCTATATACGGCTTACGGTTAATATACCTACTTTTGACGGGCTTGAGAAGGGTCACAAAAAAGGGTTTAAATCAAAGACAATAAGGTATGAACTCGATGATCCGAAGAACTTTTTAGCACCTGCAATTTGTGTTTTTTTTTTAATTTTAACCTACCCCTGTATTAGCGCGAACAAACCAAAAAAATATGGTACAAAAATATTAAAAAATCACCAGACCAGAGAAAATTCCGAAAAAGTCACATCTGATTTTTCCGCTGACGGGAATAGAACCAGTAACCACCCAATACTGTGAATCTAGCCGCGTATACTCAGACCACTAGAACAAGTCGTTATCGTACCAAAAGCAATGTCAGTAACACTTACACTACAGAAAATCAGGAAAAGTTTCGATTTAACTTGACGGGATTTGAACCCGGTAACCCCTTGGTGCAGTGAGCCTTGCGGTCTACCATCAAACGTAGCAGTTCCCCAGGCCACCGCAAAACAATACACAAACCCAGTTTTAATTATTATTTTATAAACGTTGAAAAGTTACGCTTTGAAAATAACAACGCGTTTAAACCATTGTTTCGGGGCGCGGCAAGTTTTAGTTGCTTTTACCGTGTTTCCCGTTTGGTAGTTTAAAATAACTATATGTGAGGATTTTGTACACAAAGCACTTCAATTTTAAACAAAATGATTATGATATTGTGAGTTGTGACTCCGTAAATTTAAATTGAAAACACAACAAACGAGTTGACATGAGTTACAACTATAAGCAGACTTAAAAAATAAGGAAATTCCAAAAATATGACATGTATTTATTTTTATGGTTCCGTACCTCAAAAGTATAAAACAATGTGTTTAACAAAAACTGACTTCAAAAACCTAGGTGCAACAAGTAACCTTACCATTCATTACATTTGGAGTAGGTGCCAATCTACGTCAGACTAAGCAAATACACACATGAATTGGCACCTCACTTCGTTGACCGTCTGTCTGTCAAGACCATATTTTCTCAGGAACGTGTCAAGGTATCCAGTTGAACTTAATATCAAGTACTCAGATCTGCAATCTCTTGGAGCTTTATAACACTCAAAATTCTAAGTTTATGCTGCATTATAACATTTTAACTCGCAACAGAGTCGAAACCTATAGTGTACTTCCCGTTGACCTAGAATAATGAAATTTGTCAAGAAGAAATGTCGTATAGCACAAGTAAACGGATCCGAAATCCGTACATCAAAATTTCTTTTCAAAAATCTGAAGTTTTGGCGCAAACAAAAAATGTGATATTAATCATGAATGATTATTTTGCGTGATGGACGAAGTATTTATCTACTTACAAATTGGTACGGAACCCTCAGTGTGCTAGTCCGACACGCACTTACGAGTGTTCCAGTTTTTAATTTTTATTTGGGTGATAGAAAATTCTTTCGGATTAGATCCATATCTAACAAACTATAATAATATAATAAGTCTTGGAACAGTGTGTGTTGCCAGTGATGACGTACGGACGTGGTCGCTCACAATGAGACTCATAAGACGGCTCAGAGTCAGTCAGCGTGCAATGGAGCGAGCTATGCTGGAAGTTACACTGCGCGATAGAAACAGAAATGAGGACATCCGCAGAAGAACCAAGGTTACAGACATAGCTCGAAGGGTTGCACGTTTGAAGTGGCAATGGGCCGGACATATTGCCCGGAGAACGGATGGCCATTGGGGCATCAAAGTCCTAGAGTGGCGGCCACGAACAGGTAAGCGGAATGTGGGACGACCCCCGACCAGATGGACGGACGACTTCACCAGGGTCGCCGGGAGTCGATGGGCGCATAAAGCCCAAGAACATAATTTGTGGCGATCTATGGGGGAGGCCTATGTCCAGCAGTGGACGTCCCTGGCTGATAGATGGATAGATCCTTATCTACCTTCATACTTTCTTCCCTGAGTAGAGATCATTGGCACAAAAAATGGCCATGCGTATTTTATATTCTTTACTAGCTGTGCCCTCGACTTCGCCCGCGTGGACTTTAGGGAAATTACCCGGAAATATGGGTATTATGTTTTTCCCGCGGAACCCTAATGCTTTTTCTAAAATTAAAGTAGCCTAAGTTACGCCTTGGAACGTCAGCTATCTGTCAGTGAAAGTTACATTGAAATCGGTTCAGCCGTTTAGAAGTTTACCTCAAACAAACAGACAGACAGACAGACAAAAAAAAAATTGCATTTTCGTTATAGGTATCGTGTGTACTTCCATATGCAATTCGTAAAAAGGTGCTATTTTGATATTACAAACAGACACTTCAATTTTATTTATTTGTATAGATTTATTTATTTCGCAAGACGCATACTTCTAAATCCACTCCAATCAGAGCCTAAAACATCATATCAATCACCTTTACACATGTATCAAGATTAGCCGACACGGAAAACACACAAAAATTACCCTGTTCACACCCCCACGGGGCGGGCGTAATGATATGAGTCGTGCTAATAAATCTAGTAGCCCCGACATCGATGAATATTGATGACCGTGTACCGTCGGCAGCATTAGGCCGAACGGAAAGTATTAAAATATATACCCCGGGGAAATACATGGAAATAATGGATATGTTTCCTTGGTAATAAGGCGTATGATAAATCGTTACTTTTTACGTCCTGAAGATGTGGGTTTGAAATAACGGAGGATAATAATAACGATTCTATATTCATCCTTTTAAATATATTTTTCAACAATGATTACCACTTGCTGAACGGTGAAGGAAAACATCGTGAGGAAACCTGCACGTCTAGGCGTGTGAAGTTCATCAACCCGCACTGGGCCAGCGTGGTGGATTAAGGCCCAAATCTCCCTCGTATTGAGGGGGAATGTGCCCGGTATAATGGCAATAGGCTCGCCCCCTATTACATTGGGACCAAAATACATCGGCGAAGAGTGGGCGCACTACAGTGCACCTCTGCCTACCCCTTTGGGGAATACAGGCGTGATGATGATGTATTTATATATCTTTTTGTTGAATAAGCTTGTATTATAGGAAACATACAATAGTCTGGGGCGGTCCCAGTTGCGCCCAGACCAGACCGGAGTGGAATACTTACATTATAATAAGGTCTAACATTCAATCACTATTATTATTATACACATTTGAATTTTTGACAGTTTTTTTATTACATCAAATATCAAAAACACAAAGTTATATTTAAGTACTCCTAATGAAATGGGAGTTCGGGTCGAATAATTAAATCAATTAAAGACTTCGATTTTTTAATAATGTACCCTGTGACGCTATACATAAGGATTGAATTTCTATAGTAAAAGCCACGCCACCAGGTCATTTATGACATTTCATTGAAAAATTAACTTTTGGCTTGAGTAAATACAGTTTGTTTTGGCTTTACGATGTTACCAATTGCTATAAAATGTCACTGCTCTTACACATAACAACAGAGTATACACCACGTTAAAATCACACTCCCCAAACGCATATCCTTTGTAAATTTTATTTAAAAAATTTCATTCCTCTAGGGAGAGGTCAATGTTTTTGCGGACGTTACAATCGCATGCCCGCCGCGGTAGTTTCAAACGATATTTTAAGCTGCTGTGCATTTAATCTTGGTATTACGTAATAATTTTGTGCAAACAAAAATAGGCCTTCTATTCCAGCGTTTAAGACCTCGGCCATGTTACTAACTATTGCAGCTCTGAAAGGCCACACACTGGACCTATATACTGACTGGACTATATACCTACTTAAGTATATGAAGTACATATACGGTAGCTCATATGTGTATCTTTTGATTGCGTTAACTTAGAAGTCATTTTTTTTACATCTCCAAGGTAATGCAGATTTGAGACTTTGTTATCAATTTCAACTTGATACCTTCACACGTTACTGAGAAAAAGGTTCTTAACAGACAGAGAGACGGATAACGAAGTGATTAGAGTTCCTTTTTTGGTACGGCACCCTAAAAAGAAAAACACAGCAAGATTAGATCAATATTCTCAGTTAACGCCCACACTGAATCAATATTGTTCAAATAACTCAACTCCGAAAGGATAAATATAGCATCTGAAAAACGGCAACCCAGCATCCTGCCGAAGCGGAATTCTTCCCGCGATAAATATTTGTCCATAAATCGATTCAATTACACATACGAAGCGAGGGCTGGCAACTCAATTGTCTGCGGGGCGGGTCACGCCGAATTATCAATATCTCGGGTTCGACCTCGAAGGGAAAAATCTGCAGTCAGCAGGCCGCACGTGACAGTAATATTCGAGATGAAGCTGTGTTCTATACTAACAAGTACACGCTTGAGTAGGGGAGTAGGCGGAGGTGCACTGCAGTGCGCCCACACTTCGCCGATGTATTTAGGTCCCAATGTAATAGGGGGCGAGCCTATTGTCATTATACCGGGCACATTCTCACTCAGTACGAGGGTGATTTTTGCGCTATAGTCCACCACACTTTCTATAGATTATCTTTCTATAGACGTGCAGGTTTCCTCACGATGTTTTCCTTTACTGTTTCATAGCAAGTGGTAATCTCGTGTAAGCATTTTGTATAATTTCTGTTTTAAACATAATAGAAGGTGTATCAGAGCAACACTCGTGGTCTCTTTATAAACTTCTTGGCAACAATTCGTTCAGGTTTAAAAAAAATATGAATAGAGTCTATGGTATTATTATTTTGGAATAAGATGTGTATGTACGTGAATAAGTTTTAGATAATTATTATATGCTTTTATTTAAGAATAGTACTTGTTTAAATTGCCAACTGATACTCAACAGTACCCCTATTAGCAGAGTTTATTATACTCGGATGAAAATGAGATTCGCACATGAAACCCAGAGGTGCAAACCGGGGTTTGAACCTACACACTTTGATTTGCAAGGCGTGCGTTTGACCACTCGGCTACCACTGCTTTACACATAATCTCTATCTATCTATCTATCAGCCAGGGACGTCCACTGCTGGACATAGGCCTCCCCCATAGATCGCCACAAATTACTTTCTTGGGCTTTATGCGCCCATCGTCTCCCGGCGACCCTGGTAAGGTCGTCCGTCCATCTGATCGGGGGTCGTCCCACATTCCGCTTACCTGTTCGTGGCCGCCACTCTAGGACTTTGATGCCCCAACGGCCATCCGTTCTCCGGGCAATGTGTCCGGCCCATTGCCACTTCAAACCCTTTGAGCTATGTCTGTAACCTTGGTTCTTCTGCGGATGTCCTCATTTCTGATTCTCTCCAGAGTCATTACGATAATCTCTAGTTCGACATAATTATGACAAAAGAAAACGTCAAATTGTGCGTATCTTACGTTTTGTTTCAACATATGTCGAATTAAAGATGATGTTTAAAATGCATTGCCCCGCCGACCATAAGATCAAACCGTCGTCACAACATAAATCACAGCCATCTTTATCAGAACTTGCTTCTACAAGCAAGTCACTGTCACCGTTCAAACTCTCCCCGCCATCTTGGCACGTCCAAAACATCACGTAGCCATACTTACCGTGATATAATTATTCTGGTCGAATTTGCGAGCGACATCCCGCTCCGGCATTCAATTTTAGAACAGCCGTAAATCCTGAAATGATTTACATTCAACTTGTTACGATGGGTAGTTGTACCTAGTTGTAAATTTGGACAAATGTTTATTGATAAGCCCTTGACGTACTGGAGCGTCAAGGTTGTTTGCCAATACTAAAATGAACGCTGTGTATATATTTAAATATATTTATAAAAAATATATTTAAAAAAACCGGCCTAGTGCGAGCTGGACTCGCGCACCGAGGCTTCCGTACCTAAGCTATGAAAGCACCGAACATTATTCTAACGAAAAGGTAAACTAGACAGAGAGACAAACTTAACTTTGCAGTTGGTATACTAGTGTCCCCATACAAACTAACAAGTTTGTAATCGCAAAAAAATATTTTCTAACAATAAAATTACAGTTTTTGGTTTTTTTTCCTTTACTTGTGCTATAGCAGTGGTAGCCGAGTGGTCGAACGCACGCTTTGCAATCAAAGTGCGCAGGTTCTATCCCCGGCTCGCACCTCTGGGTTCCATGTGCGAATCTCATTTTCATCTGAGATTATCACTTGCTAAGAAACGGTGACGGAAAACATCGTGAGGAAACCTGTGTGCCCGGTATAATGGCAATAGGCTCGCCCCCTATTACATTGGGACCAAAATACATCGGCGAAGTGTGGGCGCACTGCAGTGCACCTCTGCCTACCCCTTCGGGGAATACAGGCGTGACCTTGCTTCTTGCCACATTTTATGATTCTAGGTCAACGGGAAGTACCCTATAGGTTTTTGATTCCCGTGCAAATGTACTGAAAATGCAACATAAACCGCCGTATCTCTTGATTGTGCTTTAACATAGAGTTATTATTTTTTAGGACACTAAGGACCGCAGACATAAGTCTCTGTTTTAAATTTCAACTTGATACCTTCACGCGTTTCTGGGAAAAACAGACAGACGGACAACAAAGTGATCCTATAAGGGTTCCGTTTTTCCTTTTTAGGTACGGAACCCTAAAAATGAGGTCATAGCAACTTCACAACAATACTGGTACGGGACTTATAGCCCTGATGCTATACAAGTTGTTTTCCATATGTATCGATGATAAACAAACATAATGGCCCATTGTTGTTGTTATCTGTTGAAAGCGTGTGTCATTTCATTGTAACGATACTCCAGTAACGTCATAGGTGATGCAGCTCAATGACAATACGGCAGCCATGTTTTTATCATGGAGGTAGTATTGTAATAAGGAGCCGGCATAAGGAGACCGTGCTTCGGTAAATTATCCGCCATTATTAGTTTTGATTGTTTGACACTTACGTACTTACTTGTCTTAAGACTAAGATGGCGGATCAAATATAAACCCGATTCATCCGCCATCTTTATCACTGTCATTATTCATTTTTATTTATTACGTGTATTTATTGAATTTGTCCTTGCTATTAATTATTTGGCATTGGGGAAATACCCGCGCTAGTCGCAGGTGATGCCATTCCTCATCTTATTCCATTAAATATCATCATTTCGCTCATTTCGTTAAAAATAATAAATATAAACCATTATGGCCACCACCATTATATATTTTTAAAAAAAATTGATTCGTCGCCGCTTTCGTTAACAAAGAGTGGGGTCTATATGTGTACTCTATCTATATACTATCTCGATGGTGTTTATCGAGTGTTATTCGAGAATGGGACACGATACACTTTAAATAAATAAATAAATAAAAAGGCCTGAGCAAGTAGGCGCGAATCGCAATACTACGCGCCCGGCCATATTCGCCAATAGCAAACCGAACTGCATTATTCTTTTTAATATTTTATCGAAATGAATGAAATAGGATGAGGAATGGCTCCACCAGTGGTTAGCGGGTATCAGCCAGTGTCAAGTAATTAATAGCGAGAGCAATTTGGTGATAAATGTGTTAAAGATGGCGAACGGATCCCGAACTGCATTGACTCGTCCGAAAACCTTTTTATTTTGACCCAAAGGACTCAGCAGTAAACTTTGAAAGTCCAAATAATACAGCTGTACCTTTTGATTGTATTGACTTTGGTTGGTTTGGTTGAAAAGTTGGTCATCCGCCATATTTATAACGTTCATCACCCATTTTATATTTTGTGTATTTATAAAATTAGTTCCTGCTTTTATTTACTCGACATTGGTATAAATACCGCTGATCGCTGGTGCAAACATTCCTATTCCATTAAAATTTCATAATATCATTCAGTTCGTAAAAAATAAAAAGACTTAGAAGTTCAATTTCTATACAGCTCCAAGAGATTGAAGACTTGAGAATATGATATTCATTTCATTTGGCTGAATGGCGTTCCAGTACAGTGCGATTTACCAGGAATTTTCTCCCTCGCACCACCAAATTGTGGAATGAACTTCCTGGCAGCGGTGTTCCCGGACCGATGCGACAAAGGTATCTTCAAGAAACGAGCCTGCTCATTCCTTAAAGGCCGGCAACGCACTTGCGATGCCCCTGGTGTTGCAGGTGTCCATGGGCGGCGTTGATCACTTACCATCAGGTGAAACGTCTGCTCGTTTGCCTCCCTATCACATAAAAAAAAAACTTTGTACATTTACGCAATTCTGAAAAAAAAGAGGCCTCACAAACAGACAACGAAGTGATCCTATAAGGGTTCCATACTTCCTTTTGAGGTACGCGCGTTCGACGATGACGAGAAGGCCGAGCTTCTCGCTTCCGCTCTCGAAGAGCAATGCTCGACTAGCTCCCAACCCGTAGACCCCGCTCACGTAGAGCTAGTAGATAGGGAAGTAGAGCGCAGGTCCTCCCTACCCCCATCCGAACCTCCCCGCCCAACCACCGAGACAGAGGTCAAGGATCTGATTAAGGGGCTTAACCCCAAAAAGGCCGCCGGCTTCGACGGCATTACCAACCGAGTTCTTAAACTCTTACCCGCCCAACTCATTTGCTTGCTTGTGACCGTCTTCAACGCCGCCATGGCCAATTGCATCTTCCCCGACGAGTGGAAAGATGCAATTGTCATTGGCATTCACAAGCCAGGCAAGCCCTCTACTGTCCCGTCTAGTTACCGCCCCATCAGTCTCCTTAAAGCCATTGCCAAACTCTACGAGCGCTTGCTCTATGGAAGACTCAGAGAGTTTGTCACTACCCATGGTATTCTCATAGATGAGCAGTTTGGCTTTAGAGCCCAACACTCTTGCGTCCATCAGGTGCACCGCCTCACGGAGCATATTCTCAAGGGGTTTCATAGACCGCGTCCCCACAGCACGGGAGCCCTCTTCTTCGATGTGGCGAAAGCGTTTGACAGGGTCTGGCACAACGGCTTGATCTACAAGCTGTACCTCTTGGGTGTGCCGGACAGTCTTGTGCTCATCCTGCGAGACTTTCTGTCGAACCGCACCTTTCGCTACCGCGTTGAAGGGGCGCTCTCGGCCCCTCATCCCATTAGGGCAGGAGTCCCTCAAGGCTCCGTTCTCTCCCCCCTTCTCTATAGCCTGTTCACGAACGACATCCCTCGTTCGGACAGAGTTCAGCTCGCCCTATACGCGGATGACACCGCTCTCTATTTCTCGCATAGAAATAGGGGCGTTATCACCCGCACCCTCCAACGCGCAGTAGATTCTTTGGGCGAATGGTTTCGGAAATGGCGCATTGAGGTGAACCCGGAAAAGAGCGCCGCTGTGCTCTTTACCAGGGGAACCCCACGGCGTCCCCGAGCTCCCTGGTTCAGTCTAGGGACCATCTCTCTGTTCGACCAAAGCATCCCTTGGGCAAACCGCGTCAAATATCTAGGTGTCACTCTGGACAAGTCCCTTACTTTCGGTCCCCACATTAGAACGGTGAGCAACCGAGCAGCTTTTGTGCTCGGTCGCCTTCACTATTTGATCTGCAAGCGGAGTAAAATGTCCCTTAGAAATAAGGTGACACTTTACAAAACATGCATCCTCCCCATTATGTCATATGCCAGTGTGGTTTTCGCTCACGCGGCGAAGACACACATCAACCGCCTGCAAGTAGTGCAGTCCCGGTTTCTCCGTAGGGCCGTAGGTGCCCCGTGGTACATACGGAACGTAGATCTTCATTCCGACCTTGGCCTCTTCTCAATTCGTAAACACTTAAAAATAGCGTCCGAACGCTATTTTAAAAAAGCCGCGTCGCATTTAAATCCTCTAATTGTCGCCGCCGGCAATTACGAGCCAGACCCCGCGCACACGTCATCAACCCGTCGCCGCCGTCCGCGGCACGTATTGATTGATCCTCCCGACACGATCACCGCCCTCCTCGACCCGGGCGTTGAGAGGGCCACCAACACACCTACACCAGCCTCAAACAGACACCGATCTCGCCGGCGAGGTCGAGGAACCCCCTCTTCCGCTCGTAGGTGCATCTTTGCACCTAGGAGCGCAGTCACTACCTCTCCCCTCACGGTAACTGCCCAAGCCGAGGTCGTGCCCCCTGTGGCGCCCTTGAGCTAGTTGCCACCCCTTTCCGCCCTTAAGGCCTTGGTTGGAGTGCACTCTGCGCTCGCCACTCCTCCGGTAAAGCTGTAAAGGCCACCTCACGGCCAACAGTGTAAGTCCTTCAAAAAAAAAATTTTGAGGTACGGAAAAAAAATCTCGCATTATACCTACGTGGGTGAAAGGTGTGTTTAGAGTGTATGCATGTATTGTGTGTGTAATAAAGTGTGTAAGAGTGATGGAGTGTGTGCGTTAAGGTATATGATGCGTTTGTTAATTAAATTTAAATGTTATCTATCAGTTCTATCATCAAACCGCCATCTGGTTGTAGCCGGTTATATCCGGATTGTCTCCGCTAATGAGCGTCGTAATTATGACATCGTCAAGCTCAGGGCATACTGGAGCGTCAATACTCGCGCGTAAAAATATTTGTTAATACCAAAACGAACTCTGTATGTATACAGGATGTATCAGAAATCCGAAATAATACTTTGGGTACATATTCAGTATCTTTTAAGCTTTTATTTATTTGCCCTTAGTTTTCGTGTTCTCCTCGGCAAGCCCTTTCATTTGATACCCATACTGTGGTAGTGCAGAAAAAATAACTATTCCGCCATCTTGGATGATCCGCCATATTGGAATTAGGATGACGTCACATAGCTAAGCATGCATTGTCATCCAAAATAAGTGTGTATACCAAATTACAGCTCAATCGGTTAAAGATAACTGATTCAGTTGCAAGATCCAATCCGGACATACATTGCAAGTTAACGTAAAGCTTGTGATAAAATGCTTATTTTGTTGGAGTTTTTCGGGTCATCCGCCATATTTATCACGTTCATCAGCCATTATTATTTTGTTTATTTATTAAATACGCTCTTGCTATTAATTACTTGACACTGCCTGAAATACCCGCTGATCGCAGGTGGAGCCATTCCTTTTCTTATTCCATTATATTGCATAATGTAGTAAAAAGAGGAGAAGATGTTTTTCTATGAGTCAATACAGTAAAATTTATTAAATTAATAAATAAATAAAGATCATTTTGGTATTGGTAAATTTGCAGCGCGTCTTGACGCCTCAGTCTGTCCAGGGCTTCGAACATAGATGCGAGCGGTTATAATTGGTCTGGATGTGACAATGCAGTACCGCGTGGATTGAGCGTGCTACACGAATATAGATTCTATGCTGTAGGATTAAAGTTTATATTTCTTAGTGATCGTTGGGGGTTGTTAAGGTAGAGCGATGTTAAAATTGTCCTTTGCTGCTTAAGTAATGTCTTTAATGTATAAAGCTTGGTTCAATTTCATCCTCAGATATTGGTAGCAAAATGTCTTTAGCAGAATATACTGATCTCATTCTAATTACATATACTAGAGGGAGATGACAATTTCCTTTTGTTTTTTGACGGTCAAGTGACAGGATGCTTCAAATGATCAAAGTAATATTTTCACATGTTTAAAGGTTTGTTACTGAACTGTTAAAGTTAAGTATAACCCTGTCCTCAATTTCTGCATAAAGCTTAAGGACCCGGTCAAAGGCGTTTATTTTTTGCCAATAACAAATCGACCTCTATTTCAATATATATAGAGGTTGAATTCCTGTGGTAAAAGCCACGCGACCGCGTATCAAAATTCGCTCGCATTGTCAATGTCATTTAGTTGAAGAAAAACTTTTTCTATGAGACAATACAGTTTGTTTTTGTATGGCAACAAAATTTACGCGAGCGTCTTGACGCCCGGTGCTATTATCATATTTACACTCAATTAATATTAAATACTAGCTGTGCCCGCGACTTCGCCCGCGTGGACTTTAGGGAGATTACCCGGAAATATGGGTATTATGTTTTTCCCGCGGAACCCTAATGCTTTTTCTAAAATTAAAGTAGCCTAAGTTACGCCCTGGAACGTCAGCTATCTGTCAGTGAAAGTCCCATTGAAATCGGTTCAGCCGTTTAGAAGTTTACCTCAAACAAACAGACAGACACACAGACAGACAGACAAAAAAAATCAAAATTGCGTTTTCGTTATAGGTATCGTATATACTTTCATACGCATTTGGTAAAAAAGTGTTATTTTGATATTACAAACAGACACTCCAATTTTATTTATTTGTATGTATGTATAGAAGATAATAATGAAATATAATAATATTATATATAATTTATATTAAATAGAGAGGATGAATGAAAGTAGACTGACGAAAGAAATATACCAGGCAAACGTGAGTGGAAATGTCGGTAGAGTGCGCCCGAGGAGGACCTTTCACGACCAGATTAACGGTCTCTTCCAGAAAGGTCAAGTCCGTAGCACCCTAAACCGACGGAAGTGCATGAAAAGATGTATGACTGTGGATGAAGCGAAAGAGGTTTGTCGGGATCGTAGCGTGTGGAAAACGGTAGTATCTGCTTACCCCCATGGGATACAGGCGTGAGTATATGTATGTATGTAATATTATGTGATTGTGTGATTAAAAACTCCAGTGAAATTAAAATGCTACACTGAATGTATTTGTTTATTTCATATAAGATAATAATGGGCGCTTAATTAAAATACTGAAATTACAATGTGAAGCATTCTAAGGTACTTATAACGCTATATTAGATCTGAGATTAAGTAATTTTATCATAAGTCTAAAATTACTCTGGATGGTATTTAATAAGATATCGGACCTACGATGCCGAGATCTAAAGCGGCTTTCAGACTAGCAGTGGTAGCCGAGTGGTCGAACGCACGTCTTGCAAATCAAAGTGTGCAGGTTCAAGCCCCGGCTCGCACCTCTGGGATTTATGTGCGAATCTCATTTTCATCCGAGTTTATCACTTGCTATGAAACGGTGAAGGAAAACATCGCGAGGAAACCTGCACGTCTGGGGGAACTTGTCTAGTTCTCAATAGATGTGTGAAGTCTGCCAACCCGCACTGGGCCAGCGAGGTGGACTGTGGCCTGAATCCCCCTCGCATTGAGGGAAGGCCCGTGCCCAGCAGTGGGACGTCAAAAGGGCTGTAGTATTAGTAGTATAATATATAGCACTACAATATCGCGCACCATACAAAGCCAATTATATATAGTACAGTACAGTGTGAACGTGTCCATAACAATGTATGGTGCGCGATATTGTTGTGCTATGAGCTATATACGATATGCTATTATATTATTATATTATAGCGTAGTATGAAACCCGCTTAAGAAGCCCAGTTTGATATCTAGTTATAATAATAGAATGTAAGTTAGCATGTAATCAACAAAACAATAAAAAAATCCTATCAACTTTTTTGGATTATAAAAATAAGCATTTCTTTTTTCGTGCGGAGAACATGTGTCAAGTTCTTTTTCTCGAAATAATCCAATGTTGAAGGTAATAAGTGATAGGTGTCAAAACGAGTCTCTTAATAGATCTCAAAGACTAGTTACAGAATATTTGTGGAGTTAAAATAAACTCAATAAAAATATTATGAATCATAATGTGTGAAGCATAAGGTTCAACTAGCATAGCCGGTTTTGGGAAGGCAACATAATACATTTGTCAATTTAGTCATTTCTCTTGTATCAATCATCAACCGGGGTTAGTACGTGTGCCAAAACAAATCATAAATCATGGATTATGTCGCGTCGGGTCACTCTGCAGATTTCATGACATGAGTGACTCATGCTAGCCGCCGTGTTCAGGCCATGACAAGAATTAAATCACGAATTACGTCACACCGAATTGCTTCTTCACTTTCATAAATATAAAATTAATATTGCATATATTTAACAAGTCAAAAATATGTTAGCCTCTTAAGCTGTCATGGTTTTAATAGCAATAAATTGATATCTCTACATATCACTCCATTAAATTAATTCAATACTTAAATTGTACATAGTTACACAAAAAAGTTCCAATCCACATCAAGTTAGTTTTGAGATATGGCAGCTTGAAGTTTGATAACGGACATGTGGGATGTTATGGTACCCTAGGTGGTAAAAATGTTATTTGCTTTTATTCTTTCATGGGATCTTTATTATTGATTAAAAAATAACCTTATAATTCATTACATTTGGAGTAGGTGCCAATCTGCGTTAGACTAGCCAAATACACACATGAATTGGCACCGACTCCAAACGTAATGAATTATAAGGTTATTTTTAGCTTTTTAGTGCACCTATGTTATGTAGTCGGTTTTTGTTTTTTTATATTAATTTTTTTTCACGCTTTTTAGTGTCAATAATCGTTGAAAATATGCAAGTATTATCACCTCATAACAACCCTAAAAAGTAAGTATTTACACCCAAAAAAAACTATTTTTTGTCAATTTTGTGGATTGTATCCTTTTAACTTAACTACGTTCAATGGCAAACACAAATCAAAACAAATCTCTACTTCTTAATAGCCGCTGGTTTCCAGGAGATATCATTCAGCCCATGGAACTGGCGCTTCAAGTTCTGCCCGTCAGCCCACTTCGAGTCCAAGTAACTGTCGTTCTCATCAGCCTCAAGCTTCTTCCACTCCTCCTGCTTTCTGTAAGCGTGGAGCATCAGCTGCTTACGCTCATCCTCAGTCATGATTGGCTCGCGACCCGGTGCGCCTTCGGAGTTTGAGCATAGTTTCACCGTCACCTTAGTCTTGTTGTTTTTACCTGCAAAATATTGTTGAGAGTATGAATGTATGAATGCATTAACATATTGTTAATTGAGATGATTGCTGAAATATATTTTGAACTTTATCGGTATTATAATGAGAGTTTAAGTTCACAAGGATTGTTCGTTGCAGTAGATGTATTTGGACTGATCAAGACAAGTGAGACAAGAGAGATCTGAATTTTCAGTTAAAACAATCAAAGTTTCCACAAATGTACCAATTAAATATATAAAAGTATATCTATTCAGATGGCATGGCTTTGTTTTCGGCGTCAAAGTACTAAAATCAGTGTACTATAAAGATTAAATAGAATTTTCTAACCCATAGAACACATAGACGAAAATATACGTACCCAAATGGTCTCTCAACTGATTTCCGTTGAGCAGTTTCTTCCCACAAGCCCACAAACAAGCTCTAGACGGGTCTATGACTTCATTCGCCGCTTGCGTGCCAGTCAGATCCTCAACATTGTCGAGTTCCATTCGAACAGGATCGTGGGGAGGCAGACCAGCTGGGAACACGATCTTTGTAGCACCACGGAGCTCGTCGAGAGCTCTGGCTACGTCTTTCTGAGTGAGACACTTCCTCAAGTCTACCTGGAACATAATTAAAATCTGTTTGCTTACAAACATCAGTTATACCTACCTATTCTTTTTAATACATCATATATAAAATGATGTGTAAGTAGGAGAATAGTTACAACACTTAACTGCTGTGTATCTCGTGAAAATTAATAAGAAGACGAAGGCACTTTACAGACACACAAACATTATGTTGCTCGATACAAACTTTTTTTTGTCCGGGCTCTGATGGTAAAGGCAATCTCCAAAGGGTTCCGTGCCCTTCTCCGGTACTTCACGGTAGCAGTTGCATCGTCTGTCGACAAGTCCCACAGCAGTCGGGGGTCTTGTGTTTTTAGGGAGGTCAATATGTCCTCGTATGTGTTGTAGGACAGTAAATCCTTGACGATGACAAGAGGGTTCCTGTTTGTAGCCTCTTCCACTTTCGATACACACATTTAATCTAGTAAGTAGTGTTAATATTTCTCTTCTTAAAACTACTTACATGTTTCTTACTGATAAATTCCTTTGCATCTTCGGCGGCCTTCTTGAGCACATCTTGCATGTTTGGAGGGGGTGCCAGACCGCATCGCCGACCCATATCATCTTTAGCCACGACGTAGCCAGGAGGAGCGCAACGCTGAGCCCACGGGTCCTCCAACTTTAACTCCTTGATCTGTGGGGTTAGCACGCATGTTGCGTCAAAGCGTTTGTCACGGATTCACTCGCTCGCTCTCTGTCTAATTTCATACGAGTGAAAGAGACGACATCAAGATATTCCGTGACATACGTCAAGTCTTGGCGCACATGTTACGACTACGTGAATAGCTTGTAATGGTATAGGCAGTGTTAAGACTACGTCGTTCCCATAAGAGCGGCGCGGACGCCACCAGAGGGCGCGGTCGCGGCATAGGAGCCAACGCCATAGATAACGCTCGCTCTTCACTATTTCTACGACACTGATGGACAGTCCTCCTATACTTTTAATCTTTATAATGTGAAATATTGATTGGAACCTCTGTAATACGATAATTACATAGTAATCAACGGGAGAAGAAGCCTTTTATTGTACAGGCAGTTGGTCTCACTACTCTAGGTGTTTATAAGTTTTTCGTCAGCGGTAGTTTTCGAAATGGTAATTGTACCAAACCAACAATGCTAATCTGAAAGCGCTGATAATTGGAGGGGTTATATGATGAGCGCCTGTTCTCAACCATTAAAAAGCCCACAGGGGTCTCAAAAGTAGCGCATCACAATTTTTTCCAATAACAAAACGCACTCTATGTCAATACACATAAATATTACATTTCAGTGGAGAAAATCAAGCCCCCCCGCGTCAAAATTCGTACATAATAATACAGATTGTTTGGGTATTACACATTTTACAATACACAGATAACACTCCTTTACCCTCCATAGGTAAAGAAATCGACGCGCACGTTTTGACACCCAATGGGGTGTGCGGGGAGCATTTTAAGTACTGATGCCTCAATGGTCTGGCTAACCAAGTAAATTACCTGCTCATCAGTCAGTCCTTGCATTTCTTGCGGCAGAAACGTCCCGTGGTCCTTCAGCTCATCCAGCTCATAACAGATCCTTGTCACCTTCAACCTTCCATTGTATATAGCTGCAATATCCTTCACCACTTCATCTACGCTTTTCTCCACGTCCGTTTCGTAAAGGAATTGGTTCTCATCGCCGCGTTTCACGAGGAATAAAACCATTTTTGGCAGAGCAAGCTTTCGATGTCACGTTTGAGTCTTATGGATGTTATTTATTGATTAAACAGTGGTAACTATGATACAATTTCTATGGCAACTGTTGTAGCTGTTGTTTTTTTTTTGTTTAATAGCCTCTTTCCATTGAATCAGGCCCAATGTGATTCTGTCAATGTTTTTTTATTGATCGTCTGCCTGACGAATCGAATATATGATTGAACATACGATCGAATATTGATACGAATCTGTACCATAGAGTAATTAGAGAATATATCGACTTTGCCCTGATTATGGCTCTGCGGCAATTTTTTGGACTATTATCTGACATCCGCAATTTAGGTAACTAACCTATAGTATACGGCCACTATAGTAAATTTCACTTAGCATGGGTACCATGACATTTGATACGTTCCAACACACTCTCACTATTTTCATAAAATCTGATAAATATACATTTTTAATAATCACCAATTGATTTCCAAAGCAAACAATAATGCTTTTTTAATTAGATTGAAATTGTATTTAAATATGCGTTTTTACATTTTAAACATATTAAAAAAGATACAGAAAAAATATTATCCTAAAATTAGAGGCAGGAAACGAAACGTCTGTCTGTTAGTGGATCGAGTTACACAGGAATTAGACATTGGGCGTAATACAGTGTCAAGAAGCTTTACATGTAGGATCGGAATCGGATAAGTGTTCCTGTTCAGTCAGATAGCTAATAAATGTATGAATAGTTTAATATATTTATTTTTTTATAATCGATTAAAGGTTAACCGCAATTGTACACGATAATCAAATCACATAAATTAATTATGCATGGTCACCTCACTATAGAGTTTATTTGACATGTGTCACCGTACCCATGCTAAGTGAAATTCACTATAGATAACTGCAATAGCGTTCAATAAAAAGGCCGGAGTTGATATTTCCATTATAAATATTGATGATCTGTACGAAAGTGTTTGACATTTGATCAAGTTGGTTGCAATTACTAAAGAAAGAGATTGGTTGATAAAAGCGCGTTTTGACTTTATTTCAAGTAAATCTTGAAAGTGTTAGCCTAGAAAAATGAGAGTTCTATTTAACTAACTTCAAAAAGGGGGTGGTTATCGGTACGACATATATGTTTTTAAAATATATTTCATACTAGCTGTGCCCGCGACTTCGCCCGCGTGGACTTTAGGGAGATTACCCGGAAATATGGGTATTATGTTTTTCCCGCGGAACCCTAATGCTTTTTCTAAAATTAAAGTAGCCTACGTTACGCCTTGGAACGTCAGCTATCTGTCAGTGAAAGTCCGATTGAAATCGGTTCATCCGTTTAGAAGTTTACCTCAAACAAACAGACAGACAAAAAATTTTAAAATTGCGTTTTCGTTATAGGTATCGTATATACTTTCATACGCATTTGGTAAAAAAGTGTTATTTTGATATTACAAACAGACACTCCAATTTTATTTATTTGTATGTATATGTATATAATATATATATATATATATATATATATATATATATATATATATATGTATATATATGTATATATATGTATATGTATATAGATCCCATAGCACCTTCGTTTCTAAGACAGGAAAGTTTATGAAGAAAATAAGAAGAACTTTTTATTATTATAGAAACTGAAGTTATGTCACATGTTACAAACCAAATTAACATAATTGCCGACAAACAATCCAACAATTGAATAACAGACGCAATTAATTGGATTGCCAACGCTTCAAGTTCGCGTCGAGTGGGTCTTTGTTTTCCACGTATTGTTTCACTGACGTTTCAGTTGATACGTTGCTCAGAGAATCATTATGCTGTGGCTTGTTATTAATTGACAGGTGTTGTTGATAACGGCTCAATGGTTTATACATCATCACCACGCATGTATTCCCCGAAGGCGTAAGTAGAGGTACACTGCAGTACACTAACACTTCACCGATGTATTTTGGACCAATTCCCTATCAATACGAGGGAGATTAGGGCCAAGTCCACCAAGTTGGTACAGTGAGGGTTGGTGAACTTCACACGGCTTTCTGTAGCCGTATAGGTTTACTTGCGATTATTACCTGCACCGTTCAGCAATGAAAAAATGATAAAATAACATTCGCACATGAACAACTCAGAGATGCGCGGGATTTAAACTTACAGGGCTTGGGGTTCAAGGCGGGCAAACTGCTTAGTGAAAATAAATGACGGTATTTAGAAAACTCTTTATTTTATGAAATCCCAAAAAATACGAAATCTTCATTGTTTGTTTTTCTTTTGATTACATATTGATTTCCTTGTATCTTTTCATCATATATTCAATTTGACATGAGACTAGAACAACATAAAACCTCGTAAACCCGTGGTCGTCACGAGGGTCTCCAAGCTAATGTACCGTAAAACGGTACTGGACCGTGAAGCCTACCCCCAACCCCCCTCCACCCCCCAGCCCCGAGTCTGGCCACAGACCACATCTATGAGGGATCCCGAAGTAATTAAATTTTCACATTTTATAAATACGAACACTTTGTAGAATGCATATACTGAGCTTCACGACAAAAAAAAAGAGGTGCATTTTCCAGCTTAACTCTTAATCATAGACCCCATGCGGCGTTGATTTCTGAAATTATTTCTTAAAGATCAACCTTGAAGAATTAAAAAATAAACAAAAACAAATCAATTCACATACGAAGAAGATAATATGAAGTAACAAACATGCATAAAAAACTATGGGTTGAATTCAGAAGCTCTTCCTTTTTTTAAGTTAATTAAAAATGCCTTTCCGCTTGCTTGTGCAAACATGCAGGGCTACCAGGGGTGTTTCACAATACATATGTCACAAAATATGTCGGGCTGAGTCGCTCTCACACTTTCTTGATTCATAGGAGAGAAAGAAGCAACATCGACATATTTCATGACATAATTAATACTGTTTGAAGGATCGTCAGTCTGTACCAGGTTTAGTTTTAATGTCTGATGCTGGGTCTAACCCCCAATCCTAGCCATCAAACTATTGATGTGAGCCCCCTCTTGACTCAGCCATTCAAAAAAGCTTACAACATCATCAAAATCAAAAACATATCTTATCTACAACTAAATTAGAGTCCAATCTGTCGTGGACAGCGCACTAAAATCTATTCCCGTTATCAAGATGTCCCTATTCGATATCTATAAATCGATTTGCCCGAATATCCTATGCACGGTCGGCTGAATCGAGTTGCATCGATACCGTTTACATTTCATCGCGTGTATCGATAAACAGTGGGCAGGGTTGCCAATTTTTAAATGGGTAAAAGCTTGCCAAGTTTTTAGCTTCGAAATTCATATGTAAGACTTGTCAACCAGTTTCCCCTGGGATATTGAACAACTCTTTTAGAAGCAGCTTATTCAAAACAAACCACATATGGGTCGAATGGAGAAACTCTTTCTTTTTTTAAAATCCGTTAAAATTTGATACCAACAAAAGAATGAAATACAACGATTTAATGTGAGTGCAGTGTAGTTGTAGCATGTGCACCAAGACTTGACTTATGGAAAATGTTGATTTCGTCTTTTTCGCTCGTATGAAATAAGATAGAGAGCGAGCGATCCAATCCGTGATACAAGTCTAGTCTTGACAAGCATGCTTACGCTACTGCAGTACACCTCTGTCTACCTAATTTGGGGAATAAAGGGACATAGCCGTCGATTCTGTTGGAATCAAACTAAGTATATGCCGCCTTTCTTACGGCCATAAAAATAAAAACCATTTGACCGGGTAGTTAGAGTTCCTAGATTTCACGTACACGAAGTCGCGGTCTCAGCTAGTTTAAAATATATTCAGAATTTTCCCGAGCACGTGGCAACCCTATTGCAGAACACTGTCAGTGTTATCAGACAGTTTTTTATCGTTATGAAACTGCGCGGCGTGAAATAGGGTCAGCACTGTGCCGTAAATAGTTATTTTATACCTGCTTGTCATTGGTTGCTGGCATATAAAAAAACCTTATTTACTATACTCGTAATATTACAGTAGAATATACTTTGTTTAATCGTAACTTAAAGCAGTGCAAAAATGAAGAAACTGAATCCTAAAAGCCGAAGAATGTTCCCATGGAATGAGAATATAACATTCTGATGCCGTATGCAAAGAAATATGTGATAACTATTAACTATAATTCTTGTTAAATTTACAATGCGTTCGGTTACAGTAACATAAACATTTTAAAACATTTTATTGACCTGTTGTTGTTACTACATACTGCAGAAAAAAGGACAGAGGATCTTGTTATAAACATTATGATACTTGTTAAGCAGGTCGAACAAAATGTCGTTACGAGGTTTATTTCTTTTTTTGTAGTAATAATTGCGTATGTGCACGCTGGTCCGGCATTAATTAAAACGCTCACATTTGAGTTTAGTGGACTGTATTTAGGAAATAAAATATAATAAAAAGTAAACTAAAATGATAAAACGCGGTGAACGATGCTATAATGTAAATGCGACTAACCATAGAGTCTAAAACTAGTGATGCTATAGAATATAGATAAAAAACCAAACTATTTATTTAGCAACTTTGGAAACAAACAGTGTAAATACTTTGATGAGTTGTCACTCATCAAAGTATTTACACTGTTTGTTTCCAAAGTTGCTACTACATTGGCTACTACACTGGCTGTCGCCAGTGCTTTTACCTACAACTCATCGCTTCCTTTGATACTTTGGAGGGTTTCGGGTGGCATTAGGCCATATCTAAGACAACTTGAAATGACCACTGGTACATACGAGAAGAGAATCCTTAGGCATATTGGCTATATATTTTATATTGGTTATTTTGTTACAGATACATAATAGCCTGGGACATAGACACGGCCACGACATATCCACGGAAGACCCGGAGCTGATAGACATTCACCACGACAACACCACACACCATGGAAAGGTTCGTATTTTAATCTTGCGCAAATATTTTTGAAAATCATATCATGTTAAGCGAATAAGTCATTGGAATCAGCTAACTTTTCCCCGTCCTGTTAACTGGTTTTCGTGAAAAGTTACTAAAATGGAGCTCGAATCAATTCGATTTTTACTTGTCGATATGACTCCAAACTAAATAAAAATTGTACTATAGTTACCGAACAATGGTGGCGATCCCAGTTACACAAACCAGGGCAAATTCCTAAAATACCATTTCCGAAATTTGCCACTGGCGGGAATCGAACCTGCAACGACCTAGTTCTGTGAGCCAAGCGGCCTACTCTCAAACCATTCGACCAAACGATGTCAAACAATCGTTATACTGTATCAATCATCTTCCATCAAAACTGAACGGAATGTATCGAAAATCCACTATAAATAAAATGTCCTCACGTCTGTACTCCCCAAAGGGTTAGGAGGAGATGCACTACAGTGCACAAACCCTTCGCCAATTCATTTTGGTCCTAAAGTAATCCCCTATTACTTGCTGCGAGCCTAATGCCATTATACCGGGCGTGTTCCCCCTCAATATGATAAAGATTTGGGCCTAGTCCACCACGGCGGGCCCAGTGCGGGTTGGTGCTTTACACGCCTTTTTATAAACATGCAGGTTTCCTCACGTTTCCTTCAGCGTTTAGCAAATGGTAATCATTATTGAAAATTAAATTGAATTCATCATATTTTTTGGTTTCATTAGCTATGGCAGCTCCGTTACATTAGCTCGAGTTACAAGATATCGTTATAATCATGCCAAAATATTGCTGAAATCCGTTGAGTTTTATTACTTGGTACAAATTCCAATCCAAATAAAACATCCAGTCATTTCAAATCCAAACTAGTCTAAACATGCTCTTCAACGTTTTAGAATGCCATATCCCAATGTAAGCTTGAAAATATAATAGGTGCAGGATTTTAAACTATATGATGATGGATTTAAGATTGTTTTGTTAGAGAGAGTGCGTTAAAAATACGGAATATAGGTTCGCGAGACTAACAAATTGAAGTTGTACCTTCGAGGGTTGACATTTGCATGTGTGAATGTATCGTGGTACAAGCGATGAAAACCAAGCGATATACTTTTGTTAGCTTATTATTATTATTATTATGAGCCTATAACGTCCCACTGCTAGGCAAAGACCTCCCTCCCCTTCTTTATTCGTTTTAAATCATTCGACACAATAAAAGTATAACCCGATATTTTGTAGAAATATTTAGTATGAAAAACAAGAAAATAGTTAAAAAAACTGTAACCCGACTACGGAACAAGGTAAAATCGAAAGTGTTTTAAAACGAATCGAACAGGTTCCGTGGAACAAATATAAATCCACTTTTTCTGGGTAACTAGGGTTCATAAGTTATGCGCGTGCAAGGTCCCGGGGTCAGGTAGTGTAAGTATATAAGGCTATAAAGTGAATATAATCTTTTAGATTCTAAAGAGCAAAATAATCGATAGAACTGAGAGTAAAATAATCGAAAGAGTAAATTTAGTGAACTTGCGATTCAAAAACATTGTTGATTGAACATGGATAGAACAGAGAAAAACAAGTATTAAGCAAATAATAAAAATAAATATGACGTATATGATATACAGGGTCTGTCGTAAATAATGGATAACCCGTAAACTGGAGTTGGTCCTGATGTGAAACTGTAAGAAAATCGTATTTTCTTGCCAGGGTTTCTAACCATATGAAAATGGCGTAGCCTTTTATACTTTTTTATGAATTTCGCTACTTTTTTCATTCATTCCGTTGCCATTTCATCAAATATAGGTATTTCTATATGTTTTTTTAGTATTATAATCCTGAAGACGTGTATTATCTAATTTTAGTACATGTTTAGGTGTTTTTAACGTTAAACATATTCAAAATCATCGTTTTATGCCCTTTTTTTAAACTATTTTTTTCTTAATGTCAACTTTGATCATTTACTGTGAAAAAAAAAAGTATGGCGCTATAGCTGCCCATTATCTTAATAAATTGTCTTGTATGTGTAGATTCTAAAAAGGTATTACAATGTGTACTTTACAAGCCATATTAAGTTACAGGGGTGAAATCAATATCAAGGTCAGAATTTAAAATTTTTAAGTATTGTTATAAATGGTTATAAAACTTCGTCATAATGTTTAATTCTACCAAGATTCTTTACACAAACAATATCGGGCCACTAATAAGGATATTCAGAAGAAAACCAGGTTAATTTAAATAAAAAATAAAAAAATATTTTATCAATAACTTAAACTAAATGCTCGAAGTGCCCTCCGCCTGCAGCAATACATGCTCTACATCGCCTAATAAAAGATCTTTTAATCTGTCGCGCATAACCAGCTTCTTCAATTTTACTTACTGCTACTTGAATGCGCGCACTCAACTCTTCCACAGAATTTATTGCTTCGCTGTACACTTTTTCCTTAATACAGCCCCAGTAAAAAAAGTCCAACGGGTTAAGGTCTGGCGAACGTGGAGGCCATACAATTGGACCCAATCGCCCTATCAATCTATCTGGATACGTGTTATTTAAGTGTTCCCTTACACGAACAGCGTAATGTGCTGGACACCCATCATTTTGTAGCCACATCTCATTTCTTACCTCCTGTGGAAGGTCTTGCAGTAATCCTCGTAAAGTATTTACTAAAAAATCCAAATACACATCCGCATTTAATATTGCCGGCAACTCAAATGGACCAATGATTTGTCCGTTAATAATGCCAGTCCATAAATTTCATGCATGGCTACAAAATGATGGGTGTCCAGCACATTACGCTGTTCGTGTAAGGGAACACTTAAATAACACGTATCCAGATAGATGGATAGGGCGATTGGGTCCAATTGTATGGCCTCCACGTTCGCCAGACCTTAACCCGTTGGACTTTTTTTACTGGGGCTGTATTAAGGAAAAAGTGTACAGCGAAGCAATAAATTCTGTGGAAGAGTTGCGTGCGCGCATTCAAGTAGCAGCAAGTAAAATTGAAGAAGCTGGTTATGCGCGACAGATTAAAAGATCTTTTATTAGGCGATGTAGAGCATGTATTGCTGCAGGCGGAGGGCACTTCGAGCATTTAGTTTAAGTTATTGATAAAATAATTTTTTATTTTTTATTTAAATTAACCTGGTTTTCTTCTGAATATCCTTATTAGTGGCCCGATATTGTTTGTGTAAAGAATCTTGGTAGAATTAAACATTATGACGAAGTTTTATAACCATTTATAACAATACTTAAAAATTTTAAATTCTGACCTTGATATTGATTTCACCCCTGTAACTTAATATGGCTTGTAAAGTACACATTGTAATACCTTTTTAGAATCTACACATACAAGACAATTTATTAAGATAATGGGCAGCTATAGCGCCATACTTTTTTTTTTCACAGTAAATGATCAAAGTTGACATTAAGAAAAAAATAGTTTAAAAAAAGGGCATAAAACGATGATTTTGAATATGTTTAACGTTAAAAACACCTAAACATGTACTAAAATTAGATAATACACGTCTTCAGGATTATAATACTAAAAAAACACATAGAAATACCTATATTTGATGAAATGGCAACGGAATGAATGAAAAAAGTAGCGAAATTCATAAAATAGTATAAAAGGCTACGCCATTTTCATATGGTTAGAAACTCTGGCAAGAAAATACGATTTTCTTACAGTTTCACATCCGGACCAACTCCAGTTTACGGGTTATCCATTATTTACGACAGACCCTGTATATGCTTTCCCAGGCGGGTAATACGGAGAATTTTTATGATACTACCAAGCTGCTTTCAGATTATAACTTGATTCCAAATTATATCATTTGACGCGCGCACAATTCAGATTGTAAATTTCAGCGTATTGCGCTGTGTTGTTTGTTGTTGTTGCTTTCTTGTTGTTCCATGTTCGAGCGATGCAGCCGCTGTCAGCCCCCTAATTGGAATGTATGTTGACTGAAAGAGGCTTAATAATTTACCTACCCTACCTACTTTGTTGTTAAAAAAAATAATGTAAAAAAAAACATTTTAAAAACAAGCTTTCATTTGATACTCATACTGTAGTAGTACGCGGTAGTGCAGAAAAAATAACTATTCCACCATCTTGGATGATCCGCCATATTGGAATTAGAATGACGTCACATAGCGAAACATGCATTGTCATCCAAAATAAGCGTGTATACCAAATTTCAGCTCAATCGGTTAAAAATAACTGATTTAAAATTCAGTTGCAAGATTCCATCCGGACATACATACATTGCAAGTTAAAAAGCTTGTAAAAATGCAGATTTGACGCTTTAAGCACATGGGGGCATCAAAAAACTTTTTAACAAATAAATTAAACCGCCGAAAATATTAAAAAGCAAAAAATAATATACTTTTTTATTTTACCTCAATAACAAAGTTCTTAAACTAATGTAAATATACCTAAGTCATTTTGAGTCGGCGCCAAACTAGCAAATTAATTGATTAAGTAAAGTGTGATGCACGGCGGCGCAGGCGGCGCGGCGCGACACGCCCCTTCGCCGGAAAATGCCGAGCGTTCACGCAGTTAATGTCATCGAGACAGCAACTCGTGCGGCCACATACGTGAGTGCACACATTGTGCGAGTGGTCATTCCGAGAGCACATTTTTTGGAATGTTAATGTTTGTGGCTGAAGATTTCACGTTGCATTGTTAATTTCATTTGGTTATTTCTTTAAATTTATGTTCATTGATTGTTTGGCGCCGACTCAAAATGACTTAGGTATATTTACATTAGTTTAAGAACTTTGTTATTATGGTAAAATAAAAAAGTATATTATTTTTTGCTTTTTAATATTATCGGCGTATAATTTATTTGTTAAAAAGTTTTTATTTTATAATTTTTTGTAGCTAAAATCTACTACTACATGCTTATTTTTTTTTGAAATGCACAACTCAGCATTAAAATCTGGGATTGAACAATAAATTTCTCCCTATTTTCCCACCCTTAGGGTAGGATTTTTTCTTCCTAATTTATATGGGACCATCTTCGAGGTTATAACCAAGGTTTCAGATTGATCAAAAATATTTTTTAAATTGTGTACCCTTCAACCCCCCCTTTCACCCCCAAGGGGGTTAATTTCTGATAATATTTTGAGAATTTTCTAGCAAACGTCATAAAAATTATCAAAATCGGTCTACTGATGCCGGAGATATGCGTGATCATACATAAAAAAAAATAAAAAACAAAAAATATACGCGTCGATTGAGAACCTCCTCCTATTTTTTTTCGTCGGTTAAAAATTCGTGCGTTGAAGTTATTTCCAGTATCAAAATGAACTGTATTAACTCATAGGAGAAGTTCATTCTTCAACGAAATTCGAGCTTCAGCGCGAGAGATATTTTCAGGCGAGGCTTGTACTGCCGAAATTAAATCCTAATGTATATTGACACAAAGACAACAATTAAGGGACCAACTTAACTTTGTCGTTGGAATACTGATGGCCCCATACATCAAGATGGGTTGTGGTCGGTTTACCAACTGCAAATAAGTTTCCAATTGCAAAAAAAAAACTGTTCTTCAGAATCAGAATTTTTTTATGCATGAAAACCAATACAGGCACTTATGAATGGTCAATAAATAATAATAATAGTATCTCTACTACGCATTCGGAATTTATTTCCTACTAGCTGTGCCCGTGACTTCGCCCGCGTTGACTTTAGGGAGATTACCCGGAAATATGGGTATTATGTTTTTCCCGCGGAACCCTAATGCTTTTTCTAAAATTAAAGTAGCCTAAGTTACGCATTGGAACGTCAGCTATCTGTCAGTGAAAGTCCCATTGAAATCGTTTCAGCCGTTTAGAAGTTTACCTCAAACAAACAGACAGACAGACAGACAGACAAAAAATTGCGTTTTCGTTATAGGTATCGTATATACTTTCATACGCATTTGGTAAAAAAGTGTTATTTTGATATTACAAACAGACACTCCAATTTTATTTATTTGTAGTATGTTTAAGTATGTATATGTATGTATGTATGTATAGATGGAGAAGAATGAGCAAGAAACTCCATGGTTACGTTTTTCCACTATGGATTTACATTTTTTAATTTTCTTCTTAACTAACAATAACTTATGCGTTGTAACTATAAATTTACTGAATTACTTTTACTAAGGTATTAGAAGTATTTTCATGTGTATCGCTGGATTTCTGGGTCTACCATGATTTGCAACTGCTTATCCTATAAACTAAACCCTTTTGGAGCCACGCCAGGACTTGTTTTATATACGCAACTTAGCGGGGCTGACTGCTGGCTTTGTGCCGCGTGACGTCATTCAAATAACATTCTGTAAATATTGTTTGAGAATTTTTTACATAACTATTTTAACTGCTTAAACCGATTCATGGCAAGAGAGGTTCTTACTGTGAACTTACCTGTGGCAATCATTAGGCAAATAAGCCCATCTATCCTAAACCCAATCCTTTAAGTAAGTCATCATCAAGCCATCATCTGTGGCAAAATATAATGTATTTATGAAATGTGCTAATTCATTGATCCCCAACCAATTATCAATTTTAGTTCATGACTTTATGTCCTCTAGCCGACCGTATATTCAAATTTATGTAACGTTATGTACTGCATAATGAGCGTGCGATTAAGATTCTAACGGTACCACATTTATCTAAATAAGACTATTAGTTTAGAAGTTATGAGGGAGCAGAGGAACATACATACCGGTTAAACTCATAACCATCCGGATAAAAAAGGTTTTGAATATTGTAAATGTTTGAAATTTAAACCTTCTTACTTAATCATCAGCGGCAAAAAAGGCAAAATAATAAGGCTATTGAAGCCGCATTACATGACGGGAAGCTGTAATTCTCGCAATGAAATACAAAAAAACACCAGGACAATAGGGATAATGGGTTGAATATGAAATATGTGTGCGGCCGCGTCAAAGTACTACGATCGTAACGCACACCCTTGCGGATTAAACATTTATGAAGATGTCTGTGCACACTTGCGATAAAAAAATCGCAATATCAAAAATGTCTGATCACAGATAGTGGTAGACTATGATGCTAGCGTTAATGTTTTCTAATTACGCAGCGAAAATGGCCAACAAAGAAAGGAAATGAAACGCCATGAAATTAACAGCACTATTTGAGTGATTCCTATATTCAAGAAACATCTATCGCTAATGGCAATAGGCTCGCCCGCATTACATTGGGACCAAAATACATCGGCGAAGTGTGGGCGCACTGCAGTGCACCTCTGCCTACCCCTTCGGGGAATACAGGCGTGATGATGATGTATTATCTATCACTAACGATCCGTATGATTTTCAACAAAATGTTTCATAAAAAACCTGTAAGTAGGTTTGCAAGGCAATTTTAAGCTTAAATTAGAAATTAACTATTTTGTACACACGCTGCGACTTTTTAGGTAGTCCATACATCTATACAATCTATACATCTATACAAATAAATAAAATTGGAGTGTCTGTTTGTAATATCAAAATAACACTTTTTTACCAAATGCGTATGAAAGTATATACGATACCTATAACGAAAACGCATTTTTTTTTTGTCTGTCTGTCTGTTTGTTTGAGGTAAACTTCTAAACGGCTGAACCGATTTCAATGGGACTTTCACTGACAGATATCTGACGTTCCAAGGCGTAGCTTAGGCTACTTTAATTTTAGAAAAAGCATTAGAGTTCCGCGGGAAAAACATAATACCCATATTTCCGGGTAATCTCCCTAAAGTCCACGCGGGTGAAGTCGCGGGCACAGCTAGTTTATTATAAAAACAATTTGAATATCAGGACAATATCAAAAGAAGCAAGTCAAGAGCAGTGACGCGGCAATAGTTGTGCCGATAGTCGTTTCCGGCCGTGGGTTTTTAGTCAAGAGCCTCAACAAACACCCTAAGAGGCTTGCGTTAGGCAGCTGGATCAAGGGACATATTGACAACGCAGTACTGGAAGGTATAAACAGTGAGGAAGTTCCTCTTTCTGGAGCCTTGACCACTGGTCACTAGGACCCTGTTCCAGATGACAGTGGGGAACTGGTTTTTATATCTTCTAAAGTATTTTTTTTATAAAAACGCTTTAAATAAGCATAATGAATATTGCGACTAAAATTGTATATATAAACTACTTTAATTTTGTTTGTGTCGCAAGTGTGGGCCCACAACACGTACATACGGCGAGGCTGTGTCAAAATTATGACGTCATACCGTTTGCATGAATGTCTACCCACAAAGAGCTAGTGGGAAACAAAAAACAGGCGCGAAATGAGAAATTATTGTATACCTACTTGTTTGCTGTACTCCGAATAGTAGAATGCGCACGGTTGCTGCGGGGTCTTTCACATAATATATGCAAATAATAAATTTCGCCAGGCACCACATACTTGTCGTATAATCCGAAACCACGCAAAGCTTAAACTAAGGGTACCACAAAAGAGACTGGGGGTGATCCCAGTTACATACAGACTAAGGGCCAAACTCCGAGAAGACCATTTTCGATATTTTCCACTGAAGGGAATCGAACCCGTTATCGCCCGGTGCAGTGAGCCAAGCAGCCTACACTCTAATTACTAGACCTCTTTCTTAGCCTCTTACCCCTCGATATTATTAACCGACTTCAAAAAGGAGGAGGAGGTTCTCAATTCGACCCGTATGTTTTTTTTTTTTTATTTATTTTTATTTTTTTTATGTATGTTACCGCATATCTCCGGCGTCTGTCGACCGATTTCGAAATTTTTTTTTAGGTTTGCTAGGGAATTTTTCAAGGTTGGTCCCATTTTCAAAATATTATCAGAAATCTAACCCCTTGGGGGTGAAATGGGGGGTTGAAGGTCACATAATTTCAAAAATATTTTTTGAACGACTTGAAACTTTGTATATATATTTAACATACAAAATAAAAAAAACACGTCTTTCAGGAATTTTGAAAGAAAAAATATTTAGGGGGTGAAATGGGGGTCCAATCCGGAATACAGCATATCTCCGGCGTTAGTGAACCGATTTCGAAAAATCTTTTTTTGTTTAATACGGATTGTTAACAAAGATCGAAACCCACCCCCAAAGGGGTGGAAAGGGGGGGTGATTTTTTTTTGGCTGTAAATTTTTACTTTTTTAGGGCTGTTATAAGGTGATAATATTTCCAAATTTTCAACGATTATTGACACTAAATCTCGTGAAAAAAAATTATTTTTAACAAAAAACAAAAACCGACTTCAAAAACCTAGGTGCACTAAAAAGCTACAAATAACCTTACAATTCATTACATTTGGAGTCGGTGCCAATTCATGTGTGTATTTCCCTTGTCCGACGTTGATTGGCACCTACTCCAAATGTAATGAATTGTAAGGTTATTTGTAGCTTTTTAGTGCACCTAGGTTTTTGAAGTCGGTTTTTGTTTTTTGTAAATTTTTTTTTTTTTTTTAACTATGTTATTGTATGCATTAGTATCTGTTATTTGTTTAGTATACCTCGTACTTACTAGTATTTTAATTCCTCTTCATCCAAAGGTTGCCTGGTAGAGATCACTTTTAGTGACAAGGCCGCCCATTGTTACACTTAATTTTTTATCGTATTATGTATAGCTTGTATTTCATTAAGAGGTGGTGGAACATTATACAGTTATCTATGAATCTAGATTGATAATCTTCTGAAGGTATCTAGTCCTAAATAGATATATATCTATAACTTCAGGAGATACTTCATCTTGAAAACTGCCGACACCCATTACCACATACACTGTACTCAACCGGGCAAGTCCATTCTAACCTCGTTATACACAAATGTGAGACCCGAACACTTGGGACCACAAAAAATGGGGCACACAACATTAAGGAAAGCTTTTATGATCGGGTTGAATGGAACTCGCTTGAGCGTTGACGGGAAATTGGAGGAGGTTTATTGATAAGTACTGAATTTTTGAACAGTAAATAGCATATACCACGCCTATATTCCCCACGAGGCTATACAGAGGTGCACTGCAATGCATCCCCACTTGCCATTATAGCTAGCACGTTCCCTATCAATAGTATGAAGATCAAAACATAGTAAACTTCACCCGTCATTTTATACACGTGCACTGGGGTTAGGACGCATGTCAAGACTAATCGTCTGTCACAGATTTCCTCGCTCGTTCCCTGTCATATTTCATATGAGAGAAGAGACAAAATCAACATTGGGATCACAAAATGTGTATGTTTTATGTAGCGATTTTTTTTTACTGCTGCTGTTTTTATGTACCTATTCGCGATAAAATGTGAACGCAGGGTCTTAAAGGATTAGTTGACATAAGTTAAGTAGGTTAAATATTATTCAATCTGCCACAAACACGAAAACAATCCGTTCCTAAAAAAAACAATTTACCAAACGACTGACTGACTGCGTCGCTCGGTATCACCGACTCCCTCCTGTCAGACACAAACGGGAGGCAACCTCAAATAATAAAATACATAATCACGCCGTTACTCACGAAGGGGTAGGCAGGGGTGCAATGTGTCACCGGTGTATTTTAGTCTCAATGTATTAGGGGGCGAGCTTATTGATACTGGGTACATTCTCACTCTCAAGATTTGGGCCATAGTCCACCACGCTGGCCCAGTGCGTGTTGTTGAACTTCAGTCGCCTTTCTATAGACGTACAGGTTTCCTCACGGTGTTAGCCTTCACCGTTCAGCAAGTGGTAATCACTATTGAAAATCTTAGAAGTACGGGCCTGGGATTTGTACTTGCACCCCTAACGTTCAAGGAGGGCATTCTACCGACGAGGCTTTCACTGCTTAAAATTGTATTACCTCAAACAAAGCTGTTTCTCAAAAATTTTATTACGTTTGTATATTGTTGATTCAAGGGGCGAATGGGGAAGAGATTCGGTCCAGGCGTGATGTTTTTTGCATGCGACTGACCGGAATATGTAATTGTTTGAGGGGGATTTTGTGGGTAGGGTTGCTTACGAGGCGAACGCTGACCAGACTTTGAAAGTTGCTTTGTGAAAATAAAATATAGCTGCAATACTTTTAAAAGGTTGTATATAAAATACAATGGCACTTTGCTGCGTATATTTTGTTAGATTTTATTTTTACCCGACTACGGAGAAAGCAAAAGGAAGGGTTGTGATTTTATCAGTCTATGTAGGTATATATGTACCTATGTTCCTCCGAAGCGCCTAAACTATTCATCTGATTTTGATGATTATGGTGTCAATCTATTCGTTATCAACAAAGGCAACATTTTAACCGACTTCAACAATAGGAGGAGCCGATTTTACCTTGTTTCCGTAGTCGGGTTAAAAGATTTTAAACTTTTAAAATAATTGATAGGTATTCGTACATGCTGTACTTCCTATGAAGTAATAAATTGATCAACATGCTATATTGGATTTATTTATATATTAAAATTTAAAGAGTCACTCTTTAGACTCTTTAGACTCTTCATATTAGACCAAACTAAGCTCAAGTTACAAGACTATAGTTTAAATCAATGCTGCATTTTTAAATAAGTTTTTTTTTTTTAAAAAGCTGACTTTATAATAGATTCAGATTTTTAAACATCGTAGTTAAAGCTGTCAACAATGTTATTTAAATTGAAACGCATACATTTTCAAACCTTTTAAGAAATATGAATTGTCTGAACATTCTGTCAAAACTAAAAACACATTCAATGAAAAGCTAAAAAACAAGTTCTCGTTCAAAACGCTTTTAATTTTTTTTAAAAGCGTCAATCACAATAAAACATTAAGTAGATTGGCTTGTATCTAACATTGAGTAAACATGTCTCGCCTCGCTATGACAGGGGGACAAAGGAGGGGGACAATGGAGGGGACTAAGGGGGACTTAATTATTTAATACTGTATTGGGTGTACAATACTCGTGTGGAGTGAGTACCTAGGTTATCATTATGTTCTTCGTAATACTGACTTCGGTTTTGTTTGAATTTGATCGCATTCATAATATTTCTTTCCCTTTCATATATTTAGGTCACGACAAGGATAGCAATATACTAAACTTCATTGACGGTAGTCTTGTAAAACATTTCTACTGATACTAACGGATACCCGGCGTATGCTACTACCCTAAAAATCAAATAACTACATTTCGTTTATTTAGTGGTCTAACACCTTGTTTGCATTATTGCCTTTCTGATAAAACCGTTTTGGGTTAACCCGTTTGATTGTTTTCAAAGTATATAACGGACATAGGTAGAATTTTTTTTTGTGTTTTAATATACATATAATGCTTTGTTTCTAGGATCGTGGTGGTTGGTCGCAGTGGAGCGAGTGGTCGCTATGCTCAAGGACATGTGACGGCGGCGTGTCCAGGCAGCTCAGGACCTGTTCTTCCCCTGCAGGTTGCCGGGGAGAGCCCGTCAGATACAAGATCTGTAATATGCAGGTAAACAATTCGATTTTTACCCGACTACGGTAAAGTCAAAAGGAAGGCATTCACTTCAGGACTTGAAAAACTTTTTCCTGCTATTCAGTATTTATGTTTAACTAGCTAACCGGGCGAACTTTAGTGACATTCGAAAGCAGCGCCACCTACCGGGTCCGAATCGGTCCAGCCGTTTATAAATAACACTGGTACCGACTGCAGCGCCACCTACCCGGTCCAATTGTGAATGCAAACCATCATGCGTCTACGTCACGCCTTTGACAGCATATGTCATGTCACTGACTATGGTTACCATGGTTACTCGTGACACTTACTCATTTGTTACAAAAAATGTGATAAATGAAGAACCGCTCGACCCATTTTGTGCAAACTTCACATAAACCATCTACTAAATAGTCCGAACAAAGCCTAAACATTTGGTTTGGATAGGTGATCCCGTTCTTGAGTTATAAAATTACAACGAAAAGTGGCATTGGTTTTATATATATTTAATCGTGATTGCAAGATTTTTATAAATGAGTTTTATTTTCGGTAAATTCATTTTGGGGACGTCTGTTACTCACATTCACACAAAATGTTTGATACACTTATTTTCAAAAAGTATAGAAATCCACAGTTTGCTGGTACCTGCATATTCAGTTCATAGTTCGTCTATCATGAAAGTCTGTTAACTTGGAAGGAAATGTATGGAGAAGAATTTCCATCTGGTATTTTAGACCCAATAAAGTAACCTTTATATCTCCTTACATATTACTTAGCACTCAGGAAAACTAGATTCTTTCCGTCTTTTGTTTCTGCTGTTTTTTGCCAAAAGTACTACCAATTATGTCATCATGCTTTTACAACCGTCTCGGGAGCAATTAATAAATAATTTATATATTTCATAGTCGTGCAGTTAACTGTCCCCAAGTGTACCATAACATAGCTACACAGACCAGCCTTTTATTTTTGAAATACTTACCCAACTTGGTAAACTTGCAAATTAGTACTAGGGTCTCATAACTCTGTAGGTAGTATTTTGACATAACCTACAATGTAACGATAACTTTGATTAACTACTGACTGTTTGTCTATTTTAGCTAAGATGCTTCCGCGTTCAAACTCACGCTATTTACTGCATTATACGCTAAATAATATAACATACCTACATTCACTTGCTATTCATCATCATATTTCGTTTTCTGTAATTCGTCTCGCTGTTCCGTCATACTGTCTGTCATTCAGTCTAATCTCATTCATATCACCCTTTATACAGTCCATCCATCTTTTATTGTGTCTTCCTCTCGCTCTATCTCTACCTAAATTCATACTCATCATTATTTTAGTTACATGCTTTTCACCTCTTCTCATCACATGCCTAAACCATTCTAATCACTTACTTTCTTTGTTATGGTATGTATACCTCTGATATACACATTCCTCATCTTATTTATTCGCTACTCTCCACACATCCATCTCAACATTCTCACCTCGACATAGTGAAGGCGTTTCACGTTACTATTATATTTTAATTGGAAAACGCGTGGGTTAGTTAGCAACATTTCGCTAATAAACAAAAACACGACACAAAATCGCTGCAAATACCCACACAAAGTGTAATTTCATTCCATTTAACTAAGTTTCTAAACTCAATGAAACCGATATTCACCGGTAACTTGCTAATATTAATAACACGGTTAACGCATACAGCGAGCGGCGGGGTGAGCGAACCACGTGGAAACTTTGCTTTTAACGAGCAACCGTGATTAATAGTTGTGTCTAAAGCTATACATTGCTGTGTTGTCAATGGCGACCGAATTACTTTTACCTGGATAACAAGTGATGTATGTATAACGGCGGAAGATTCTCGTGAAAAATTATTAGGCATTAACATTTTTTTTCTGCCCTAAGCCTCGTATTCAACATTTGTTTAGAAACAGTTATCAAAGTTGTTGATGAACGGCGAGAATGTTGCTGAAAAGTTTGTTTAAATCAATATGGGCCAACACACGCCAGTCTGCGTTAAAATTTTGCCCGAGGAAGTAGTGTGAGGAATTCTTTTTATCGTTGCTCCACACTACCTCCATGTTTATAAACAGTTGCAAACACGTCCACACACGTCAATATTGGTTGCTAAACTGATGTTTTCGCTCGCCGGTCGTCAACTCTGCAACATGGCGTGATCAACTCAAGCAACACAAGTGTTGCCCGCAATATGTTGACAGCAACTCGGCAACTTGTTTATTGTAACCATGTTCCTAAACAAATGTTTACCATGAATACGAGGCTTTACCCTTGCCCTTAGATAGATAGATAGATAGAGTACTCTTTATTGCACACACCAAACAAAGAAAATAATACAACATTCTTAGTTCTAAATACAGTAGCTATGTACAATTTGGCGGTCTTATCGCTGAAAGCAATTTCTTCCAGACAACCAGTTTGGACGAGAAAACTATACTTAATTAATTATGGGCAGCTGTTGGTGGTATACTCAAATAATAAATCAATATATAAAATGGCAATACATACACATATACATACATGCCCTTACCAATGTTTTTTTTTTATATTACTTTCAGTTTTTGACAGTTAACTCAGTGCAAAATCTTTCAAAAATTGACAGTTACTATTGAAACCCAGGCCCCAGATGCGATTGTCGCGGTGCATGCGAAAGCGATCCCGTGGCGCCCCGATATAAGCGGAAGATGGTACACCGTCGGTTTTTAGTGGGTATACGGCCTTCTGCCGGGACTCCCACATAACCCTGTTACTTCCCCCAAGGTGGCAGGGTATCCATCAAGGATTTTCCGACGTTAAAAAAAAAAGGCCCCAGATGCGATACCACGACATATCGATTTTCGGAGCCGACGCCAAGGAGTGGGGGAATCTTTGTTGAGTATAATTTGTGAGGAGTTCCGGATAAAACACAATACGCAACGATTTTCGACTTCCTGGCCTTCCTCCAATTTGTTTTGGGGTTGGCTTTTATTCTACTCTTGTTTGGCATTTAAGCACTGCGCATAATGTCTTCAAAACGAGTGACAATTTTTTTGGCAAAACCAAAATGAACTGTAATACCTCAAAAAAGAAGCAGATTTTTCAACGATGAAGCAAGCGAATATAGTCGTGTGGAAGCGTGGCTTTTGTCACACATATTCGATCTTTATGTATATTGAAACAGAGTGCATTTTTAATAAAGTAGCAAATTTGATCGAGTGAGATACAGCTACTCCTCATCTCATTATATTATTTCATCCTCATCTCAATTCGTAAAACAAGAAGAGTGTTTTGTTCATATGTATCATATGGAAGCACTTAGTTCTGTCAAACTATTACAGACTTGACTGCGCGTTGAACCTTTTTATTATTATTACTATAAGCTTTATATTTACTTGCAATGTATGTATGCGCGGGTGGAATCTTGCAACTGAATTTTAAATCAGTTATCTTTAACCTATTGAACTGAAATTTAGGATACACCCTTATTTTGAATGACAATGCAGGCTTAGCAATTAGAATGACGTCACATAGACGTCATTCTAATTCAAATATGGCGGATCATCCAAGATGGTGGAATAGTTATTTTTTCTGCACTACCACAGTATGGGTATCAAATGAAAGGGCTTACTGAGGAGAACACGAAAACTAAGGGCAATTAAATAAAAGCTTGTTTTTAAAAAGTTTTTTTACCATTAATTTTAGTATATTTCCGTATCCCACGAGCAAAGGTCTCTCGTTTAATCCCCCACAAACTGCGGTCTCGTCTTTTTTGCAACCAAGTCTTAGTCACAAAGGTGTCCAGATCATCTTGCCATCGTCGCTCTTATAAATGTATTGTTTTTAGGTCGATATTCGACGTCCTTCTTCAATAAATATATTCCTTTATAATCTCGTAAAACAACGAAGACCGATTGTTCGCTATTACAATCGTTCAGTTTATATTATGAAACTTTAGCTGCGGAATGATTGAAGCCAACTCCAATATAAGTTGGAGACCTTGTTCTATAAGATTCTATTCGGTAGCTATTGACACGGTAAAGCCTACCGCATACTGGGGCGTCGACCCTCGTGCGTCAATATTGTTCCGTACCAAAACAAACTGTTTTGACTCATAGAAAAAGTAAGTATTGCTTCAACTAAATAACACTGAGAGCATGAGCGAATTTCGACGCGTGGTGTCTTTTACCACGGAAATTCAATCTTTATGCGTATTAACACAGAGTTCGTTTTAGTATTGGCAAAAGTTTTGACGCGTGAGTGTCGATGTCCCTGCTTAAAACAGGCTGCTTGTTAACATCCTGCACCTATAGGAGAAGGAAATTAACTTGAAATTTTTGAAAATGTACTCTGATTTAATACACATACAGACTGAATTCCAAAATACCCAAATTTGCTCGCATAATTCGCTTCGTTGAAAAATGTGCTTCTTAATAACCTGCTAATCGCAGGTGCAGCCATTCCTAATCTTATTCCATGCAATTTCAGCATTTCATTTATTTCAAAGAATTTATGAGGTGGTGGTGAGGCCCCTATAATGTTGCCGACTTTACCATGTGAATAAAACCTAAGTTATTGTCGTAGTGATACATTTTTAGTGGCCTGTAACGTTTTTCTTTTGTATCGGGTTATTGTAGTCTCCAAGTTTGTTTAATAACGATCTAGAAACATTTTTCTTTGTTGGATCTATTTTATCTAGACATTAATATAAAATGGGTTGTGGACGTTATATGATAAAGTTTCCTTGCATATAGAATATTTAGAAACGAATTCTCATCAAAGATTATCATTATCGATTATTCGATATTATCGATATCGAGCAGTGGTAGCCGAGTGGTTGAACGCACGCCTTGCAATCAAAGTGTGCAGATTCAAACCCCGGCTGGGTTTATCTCATTTTTTACCGAGATTACCATTTGGAAACGGAGTAGGAAAAACATCGTGAGGAAATCTGCACGTCGTTAGAAAGGCGTGTGAAGTTCGCCAACCAGCACTGGGCCAGCGTTGCGGACTATAGGTGGTATTGCGGGAGAATGTGCCCAGTGTAATGGCAATACGCTCCCTATTACATTGGAACTGACATACATCGGTGATACTGCAGTCACCTCTGCCTACCCCTTCGGGGAATACAGGCGTGATTATGTATCATTATCATTTGCTAAAACGCTGAAAGGAAACATTGGGGGGAAACTCTCGCTGGGCGTGTGAATTTCTCCAACCAACGTTGTGCCAGCATGATGAACTATGAATCTGTGACCTGAATCCCCTCGCATTGATGAGATGCCCTTAACATACCGTTGCGAGCGAGTTTAATTGACCTTTTTTGCGCCAATACTGCCATCAAATCAAACATTTAATGTCTGTGCTAAAAGTCAAATAACCACGCAAATAAAATCGCTTGCATCATCTTTTTGTTACATTTTGATAGAAAAAGATATCATTTCTTATATGAGTTTGTTTGGGTAAAACGAACAAATTTAACCCGCGCGGGTTGACGCATCTATTTGCGAGGGGATTAATTATTATTTAACGCTAAAATTAGTAAAAATGCCATACGAATTTAAATCATGGAAATATTATAGAAGAGATGGCATTTCGAGCCCGGGCTGCGGTAAATTTTATCTGACTCCGCCATTGTTGTTTTCCCATATAGTTGCCGTATACTACGAGTACTGTAATGGCGGAAAAATCTCCGCAGAGCTATACGAAGAGTGGAGTCGTTACGTGTACTCTAGATACTCTATGTTTTAAATAAGGTCCCATTGACCGACTTCCAGGAAGCAGGAGGTTATATGTTCGTCTGTATGTTTTTTTTTTGTTATAACTACTCAATTTAGTTGCGTAAACAATATCGAAATAACGTCCAATCAGATTTAAAACGTTGACAGTCAATAAAGAGAGGGCAAATACTGCTTATTGTCATTCAGTACGCGAGCACCCTCCATCCCTCCCTGCCGGGCGGTGCCCCCACACTTTGTATTCTTGAGAAAAGACTCACAAGAGGCGATTAAACTCATAAGTGGATCGGTGGATAATATCCTTTTCAGTGAATGCAAATGGCCGCGGTGTGAGTTAAAGCATCGGCCTTTATTCGAACGTTTTTGTGGGATTTTTAAGACTCTTTTTACTGGTTGTACGATTTTTAGAGGCGAATAAAACTCGCTCTGAGATTTTTTTGGTTATTTCGATTTTATGGGTATGATCTTTATTTATACGAGAATGGGAATAGGTAGAGGTCTACATTGGGTGGAATTTTCTTGATATTTCTTGTTTTGTAAATGAATATATTCATTGATATTCCATGCGATTGATGTTACGTGCGTATTTCTGCCATTCATCTTCTAATAGACCGATAAGCGTCATCTTGGCTATTATTACAAGCTTTATTAATATAAACACATACATTGCAAGCTAATGCTTGCAATTTATGTCCTTACAAGCTTTATATTAGCTTGCAATGTATGTCCGGGTGGAATCTTGCAACTGAATTTTAGATCAGTTATCTTTAACCGATTGAGCTGAAATTTGGTATACACGCTTATTTTGGATGACAATGCATGCTTAGCTATGTGACGTCATTCTAATTCCAATATGGTGGATCATCCAAGATGGTGGAATAGTTATTTTTTCTGCACTACCACAGTATGGGTATCAAATGCAAGGGCTTGCTGAGGAGAACATGATAACTAAGGGCAATTAAATAAAAGCTTGTTTTTAAATATTTTTTTTGATATCAGTTCTAATTCTTTACACTATTTACATTATATAATAAAATATCTGCAATGTCAGCACTAGTGCCAAGACAAGGTTTGTGTTACGAGTTATGTCGCTCCTAGTTGCTCACTCACGTTCAAAATTACTTAGCGAAACCTAAAATATTATACAAATTAAATATTTTGAAAAACCCACAACATTATTCCTATTTTTACTTAATGGACAAACCAGTATGTAATAATAAACAAAGCAAAATAATTACATTACAGCTGATTCGCTTTGAGATAAAGCGCGTTATTTGATGTTCAATACGCGGCGCGCGCTTATCTAGTGATGCGACACGCTCGCCGCGGATATACTAACATCCGAACAAAACCACGGGTCGTAAAAATCTTGAACTAAATGGAAAATGTGAGATTTCATCGGATAATGTTATTTTCCAATTTATAGATAACAATCATGTTATTTTAAGTTAAAATAGCTTCGTGATGTGTAGATAGACAGGTAGTTATTTTATGATTACAGATTTTAGTTTTGTAGAAACTTTAGCTGTTTTATAGCACTTTAAATCTAACGGATCTGCAATATTGATATTCTAAAATTTTATGACATTCACTCCACATTATTAAATGAAAGAGATTTCTATGTAAATCTGGAAATTGATTTTATTTCGATTACAAAAGTAATGAATGATCTGTTTTATATGCATATATACCAATTAATATAATCACGCCTGTATCCCACAGGGGTAGGCAAAGACTACCGTTTGCCACAGTCTACGTTCCTGACTACGTTCATGACTTTCGCTTTATCCGTGATGAAATGGATAAAGGATCACAACACATCAGACATTTTTTGCTTTGTTTTGATTATTAAATATCCGAAACTAATCTTATCCGAATTCTTTTCTTTCTCTCCCTACTCCTCCACTCGCCTTTGAAGTCCGATAAATATACGTGTTCAAGATTTCCTCTTCGATAACAAATACGTTAGAAACGTTTTTCTTTCAGTAACTTAATACAACGACTGACGGAACTTTCGCCCTTCGGTCCTAGATTAAGTTTTATTATATGACAGTATTAGATTTCGGAAGTTAATTAGAGATTGAAGAAGGTTGAGCAGGAAGTAGGTATCTGATATGCGTTTATTTTTGCCATATCTAAAACAAACTGTATTGACTCAGAGAAACAGTTTATTTTTCCACGAAATGTCATCGGTGACGCGGGGTGGCTGCGTAACTTTTCCCTCAGAACTTCAATTGTTATACCTATTGTTTACAGTTTGAACTTGAGTGGTTTTTTGTTTGTTTACAGTTTACAGCTTGCGTATTGAGGAGTAATGTGCCCGATATAATGGCAATAACCTCAGTATAACCACCTATTTACATTGGGACCAAAATACTTTGGCGAAGTATGTGTGCACTTCAGTGCGCCTCTGCGTTTCCGTTTGGAGAATACAGGCGTGATGATGTGATGCTGATGATTTTTTATTGTGTGACAGCCATGCCGTGGCAACGTGTCACTGCTAGAAGATGACGTGTGGCGCGAGCAGCAGTGCAGTGCTCATGATGATACACCATACGGGGGCGAGCTGTTCCACTGGAGAGCGCACAGGGATGACGCCGAGCCTTGCGCGTTGACTTGCCGCGGTACTCCACAGCATTCCGGACAAAGCCCCGAACCGGTACTTACTTATAGTATACCTAATTGTCAAAGTTTGGGAGAATGGATGGATGGATGTTTGTTACTCTTTCACGCAAAATCTACTGAACGGATATTGATAAAAGTTTACAGTATTATTGCTTACACATTACACCAGGCAACACTTTGTACATTTTGAGTTATAGAGACCCATTTTGAATTTTAGTATTTCGAAATTAAGTCAAAAAAATAGGGGGGGCTTTATAATTCTAAAGATGCGACATACTCAAACCAAAAAAGACTTTTTCCGAAATATGCTGCTGGGTGGAATCGAGTCAACCACCCGGTTCGTTCAGCCGAGCGGCAACTTGACCAAGTTGTTGTAAAATTAGACGATACATTCAGGTTTCGTCTATATTCTAAGCTCTTAAGAAATTAGATAGCAATTGTGGCGAACCCAATACCTCGCCACTTCCACCAGTCGCTACTAGATGGCGCGACTGTAGACACATCGCAATTCTACGCGTTCAAGAAATTATCCGCAATACAAAGTACTATGAAAATCCTAGCTCGCGGTACTGGTGTGTTCGACGATCTGAACTATATATACAAATTCCCCGACAACATCACTGGGGGTGTAGCGGACCCCGCCAGGCATACCACCCGCCTGGCAGGAAGATCTTCCCTAATTTATTGAAATCGATGTCCGATGGACATCGATTTCATCACCATCTAGTAGCGACTGGTGGAAGTGGCGAGGTATTGGGTTCGCCACACAATCATGACTGAAGTTCATCGAAACAAAGAATTGTAATGTATCTCCTTTCAGACGGTATCCCTGGACGACGATGATCGAGTTGTAGTAGCAGTGTTGGCCGCGAGAGTCTCGGATGGGACCAGGTGCCGCGCGGGCAGTTTGGACATGTGCATCGATGGGAGATGTCAGGTCAGTCCTAATTTCGAACAACCCCCTAAACACTGAACGCTAAATTTACTTGCCTTTCTGCATATTTGCTTGTATCTTAAAATAGGTTCTTAGGAGTCAGAAAATGAAAGGTTTTATCTATAAGCCAGTCTTGGTCTCATTGTTCTTATATTCATAGTTATTGAGATTTTGGCGGAAAGGGGAAATGAGCCACTGCTCCCTTTTCCGTAGTAACTGTAGCCGAGTGGTCGAACGCACGCCTTGCAAATCAAAGTGTGCAGGTTTGGGGTTTGAACCCCCGCTCGCACCTCTGGGTTTAAGTGCAAATCTCATTTCCATCCGAGATTACCACTTGCTATGAAACGGTGAAGGAAAACATCGTGAGGAAACCTGCACGTCTATAGAAAGGCGTGTTAAGTTCACCAACCCGCACTGGGCCAGCGTGGTGGAGTATAGCCCAAAAATCTCCCTCGTATTGAGGGAGAATGTGCCCGGTATAATGGCAATAGGCTCGCCCCCTATTACATTGGGACCAAAAATACATCGGCGAAGTGTGGGCGCACTACAGTGCACCTCTGCCTACCCCTTCGGGGAATACAGGCTTGATGATGTATATAAGGGAAATTGTTCCTGCCAGGCGGGTGGTATGCCTGGCGGGGTCCGCTACGCCCCGCTGATACTGTCGGGGAATTTGTATATATAGCGTAGATCGTCGAGAACTCTTCTACCGCGAACTAGGATTTTCATAGTACTTTGTATGGCGGTTCTATTTCTTGTACGCGTAGAATTGCGATGTGTCGGTAGTCGCGCCATCTAGTAGCGTTTGGCGGAAGTTATTTTTCGTGGCGTGATATAGAATGCGCACACACAAGATAAATGGAAACGAATCTGTCTTCATAATTTCTAGCGAGATCTATTTTTGCTTGTAACTCAAAATTAGGTTTTGTCACTTAACGGATTTTTTAGGAGAGTTCGTTTCAGGGGCCTCACCAGCTCTTAAAGTATCGTTGTTTCAGTACCAACTGTAAATTTTTGACAGATTTTATACTGAGTTAACCGTCTAAAACTGAAAGTAATATTACCAATATTGCTGCAAGACAAGTGGTGGTACGGGGGCAGTTGTAGAAACTGGTATTTCATAGAAATCAAACGCGAAACCTCAACAATCCAATCCAAAATCCCGCATTAATTCGTTTGTATCTACTTATACAGCTACCCGGATAACAATGCCTTCAATTCGGAATTATCGACGATTGAAATGCGAAATTTCGCCCATAATATGGATATAACTTTGAAATTCACGGATGCGGATCTGAAAAGCCCGTATTTTGCGTATTTAAAAATTACTTTATACGGAAACGATTAGGTATATGAACACATCCCTGAATTGAAGGAAGTTTCTTTTAGAACATCGTAATCCTATCACGTTTAATTTTCCAAATGTTCGTGTTACTTAAATGTAACACGAACATTATTATGAGTCTATAACGTCCCACTGCTGGGCAAAGACCTCCCTGCCCTTTCTCCATTCTTCTCTATTTTGAGCTAAGATAGGCCACTCTTTTCGATGGGAGTCCAGTTCATCCCGCCATCTCCTTCTGGGCCTGCCGCGATGTCTTCTTGCATTACCGGGGATCCAGTCTGTGGTTATTTTCGCCCAGTGTTGTTCTGACATGCGGCAGATGTGTCCAGCCCAGTTCCATTTTAGCTTGGCAGATTTTTGACCTACGTCACTATTTTGTGTCTTGGAGCGCAGTACAGTATTCTGGATTCGGTCAGTAATCTTGACTCCGAGGATACTGCGCTCCATTGCTCGAGCGCGGACTTCTGGACTGCTGTCAAAGACCAAACTTGTGCGCCGTAGGTGAGGATGGGGAGAATGCACATGTCCATGAGTAAATGTAAATAATATATACAAATAAATAAAATTTTAGTGTCTGTTTGTTATGTAGAAATAACAGCACTTTACCAGATGCATATGAAAGTACATGCGCTACCTAGGTATAACGAAAACGCAATTTTAATATATTTTGCCTATCTGTCTGTCTGTCTGAGGTAAACTCCCAAACGGCTGGACGAATTTTGACGGGACTTTCACTGGCATATTGCTGATGTTACACGTAGTAACTTCGGTTACATTTCCCCTAAATTTCACGCGCGCAAAGTCGCGGGTACAGCTAGTAAAGAATATATATTCAGATGGCATTAAAGTTTTAAAAATATACGCATCTCTCGTTGGTGGCGATGTATTTAAATGATTTCGAACACACGGCATCCAATATTTAAATAGGAAACCAAAATAAATAGCAATTACATTGATTAAAATAAACGTGAACCCGCCACTCTTTCAGTCAATTAAAATGTACAATTCACAGCTAATAACGATTGAAAATCAGTACTGAAATATTTAACAACATATTAAGCTAAGTTCACACGGTAAAGCCGACAACAGTATAATATATAGGATTCTATCACCTATTTGGAGTGAATTTTATATAGAAAAGAATGGCCAAGTACCTAACTCATTACTTATTTCTTACTGAAAAATCATTGCATAATCAATTTGGCAATGATTCATGATTCTAGAATTCGATCTTTTGATACAGCCAGTAAGCAAAGATTTCTTATTTATATTCGAGGAAATCTAAAACTCAGCGTACAAATGAAGTACTCACAAGCAAATAACCCATCTCAAATTCACACAAAAAGCTAGGCTTTCACAGTTGAAGAAAGACAGGATGCCTCCATCGTATATGTAAGGTTGTATGAGGAACATTAGCGGAATCCGGATCGCTCTGATCGGCACTTTGAATCCTGGCCGCAAGAGAGATCTACTCAAAGAGATTTTATTCGGGGACTTAAGAAATTTAAGAAGTATAAAGTAACTACGATGGCGTGTGGGTTCGAATCACATCAGCGGTTGTTAACGCCGTCTAACTAAGAACATCACTAGTCGCGACAGTGTGACATCACTAGAGTTCCGGCCGCCATTACATAAATAAGACATAAGACATGAAGGCGTAAGCGCATAAAAAATATATTAAAATACAAGAAAAAGAAGAAATAATACATTACAAGACCGTAAGCATAAAAGAACATAAATAACGTAGGTGTAATCGACATCTGCGTGAACAGCGGTAAATATCGGAAAAGGTCTTTTTCGGAAATCGGCCTGGTCTGGATGTAACTGGTATTACCTTTAGTCCATTGTATAGTAACCATAGTATAGCGTTGCTTGGTTTGGGGTCATACGTTGTGTTCGTGTTGTCTGGCGATTTTTATTTATTTAGTTAAAAAAAGGTTTTTCGTATAACCTTAAAATTGCTTTTTCGATAAAGGTATTAATATAAACTTTATTACATTTATTAATTGGCTGTTATTTGGATATTACAAACAGACATTTCAATTTTATTTATATATACATTGATGTAAAATATGGAAATACCTGCACGGGTCTTTTCATAAAGATTTGTATTCAACAAAACTCTTACACAAGTTCGCGCCAAACAACAAATCACTCAGAATTATTACTCCAAAATATTCGCTCGGTCTCTTCACCTGCGACCTCCGCCGGCTCTCGAAACTGATTTTATAAATGGCTCCAAACCACAGTTTTGATTTTCTATATTGAAAAGGCACTCTGCGCCCGCGAAGTGCTCTTTTGTTGGTAAACAAATGATTCAGAACTTACAATTCTGAATTGCTTTTGGTAATAATTAATTATCTACCGTTAGATTACAACGCTCTTTATGAATAAGTGATGCTGTAATAATTAGTTATGATCAAGATTGAGTTAATGCTATGGTTATTTAGAATCATGAAGATTACAAGCTTAAGTATACAAAAATTAATTCAAAATGCTGATAGTTACTGCACAGATCTTTCTTGCTAGGAATTTCATCGTAATTTTTTTATCGCCATACTGATAACCACTGAACTTAAACATTTCGACAAAAAATCCTAAAATCTGTTATAAATACCATTCGAACGCCCAGTTTTTAGGGTTCCGTACCCAAAGGGTAAAACGGGAACCCTATTACTGAGACTTCGCTGTCCGTCCGTCAGTCCGTCCGTCTGTGACCAGGCTGTATCTCATGAACCGTGATAGCTAGAGTTGAAATTTTCACAGATGATGTATTTCTGTTGCCGCTATAACAACAAATACTAAAAAACAGAATAAAATAAAAATTTAAGGGGGCTCCCATACAACAAACATACAACAAACGCCGTTTTTATAGATAATGGTACGGGACCCTTCGTGCGCGAGTCCGACTCGCACTTGGCCGGTTTTTACTGGTTTGGTATAAGTCATTTTTACGATTTTTTGTCGCTTATTAAGGATTGACTTTCAAGCGTGGATTTGTATGTTCGCTACCATTTCCAACTTTGAAAAGGCCATTTCAGATATTCGCCTCCAACGGGAATGGAACTTGCAACTACAGCCGCGTAGTCGTATAGCTTTTGCCATAGACATTCAATCTTTATGTCTATTGGCACAGAATACATTTTCAAAAGAAGTCAAGTGACTAGTCGCCCTACTATATTCAAAATCTGCACTTAATTTCTTAACAACGCCATTTGCAACTTCCCAAGACGACTGACGTAATCGTCAAAACTGTCGACTTAGAAATACAACCGAATACTTCGGTTCAAGACTAAAGCCAAAGTTGATTAAGCAAAATATGTAACAACTTGGTTGCGACAATCAGTCTGCAGCCAACAAGGCGAATGGCTGGAAACAATTTGCATACTACCGCCGCACTGAGACCGGCGAATTCGATTATAATTACCAGCTCGGTTTTGACAAAACATTGGGACAATAACTTCGATATTTATGAGTTTGCAAGAAACTTAATGTTTGCTCGCGACTTTGAAGTAGGAAGGTTATAATTTTTGTTGCTTCTTAGTTCTTTTGAGTAATTTAACAAACCTCAACCAACAAAGGAACGTGAGAGTTTTATGATGTTATAATATAGGCGGGGATAAACCTGATTTTTGGCGTGGCGAGAATTTCCGTGGCGACGTTTCGCCACGCTATGCGATGGTATCGAACAAAATGAAATCAACCTGATTACTTAAAGCATAAAGTATAGTTTTAAATGCGGCGACTCGGGAATATCAAAACTTCGAGCAGCTTCGTGGCTTCTCGGTTCACTTGCCGCTACGACGTTTATGTTCTGTGTTTCACACCTGCCAGGCGTCCCGCGACGGCTCAGTTTTTTATTCAATGGATATTAAGCCAAAACGCGCGCGTAAAATCTTGCCAATATCAAAACGAACTCTGGGTCGATATACACAAAGATTGAATTTTTATGGCAAAAGCCACGTACGTGATCGCACGTCAAAATTCATACACACTGTCAATGGAATTTCATTGATCCCAAATCAAAATCTAACATAGAATCGATCGATACTTTTTAACATAGACAAATTTTAAAACAGCTCATTTCTTACTATTATTTAAGTACAAGATTGCTATCTTTATTCTAGATAAAATAGGTATCAATTTACTTAGACTAGTAGGATTAATCACGATGCAAATACTTATTCATAATCTAAATATCTTAGTGCACTCAAACCTCGCGTAGCTGGTAAATAATCTAAAGATAAGACTCCCCGTGTCGGAGAGCTAAAGCAACTTATTTTTGTACTAACAGTAAAACCTCCCGTATACTAGGAAGTCATAAGCTGCGCGTAAAAATGTTTGCCAATACAAAACTAACTGTCAATCAATCTAAGTAAAGATTGAAATTCTATGATACGCCCCCACGCGTTAAATTTCGCTCATGCTGTCAATGTCAGTTTCGTTGAAGAATGAACTTTGTCTGTAAGTCAATACAGTTCATTTTGGTATTGGCAAAAATAATGAAGCGCTTCTTTTGACGGCTTAAACGTCTTCTTTGCATAAAACAGCTATGTTGTTAGCGTTGCATAACGCCAAGGAAAGCAGCCACGATATAAATAATTTCAATAAAAATGTTACCTTCACATTTTCGCTACCATTCTCCCGATTGTAGCTCAGGTAAAAATAAAATACAATTTTTTTCTATTGAAACTCGGAACATAAATATCTATAAGAGTGTTCTTGCTTCGCTCAGTTTTCCAGAGTTCCGTACACAATCATGTGATATTTCATAGCATTTGTTATATTTTATAATACATACATAACTCACGCCTGTATCCCATGGGGGTAGGCAGAGACTACCGTTTGCCACATGCTACGATCCTGACATACCCCTTTCGTCATCTTTTCATGCATTTCCGTCGGTTGAGGGTGCTACGGACTTGACCTTTCTGGAAGAGACCGTTAATCTTGTCGTGAAAAGTCTTTATAATCTAACCAAAAAATCACTTAATACAAAACATTATTTTTCTTTCGATAAAAGAAGTTTATCTCAATATTTTGTCATAGATCCTTGGTTCAGCTGTTCTAACTCCAGTGAATTCTAATAACTACTCATAACTATACCAGCAATGCTTATTTTTTTAGTATAAGTCACATATTACTAGAATTTAAAAAAATGCTCAACTCAATTTATAACAAAACTATTGTTTTGTAGTCTAATCAATTAAATTAATTATAGTTCCTTGATCGTAGGTACAGAACCTTTATAAGCATGTTCCATTGTACCTTTGACCCATTTGCGCTTTTCTCTATACATTTTTTTATTCCTTCGAAGCACAAAATAGAGGAACATTCTTAATCATTTCTTGTAAATTATTTAAATATTGTATTGAAAGCGCTGGCTCTTTGAAATTGCTAAAGGGTGGTGTTTTCATAAAATTCCATTTTATTTTTATTCGAACGCTTTTAATTATAACACATTTCCAGCGGTGAATAGGAAATCATTTAGCGCGATACCACCGAACAATTTGTACTGGAAGGTCCAGCTGGATTCGTAATTTTAATGGGCTGGAAATAACGTTGCGAGCGAATGAAATCGACTTTTTTTCTAAAATGTACTCTTTAATAATATACGCAAAGATTGAATTTCTGTTGCAAAATTAACGTGATCACGCGAATGTTTCTCATCATAAATGAAATTTCCTTGAAAAAAATGCAGTTCATTCTCAACTTATGCCACTGTTCCTGATGCATTAAAAGTGTTTGTAGTCTTGTCATTTTGAGCTCTAGATAATCATTATGCGAGACTAATATGTTACTAGACTAGAATGTTGAACTAAATAGTTCATTTTCAAGTGTTTAGTGCTAATGTAGTGTTAGGTTAAATCAGCGCGGACTCCAAATGAAATAAATTATACTATCATTTCTAGCTGTGCATCTGGATTTTTTGAATTTTATTCCGTTTAATAAAAGACCCAACAATAATACTTGAAAAGGGTAATCGCAACAATAGAAAAAGTCAAACTACCAGCTTTTTTATTGTAAAATATTTAACAGTGGAGCAGCGTTATTGGAAAAGCAAACGAAATAGCGAGCCTAGCATTCCGGGCCACATAGTTTTAATTTTAAAACCGGAGCAAACGTCGTGCCTAGGACAAAGGCGCACTGAGGCCCCACTGTCAATCCAAGACATAAACTACCGCGATTTACAACAAATAAGTCATGAATCTTTTAAAGCCCACGCAAAATAGAGAACTTTATATTATTGCCCCTGCTTGTTCGACATTTTTTTAATATAAACATCATCATCACGCCTGTATTCCCCGAAGGGTTAGGCAAATTATAGACGTGTAGGTTCCTTCACGATGTTTTCCTTCACCGTTCAGCAAGTGTAATCATTATTAAAAACCGGCCAAGTGCGAGTCGGACTCGCGCACGAAGGGTTCCGTACCATTATTTATAAAAACAGCAAAAAAATCACATTTGTTGTATGGGAGCCCCTAAAATATTTATTTTATTCTGTTTTTTAGTATTTGTTGTTATAGCGGCAACAGAAATACATCATCTGTGAAAATTTCAACTCTCTAACTATCACGGTTCATGAGATACAGCCTGGTGACAGACGGACGGAGGGACGGACGGACGGACAGCGAAGTCTCAGTAATAGGGTTCCCGTTTTACCCTTTGTGTACGGAACCCTAAAAATGATATTCGCCCATGAAAATCTCAGTGGTTTAACTTGCACCCCTTACGTTCGTAAGTGTTCTACGAGCTAGGCTACCACTGCTGCTTAAATAATTTACCTTTTTACTTAAATGTGAGATCTTTTTTATCCTAATCATAGTTATTTATTATAGGTACATAATACAATCAGTTATTGCTACATTACTTATTGAACAGATAAATACAATTTCTAGTAGCCTTAAATTTCTAAGACTTTATGGGTTAGTCTCATGTTCAGTTAAAATCATTGTTTATCACTTTTACCAAATAAATATTGATTGCATTGCTTACATCAATCGTGCTATGATCATTAATTTATAATTTTGTTTCACTCCAGCGCTATAAATCCTTTTGAAACAAAGAAAATTTTAAGGACAAATAAAAGCCAACTTTGTCCACCAAATTCATAATACCCGCTATGGTTTATGCTATACACCACAACAGGAGCCTTATTATTTCGCGTCCCCATTCCCTGATGATGTCAGGTCGCATCCGCCATTGTGTCACGAGGTTTCAATACACAGTTTTTTTTTCGTTTTGTTCGCGTTCGCTTCGCTTTTATAAAATTTATCATAAACGCTCAGGTTAATTAGATGGTGTTTAGAAAATTGCCATCTTTTTTTAAGTAAATGACTTTGTGTCTAGTCAGCTTATAGTCATTTATGGATTTAGAAGTCCACTTTAAAAGCTGCTATAAAAAAACGCGTGAGCAATTTTTGGATGAACGAAACGAACTACATAAACTTTAAAAATAAAAAATAAGTTTTTTTTAACACATCAGTGGTAGCCTTGTTGGTCAAAGGCTCACCTAATAATCGTAAGGGGCGCAAGTTCAAACCCCGGGATCGCACCTCTGTGATTTTCATGTGCGAACGTCATTTTCACTATTGATTACGGTGAAGGGAAACATAATGAGGAAACCTGCAGGTCTATAGAAAGGCGCGTGAAGTCGCCAACCCGCACTGGGCCAGCGTGGTGGATTATGGCTCATATTTCCCTCGTATTGAGTGGGAATTTGCCCGGTATAATGGCAATAGGCTCGCCCACTATTAAATTGGGACCAAAACACATTGGCGAAGTGTCATCAAAGACATATGTGAATTTATTGGTAATGTCAATCCAAGTCCAATTAACGAAGCGCTAATAAAACATTATGGTACTTAGAAAATAAATTCTTATTGCCAAAATTCTCCCAACCCTTTGAAAAAGTAGAACATTGTAATGACACAGTCCCGACCTCAATTACCTGAAATGCTCCCGTTAGCCGCTAAACAGGTTGTTCGTAAAGGGTCCGCCGGCCTCTAATAAATGCGACGTTATGCTTAATTGAGTACGTGATGTGGACACAATTGTTTGAAAGAAAATATTATGTGTGAGAATTGCCTTTTATTTTGCGTCGTGTGTCTGCAGCTTTATATTTGGGAAATATAGCCATTTTAGGGTCGATTTTTCCATCGCCAGATAGATAAAGAGACAGTTTTTAGTTCGCTAATAGCCATGGAAATATATAGTTTATTTGATGGACTTGTCGACTTGTATGTATTAAATTGACAGATAGGTAAACAGTCAAATAATGTTATTCCTCAGGTAATTATACGACATTTGGTCTGGGGATTAAAAATGAACTTAAAATTTTAACTCTACCGAGCCGACTCAAAATGACTTTGGTATACTTACATTAGTTTAAGAACTTTTTTATTAAGGTAAAATAAAATAAAAAAATATTTTTTGCTTTTTAGTATTTTCGGCGGTTTAATTTTTTGTTAAAAAGTTTTAATACAATATTTTTCTCTCTCAGTTTCGCTTAAAAAGTTGTCAGCACTCGAAAAAAACGAACCGCATCATAAACTTATTGACCAATCATGCAGAACCTTGAAAGGGAACTTTTACGGAATCAGTATTCGTAACATCCAGCCGAGATTATGCAAATATCTTTCGAGAACTTTCAACTTAAATAATATATGAAATTATGCAAAATATCTTGTGGGGAAGACTTGGATTGGCGATTCACAGTTATATCACTTTTTGAGTGGCCTCCCCGCTGCGGTGGGAACGTGACCCGCTATGGCCTATTCACACGACAAAACCAGCTACCTGATAATCACTAGTTTAACGAAAACACATGAGCAATGTAATTAGAAGTATGATTAGAATTAGTAAGAATTAATTAGTAAGAATATTACTACTGTAGACAATGCACATTGTCACCTTAAAGCCATAAGACATTTCTAGCTATCATTGACAAAAGATGTTGTTTTTAAGCCATATTATATATTATGACATAGTCATACAACGATTGAGATATGACAATGATATGTTAGTTAGCAAACCGGTAGTTTACACGTAACTTTACTTCACTTTTTAAAAGATATGGCCTCCATCGTATTTAGTCGATGATTTTGCCAACAACAGAGTATGTAAAAACTCTTGGTCGGTGGATGGGTGAGTCTTTACAAAACAATAATGTATTAAATTTTGAGGTGACTATTTACAGTTGAGTAAACATAATATAAAACGTATTGAACACCACAACCACGAACATACTTAAGACAAAACATGGAAAAATATATAGGGTAACTAGTTAGTAGTAAACACATTATTTGGAGAACGGAACACATGTTAGTTTAAAAAAATAAATTAATGTTAAAAAGCTTTTTAAAAACAAGCTTTTATTTAATTACTCTTAGTTTAAGTGTTCTCCTCAGCAAGCCCTTTCATTTGATACGTATATTGTGGTAGTGCAGAAAAAATAACTATTCCGCCATCTTGGATGATCCGCCATAATGGAATTAGAATGACGTCACTTAGCTAAGCATGCATTGTCATCCAAAATAAGCGTGTATACCAAATTTCAGCTCAATCAGTTAAAGATAACTGATTTAAAATTCAGTTGCAAGATTCCACCCGGACATACATTGCAAGTTAATATAAAGCTTGTAATAAAATACTCGTAAGTTAGAAGTTCCTTCGGATAATCAGAATGTCTGTTGTGTCCAAAATAATTTTGGGACGATTGCTCTGTCAGCCATATCCTTGGTAAAAGGTAAACACACATGAATGTTGGGACGCAAAAATAAAGAAGATGGTTGCCCATCTATGGATTTGTCGTACTGACTGTAAAATCTTTGGTATATTCCCTCTCTAAAATTATCTTTCATATTACATACTGCCAGACAACACATACTCATCGTGTCATCCCAAACTAAGCTTAATTCTTTTACTATGGACTGGGTGCGATCCCAGTTAAACCCAAACCAGGGCAAATTCAGAAATGGCCATTTCCAAAGTTTGCCTTCGACAGGAAGCGAACACGAAACTACCTGGTGCAGTGACTCAAGCGGCCTACACTTGAACACCTAAACCGAGCCATCGTCAATTGTAGTACCTGTTGTATATTGAGTACCCAGCTCTACCGTGCGAATAATACCTGATACCTCATAAACTGACAGTGTTTCGAAACAACGGTAAAAGGTATTTTTGACTCAGACTTCCATGGGTCGCGAATGGAATGAGTTTAAAACTTTAGCAAGTGATGGCAAAGCTTATGTTACTGGGAAAGAATAGTTTAAGGAATATAATACAGTACCCATCCAATTTATACAAAACTACGTGCCATTTGCAGAGGAATTATAGGTGATTTGTAGATGGATGGAAATTGCTATGAATTTTGATATAATAGTAATAATGTAATTAATTTAGAATAATATGGGTAAAGGGAGATTGATTAAGTATCCTACTTCCTATACTACTAATATTGTAAATGTGAAAGTTTGTGAGGATGGATGTTTGTTACTCCTTCATGCAAAAAGTACTGAACCGATTTTAATGAAACTGTACAGTAAGAGAAGAAGAAGATAGACGCCCTAGAAATGTGGTGCTGGATGAGAATGTTCGGAGTATCGTGGACTGAATTCCGTACCAACGAGTCTATACTTCGAGAACTCGGCATCAAACAGCGCTTATCATCTTAGGTACAGCCGTATCCTCACCTTTTTTGGTCACATATGCCACCGAGGGGAGGTGGCTATTGAGCGACTTGTGATCCAGGGAAAGGTTGAGGGTACCAGGCCACGAGGAAGATCGTCTATGAGGTGGACTGACCAAATAAAAGCGGCAGTAAATGATTCATCATCACTACACCAATACACGAGGAAGGCGGCCATCAGAGAGGAGTGGCGGCGTGTTGTGAAGCTTGCCACCAACACCTGAAGTAATGACCATGACCACTCTGACAAGAGTGATACCGACAAAGAAGAAGTACAGAATTATTGTTTATATAACGGAATAAAATATAGGCTATAATTTATAGGGATATTGAATCATCGAAGTCTGCGCGGACGAAGTTGTGGGTAGAAGCTAGTAATTTTATATTGTCCATAACCTAGTAAGCCCTCGTAACCCACCGGTTGCCGGTTCGATTCCCATCTTGGTCATTAGACTATTGACGTGAGCCCATTATTACAAGCTTTATATTAGTTTGCAACGTATGTATGTCCGGATGGAATCTTGCAACTGAATTTTAAATCAGTTATCTTTAACCGATTGAACTGAAATTTGGTATACACGCTTAAGTTGGATGACAATGCATGCTATGTGACGTCATTCTAATTCCAATATGGCAGATCATCCAAGATGGCGGAATAGTTTTTTTTTCTGCACTACCACAGTATGGGTATCAAATGAAAGGGCTTGCTGAGGAGAACACGAAAACTAAGGGCTATTAAATAAAAGCTTGTTTTCAAAAAGTTTTTACCATTAATTTATTTACATAAGAATGAAGCTTAGTTAACTTTACATAGCAATTATTAAAATAATAAGGTATTTGCATAGGTATATACTTACTTCCATATTTGGAGTTAGCGATTTTTTTCTGCGTCGAATGCGTATGCTCTCCTGTAAAGTTAAAAAAATGTTGCTAAAGTCTAGCCTTTCACCCCTCGATATAACAATAGCCTTCAATATTAATAATCTGTGGAATTTAGTTAATAAGTACTTTGAAGTAAAATTGCAAATTCTAGAAATAGAAAGAAACAGTATTGCTCTACCTCCAAACAATCTTATTTTATAAAGAAAGGTTTATGTAAATAAGATAACTCCTAGATAGCTTGAACCGTGACCCTAACTCTTAAACTTCCCACTTCGTGTCAAACACTTTAATGCCAGCAAATAAAGGGCCGATATTTTCAAAGCTCAATAACAATCTTATTTTATCTTCCTCCAACGTATAACGCAGCTCCATTTGCTAGAAAGAGATAGACCCTACTTTATTATGATAATCGGAAAATTCGGTGAGTCGGTGCGAATACGGGCTCGGATTCTGTGGGCGCTGAATAAACGATGAGCCGCACATACATATCGCCGTAATTTATAACCTCCGAGTGTGGTTCAAACTGATTTTCTGGATTTATTTTTGTGTGTCCAGATTTGCGTCAATTTATTCCTATTTATGGCCTAATGAAATCAAGGACACAATTTGCGAAATAAACGCTAAATTGGACGTTTCGAGATATCTCGAATAGAGATGAATCTCGATCGCACGAAAATCGGGGTCTAGACAACATCTTTGTCATCATATTACGACTTGAAATTATGCGTATAATCAACGTCCATAAACCACGGATTCTTGATTTTTGCAACCTTGGAATGTAGGTACTCAACAAAGTCTTGAGTCTAGAGGCAGCGTTGTTCGCAACCAATGAAAACACTCTTCAAATTGTGAATCAGTGATATAAATAACTAAAAAAAATATGCAGTCTCCCTTTCACACTATTCTTCACAAAACCCAGACACATCCAACTAATTTGATTACCCCAAATAGCCAACATTAACTATTTATTTGCGCCAACTATTTTCAGCCACTCCCTGCACTCCAAAGAGTTTATATTCAGAAAAATATATCTTACGCCATTGCAATAAACGTCACATGCAACGCAAAGTAATGTTTGTTACGTCCGTCCAGAATTCCAAATGAAATTCAACTCTTTTACTTTGGAATAACGTTCGGATTGACGCTAACGTCCGGTCGGATATAACGTTTTCGAGCTGGTGTTCTAAGTGACAGATCGGGCCGGTTCTGTGTATCCTCATGGAATATTCATGGCCCATGATGCGTTCGAGGTGACAATGTGTAAAAATTTGCAAGTTACTCTGTTATATTTTGAATAATATCAACGATGTATGGGGCTTGCAACTTGCAGTAGGTACATGAACGGCTTGCAATACTGATATTTGTTAAATCTTATGTAAGTCATAATATTTTTGCTATAAAAATTGAGAGTGGCATGAGTTTCGATCGCTGAAATCTGTCATAACTGCTGTGATGTTCAAAAAAAAGTATTTTACTAAATCGTCTTTTACTTTAGATGTATTTAGGGGCACATCTTACTGCCTGGACTACTACTACTTTAAGTTTCTTTTTGGGATAAAATACCTTAATTACAATATAATGCCAAGGCAATATACACCCTATCTGCGATAAACATAAGCATTACTTTATTTTTTTTTGTCAACAGCGAGTGGGCTGCGATCTGCGTGTAGGCTCTACGCGCCGCGTCGACGAGTGCGGTGTTTGCGGCGGAGACGGATCCTCGTGTTCGCGGCCTCGGTACCACTGGTTGGCCACACCTGGCTCGCTCTGTTCTGCCACTTGTGGAGGAGGTAAGTGGCCTCCTTTGAACCTCAACACTAAAAGTAACAAAAATGACAGCAACAATCACATGACAAGATTCTAAGGACATTGTGCGTGATGCGCTACAAAAAGTATTTAGACTCTAGTGTGTTTCGACGCAATCTCTATTGCGAAACCTTTTTCGAGCAAGAGACCCCTCTTCCAAAATGAACTGATACCTCAGACCCCCATACCCAAATTACTTTAAAACTCCTATCTCTAGGTTTTCCTATTGATACAAAATACTTACCAATTTAAAAACTTTATCGTTGATTAAGTGACCAACCGCAAAATCGCCTTGGGGTCTATGTCGACCCCTTTGGGAATTGTGTTAGAATGTCAGAAAGCTTTAAGACTTGATTCTCGTGACGGATGAACGACGAACTATTTACATAGCTCAAAGGCCTGCCCTCTCTCCCTCCACCGATCCCGATCCTGAGCCATTTCCGGCCACGTCTTCCCCGCAAAGATGTCTAGATCATCGCGCCACCGTTTCCTTGGTCTTCCACGGCGTCTTCTACCTGCGGGACTCCATTTGGTACTTATGTTGGCCCACCTCTGCGGGTCCATACGAACGACGTGGCAAAACTAAAATGGGAGTGGGCAGGCCACGTCGTTCGTAAAACAAAGCTTATGCCCACAAAAACATCGAATTACAAATTAGAATTCGGAACTCTGACATCACAGTACTCGGCCGATATGTTAGCGAAACATTGTTAATTGCGAATGTCGGGCACTGGATAGTAATTTATATCAGGAAATCCGCCATTAGCCGAAGCCTACGATAAATCAGACGGGAGAATTCCTTTTGTCTCCGGCGAGCAACAGTTCCTTAAATTGGTGGTGCTGACGAGCGATTTTTTGCGAGATTAATCGCATTCACAAATATCTTGAACAAATTTTGAACGCTTGTTACATGAATGTTAAACATTTGAAGAGAATTAAAAGGATTTGTGGTGAAGGCATTATGTTTTGGTGCGTTTTAGAATTATTGGGTATAATAAGTAACGTAATGTTACTGTACGCTCGTGTCCCGTGGTTCTGCCGCCCTGCCGATGGTAGTGGTATTGGGATAGGAAAAACGATTTCTTCGTAAAATGTGTATTTTAAAGTATTACAAGTATATATATTATTCCGTGCAATTCCTTTAATGGCACGCAAGCAAGAGAGAGTATCAAAGAGTATAATAATATATAGAGTATGTTGACAATGACATTTACTGCTGTCTATGATAGCGTAGCCTGTGTCTATGGTAGTGTAGCCTGTGTCTATGGTAGGCTGCCAACCATAGACGGTGTACTGTAGTGGCGCCATCCAGTGACAAGTGGCTAACTTAGGCCCTTCATTTTGATCACTAGATGGCGCCGTAACAGTTACCATTGTTTAACTTTGTTTGAAAGATTATGCTAGTACATACATACATACATACATACATACATATACTCACATCTGTATCCCATGGGGGTAGGCAGAGACTACCGTTTGCCACACGCTACGATCCCGACCAACCCCTCTTTCGCTTCATCCACAGTCATACATCTTTTCATGCACTTCCGTCGGTTTAGAGTGCTACGGACTTGACCTTTCTGGAAGAGACCGTTAATCTGGTCGTGAAAGGTCCTCCTGAGGCGCCCTCTTCCGACATTTCCACTCACGTTTGCCTGGTATATTTCTTTCGTCAGTCTACTTTCATTCATCCTCTCTACATGGCCAAACCACCTCAACATACTTTTCTCAATCTTGGTCACCACATCATCCTTCAGCTTACATTCATCTCGTATCTTGCTATTCCTCAACCGGTCAGCAATGGTGACACCACACATACTCCGTTATTATTAGTCAAGTTGACTGAAATATTCCCCTTACAACAATGTTTTCCCACCTGTCTTGGAGCAATTTTTTTTTTTTGTTTTTTACAGTTAAATCAGTTCAAAAGTTTACTATTGAAACAACAATACTTTAAGAGGTGATAGTAAGGCCACTGATTGCAATTAATAATATTGTTAGAAGACAAAAGTTGTTAAATAGCATTGAGAGGGCACTTTAAGCTGTCGGTGCCGGCTATTATATTCGTTAAAATTAGTCTGCTTGAAAATGTTGACACGACAGAGACTACTCTAGTCGCTCGTCCGATCAATAAATGAGGCAAAAAGTCGCTCGTCTACCGAAACCATTACAGAGCCAAATTTCCCGAAAGCCGATTCTAATTAAGACCCCCTGAAAGATATGTATTTGGATAAGCGCTAGTACTTCTTAATACTCTTGGCTGTAATTTGTTGGCAACTATGACCCGTGGGGCAAAGCAATATGGCTATTACACTTTCAAAAAGAGCGCTGAAAATATGACAGCGCTTCGGGCATCTGCAACCAAGAGGTCCTAATCATGCATCAGGGGCATTTAGAGTTCTTAGATCCCGGTTGTTACATTTGGTAGGCCATGCTAAAGGTCACCAGGGTTACCCAAACAAAGTAGATCATACAAGCAAAAAAATACGATCGGTTTTCTTTGAAAAAAGTAGTTATTCCAAATCTGTTCTATGTTTAAAGTTTCGGGAGGTAGTATAAGAATTTCTTCCAAGAATTGGGTCACATCCCTTTTAATTAACTCGCTATAGACAGTCAAACGAGCGAGCCAAACGTTAGGGCAAGGGTTAGGATACCATTAGCACCGATTTGCATATTCTAAGCCAGTCAAACTAGGCTTCCTTGCTAACTGAATTATACTGCTTGATAAACCTTTGATATACTGGGAAAGGTTATTTGTATGATAAACTTGTTTCATAAACATAACCTTGTTTGCTACAGAATACTTGATGGCATGTTTAATTCGCCGCCGTTTACATGGATTTAGCGTAGACGATTACTGAGAAAATATTTTTTTTTTTCAAATCGCAAAGAAACCTTCTCAGTGGTAGCAATGTTCTGATTCAATAGTAGATTCTGACTGTTAATAATGTCGTCAATTTAGTCATACACAACCACACTAACCATCCAACAAAGTCAGCACCAGTGGTATTATAAAGGCAAGGTGCAAGAAAGTTTGCTTATAAGATTATGTCAAAACTACCGGATATCCGGTGTGTGCTACTACGCTACAAAAAGAAACACATTTTGTTTATTTAGTGGTCTTAAACCATCTTCGAATTATTTTCCTTTCTATGAAACTGGTTTGGGGACAACGGTTGGATGGTTACAAAATCTATCACGGACAAAGGTAGTAATATTTTTTGTGTTTTATACGTAATACATAGATAACTAAAGCACGCCAGCAAAGCACTGTCCAGAATACACATTATACGATTGAGCCACTGTTCAAACATCTAGCGTAGAGCTCAAGGTTCACCTTAAAGATTACCCAATGACCCGAGACCCTCAAACCGGCCGCTTCAATTGTTAATTAGGTGTCAGTACGGTAATGATAAATGGGGTCCGTCAGACCCCTTTGTCGGTTAAAGGGTTGAGATACGACGGTCGCGAGCGAATGGATGGCCGCGACTTTTTGGAGGGTTAAGCTGCCCCACTAAAATGGAATTAGAAGCGGTTAGTTTGGGTTTGGGAACAATTTCTGGTGTTTGTGTTGAGGCATTGCTATATTAAATACTTCTTCCTACTTATGTTGTGGTCGACTCTGATTTGGTTTGATCCGTTATTGGAACGTAGTTCCTTATTTATACGTAAAACTTTTTAATGCAATATTGGTAGAAGTAACACTTCAAGGATTTGAGATTGTTCTACAATACCCATTAAACTTAATTTTCGCTTGATAGCTCTATTCGGGATATGTCGAACCTTTAAATTGGTCGTATTTTTTCGCTTTTTTTCGACATATCTCGAATAGAGTTGATGTCTATCAAAAGAAAATCGGGCCCCTGGAGCTATATGGATTATGTTTTCGTGAAACATTATCTAAACAACATACAATAACCGACCAGATGTTCCCGCTCCGAGATTACGCGCACCCAAAGCTTCCAATTTGATACTCAGCAAAATCTCGACACTAAATGGATTTATTTACATATTTATATATTCAAAAGAAGTTGCGGCCCGCGGCTTTTAATCGCTCATTACCATAGTGCGGTCGTTAACTGATGAATAAGACGGAGGCTGTGTATTGTCTTGATTTCATTTAAATTTCATAAAATACAGACGGCCAACGATCAATCTTGCATTTTCCACATGATTCAAAGCCGTATTCCTTGAATGGGTAAAAAGAGGTGCACTGCAGTTCACCCATACTTCGCTGATGTATTTCGGTCCCAATGTAATAGGGGATGAGCCTATTACCATTATACCGGGTATATATACCCCTCAATGTGAGGCAGATTTGGGTACATTGTAGGGCATAGTCCACCACGTTGGTCCAGTGCAGGTTGGTGAACTATCACCCCTTTATATAGAAGTGCGGGTTCAGGATTTGAACTAGCACAGATTCAGTCAATTGTATTATTACACTATCATCTATGTAAGGACTAAACTTAATTCACAGCTATTCTTTTTGTAAGCAATTCATTCCTGAAAGCTCCACTTAATGAAAATTTAAATACTGCAAGACCTGTGGACCTAATTTACTTTTTTTGGGGTTCCGTAGTCAAAATTAGAAAAACACTATTACATTTTATTCGATGTCATGCAACAGTACATTTTCACAAAATCCTTTCCTACTAATATTATAAATGTGAAAGTTTGTGCGGATGGTTGGATGTTTGTTACTCATTCACGCAAAAACGATTGAACGGATTTTGGTGGTGGTGGTCAGCGTAGTGTTCAGCGTGGTGGACTATGGCCTGAATCCCTTTTGCATTAAGACGAGCTCTGTGCTTAAAAGTGGTACATTATAATAGTTACTTATTGTTTATTTTTATAGAAACTAATTTAAATGATTTTGAGTAACTTTTCACTTTATGATGTAAATGATACGAAACCCGATTGTCAATTTGCAACTTCGCCTGTCCGCTCGTTCTAATTCCATCTTCCAAATGAACGTTTCGTGTTTACTAAATGGAAATATAATTACCTTTCTGTACATTACCTACCGTAAACGCAGCGGTGGTGCTAATGTTTATGTAAAAGTTATATTTATATGTATATACAGAAAAAAAACACTTTCACCTCGCCCGTATTTAGTAACTAACATAATAACATGGTAACTAGTAAAGTGTTTCAAATTTATTTTGAACTATCTCCGACGCTAAATTAAGAGCTGGTAGCAATTCTCAAACGATCGACATTATCTCTAATTCGACATAATATGTCGAAACAAAACGACAAAGTTGGTCGTATTTTGCTATTTTGCTCTTCGTTCTAATGTCTATCCACCCCGTCAACGTTGCGACGACGACGTAATTTGATTCTCAAATTACACCTACGTCACATTCGTCCTCAGAGTAGATAGAGTTGACATAAGAACTTAACTCTTTGGAATGCTCTGCGGCGTTTTTTTTTAAGGTTGGCAATAATGGTTTATAATATAAACCATTATTGCCAACTTAATTCTAAGATGGCGGATCTCATATTGATCCGCCATTATGAGATCCGCCATCTTAGAATTAAGATCATGTAAGTACGTAAGTGTCAAACAATATAAACAATCAAATTCTAATATGGCGGAAATTTACCACAGTTTGGGTTCCTTAGGGCCGCTCTTTAGTATATACTAGCTCGAATCGTCGTTGTGGCAAACGTTGACAGCTGCTAAGTTTGCTATCCCTATAGTTAATCGTGTCTATGTGTACTACTACTATAGCCCTTTTAACGTCCCACTGCTGGGCACGGGCCTCCCTTCAATGCGAGGGAGATTCAGGCCATAGTCCACCACGCTGGCCCAGTGCGGGTTGGCAGACTTCACACATCTATCGAGAACTAGTCAAGTTCCCTCAGACGTGCAGGTTTCCTCACGATGTTTTCCTTCACCGTTTCATAGCAAGTGATAATGTCGGATGAAAATGAGATTCGCACATAAATCCCAGAGGTGCGAGCCGGGGTTTGAACCTACTTTGATTGCAAGGCGTGCGTTCGACCACTCGGCTATCACTGCTTCATTCGTCATTACTGTACCTATAATATAACTAGTCACTGTATTGTTTATACATACTTAACGACGAGGAGAAGAACGGCGATACTAATTAATTTAGTCATAATTAGTTTTTGCGCCAATACAAAACTCGTTAGCTGAGAACTGAGAACTTATGATACTCAAACCATATTTTTGTCAGTGAGAATTAATTCCATTTTCATCTCGCATAATTGAGATTAATTACTAAACTTCTCGACCGATTACGAGTTCAGTTACTCTATTTAATTACGACAAGCTTCTAATGCGTATAAGGTTTCACAAGAGCAATGGATTTTTAATAATTATTTATTTTATACACATTAACTTAAATAAATTAATGGTAAAAAAACTTTTAAAAAACAAGCTTTCAGTTAGTTTTCGTGTTTTCCTCAGCAAGCCCTTTCATTTGATACCCATACTGTGGTAGTGCAGAAAAAATAACTATTCCACCATCTTGGATGATCAGTCATATTAGAATTAGAATGATGACATGCATTGTCATCCATAATAAGCGTGTACACCAAATTTCAGCTCAATCGGTTAATGATGATTTAAAATTCAGTTGCAAGATAATATAAAGCTTGTAAAATACTAAGGCACTCTGGGGTGTCAATGTTCGAGCGTCAATTTTTTTGCCATAGCAAAACAATCTGTATTGACTTATAGAAAAAGTTCATTCTTGAAGTAGAGACACTGATAGCTTCAGCGAATTTTGACGCGTGGGAGCGTATCTGATACCACAGAAATTCAAACTGTATGCATATTGACACAGGGTTCGTTTTAGTATTGGTAAATATTCGACGCGCCAGCTTTGACGCGCCAGTGTGCAGGGGCTTTATCGTCTACTTTTTAGGGTTTCGTACCCAAAGTGTAAAACGGGAACCCTATTACTAAGACTTCGCTGTCCGTCCGTCCGTCCGTCTGTCACCAGGCTGTATCTCATGAACCGTGATAGAGAGTTGAGAGTTTTTATTTTAATTTTATGATACGTATTAGGGCTTTTGCCGATTATTATAGATAATGATTCGGAACCCATCGTGCGCGAGTCCGACTCGCAATTTGGCCGGTTTTTACGAAATAAATGAAGTGATGAAATATTAATGGAATTAATGTTGCTGTCTTGCTCAAACATGAGAAGGACGGCATTACAGTAATCTAGTATCTAGTGCAAAGTCCGTAAAATCTGCTGATTTTCTCAATATTATACATTTCAATTTCTAAAGTAATATTTACTCTAAGTATCCAAACGCCGAAATACATCAATCAAACTCACTCAGTACTAAAGCCAACACTTGACGAATTTGAAAATAAATTCCTTCCAGTAATGATCTATTCTTTTTCGTCCCAAAAAAATAATTTAACAGATACTTCCGTATTATATTTTCGTCGCTACGAACGAGTATAACTTTCGTTAGCGCACTAATTTTGTTAAAAGTGGAACATAAAGTGCCCTTTGAGCTGAAATACCTGACTGAAATTTCACTGTAGCCTTCAGCGTTTTACTAGGCTGAGTATTGTGTACGTTGCTGTCCGAAATTTAGAGAAATTTAGTTCGTGCCAACTTTGTTTTTATTTTCTGCGTATCCAGGGGCGTGTATTGTGTGTGGCATTTTACTGGTGTTGAATGCCAGAAAACAATATGGACAATGCCCACGTCGTATTCAAATAAAGATTTATTTGTTAACTAGAGATCTGGCTCACGGAAAGTAATGTATACATATATTTTTGTGAGATAAAGAAAGAAGCTTACTTTTTCAACATTTAAAAATAACAGAATAAACTACTAAAGACCTTTTAACGTCCTACTGCTGGGCACGGGCCTCCCTTCCATACGAGGGGCATTAAGGCCATAGTCCACCGCGCTGACTCGGTGCGGGTTGGCAGACTTCTGACATTTATCGAGAACTAGTCAAGTTCCCTCAGACGTGCAGGTTTCCTCTCGGAGTGTTCCTTCACCGTTTCTTAGCACGTGTATTATATCGGGTGAACCTGCACACTTTGATTGCAAATCGTGCGTTCGACCTCTCAACTACCACAGCGTTCCAAAATAAATAAACTATGCTTGATTAAACACTAAACGAAAGAAAAGGCACCAAAGTGTCACTTTACTTATTTAAGAATCAATGACATTTCGGTTCCATTACAGGCTATAAGATGTCGTTAGCGGTGTGTCGCGATCGGCTTACCGGGTCCGATGCGCCGGAGCAGCTCTGCGATGCGTCCAGCAAACCGCAAGCTTCTGTGGTCAGATGCAACACTCATCCTTGCCCTTTCAAGTGAGCAAACAGTAATTATTCCTATCTATAGCTTCACTGATGGTCATGTCAGGCCCCTAGCATTATCGTCGCGGTGCATGCGAAAGCGATCCCGTGGAGCCCCGATATAAGCGGAAGATGGTACACCGTCGGTTTTTAGTGGGTATACGGCCTTCTGCCGGGACTCCCACGTAACCCTGTTACTTCCCCCGAGGTGGCAGGGTATCCAAAAAGGATTTTCCAACGTTAAAAAAAAATAAGGCCCCTTGCAAAACATATCCACTGCACTATCCTTGCACTATACACTGCCCCTATATGTACCAAATCTGTCACTTAAGTCATGCAAGATGTGACTTAGATATGAACTTTGCATTTATTTATTTATTTTTTCTTTGCTTTCTTGCATTTTTGCATGAACATTTTATTCACATTATGTAGCTCTTGTTTCTGTTTTGAAATACAAACCGACCTTTATAATAACCTTTTATAAGAATATTGTTCGATCCATAGCTATAGGGTTTATAGTAGATATAGATTATTGTTTAACTCTTGTCTTGCATAGGACAGAGACCAAAATCAAGATTACGTTTGATTGATTGATTACGATTGATCAAGATTAGCATTACTATCTTCAACTTGGTGACTTGGTCTGATGGTTTGAGCGAAGGTGGCTCGGGTTACTTTACCGCGTGGTAACGGATTCCATTACAGCCAGCGGCAAATTTACGGAATTACCTTATCGGAATTTTCCCTGGGTATAACTGGAATAGCATCCAGTCCAGTGTATGGTACAAGCTTTGCGTAGTTTGGGATCATACGATGAGTATGTGTTGTAGGGCGATATTTTTATTTAGCAACTTATTAACGATATTTATTTAAGTTTGATTTAATGTATATAAACTGTTGCCAGATGGTACGTCGGTGAGTGGTCTGCGTGCAGTATGACGTGTGGCGGCGGGGTGCGCACGCGCCGCGTCCTCTGCGCCAGGTCTGCTAACGTCACCAAAGCAGACACTTATGAGCCTGGTAAGTACTTACCTACTTAAGAGTGTTTAAAAGGAAAGCATTTTACCTGAACAACCTAAAATGTATTGTATTGTTGTCTCTACCTTTACTACTCTATTATTTTACTACATTTACAATGGTGCTGACTCTGTCTTCACCTATGTAAACCGCATCAAACAAAATGTTTTTCCGTCCCGTTCACGGCAGAAATGTATATGCGAGACAACAATAATTTTATTACTATCAAATTGGTGGTGGTCTTAAATTGTGCTGCCTACAGAATCAATGCCAATCTCAGTGAAATGTGGGTGCACAACGGATGCACCATCGGGATGAAGGTGTCTGATGATACTTTTATTGGTCTAGTAACATGAAGATTTTTGGTTATCTTGTTGATAATTTCGTATCAGAATTTCATAGCATCTGTTCTACACAGGTTCAAGTGCAGAGCCAGGGTGTGTGTCACCGGCCCCACGGTCCACCCAGCCTTGCAATCAGCACGACTGTCCTGTGTGGGTTGCTGGAGCTTGGTCTGGGGTAAGTAGAAATAAAACTAACCCATTCGCTCCTAACAGCGGAAACCAATATTCAGTCTGATCTGTGAATTTGCCTTACTAATTGCCTTTCTTCGCTCATTTGGCATCCTAAAATTTATATGAGTTCACCTTTTACAAAGGATAGGGCTGACTGAGCAATCCTCCCAATATTAGTTTTGATGACAGCTGGCATTTTGGTTATCCATATAAACTTATGCTACCGGTTTGCTAATTGTCGCCACAAGACAAACTTTTTAACGTTGTATAATATACTTCTAATGGGATTTGTTATAGATTAAGCACTTCTTATAGATATTCTTAGTCTTTGTTAATAGTGGGTAGATAAATTGCAATTTCCATAAATTTGGGGGTTGCATTTTTTTCTTGTTATACCAAATGAGGGTGGAGCTAATGATGGGGTTAGAGTTTTTAATTGGGTTTTAATAGGGTTTCAATTTATTGGGTTTTTAACCTGCCAAAGTATATTTACAGGCGCTTTTCTAGTATAACATGCCGTCGTAAAAATGTGCTTTCACATGAAATTTCTTTAAATCTGTAGGAAAATAAGTATATAACAACCTGCACGCGTTCGATAAAAGTTTTAGAAAATTCAATAAAAAAATTACGTACACCGAGCATCTCATATTGTCAGTAAGCTATTCGCTCAACACAATGCGCAACGTTAAACTTTATGGAGCGACTGTAAGTAGCTGAAAGTTGCTACAATGTTGAGATGCAACTTTATCGGCATACCGGCGCAATATTGTGAGAAAATCTTTTGTTCAAAAATGTAATTTGTAATAATTTTATAAAGTTTCCCTCACAATAGCTTAGTGGTTTGAGGGGCTGCTCATGCAATCGAGAGAATCCGGGTTCGCTTTTCACTCTAGTCATCAATCTATTGTCTTAAGCTCACTTCTAAAAAGCTTTAAGGTATACTAAATTGGTTACATTTTAGATATTAAGTCTAATATTTTATAACCGAGCGTTCATAAAGATATTTTCTACCCTCGACAGAATAGAGAGTATTAATATCCGGCCCAATCGTTTCGAAGGCTAATCAGAGGTATCTCTGTTTATTAAACGGGACTCTCTTTGTAGCTACGTCGTAGCAATATTCTTCGTAGGCGTCTGATACGTAGCACCACCGCTTCCGTAGGCAATCTTAACTTCTATATTTTTTGCAAATTATTATCGTGTTTCATTATTACAACGTTTAATTTTTTGTACACGTACGATCAATCAATAATAAACATATGAGGTTAGCAATTGGGACTATGCGACGCAAGTAGCAATTTTGGTCATCGTAGTTTTGTAAAGATATACACAAAAAACATATATAAATTGCTTAAAAACCATGTTAATTAAAGGGTTTTGACACGACAAATATCACGAATAAAGGCGAAATAGTGAGTATTGATTTTCAGAATTGACACCCTTGTCAAATGACAAAATCTATTTAAAAGTGTATCGATTTAATAATACAATAACTAAACTAATGTGACCTAAATGTGTCTAGATGAAATACGTAATCTTTCTTCATCCAGATAAAAACATACGAAACTCGAAACTCAAACAGTCACCCAAAGCGTCTAATCCGCTAATTAAGCCGGAGACCAAAAAGTCGTGGAGTTGGAAAAACAAACCTTTTTCCAATGAATGGAAGTTCAGACTGTCTTTTTAATTCGACCGCCCGCTCGCACGCTGTCATCAAGTCAGACTAGACCGAAACTTGGGTGAAGTTCTGGCTTGTTAGCTTAAAGTTTAGACATCGTACGGAATTTGTTTACCGACTTTGAGCCACTGTGGTTACTCGTGATTAAAATTTCGTCCAGATAATTAACCTTGGTTGCTGAACGTGGGAGATTGTGCACGTGTAACTAAAGAGATTCTAAAGCTATTAAAATGTACCTTGTTAAAGCTAGGCTTTATTCACGCTGTAACGCCCGCTGTTCGATAATTACGGGCTTCTCGGAAACAAATGAGTAGTGTCAGAACATTATGTATGACTAGCTTTCCGCGACTTCGCCCGCGCAGACTTCGATGATTCAATATCATATAAAGTATAGCCTATATCGAGGAGTAAAAGGCTATTCGACTTAAGCGTCACTTTTGAGCGATATTGACTTATATACATATTTGGAATCAGCGATTTTTTTTGCGTCGAATGAGTATGCTTTCCTGTAAAGTTACAAAATTTTGCTTAAGTCAAATTAGCCTTCCTCCCCTCGATATGTTATTCGGATGTACAAACAGTAATACTGTAAAGTTTCATCAAAATCCATTCAGTAGTTTTTGCGTGGAAAAGTAACCAACATCCATCCATCCTCACAAACTTACACATTTATAATATTAATTATTATTAGTAGGATACGTTCATACGAGGAGGTCTCGCATAACTCATCCTTACCGCAAATACACAGACGTTGCTATCAATCCCCATTATTGTTAGATGTCAGGCTTAAACGTGATAATAGCGACTTATTTACTCTAAATGACCACTAACAAATATTCAAATTTGAATACATTTGTTTGCAAAGCATTGATTAAAAGTTTTTGTTTTTTTAAATCGGAATTTGCCCTAGTCTGGCTGTAACTGGGATCGTCCCCATTCCGTTGTACGGCTTTGCTTAGTTTGGGATCATACAGTGAGTATGTGTTGTCTAGCAATATTTAATTCTTGATTCTTCTCAATATTTTGCTTTATGACCATCTCAAGACTCGACCAGACTCAACCATCTTGACCAAACTTCTAAGCCTTTATCTCAATAGCACTAAGGTCGAATTATTTACCTTGATTACTTTCATAACCAAACCCACGCAATAGCCTTAATAAATATTCACCTCCCCAGTGCTCGGTCTCATGTGGTGAAGGCGTACAAGTGAGAGGCGTGGAATGCACCCCATCAGGAGGTGGCTGCGATCCTAGCACCAGACCAGAGATCACACGCGCCTGTTCCACTGGCATTAGCTGTCCTGCTTACAGAGGATCCGATGAACCAGAGGTAAGTGAATATAATGGAAACCATTACTTTTGTCTCTTCAGTCGTAAAAACAATACTATGGGCTTCTTCTTCTTTTAGGAAATGAATAAAATATACTAATTTATAAAATTTAAGTGTCCGTTTTCAATGTCAGAATAACAGCTTTTTAGTAAAGGCATATAAACCCTAGTATATATTCTAGTTACATAAAACGAAAACGCAATTTCTGCCTGTCTTTTTGCTCCGGGAGCAAAAAAACAGGCTTTTTCCCAAGGAAATCTCCCAAGGGAGATATTCCAAGCGGCTAATTTTGATGGGACTTTCACTGATACATAGCTAATGTAATAAGGAGTAACTGGAGCTACTTTAATTTTGGGAACATAATAAGGGTTCTTAAATTTTTGCGTAATAAATCGCTAGCTCAGCTAGTTTATTTAGATGTCTTCTTTATCTGTAGGATGAGATAGATGATCTCCTCCCCGGTGTGGTGTACCATACTCAACCGCTTATACAGCAGTATCCACCACCTGAAGCTAAAGCGGAACGACTCATAGGAGAGCCGGACGTGCCCGTGGAAGCCACGTAAGTATTGTATGTGGATGTCTAGATATGACCTTTATGTGTGAAGGCAACGTTCTAACTGCATTTTAAACGTGGAACCTTCCAACAGCTCAATACAAATCGTTTAATAGAACACTTCAAAACTTACTGAGTGTGGTCAAGCTAGTGTAAGTCCTATTTCTTGCGTAGATCTGTCAGTCTCGATCAAAAATGTTATATTTCGGTCCGTGTGTAAAGTTTCAAGATAAATAAACTTTAAGAATATACTTGCAATGGCAGTTCGTCAATGATGTATATATCCTGAGATTCCATTTTGTTAATTATTGTTTTTAAATATTCCATTTTTTTAATGATTAATTATTGAGTTATTATTGTACAAAATCATCATCCCGCCTGTATTCCCTGAAGGGGTAGGCAAAGGTGCACTGCAGTGTGCGCATACTTTGCCGATGTATTTTAGTCCCAATGTAATAGGGGGCGAGCCTATTGCCATTATACCGGGCACATTCTCCCTCAATACCAAGGGAGATTTTTGGGTTATAGTCCTCCACGCTGGCCCAGTGCGGGATGGTGAACTTCACACGCCTTTCTGTACACGTGCAGGTTTCCTCACGATGTTTTCCTTCACCGTTTCATAGCAAGTAATAAGCTCGGATGAAAATGAGATTCGCGCTTGAAACCCAGAGGTGCGAACCGGCATTTGAACCTACACACTTTGATTGCAAGGCGTGCGTTCGACCACTCGGCTACCAATGCTATCATTATTGTAAAGGATTACTATTACTACGAAACTATAATCATTCATTTATTATTAAAATATTATAAAACACTCAGGAAGTTCTCAGTAATTTAATAAAATCTTAAGTTAGAAAAACAAATCAAATACAATGTACTTAGAAAATAATTACGAGGAGTAATTTGAAACAACCTCGGTTGTTTCTAAGTCCTTAATCGCACTTTAATTATGTGATTACGGCGAGTTTCCACGAAGTTAGCAACTTATTAACTCCACTTATAAACTATGATTACTTCAGTTTGTAAAAAACAATTAGGGGGTAATTAAAAGTGTTTGTTCTGCCTCCACACTGACTCCACTAAGTTGGTGAAAGTCCATTTTAAAACGATCCTCATTACCGTATACATCTACCGCATGTGCTATAATAATAACCGCTTTAATAATACTATAATAAATTCCAAAATTCTCTGATTTATTATCGTGATCTAGAGCTCAGAGTATTTTGTTGTTGTTTCTTTCAGCAATTACAAAATATTCTTTGCCTGTGGCTGGTTGTATGTAAGGTATTGTACCTGAAAAACAAGTTTTTAAAGGTTTCACTTCAATACATTAACACATTTTTTGACCCAGGAATGACATTACCCCTCCATGACACGTACCAGTGGCTGGTAGATGTTTTAATTTTTATTTTCGCTTGTGTGGACCAAATCGTCTTTGAAATGTATTTCGTAACGCAATTATTGATAACATCATAATTTCTACTGGCATAAAATTATGTTCGAAATTTAATAGATTATCAAAATTTCTTGGAGTCAATTTTTTTTTAAATTAACAAAGCGTAATTTGGATGATGTCGGCAGTTGGAGGTCTATTCAAAGACGATTTTTGAATAATATTTTGATAGCTAGTGTTCTTTAGACCCCTAAATGTGTGTTAATCAAAACAATCCACCTCCTGAATAATAATTGAATTAGAGTTGATAGCAAATGTGTCGTAAACTGTGAATGTTACGGAATGACAAATATCATGAAAGTGGAAATATTGACAACAATGTATGTTTTACGGGTGTTATTTTTGAAATTTTACAAAACATGACGTGAAATCTGAATTCAATGACAGCATTTATTCATAAAATAAACTGTAAATTACTTATATACCTCACTCCACTTCACAAATCAAATTCCAATTTAGTTCAAATCTCTTCAATTCGAAGAGCTATTAATTTGAGACTAATGAATTCATTCAATAGTCTATTCTCAGGTCTAAGTTAAGCTCCATTGATATGAAATCTATTAAGTGTTTAGCGGGAGAGGGAAGACCTTCAAGGCAGGTGGGGGTATGTCTGGCGGCACCCTGGAATGTATAGTTCAGATGTTCGAGTATTCTTCTATCGCGATTCAAGATTGCTCTAAGATTTCACATCAAATTTCAGTTTTTGTACACGATGTATTACTTGACGCCTAGTGGAAGTTCTGCTTTATGGCAAGATATGGTGGTCGTCACAAGCTGCAAAAATAATAAAGTAAATTAAATGTGTAATTATTATACTAACTCTCAAATTAGTGGACATTTAAATTCATCTGACAAACCTCGTGCAATGGCATTTTTTAGTACAAAAGTTTCTAAAATTATATTGTAAGTGGGGGGAATTTTTAGACCATAAATGCGTTGGACATGGACTTGCACTGAAATTCGCATCTGTGCAATAAATTTCAGGGCTCATGTACCCTATAAGCAGTGGTAGCCGAGTGTCGACCACGCTTTGCAATCAAAGTGCGCAGGTTCAAACCCCGGCTCGCACCTCTGGGTTCCATGTGCGAATCTCATTTTCATCCGAGATTATCACTTGCCAAGAAACGGTGAAGGAAAACATCGTGAGAAAACCTGCACGTCTGAGGGAGCTTGACTAGTTCTCGATAGATGTGTGAAGTCTGCCAACCCGCACCGGGTCAGCGTGGTGGACTATGGCTTGAATCCCCCTCGCATTGAGGGGAGGCCCCTGCCCAGCAGTGGGACGTTAAAAAGGGCTGTAGTAGTAGTAGTACCCTATAAAACGCAGTCTATATCTCGTTTTTAAAATTACTATTAACCAATACTAAGAAATTAAGTTCACACCCCGCACAAGCATTATACCTACAAATAAAGCCCCGACACACTAGTGCGTCAACTTTCACGCGTCAAAATGTTTGCCAGCACCAAAATGAACTCTGTGTCAATACGCATTAATATCAAATTTCTCTCGCAGTCCCCATGCGTCAAAATTCGCTCGCACTGACAGTGTTATTTCGTTGTAGAATGAACTTTTAGGGTTCCGTACATAAAAAGGAAAAAACGGAACCCTTTTAGGATCACTTTGTTGTCCGTCTGTCTTTCTGTCTGTCTGTCGGGGTGTCAAGACCCTTTTTCTCATAAACGGGTGAAGGTATCAAGTTGATATTTATAACAGAGACTCGAGTCTGCGGTCCCTTGGTGCCCTAAAACAACAAATTTCTAGGTTTCGGCTGTTTATGTTGCATTTTCAGTACATTTGCACGGCCGTGCATGGGAATCAAAAACCTAGGTAATTCCCGTTGGTCTATAATCATGAAATTTGGCAAGAAGCAAGGTTTTATAGCACAAGTAATGGAAAAAATCCGAAAACTGTAATTTTTTGTTGAAAAATGTTTTTTTTGAGATTACAAACTTATTTTGTAGTTACTTTGCATGGGCACACCAGTAAACCAACTGCAAAGTTAAGTTTGACTATCCAGTTTATCTTTACGTTAGAGTCATGCTCGGTGCTTTCACAGTTTAGGTACCGAAGCCTCGGTGCCCGAATCCAGCTCGCACTTGGCCGGTTTTTTTTTGTGTCAATACAGTTTGTATTGCTATGGCAAAAAAATTGCGAGCGTCGACACCCCCGTGTGCGGGAGGTTTTATGTTCCTTGAACTACAAACTATAATCAAATCCGTAACATTCCGTATGTAAATATAACCAAATATACTTCACTGAAGAAAAATCTATCAACAAACGAAACCACTCAACTATTTATGATTGAATTCGTATGCACAATATATTTCAATCCACACAGACCCACATCGACCCTTCACAGATCATTTCTTCACTTATACTGATTTCTATTTTTCCTACTCTATGCACTGCACAATAAGATTTATATTTCCTTGCACATACTACACGAACAGTTTCGTCTTGCTAATTTTCTTTGCTTACACTTACCGATTGGCACAAACATCGAACACGGGACACACGGAGTGTTTTCTTATACTTTTCATATTAAAATTTACAGGTATGTCGACAGTCACACTAACCGGTGCATACTTCTACATATACCAGCCCGAAATTGATTAGGTTATAGTCGCCCCTTAGCACCTCGCATGATTCAACCTTTGAAACGACCCCGTGTGAATCTACAATAGAATAAACTAGTATAGAATTTTTATCTTTTCTTGAAATCGGATTTTTATAGGCGTTTGATACTTATTCTTTGGATTAACATTTTTGTGGTTTACTTAGAGAATCATTTCTGTAAAAATGCTAAATAATAATAATTGAATCAAATATAGTTACTCCAAAAAAACAATCCAGTTGCAATGGATTCAACTCTTAATAGGTTCGAATCCAAACTACTCGTAAATAATCCTTACGCGAATCATTCTCTAATTTCCCAATATATAATCATTTTAAATCTTCTTCTTAATTAACTCTATCTAATCCAACTAATATGGTTACTCCTATATTTTATACAGTTACATCAAAGACGAGGACTGGGGACCTTGCAGTGTCACATGCGGTGAAGGATGGAGGAAGAAAGAAGTACATTGCAAAATATTCCTAGAATTCAGTAGGACTATTGCTAAGCTACCAGATAGCAAGTGTCTAGGCCCGAAACCAATTGAGGATACCGAACGATGTGTTATGGAGCCGTGTTCTATGGCTTACGGGACCTCGTTTGGGGATTCCAGTGGACCATCGTATGGAGGAGGTGACAGGTAAGTTAATTCATAACTTAAGATAAGTAATTAAGGATCATTTCACACTCTACTCATAAGTCTCACAGCATATCATCTTCCGTATTAATATAATACCTTTCGAGTCTTAGTTGCTATAGTTTTAACTTGAAACAACTCTGTTGTGCTATGTGAAACTACAACTTGTTTTGTCGACTTGTAGGCAATTTTGTCATCTGTTGGCATTATATAAGATCTTATTCAGCTTGCATGTATTATCCAGGATGTAGATAAAATGTAAAACGTGAAATTAATGTAGAGACTGATGACTTCTAGTTATTTTTAATTTAGTCGTCTATAAAAGTATAACAATGTTATATAGTTTAACTGTTTATTACATCTAATAGCTTTTCTAGTGTTCCGTTATCAACTGCTTCTTTCACTACCTCATTCACTCTTAATTTAAACAAGTCTATTTCCCCAGGAACATCCGCAACGTCATTGTCTGAAACTATTTTAGATCCCTTTAGTATCGCTTCATCATCCGGTGTCATAGTCACTAGTCTTAGTTCAATCATTGCTATCAAAACTCCATAAGGAAGGAAATCTCTAATATCATTCTCAAAATCTTCTCTAGAGTAAACAGAATTGACATCTATGTCGTATAGATTTAAGAATGATTTCAGACTGTCATGGTATGTGGTTTTTAGCTGCTCGAAATATTCAGATCTGAATGTCGAGTCGGTACAGATGTATAGGAAGTAAATTATATCGGTGACAGGGTTGGCGAACCGCATCGCTTGGAAATCTATGAAACAGACTTTTGTTTGTTTGTTGACCTGTAATAAAAGACAGATAGAACATTAATAAAAGAAAATATCATTTATTATCTAAATACTGATTGTAAAAAGCATTTTTTTTCATAAATATTACAATTCTTTAATCATCAAATTATGTTTGTATCCTTACCTCCCATTTAAATAACATATTGTTGACCCAACAATCGCCATGACACAGAACATTCGTTCGTCCAGGCTTCAAATACGTTTGTAAAATCTCTAAGAGTTTATTCTGTACCTTCCCAAATTTCTCCTTAGCATCCAAATCATCCACAGACCTCAAGGACATTTCATACGACTCATGAAAGTAATCTCTCAATTTAGTTTTGTTTAAGAAATTACTTTGAAATAAAATATCATGAAAATCAGACTTCACTTCATCAAACACTTCGGGGTTTTGTTTCTCGAAAACAAAGGACAGGGCGTGAAACTTGGCCAGTTCAGATAATACTGAGCTAACATCTTTTAGGTCTAGTAATTCATATTTGGCTAATTTATCTTCGATTTCAAAACCATTTGTTCTTAAATCTTCTAATATTATTACTTCATTGGAATGCTCTGCTCTTGAATATAAACATTTTGATAACACCAATCTATTTTCTTCGTCTAAACCATCTTGTATCTTCAAAAATTGTGTTGTAACTTTATTATAAGCGATCACTTCCCTTTTATGCAACTCATGGAATAGAACTTGCCTTTCGGTGTTCACGAGCGTTTTAACAATGACACTTATATTATTTTGATCATTATCAGTCTCCCTAATTTCCACTCTGAACACATTCGCCACATAGTTCACTTTCTTACCACTAATACAATCAACATGATATACAAAATCTTGGATACCCTTTAGTTTAGCAACTTCTTCTATAGAACTATGCAATTCTAGGCAATTAAATTCATCTGGTTCACTTATATGCACGTCTAGAGACATTTTCAGATTTTAAACACTTCAATGGATATTACTGACACTTCATGGCGCATTAATCATGCGATAAGCGCGCTATCTGATAAGTTCAGTATCAATTTTGTTAATGTTTGTCCAGATTACGTAGTGCGATATAATATTTGCGTGAAATTGGTTACGTTATTTCCGTTGATTTATTAATAATCTATAGTTGAGCATTATTAAGAACATAAATTGACATTTTAATAGGAAAGATTGTGGTTTTCTTTTCGTTGAAGTTACGAGAATAACTGCTGATTTTTTTTTATTAATTATTATTATTTTTAAGTAATTCCCGTTTCAATACTGTAAGAATCGCCTTGAGTTGGTGATTTAATATTAATACACTACAACTGGCTACTGATTCATATTTAGATAACACGTTATAACATCTTTTTCATTCCTCTTTAACATTGCCTTCAGTTATATCTTATGCGATGACTTGTGACCTTCTTCATAGTATCCGAACTTAGCTTTTTTAAATCACTTTAAGCCCCGCGCACACAGGGCGAAAATTTGATTGCCAATACCAAAACGACCTCTGTGTATTAGTGACCTCTGTGTATAAAGATCGAATTTGTGTGGTAAAAGCCAGACCCCTACGCATCAAAATTCGCTCGCACCACATTCGCTTTCATTGAAGAATGAACTTTAAGTATGAGTCAATACAGTTTGTTTTGTTATTGTCAAACAATTCGATGCGCCCGTTTTGACGCCTCAGTGTGCGGGGGGAGCTATAGTACATTCTTATTTCTATCAAAAATACTAACTAATTATGGAAATCTAAACTGACTATGTTTCCAGAAGTTTTCTTATACCTGGTATCTGTACCTAAGTTATTTTTAACCAGATTAATTTCTTATGGAACATCGAGTAATATCAGAGTGGCGCCAGGATCGCCGGGCAAGTCATACTCTTGGAAAGAGAAGGGATATACCAGCTGCAGCGCATCTTGTCTCAGTGGAGTGCAGGTTATATTTTGATCTTTATAATCATAATGTTAAGTTCTACTATTTGTTACAAACTTAAGTATCATTTAACAGTATTGCTATTAAATTTTATTTTGCAAGTATTATTCCCGCTTCTTTGTGTATACGGATTAATTACGCTACCAATATAGAAAACACAATTTAAAAAAAAGTCTGTTTTGTTTGTTTGGTCAACTCCCAAACGGCTTATCCGAATTTGACGAGACTTTCATTGGCAGGTAGCTGATGTTACAAGGAGTAACTTAGGCTACTTTTATTTTTAAAAAATAATTAGTTTTTCGTGGGAAAAAACCGAGACCCATTGTTTCCGGATAAACCCCCTAAATTGCAGGCGGGTGAAATCGCGAGCGCAGCTAACTACTATTAATTTAAATTCAGATTTTGCATGATTCATGAAATAAGGTGGTGGAGAGAGACCTTAAGGTTTAATTTCGTGGTTCATTTGATCCACCGAAAGATCCGCCGGTGGCAAAGTTAACTTTGTAACACCAACTTTTCGATAGGTTAATGTTTTGTCCTTTTCAGGAGCTCATAATACAGTGTGTGAGGGACGAGGACGGCAAGAACGCGTCCCCGTACATGTGTGACCCCCTGACAAAGCCCGAGAACAGGGTTAGGACTTGCAACGATCATCCGTGCCCACCACGGTATGATAATAAAACCTTTTATTAAACTATTATTAAGTTTGGCATACGACTCTTTGAGTGATAATTTATAGGTAATGTTAAAAGTAATAACATGGACGGTTAAAAGGCAGTTTGCAAAGGCGGTTTGGCTCAAACGCCAAACTATGGTGACTTTGAACGAAACCCAGCTCAAATGACAGAGAAAAAATCGCTGATACCAATGATATCGGCGCACGAGTCACTTCGCCTTTTAGCCGATATTATGATTCTATGTCTATATTTTTTATTAAAAATATTTATTTCGCAAATTGTAATCATATTTTACGTAGACGCTATCGATTATCGAGCTTAGTTTAGAAACCCAAAATAATATGCTTGCATGATCATCACTAAACAAAACCTTCAATTATTCGAGCGATGTTTTCAAGTTCTATTTTGTGAATACTAGTAGCCACTCTGCGTAGATTTAGATTACGGTGTTCAATAGTACTACTGGCGTGCCCTAAGGCCACGCGACATCACAACACGACCCTTGTGATTTTGAGCTGTTGAGTATTTAGAAACTCAACAGTTAAGTATAGCTTTCACTAAGCATTTACATGGCAGGTACTATGTCCCTGTATAGTCAGTTGACCAGATCCTAATGTCATCACTCCACTCAGTGGTTGAAATATCTCAAAGCACAAAGCAAAGCCTACCCTTGAGTGTCACGAGAGTCGGCTGACCCCAGCATCCCTTTGCAGATGGAATTACACTGATTTCTCGCAGTGCACTAAATCGTGCGGCATCGGAATACAGACGAGAGAGGTCACTTGTATACATGAGGTAAGTGTACATGAGGTAAGACCATATGGTCTTTGTTAATGATTTCAATGTATTACGTACTGTAAGCAAGCGGGATTTCTTGTATTTTTTTGAAAATGTGTTCTATGTTAATATACATGAAGATTGAATTTCTGTAGTATAAAAGATACGCAACGATGCGACTTGCTTTGCTCGCACCAACGATGAAAGTTCTTCTGACTGGGATGGGTATAACTATATGTATAATTTTATAAAGACAGAATATTGATAGCATATTTTTAATGCCCCAAAAATACTTTAGCAAGCTGGGTAATCGTCAATTGGGTCGCTTGTCCCTTTGGTTGTGTTTATTTTTAGATCAAAGGGAGTTCAAAAGTAACAACTGATTTTAGAGCTGTGTGGCTACGAATTTTAAGGAAAACTTACCACGTCTAAAATCTTATTGCAGAAATATAAGAAAATATATTGTTTTCTTATATTTACGCGAATACTATACATTGAAATAAAACTATTTTATCGCGTTTATTTACTATTTTATTTTCCCGACGTTTCGGCTGCTTTACAGCAACCATGGTCCATGCCATGGTCCAGCAACCCGTGAACATGGTTGCTGTAAAGCAGCCGAAACATCGGGAAAATAAAATAGTAAATAAACGCGATAAAATCCGTAAAATAGTTTTATTTCGATATAAGAAAATATTTTTGATTTCATGTTACTTCTCTATTGGGGATCGGCAATATTTCAATAAAACTCACGTTAGACTTCCATAATCACGATATTTAAAAAACATTTGTAAAAAAAATGAGAGACAACAGGGCCGCCAGTGTCAAAAAACGGAAACAACATGCATACATTTATGAAGACACTCTTAAACAAAACGTTTACAAAGACATCTATAATCTATCTTATAAATTTATATTTATTCAACATTCTCATTCAGAATAAGGTAGTGAATTTATCTACTATCTATCTACTACAGCCCTTTTAACGTCCCACTGCTGGGCACGGGCCTCCTCTCTATGCGAGGGGGATTCAGGCCATAGTCCACCACGCTGGCCCAGTGCGGGTTGGCAGACTTCACACATCTATCGAGAACTAGACAAGTTCCCTCAGACGTGCAGGTTTCCTCACGATGTTTTCCTTCACCGTTTCATAGCAAGTGATAATCTCGGATGAAAATGAGATTCGCACATATATCCCAGAGGTGCGAGCCGGGGTTTGTACCTACACACTTTGATTTGCAAGGCGTGCGTTCGACCACTCGGCTACCACTGCTTATTATTGGATTTATATGTTAAAATTAATATACCCACTATGAATCAGATTACATAAGTTAATACACTATGTTAAAACATACTGTATTAACTTGGCGCGCGTCTAAAGCACCTAATTGCATAGGCCTTTAATAAGTGTGTACTTCAGGTCACAAGAGGCGGTACCAACACAGTGGTGGTCCCGAACAGCATGTGTCCGCAGCCGCCGCCCCCAGATAGACAGTACTGCAATGTACTGGACTGCCCTGTCCGATGGCACAGCGGAGACTGGTCTAAATGCTCCAAGACCTGCGGTGGTGGAGTGAAACAGAGACAGGTATACAGGATGGAATTTTGTAATGCCACCTGAAGGGAAAGTTCTCTTAAATAGAAAATAGTACTCAAAGAAAACATTCCTTTATTTTTGAGAAGAAAGAAAACTGCATTCAAAGATTTTCGAAAAATCGCTTGCCACACCCGGGAATCGAACCGACTAAAATCTGTAAAAATTGCGCCCTGTACTTTTATTGCATCGATCGTTAGGGTCAATTATAAGGATGAAATCTCTCTAACAAATTTTGGTAAATTAAATGAAAGGAGAACTATCGCTACCACTGCTATTAAATAAAATTACTAACTTATATAATAAATAACTTATACGAAGTTAAAATTTATTTCGGTTTCGATTTGTTGTAACAGGTGGACTGCAAGCAAATAATGGCCCAATCTCACGTAGTAGAGAGGCCGCCCACGTTGTGCAGCTCTCCGCGGCCCGCTTCGACCAAGTCTTGCAACACGAGGCCTTGCCTACTAGACACCTCCTCGCCCGAGATATCACTCGCCAACTCTTCTTATATACAACACGACCCAAAGAAGAAGAAGGTGAGACTAAAATTTCAATGTATCCTGATCCGGGGGTAACGGGTATCAGGCCAGTCCAAAATTTCGATATCATAAGATGAGTATGCATTGTCTCGTGACATATATTTAGTGATATCATTTCAGAAATTGGTGATTTTTAGAAAGCGTACAAATGATCGTACTATAATGGGGCGAGCTGGCGTTTTATGAAAAAGTCTTCTATAACAATATCCATAAAGATTGAATTGCTATGCCATTCCACCACGCGTGAAAATTCGTTCGCATCATCGATAATATTTCGTTGAAAAATGTGCCTCGTCTATGAATCTATACAGTTCGCTTTGGTATGGGCAAACAATTTCAATGTGTTTGTTTTACAGGTAACAGTAAAAGTAGGCGGTTCAGCGACTATTTTCTATGGCACGCAAGTCAAAATCAAATGTCCTGTTAAAGGATATAATAGGACTAAGATACAGTGGGCGAAAGACCATCAGATCATCACCAAATCGAAAAAGTACAAGATATCCAGAAAGGTATTTTTATTTTTTTGAATATATTAAAAAGTTAACTCTATCCTGTTCTATAAAAGTCATTATTCCAACAACGAATTGCTTTTCAATAACACGTTCTTCAGTAGCGTCGTTACCATCTGTCTCTTTTCCACACAGGGGGCTCTACGCATTACATCGCTTTCGCTCCGAGATCACGGTGTTTACACGTGTGTAGCAGGCAGATCCAGCGCTAACCTGACTCTACTAGTTAAACCGAGACCGGGAGAGTTTCCATCTAGTGAGGAAATTGAGAGGCACAATAAAGCTCTAGATGAACCATCTTCGCCCCTAGCGGACAGGTAGAGTATATTTACTTAACGTATTACCCAATTAGTGTCCCAATATTGTTCTCTATGGAGATATCAGTTTCGCTAAAAGACATTGTTTTAAGGATACCTACAGTAAAGAATCACATTACTAATACGTGTAGGCTCACATTGAAAATGATCAGGGTGGGAGTCAAATCTGGAACCTATTGGTTAACCATGCGGCTCGTCGAATAACTGGTCGATTGATGCTTTGAAAATATATTGATAGCGAAAATGCTTATGTTAAACTTGAGCCTGTGTTTATTAAGTGAGCCAGTGAGTTTATTAAGGCCAAAGTAGGGAAGATTATGCGAGTGACTTCGGCTAAGGTCAAGTGTAACTTGGTGGTGTTTAGGTCTATGAACTGTTATTACTATTTAAACGTGTAATAATGTCCATAGTAGAGCAGACGGAAGGTATAGAGCGATGATCGGTAGCTCCTCCGACGATCAGTCGCATGAACAGAGGCCGGGGGACTCCAGGAAGAATTATAAGAATAGGCAAAAAGGTATTTATTCTAATGAGATGCTCTCTGTAACCTGAAATTTATCTTTTTAATCGAATGATCTCACTTGGTAATTTAATTTAAATAGTTCTGCCAACTATTATTATAATTGCCATTTAAAGCTAGTTTTATAGTCGCGCTTATAGTTAGTTGCACGGCAAGCGATTACCGCACGCGCGTCTTCAAGTGTGACTATGAAATAAACTTTAGGGACTAGCACACGGTAGCATCGTTGTACTATTTTCATAATGTTTCAATCTTTGGTCATCTATACTAACGCTCTGAAATTTATAGAAAGTTATAATATTACAAGCTTTATATTAGCTTGCAACGTATGTATGTCCGGGTGGAATCTTGCCACTGAATTTTAAATCACTCACTGAATCTTTAACCGATTGAGCTGAAATTTGGTATACACGCTTACTTCGACTGACAATGCATGCTTAGCTATGTGACGTCATTCTAATTCCAATATGGCGGATCATCCAAGATGGCGGAATAGTTATTTTTTCTGCACTACCACAGTATGGGTATCAAATGAAAGGGCTTTCTGAGGGATTACGCGAAAACTTCTTCTTCTTTTGCCTGGCCCTTTCCCATTTTATTTTGTGTCGGCCCTCCGTGTCATGCGGATTACGCGAAAACTAAGGGCAACTAAATAAAAGCTTGTTTTTAAAAAGTTTTTTTACCATTAATTTTAAAGTGTCCTTGCACAACACTTTTGTATTGAAATGCCTTTGTAAATTGTTTGTAGATAGATTGAAGGTGGTTTGCATACAGGTTGTAAAATTAAATAACCATAATTACTGATAAAATCGTTGCGGTGTTACATTAACTCTATCGTGGAGCTAAATTAGAGGACGCCCGCTCTCGGCTAGTTTAGAACCCGGAGTGCTAGTTAAACAACGCCGAGATAAATTCCCAAATTAAAATGACCACTATAGTGCTTTAATGTGAATCTAGTTTATGAATTAGCCACTCACGCTAGTGTAACATAAAGATAATAATTATGTTGATACAAGAACTAAATTTGGACTAAACGTATGTAACATAAAGATAATAATTATGTTGATACAATTACTAAATTTGGAGTAAAATAGTCGACTTAATCATGAGTTTTAATCAAACATACATTTAACAATATTTTTCATATATAATCTACATCATTAGTGATATCAGCTTTGGCTTCGTAAAGCGTTGTCTTCTTTTGACTTTTTGTCTTTGGAATACAATAAATATCCAGTCTTCGTGAAATAGATGCCCTACCAAGCCGAAGCTAATCTATTATCTTTCTCTAAAACTTGATGTGTAATATTTATTGCCTGATACTGTACATGATAGATGCAATGGTAGCTGAGTGGTCGAACGCACGCTTTGCAATCAAAGTGCGCAGGTTCAAACCGCGGCTCGCACCTCTAGGTTTCATGTGCGAATCTCATTTTCATCCGAGATCATCACTTGCTAAGAAACGGTAAAGGGAAACATCGTGAGGAAACCTGCAGGTCTATAAAAAGGCGTGTGAAGTTCACCAACCCGCACTCGGCCAGCGTGGTGGACTATAGCCTGAATCCCCCTTGCATTGAGGGGAGGCCCGTGCCCAGCAGTGGGACGTTAAAAAGGGCTGTAGTAGTAGTAGGTAGTAGATGCCTGTCTATGGCCTTTTCGTAGTGTATTAACCTATAAAAATGTTAAATGTACTATTTATTTTATCAGGAAAAGTGGACAAAATTCGTGACGCACTATATGGTAACGCTGTAACTACGAGTACTAAAGCATCTCCACACTTCAATTCCCAAGAAAGAGACGTCATATATGATGACCATGAGGTAAGAACATTGGCTTTAATAAATCCGCCATTTTGAAAAGTGCTGTATAGATAAATCGTCAAATTTTTGAACGACAGCAAGTGGGAGATATTTTAATAGTAATCTCTCGTGTTACTATGATCAGACACAGTTTCCATGAAAAGAGTGTGAATTATTAGCGAAATGGTAGTGATAGACTAAACCCGTACATGAGCATAGGAGTTAATGTCTTTCGAACTAAAATGTAATAATCATCATCATCATCAAGTATCGCCTTTATTTCCGTTGTATAATCTCAAGTTGCACGAAACAAAAGGAGTTGATGTTTTTGCCAACACTTATTCCGACTCCGGCCCGTCCTTTTATACGCTACCAATAACCGAGGAAAGTTTTAAACCAATAAAATTAGGGGCTTCCACTATAATTTGTGATCAAATAACGATAATCTACGGGCTCCGAAACGAGCATCAGCATCTACATAACGACGGTAGTAAAATTTACAACCGATTTTATGTTTTGTGAAGTTAGTACACGTAGATGATGTTGTTATGCGTTACTTACCGAACGTAAAACTGGAGATAATGTTTTTACGAGCACTGATTTGCGAAATAACGCGGTGTTATTATCTGAGATAATACTTGATTTGATCATATATCATAATTTTTAAAAGGATAATAATGCAAAAAATATTGTTAACAGTCAATAAAATCTTAGAATATCACAGTGCTTAAGGAAAACTAGTGGTTATATTGTTGATAATAAGTAAAAAGTTCGTAATTGACAAGTTCCTGTTTTCTAAAAGTATAACTAGAGTAGGTATATTCCTGACACAAGCATTTAGCTTAGCTGGAGGGACTAAGGGGACTAAAATCTCTGTAAAACGAACCTATTGAGCGTAACATAACAAATAAAATCAATGACTGGTACTGAAAAACCCGGTTTTACTAATTCTGCGAAACTAGCTCAAGTTTTTTGTCTGTAAATTGACGATTTATCTACCACCTTCTAATATGCTTACCCTAACAAATCTCGCACGCCGCTTGGGACTTCATTACTGAAGAAGAGTGCTGTGTCCCACCAGATGCTACCAAAGGCCAGCAGCTCCACAAGGCTACTGCCATGTTTGCATTACATTGTGATGCAGATACAGGTGAGGAGTTACCAGTATAGACGGGAACCATCAATGGACATGGTGTTTGAAATGCTTAGCATGCTTTTATGTTGGCTGTAGATACTGGTGGTACCTATAATCCTATCTTTGGAAGTTGGTAAATTAATTTTGTAAATGTTGCCGTAAATTTATACAACTGCTGCTCTTTGATTCTTGTAATACTAGCCATTAACATAGAATATAGACGAAATACTTATAATTACATTGTTGAGTGTGATTCTCAAAGGGATGGGCAAAATTCATTTTGCGTAATCAAAAATTTACGTAATTTTGCAATATAGATTTGAAAGTGTTGTTTCTATTTCATTATTATCAAACTTACAAGTATGAAACAATTTGTGTCTAGTTTGGACTGGAAATTATTTGGTAGATTAAACTAATAATAACTTCAGCCTGTAGAAGTTAGTGGTTTCAATGGTAGACAAATTGTAATTTGATTATTATTTAGCTTTAGTTTTCTCTAAGTTACGTAGTTAACAAAATGGTGGTTAGCCAGATAATACATGTTTTACCAAAGAAAATTAAACTTTAAATTCAATCATTCTATTAAAATTATAAAACCACATCATTCAACTCAGAGCAGACTAATTAATTAACACATTAAATTTGCATCTGTCTTCGGGGTTTGTTTGAACTTCTCTTTTCACTTCACTAGTATAGTACTGGTTTAGTGCATTCATTCCACTAATTAAAACAATAAACTAATGTATTTTTGTAAAATATTAAATGTATTTTATCCTATAAGTCAGATGATCATAATTTTATAACTTTCATTATGGTATTATCCGGTTGGATCAAAAGGAAAAATCAAATTAGAAAAGATAATTTTCTACTCATTCATTATCATGATTGGGTCTTGTGTATTTATCTCTATTAAAGATCCGCAAACTAAAGCAACTATTATTTCTTTAATTGTATTTTGGGATGAGCAATTTAAAATTATCAAATTATTGGTAGTATTAGCCCCTTCAACTAAGCTAAATGCTCAAACATCTAGCCAAAGGGTAAAACGGGAACACTATTTTAGTAATAGACTTCGCTGTCCGTCTGTCCGTCCTTCCATCCGTCCATACCAGGCTTCATCTCATGAACCGTGATAGTTAGTCAGTTGAAATTTTCACAGATTATGTATTTCTGTTGCCGCTATACCAACAAATACTAATAAATATTTGAGGGGAGTCCCATGCAACAAACGTGTTTTTTTGCTCGTTTTTATAGATAAAGGTACGGAACCCTTCGTGCGAGAGTCCGATTCGCACTTGGCAGGTTTTCTAGTTGTAAATTAAATTTTAGTTTTCTTGTGGGGGCTAATATTACTTTTGTAAATTAACATAAGAACACATTAATTGATATGTTCAGATGTATTGGAACTTCCAGTCTTTCGGCAACTCGCGAGGCCAACGCACAGTGGACTCCATCATAATGTACCAAAATTACGGACTGCCTACAAAAGCCCGTGTAATTAATATGGAAGACAAACAGATTGTATATCCAGAGGATGATGATTCCGATATTATTATAGTAAACGAGGATTATAATAGAAATATAATTGAAGACGGTACGATCGAGAACTTAAAGGGTATTGAAGATACTACTACCAATAACAGGTAAGTAAATAGATAATAGTAAAAATTATTTAAAAAAATAAAAACAAGCTTTTATTTATTTGCCTTTAGTTTTCGTGTTCTCCTCGGCAAGCCCTTTCATTTGATACCAATACTGTGGTAGTGCAGAAAAAAAACCTATTCCGCTATCTTGGATGAACCGCCATATTGGAATTAGAATGACGTCACATAGCTAAGTATGCATTGTCATCCAAAATAAGCGTGTATACCAAATTTCAGCTCAATCGGTTAAAGATAACTGGTTTAAAATTCAGTTGCAAGATTCCACCCGGACATACATTGCAAGTTAATATAAAGCTTGTAATAATTGCAATAGGCCCGCCCCCTATTATATTGGGACCAAAATACATCGGCGTAGTGTAGGCGCACTACAGTGCACCACTGCCTACCCCTTCGGAGAATACAGGCTTGATGATGTATTTCTTTTTATATATTTTAAATAGATAAATATCTCCAGACAACACATAGTCAACGTATGATCCCAAACTAAGCAAAGCTTGTACTATGGGTTACCATACAATGGACTGGGGACGTATCCAGTAACAACCAGACCAAACCCAAGCATGACCGTGTAGACATAAGTTTTATTTCTTTTAACTGTCAGATTCGTCGAGAAAATGACGTCACACTGAGCCATGTCCAGTACAAAAAGTTCAATGTGACGTCATTTTCTCGACAAATCTGACAGTTGAAAGAGATAAAAATTATGTCTTCGTGATCATGCTAAAGAGGCAGGGCGAATTCCGAATAGGCCATTTCCGATATTTACCCCTGACGGGTATTGAACCTGCAATCACCTGGTTCTGTGAGCCGAGCGGCCTATGCTCTAACCACTAGACAAAGCTGGCATTCTCGCAAGTAAGAATAGATAATGTTGATGTGAAACATCTAATGGCGCGCTTGGCGAATGAGAGCAACTGTCGATGACCCGATGCCGTTATGCAAAAACTTCGAGTAGCTCCGTGGCTATTCGGTTCTTTCCGCCGCTTAGACTCCGCCCACCGGCTGACTCCGCTCACACGCCGCTATGACGCTTCTCTCTCTCTCTACTCTAAATAACATAATGTTTCACATCTGCCAGGCGTCCCGCGATGGCTATTTTTTTTTTACTCAGTAGTAGTAAATTACCACAAATTTTGCACGCTTTCTCCAAAGTCAAATAAATTCCTTACAGTAGAACTAGCAGAGATCTGTTGTCTTAGTGATATGAAATGGGAAGGGAATTGCTACATCCTTTGAATTTTAGAGTTTAATGCTCCTTTTTCAATCAATTTAACTACATTTTTGCACATATTTACACTGGTAATAAAACATTTTTGCCCAAAAACGGATTTTTTATTTTATTTTACCAGGTTCGAAGCTTTAGATGCTATTGAATACATCTGGATGACGTCAGATTGGTCGCCTTGCCAAGCACCTTGCGGACAAACTGGACACCAGATAAGAGGAGCGATCTGTCAGGTATGTAGAACATTCGTATCGATTATGTTGGTTCGACTTGAAGAAAGCTGCAAGTGGCTAATGGTGTCGATTATGTTGTATATACTAACTGCCCATGACTTATGCTGACAATTTGGTCATAATTTTCATAGCACATTAAGGACACCCGAACTAGCAGCATTATCTCCTTTTACAGACAGAACGATAGAACAACATTGTAAAAGCATTCAATCAATATAGATTCTCGTTAAAATATAGATTTTTTGTAACGAGTACAATGTCATCAAACCTCCGTTTAGCACAAGATGGATAACAGCACAACCACGGTGGAGACGGACCAGTGTCTCTCTCGCGGTGGGAAGCCACCGAGCGTGGTGCGCGACTGCATTGGGGAGAATTGTGCTGTCTGGCGGGCTGCACCCTGGTCTGCACCTAAATGCCTTGCCAGTGGAGGCGGTAAGTCCTCAGCATGAAATACATCATCACACCTGTATTCTCCGAAGGATTTAGCAGCGGTGCACTGTAGTGCTTCCACACTTCGATTTATTTTGGTCCCAACGTAACGGGAGGCGTGCCTATCGCCATTATACCGGCCATCCCCTCAATAGGAGGGTGCTTTGGGTCATAGTCCACCACGTTGGTTCGTGAATTTTACACGCCTTTCTATAGACAAGCAAGTTCCTCCACCATATTTTCCTTTTTCATTTATTCATTATTGAAAATGACATTTGCAAATGAAAATACCAGAGGGTCTGGCATTTCAAATTGCAAGGCCGCGTTTTACCAACTAGGCTACCACAGTTACATTATGATCCATAATATAGCTATCAGCATCCACAGTAACATCTTATGTTATTAGTAGCAAGGCAATGCATTTTTAACAAACTTAAAGGAGTAGATTGTTCTTTAAAAATATCTAATGCCATATCTACCATTGACTGCTATGAAATTATTAATGTACTTTTGGTGAGGTTTACACGCCTCTATGGAAAAGACAGATTTTTATGCCAATACAAGTTTTCCCCTCTATCATGAGCTATTTTTATGCAGCGATAGTTCGTCGTTGGGTGGAATGCATAAGTGAAAATGGGACAGTCGTAGAAGAAACCGCCTGTGATGGTAACACGAGGCCTGAGAAGAGCAGGCGCGGACCGAAGCCTTGTAGGTCCACGTGGGCGGTGGGACCTTGGAGCAAAGTGAGTTATACGATTGCCCAACTCTATTCGCCGCTAAATGTTAGAACTCTTCGAATATACATTTCGCACTGGTGTTCCTAAACCAAACGTGATTCGATTTGACCTTAAATACATAGATACGTACATACATATACATAGTATCCCTATTTCTTAGGAAACTCTATTCTTAAGGATAGCCCGTAACACAAAACAATAAATGTATAGTCATTTAATGATGACGGCTATGTCTGGGCGTATGCCGCTAGACTCCCTGAACCCGGTCGTTGGGGGTTCGATTCCCGAAAGTGACAAATTTCGGAATAGCCTTTTCGGAATTTGCCCTGTAGTTGTAGCATGAGTGCCAAAACTAGACTTATGTCACAGAATATGTTGATTACATCTCTTTCTCTCGTATGAATATGAAATAAGACAGAGAGCGAACGAGACAATCCATGACAGAATTCTGTCTCACTTCTCATGCGTGCTAACACCACTGGTTTGGGTGTAACTGGGATCACTACCAATCCATTGTATGGCCTTAGTATAAGTTTTGCTTAGCTTGGGATCAAACATGTGGCGATATTTAATTGTAGGTATTAATTGATTTTCTATTGTATTGTAACAGATTTCACGGAGATAATCATTTATTAACGTTTAATCACTCCCCCCCCCCCCCTATCCACTCTCAGTGCGTGGGCGCATGCTCCGGCGCCGGTCGCCAGCACCGCGTGCTGCGCTGCGTGTGGCGCGTGGCGGGCAGTAGGCGCCGCGGACGGGAGCGCGGTGCCGCGTCCGCCTGCGAAGGCCTGCCCCGACCTGCTGTACTCAGACCATGTAGAGTACACCCTTGTATTACTAGAGGTACGATCAACACTACAATTACTACTATTTTTTTATTATGGGCCTAAGCTCGCCACACATTACCACCACCGTTACTCCTGTAAGCCAGGATCGACAGCGGTATCCATTGAAGACACCGAGGTTTATCCCTCGGTGAGTCCCTGGGAAAAAGAAGATAAATTGTCTTGGAACCCACACGAATTTAATCGCAAAAGGTTTAGGAGGATAACTAAACACTGTCATTTCCCATATCGTAGGCTGCTCGACTGACTGCACCGAGTGGGGAGGTTGCGGGTTCGATTGCCGCCGTCGGCAAATTTCGGAAATGGTATTTTTTGAATTTGGTCTGGGTGTATTGTATGGTACCTATAATACAAGTTTATTTATTTGATTGGAAATTCGTTCTTCCAAATGTATCTGATTGGTAACTTAGCATTAAATATTAACGAAGATTTGACGTTTCTTGTATGGAATATAAAAGTTGACTAATGAGTCTGGTCTTCTACAGATGGCGTATGTCGCGACACATCCCGCTACTGTGAAAATGTCCGCGCAATGAACATGTGCGCGCTTAAACGTTACAAAGAGCAGTGCTGCAAAACATGCTCTGATTGAACGCATAGCTTTAAATTGTTCGAATAAGTTCCAATTTGACGTATCGCAACAATTTATGTTCGAAATTTAAGAATGAATGATGTTCGAATTTCAAAAACAAATTCAAATTTTAAAGAACATAAACGTATTCTGTTTATGAATTAAAAAAATATATATTGCAAGAAGTTTTTACTAAAAATACTATTGAGGCTAATTAAAGAGGTATGATGTCGTTGCATGAAATAAAACATTTCTTTTTATATTTTTGTAACAGCTTCAAGGTCATGTTACAAAAAAAATATAGCTTATATCATGGTTATCATTTAGGTTTATAGCCTTGTTATTAGTCAAGAGAGATCTGATAATTGCTAAAAGAGTGTGGAAGACATAGGTATAAAGAATTTGCGAGTGAAAAAGTGAGAACGATTTGTATGTAAGCACATGAATAGTCCTAGTCATGAATGGCACAGATAAACAAATCATGGTCGAAAATTAAATGAATAAAAATGTAAATTATTCGAAAAAAAATATAGCCCTTGAATTGATTATGTAAGTAGGAAACAAAATATTTAGAAAAATGGAAATGTTTTGTACTATATATTAAAATATTGTAAATATAAAGGAATATATAAATATCGAGCACACTACGCTACGCTTAGCTCTTATTGAAAATTATAAATTTGCACAAAACAGGTTATATTATAACGAGATTTAGAAAAAAAAAATTAGTGAAAATTGCCAAAACTGTGTGCATCTTGTGCAATCTCCTTGAAGTTACGTAACTGTTTTTTTAATAATTTCTTAACAGTCGTAGTTTAATTTGTTTATAGATAATATTTATGTATATTTGAAATATTAAAAAATAAATGATATAGTTAATCATTTAATTTAAATATATAAATAAATAAATTAAAGCAATACAATTCGCTTAAATACCATTTGTAAATAAAGTTCATATGCGTTCGCATAAAAAAAATGTTGAATCTATTCCTGGAATGATGTTTAGTACAATTGTAACTGAAATATGCTATTTATCATTATCCTTTTTTGTAAGCAGCGGTGTACTTTCAGATATGGCAATCAAAGGAGATCAACCTAATAAACTTTAAGTTATACCTAACCGCAGCCATTCGTTTTTTGTAAACCGAAAATCCAATTATTCTATGTCTACATACGTCTTAGTGAACACAGTCTCAAGAACTGTGTCATTATTTGAATTAATTAATTATTTTAAGCATAATTTAAAATATGAAACCAAATTCAGAATATTTTCTCAGAACTCATTATGGCATCAAAATTAAATTCAGCGAATAAAACACATTAAATTAATTTTGGCACACCTTGTACGAAAATAAAGAAAGTTTTAAATCCTTGAAAAAAATTCAGTTGACAGTATACTGCAGACGCGGGTACTTCGCCGTTTCACACCACAAGGGTTTTGCACCACGTTCCGAATAGACGCAGGGCTATTTTTGAATAGGCTCTTTCGAACCGTGGTCCGAAACAACCAATGCTTATTTAGACTACGCATTATTCATAACCACGGTGCAGTATTATATACTTATGTATAACTTAGATAAAGAATATGTTGTCAATTGTTAGATGCATTACCCGACATGTATATACTTAATTATTATAGCTAATATTGCAAATATTCCAAAGTTTTGCAGCATTAATGACGCCTGAGTTTTTCATTGCTCAACAAAATTAGGCTCGGAAACTGCATAAAATGGTTTTCAAAAAACCATGTTTTTTTTATTCAACATTTTTAGAAATCAAATATTCCAATTGTCCCAATGTACTTTTCCAGTGGATTCTCACTCATTCCTTTCTTTAATATGTAATTTTTTTTTCTTCCTTAAAAAAGGTTGTACCTCTTAGACAAATGGTGCCATAATACTAAATTCAAATAAAAACATAAATTCCGGCCTTATTTGAGTAATGAAAGCTCATTTGCGTGTAATAGGTTATAAAGGCTCCCGAATTCTCTAAGACGTTTCGGCAAAATGTATCCATTTAGTTTTAAGTACGCATATTTCTTTACTTGTATAAGAAACAAGCGAGTGAAATGTGTTAACCTAATTTTACTTACGACTGGAATTTTATGTTTTAAAAGCATTGTAATAAAAATATTTTGAAAAATAACGTCACTAATTGAATCATAATTTATTTTCCAATTTCATGCTTCATTTTTATTATTACAAGCTTTATATTAACTTGCAATGTATGTCCGGGTGGAATCTTGCAACTCAATTTTAAATCAGTTATCTTAAACCGATTGAGCTGAAATTTGGTATACACGCTTATTTTGGATGACAATTCATGCTTAGTTATGTGACGTCATTCTAATTCCAATATGGTGGATCAGCCAAGATGGTGGAATAGTAATTTTTCTGCACTACCACAGTATGGGTATCAAATGAAAGGGCTTGCCGGGGAGAACACGAAAACTAAGGGTAATTTAATAAAAGCTTGTTCTTAAAAAGTTTTTTACAATTAATTAATTTTGTCTTTAAAGTTAAGAAAAAAAATTGTTATCAATTTTTTCATAGTACCTGATTTTAACAATCGTGTTTTTTATGAGATAGGGAAGCAATAAGAAGCCGACATTTCACCTGATGGTAAGTGATCAACGCCACCCATGGACACCATTTTTAAGATGTTAATTGCAATTCATTTATTTTTTCAGCATACAGAATAATGATGTGTATTATTTTATCCATGTATTAGGTACTTTAATCACATTTTCTATTATGTACCCAATGACTACAAAGACACTTTAATTTTAAGTCTTAGAGAATTAATCTAAAATTGTACATTGTACCAACAAAACTTCTCAAATAAAAATATATTATATGAATAAGTTACTGAATATTTTGTTTCATTACATTATCTTCCCTACGCGTTTTTTTATGATAGACAAAATGCATTAAACTGCTTACAATCATTAGTACCATTATTTAAAACGAGTTTATTCGAAATTCGAAACCGAATAACCGTCTTGAATATTCGTAACAACAAACCATAAAATCCACATAAATTTATATCCAATTCCCGCGGACAATGCGGACATCACTATTCTCTTGTGACGTCACCGGAATAACTCATCTGATTCGCTGTTGGACACGCGCGCATCGCTGCACTGACTCTGATTGGCCTAATGAACAATCCGTACCAATTGCATCATAGCTGCACTAGTGAATAGAAGTGCTTATTATACAAAGGAGTTTGCAAGTTTTTCTTTTTAATTTCAGTGACGTGTTTGTGCAAAGGAACAAAATATTGGGAGGAAAGCTTGTTTGTGAAAATTGTATCATCATTTCGTATGGAGGGTAAACATTACGCATTTTCTTTTATGTGTTAAAAATGGTGCAGTGACAAAAATGGTGGATGAAACCTTAAAATACGATAGTGGATATGTCATGAATTCATCATTGTGAGAAGATCGGAAATCGGGTTGAAAATCAGAAGCATGAAATACACTGGGGTGTCAAAATTTTTACCAATACCAAAATGAACTCTGTATCAATATGCATAAAGATTGAATTTATGCGCCAAACGTCGATTTCCGCTCTATTCCGTTGAAGAATTAACTTTTTTTATGTGGAAATACAGCTCGTTTTGGTATTGAAAAACAAATTTGAAACACAACTTTATGCTTGTGATGGAGCCATTCTTCATGTTATTTCATTAAGTTTCATCTGGCGATATTATATTATATTATATTATTTTTAAATCACAGCTCAACACGCCAATATTTTACTAGATCGGTCAAAATATATCATACGTACCAGATTTCTCACAATCCAACCAGCTTACTTAGACCTCTGTAATATCATGATTATGAGTACAAACTTAATTTTCACAAAACTATATAGCGAGCGGTGAGATGAGTCTAACAAACAAACTTGTATATGCTTGCGATAAAACTGCGCCTCATATAACACATGTTATTATAACTTGTAAACTAAACTGATTTGAGTTTAGTTCACTTTGAGATTAGTTTGTTATTGATGAGTATGTACGTGTAATATGGAGGGTATATTAGAGGAGGGCAATCTCCTATGGGAAAATTTTGAAGGGTATCTGTTCACGCACGTGACAACACTAGCGCGTCGCCGGCGCATCACTAGTGCGCTCGGCGGCCATTACCGAATTGACACTGATGGCGACCGTACCGTGCAAATTTAAAATTATTGTAAAAGGTAGTTAAAAACCAAGTAAGAAACCTGAAGAGTTACTAATACCACATCATAACAGTGTCTGCCGAAATGCTATAATTACTAGTTCAAAAACCTTCCACAATGGCACTGGTGTCGATCATTGGTATGAATGTAGCAATTGTGGATGAATATAGCACGACTAAACACGGGCTTGAATAAACACAAACCTCTATAAAACATGAAATCCAACCTCACTGTAATGGTTATAAAACAAAAGTAATAACATCTGAATAAAATATTTTTCATTTCGAAAACTGCAAGCGTGGGAGTTTATCAACCATACCGCTGTTTCTGTGCAGTCTAGGGGTCACTATACGCGTAACGTTGTGGCGTAAGTTACGAGGGAGAACCAAATATCTTCTGTCTCGACTTTTCATTTACTTATGCAGGATCTCGGTTTCAATTAGTGATGTGACTTTGAGTGATACAAATCGATTCGTCGATATTCGATTTTGTTTTGGCTTAATGTTACGTCATGATTCAGAATCAGAATCAGAATATTTTTTATTCATATAAACCAATACAGGCACTTATGAATCGTCAATAAATAGTAAAAATAGTAGCTCTACCACCCATTCGGAATGCATTTCCTATGGAGAAGAATGGGCAAGAAACTCCATGGTTGCTTTTTTCAAATAAGGATTTACATTTTTGTGATTGGACATATCTTCTTCTTTTGCGATATGAATGAAATTATGACATTTAGATGAGTTATGGCTACACTTGCAAATAGCGGGTATTCTTCAAAGAAGTAATAGCAATGACGTATTTAACTACGATAGAGGGAGCACGCTAAATATTTTAAAGGTATGGTCTTTGTACTTTTTACAACTTAAACCATTTGCAAAAAGCTTTAGAGTCCGTTTTGGGTCACAAACGCAAGAGAACCAGGCTACCTTTGTGCTGAGATATCGCGTTGACTGCATTCCTTTATCTGATAACTGTATTCGGTGCAGTCCTCAGCTCAACTGAATTGATGAGCTTTCAGTCGGAATTTCAGATAGGATGGAAGTTCCAAACGGAAGCTAGCCAACGCAATTTTAGATTAAGCCGACGTAAAATGGTATTGAGACTATTTGTAAGTGCTTTTTGGCCTACATGAATAAAAAAAAAATTGATTTTGGATTCGGAATAAACCATGCCATGAGTTTAAGCCGACATAATTTCAGATTTCCGGAATAGACCTTTCCGGGATTTGCCCTGGTCTGAATGTATCTGGGATCGCTCTCAGTCCATTGTATGGTACCTTCCTACCTACCTACAAGCTTTTCTTATTTAGCGATCATACGATGAGTATGTGTTCTCTGGCTTTATACTGAGAACACCCGTTTAATGAGTATATCCACATTAATTTCAAAACTCGGCGCACGCTCAGCGCTACTGTTGAATAACCACGGATTACTGCGGCGAGGTAATTACATTGCTTTCCAGACCTGTCCAATCTCTGTTACTCCTGACTCCTGGATAATACTCGGAATGAGTTGGCGTGAGCGAACGAATTACTGTGCAAATAAATTGGTGACTGTTTGGTCTAGTGTTTTGAGCTTACGCCCCTCAAAATCAAAAAATCTAAATCAGTTTTTTTTTTATTCGTGTAGGCCAAAAAGCACTTACAAATAGTCAGATTCTACCACCGGTTCGGAATGCTGCTTCCACTGAGAAGAGCCGGTAAGAAACTCAATGGTTACTCTTTTCAAAATGATAATACATTCTCAGGAGCAGCATTGGCTTGAGAGCAGACGGCACCTTTGCCACAATACTAGAGAAGAATTATACTCACGGCAGTCTCATATTAAATACAAATATAGTCTTTACGCTTAGGAAGCTAGTACAGTAAGGTGCGTCTACTCTCATTTACAATGAAGGGATTATTCTAAACCTCATCTCGCTGAACCAGGTAGTTGCGGGTTCGATTCCCGCCAGCGTCAAATTTCGGAAATTCCGTGGTCCGGGTGTATCTGGGATCGCCCGCAGTCCATTACTTAGTTTTGGATCATACGAAGAGTATGTGTAGTCTGGTGTAATTCAAAAAATAAATGGCAAATTCAATCGCTGGTTGCACCAACCGGTCGCGGTTACGAATGCAGCTCATGGTTTTTCAAATAGATATTTTTTTAGTATATACAGGGTGTTTCAGAAGTCCGAAATAATACTTTGACGTTTGCATCGGTATCGGGTATATAACTGAATGGTATAAAAATTTGATCGACATTAGACCATGTTTTTCCAACTTTTTTGTCGTCGGCAATTTCTATAACTCGTAATATCTCGAGTCGTATGTAAAATTTTCATGTTCTGTTTTGTGAATATTGGTAGTCGCCCCTCATATGTGTAGTTTACACTGCTGAATAGGGTTATGGATGTACCCTAAGGCTAGAACACGATACATGTGACAAATATTCAAAGGTGTATAAATCACAAACTATGATAGTTTAATATAAGCTGTCTTTACTAAGCATCCACGTATGAGATACCGTATATGTACCCAAAGTATTATTTCGGACTTCTGATACACCCTGTATATATCATACGATGGATCAAAATCCAAATGTGACTTTTTATAAAACAATTTAAATGGCCAGTTCTTGAAACTCATGATAATGGCGTTGATTCTATTCGCATCAAACTAAGCAAATTGCCGTCTCTCTCATTATCGTTATGTAGAAGCAAGATGGCTATATATTTATCATTATCAAATATAGTTTAATAAACTGTCGTTTGTCCTTCCTTTCTTAACACTCTAACGTACGTTACAATACACTCAAATTCATTGTTACCTGACTACGGCGAAGCCAATAGGAAGGGTTATGATTTTAGCAGGCCAGGTATGTATATTTGTATTTACGTATGTCCCTTCGTAGTGCCTAAACTATTCATCCAAATTTGATGAAAGGTGTCAATCGATTCGTTATTATGGTCCGGGAAGATAGGCTACATTTTAACCGACTTGAACAGTAAGAGGAGTCTATTTTACCTTGTTTCGTAGTTAGGTTACAGTTCTGAAACTTTTTTCTTGTAATTGTTAGCGTTGTTCAATATATCAATATGGCTACGCAGCGTACCATAATCTGCGTAGCGCTGCTACGATATGCCTTGCGTAGCACGGAGCCGTAGTAATGTTTTGTTTTAGTTCTCACGACGACCTCGTAGCGCGGAGTGCCTTATTTTACGTATTAATGTAACACATTTTAATATTGTATGAAGCCTAACGTATTATAAAACGCGTAACATACTACTGTTATGTACAGAACGTCGTATGCTCGTGAAATAACTTGTAGGTGGATATAAAATATAGTCAATACTTATTTTTTTTTAATAAAAACGGATAAGGAATAAACCTAGAATGCTACCAATTTCACTGTCACTAAGTAAACTCAGCATAAGTACATTCCCGTCCTTAACATGGTTAGCAGTGGTAGTCTAGAATAGTTCGCACCACTGGGATTTTCGAATTTCATGTCCGAATGTCACTTTCAATAATAATTAACACTTGCTAAACGATGGCGCATCTTGGGAGAGGCCTAGGCCAGCAGTGGACTAACACCGGCTGATGATGATGATCACGATGATGATGAAACGATTAAAGAAAACATTGTGAAGAAACTTGCACCAACCAGCACTGGACTAGCGGGGTGAACTGTGGCCCAAATCTCCCTCGTATTGAGGGGGAATGTGCCCGGTATAATGGCAATTGGCTCGTCCCCTATTTAAGTGGGTCTAAAATATATCAGGGCAGAGTTTGTGCACTTGATCGCAGCTTTGCCTATCCTTTAAGGAATACAGGCGTAATGATGTTTAAGAGCTCTTATTCTGATTTCTCTTCTCAATGAAATTCTCCTCTAACAGAATGACGATAACATGAAGAATCTAGACTGCCAACTCTACGATTGCCGCTCAATGGAATTTTCTAGAAAATTTCATACTAAGTTGATTGATAATCCAATAAAATAGTTGGTCGGAGGCGTCGCATAGTTGTGGGGGTCTGGGAGGAGGGCTATTGACATCACCGAGCGGCTGGCGGCGACACTCAAATATTCTGAAATGTTCATTGTGCACTGAAGAACAATGGCATTTGTTTGAATTGTTTTCAGTTTTACATGGAACATGTTTAACAGATAATCTAAGAACATCTATTGTTCAATAATAATTATTTCTAAAATTATATAAATATTACAAAGACTGTCTATAATATATAAATATTACAAAAAGCCCTAATTTGGATGGTTCGTAATAATATTGTTGCGGTTTGGCACTCAGACAAGTTCCTTCAAAATGGCCGCTATAAGCGATTGCTCTTAAAATACGAAAGATGTATTGTATATTTAGCGGATCCAGAATAATAACACCTGATTAAGTTATCGTACGTATGAATCATGGATATGCGTGATCATTTTACAAAATAAGCAGTCTGGCTACAATTCAAAAACCGGCCAAGTGCGAGTCGGACTCGCACGAAGGGTTCCGTACCATTATCTATAAAAACGGCAAAAAGAAACCCGTTTGTTGCATGGGAGCCCCTTTAAATATTTATTTTATTCTGTTTTTTAGTATTTGTTGTTATATCGGCAACAGAAATAGATAATCTGTAAAAAATTCAAAACTCTCTAACTATCACGGTTCATGAGATACAGCCTGGTGACAGAACGGACGGACGGACAGCAAAGTCTCAGTAATAGGGTTCACGTTTTACGCTTTGGGTACGGAACCCTAATGAATTCGTAAAAGAGGAATATTGCATAGTTTCTACTGTAAACGCCATATTAAGAACATTTTCAATTTCGTTCAGTGCGTTTCTATATTATATTATAGACGTGCAGGTGTCCTCGCGATGTTTTCCTTCACCGTTCAGCAAGTGGTAATCATTGTAGAAAATGACATTCGCACACGAAAATTATCTCAGAGGTGTGGGCCCGGGCCCGTTCAAGGCGGGCGTTCTTGCCCACGAGGCTACCACTGCTTAATCTTATGTTTGTATATATTTTTAAATAAACTGGTTTGGGTAAAACAAGATCCTATAAAGCAAAAGGTAAGTAGGTCGCTGAGTCGGTGCGGGCCATAAATCTAATGGCGCGGCGCATTGCGAATGCAACCATTGCCCATAAGAGGGATAAACATAGAGATGATAATATAATAAGGCGTCGCGACGCTCTTCATAAGGCATCACGACGCTAATATAATAAGGCGTCGCGACGCTCTTCGTAAGGCATCACGACGCTCTTAATAATAAGGCGTCGTGACGCTCACTATATGGCGTCGCTACGCTCACTTTCCGGCGTCGCGACGCTCTCTATACAGCGTCGCGATGCTCATCATAAGGCGTCGCGACGCTCATTATACGGCGTCGCAACTCTCACCATAAGGCGTCGTGACGCTCATCATGAGGCGTCACGACACTCAATATAAGGCGTCGCGACGCTTATCATAAAGCGGCGCGTTGCTCACTATACGGCGTCGCGACGCTCATCATAAGACGTCACGACGCTCAATATAAGGCGTCACAACGCTCACTATACGGCGTCGCAACGCTATTTTCCTTTTGTGGTACGGAACTTACTATTTTCAGAAAAAACTGACTGTTGCTGACCACCGTTCATAAAACTGATTTACCCCTGGGAAGGTTATAGACTTTATAACAACACGCTACGACACAGTAACTATACGCGCGGGTGAAACCGCGGGCACAGTTAATTTTCTGTATATATTCCTAGCTTCTACCCACGACTTCGTTGGCGCAGACTTTGATTATTCAATGTCGTTATAAACATAGCCTATATGTTATTCTTATGTATAAACAATAATATTGTAAAGTTTGATCAAAATTATTTCAGTCGTTTTTGCGTGAAAGAGTAACAAACATCCATCCATCCATCCATCCATCCATCCATCCATCCTCAACCACCCAATGCAGTGAGCTGAGTAGTCCCGCTCAAACTACTCGTCACCAAAAGTACTAGGAAAACATACATTATAAAGAAGTACTAAAGTACGGACACGTTAAGGTGTTATCAACTCTGCGACAACTCTGCCAAAAATTCTATTTGGCTCAGTGCAACGAAGAATATGTGTAGGATTCGCCGCTACAGCCCCCCTTCCTTCCCCCTTCACCGCAGCCCCCCCGCGCTCGCCCTCACCGCACTCTTACATTATGTAAGGTGCTGAAACAAGAGGACATGCTTATGTAATGTAGGTCATCAATTCACTTTAAAAGGAGACACAGGTACAGTCGCCGTCGAAATGAATGAACTCTATTACTAATTAACTTGTTACTGTTTATTTATTAATATCTTTTAAATATCTCTAGAGCCTTGTTGGGAATTCACCCACATATAAGCGCGGGAGGAGACGCGCGGGCGCGGACTCAGCATCGTCATCAGCAGCGTCCAATCACGATGCAGCGCACACGTCATTGCCGATGCAGCCGAGCGACCCGAGGCGACAGACGGGCGACCCGAAACCCGCACCACCACTTACTGACCGGACCCCACCGGCACCGGTCGACGCTTATTACGAATCCTCCCAATAATTGTGATTAGTATACCATAGATTTGGATGGCATTACAGCCCTATAATACAGTCCACGCGTTTTATTTACGTCCCAATAGGACCCTTAACAGCCTTGTTAAAATAAGTATTCATTAACGAGTTCTGAAGGCTTATAATAGTGCGTTTATTTGGACCCTAAAATGGATATATCGATTCAATATCCGCATTAGTCCCTCTTATAAAAACTTATTAGAGCACATACATTTTCTATACCGACCAGGAGGACGTTAAGCACACTGGAGTGTCGACACTCGCTCTCATTTTTAGGGTTCCGTACCCAAAGGGTAAAACGGGAACCCTATTACTGAGACTTCGCTGTCCGTCCGTCCGTCCGTCCGTCCGTCCGTCCGGCCGTCTGTCACCAGGCTGTATTTCATGAACCGTGATAGCTAGAGAGTTGAAATTTTCACAGATTATGTATTTTGGTTGCCGCTATAACAACAAATAATAAAATTCATAATAAAATAAATATTTAAGGGGCTCCCATACAACAAACGTGATTTTTTTGCCGTTTTTATAGATAATGGTACGGAACCCTTTGTGCGCGAGTCCGACTCGCACTTGGCCGGTTTTTTGCCATACCAAAACAAATTGTATTGACTAAAACAAAAAGTTCATTCTTCAACTAATGACATTGACAGCGCAAGCGAATTATGACGGTGTGGCTTTTACTACAGAAATTTAATCTATATGCATATTAACACAGAGTTCGTTTCGATATTGAGAGGCTTCACGATAATGATAAATGTTCGACAACCTCCTCCCTTGTATCCCATTGTATGAGCAGTCAAACAAAAACTTCTAAATCAATATGAAGCTCCAAGAAAATAAAGTACACTCAATAAGATATTCTGTTCAGCTTTCAATAGTTTACACAATATTCCCGTGCCATCGATCAGACAGACGGTATCCGTCGCGGGGCGCGTGACGCGAATTTGTACAGCGTACGGGTAATTGTTTCTCGATAGTCGCGATACACCCCCGATGACGGCGAGTGATTTATGCGGTCGACTGTACTCGCCCGATAGATGCACGATTTATTTGGTGAGTAGTTTTTTTGCCGGCACAAGTGCGAACCTGGATTTCATATTTCGAATTTGTTATGTTGTCATCAGATTGTATGACTAAATATTATTGATGTGAAACATCAATAGGCTAGGGGTAAACCTGTTTTTGGCGTGGCGAGATTTGCCGACGCTTCGCCACAGCAAAATGAAATCAACCTTACCTAGGTTTTTGTTTTTTATTAAAAAAAATAAATTTTTTCACGCCTTGACGGTAGAGGTGCACTGCACACTTTCACGATGTATTACACATTTTTCTAAATATTTCAAGTTATAACGAATTTTTTTTCTTCTTCTATGTCATCAGATAATTGACAAAAATAATTATCTTAAGGGCAATTGAATACCCATCAATTTACCCACCAATATAGGTACCCAATCTCTGCAGTTGGCAAGTCTATTGCAAGTCCCAAACTTCCTCCAAGTTGGACTATTAATCATACAGTACCGACTAATTGGAGCGGAGCTTGTGTGATCCGCAAGTTGTAGTGAGCTTGCCAAACATTTTGAAGTCCTTGAAACTATAGTGACAAAGAAAACCCCCTTCCTTAGTGGCTCGAGCGTGGTTGCGGCTACGATACCCGTCAACGGTAAGTTTTGATCAGACCTTTTTTTTATCGTATGGAAATCCTCATGGACTCCCCGAGGGAGACGTTCGGGTTGTGCCGGAGTCTTACCGGCTAAAACCACACGTTGGCATTCCTCCGCCGTGTGGAGGAGCCACGGGAACGCTCTCGCACTCGTCCGCGACTCCACCAGTGGCCATCCACGCGAGCATTCTCTGCGTGGATGCCTCGTCTACACGGCAGCGTAGGTCACACTATGCCACCGTCCTCCTCAGGGTTGCATACATGACACGCAGAGCCCCCGCTCCTTGTGTCCGCAACCCGAAAGGTCCCCTAACAGATAATATGGTAGGGGGAATCAATAAATTAGCGTACCAGTCACCTTTGGCAAGCATTCAACACGAGGGTAAGTTTTGGATCAGCCCTAGCTTAGCCGCTACTTCATTTTATGGTATCCATACAATGTGACACAAATTGGGTATTATATCAACACAGCTCTAAAGTCAGCTGTTAATTTTAAACTAGGTTTGCTCTAAAGATTAACAAAGCAGAAGAAGTAAGATTAGTAGGATTTATATAGATCATTCATACATTACATCTGTTTGGTGGACTTCTGTTTTTTTGTCTATCTCATGCGAACTAATGCATTTCCCAGTATCCAAATTATCTTATAACTGTTAACCCAAGAAACCTTTCCAAACTTTTCCAAGAGAAATGCAATCAAGTTTAGTGCGGCCAGTCGCTAGGTAAGGTGAAAATAACACTAAAATCTAATTTCCATTACCGCACTCGTAATATTTTAAGTTCTAATAACATTAAAAGCGTTGATACAAATCCCATCTATTAAAATGGCGGGCATCCTTTAACCACAGAATAATAAATACACATTCGAACCTATATTTTTAACTACTTAATTATGATCTAAAAACATCGTGATGAAACTTACACGTCTATTAAAAGGCGTGTGAAGTTTACCAACCCGCACTGAGCCAACATGGTGGACTGTGACCCAAATCTTCTTCGCATCGCAGGGGAATGTGGCCAATATAGGCTCGCCTACATCACATTGGGACCAAAATACATTGGCGAAATGTGAGTGCACTGCACTGTACCCCTACCTTCGGGGAATACCGGCGCGATGTATATGTAATTATGACTTTTCTGTTTCTTACATCGTTTCCCGTTTTTAATAATGTGTATTTATTATTATATTTCATTGCTATTAATTACTTGACACTGGCTAAATACCTGCTAATGGAAGGTGGAATCATCTTATCTTATTCAATTATATTTTATCATTTCATAAAAGAAGGAGAGGAAGAAGAAATGCTTTTATAATCTAGTATACACTTCAAAATGGTACTACTTTTCTTATAATGTGTATGGCAATTTCAAAAAGTACCAGGATATCAGAAGTAAGTAGGTATCCTGGCATCATTAATATTCGTCCTGAGATGAGGTGCCGGAAGAGGGCGCCGCGGTGCTCGGTGTGAAAGCTAAATCTGATCTAAGGAAGCGACAGCCTTAGAGACTACCTCCCGTATTCATTGGCACAGAGTAGACTATCAACACAGAAGGACCCTTAGCTTTAACTTTTCCAAAAAAACAACTCATACTGCGATTATGATTTTAAATTGTAATAAACAATACATTTATAGAAATTTTATTAATCACGCACCAGCTTACAAAGTTTTAGGATTTCATACCCAAAAATGAAAATCCTTACGCTAGTATATTCCGAAGAAGTAAGTAGAGTAATGCTTAATAATTTTTGGTTTCCGTGCTACCCTGCTTTTGCCAAATGCATTCATAGTTAATAATTAGTCGTCATGCTACTCTCAAAATGTACAATAATGTCTATTTTTTTAACCAAATGAATAAAATATAAGATGCGTCACATTTGGGGCATTTAATCTATTCGAAAGGATTTTCTCTGTATATTTAAAGTACTCTACATAAGCTTTCACGTTTTAAAGTGAAAAGGTAGAGGCTCTTTGTGCAGTAAAACGGAGGCGCTCTCAATGAGCTCTACACCCCCTTGTATTTATTGTTTAATAATATTTACAACAATACCTGTTCTTACCTAAACTTCTTTATCATATAGAGTCTGTCCGTTTCCGGTCCTAAACACGGGAAAATCAATATACGAGTATATAAAAAACTCCTCCTAAACGGCTGGACCGATTTAAATGATATTTTGTGTATGCGTTTAGGTGGCACCCGGTTTAGATTCACAACTGGATCCGGTAGGTGGCGCTACTTTCGTATGTCACTCACGAAGTTCGCCCGGTCAGCTAGTTAATTTATAGAATTTAACCTAGCAACCTATAAATTCTATAAAGCCCCGCGAGCGAAGTTTAGCGCGTGGGGCGTGGTATTTTCCACAGAAATTCAATCTTTATGTATATTGACAAAGAGTTCGTTTCAGTATTGGCAAGAATTTTATCGCGTAAAGGTCGACGCTCTAGTTTAACCCGTGTTGCCCCTAGTCTCTGTTTACGGTTGCAACGTAAATTATTACAGCGTTACCCACTCTGCTGGTCCATTAGTGGATTAACGCATTGTCTGAATGGCTGAAGTCTTCAGTATTTAGGTGAAACACTAAGCTACTGGTGTTTGGTACTTCGTGAAATCATTGGTTACGCCCTTAGTACATGCATCCTTAATCCGTATACTGCAGCGTGCAGACACGTGCTTCAAAATGTTCGCCAATACTCAAAAGACGTAAAATTTTTGGTATTTATTCGTTTGTTCCGACATATGTCGAATTAGTGGTGATGTCGATCTTAAGAGAATTGGACTCCTATTGAAACCCTAATAAGGCACGAAATAATTGATGAATCACCACGAAAAATTAAAACAACAATAGCAATAACCGCACTAACATCAGACGTCGTGCTTGCATAAACCCTAGGATTAATTTTTATTATTTAAATCTAAATATGATACATAAAACAAATCATGGAATACCGTACGAAACTTTCTTAATAAGTAATACTAGTTTTAATCTGAACAAAGTATTGCGTCCATCTCGTACTAAACTGAAAATATACAGTGTGTCAGAAGTCAATACAATAGAATTGTGGGAATTTTTAATCATAATTTGAACTTTTTTTTAAGCCGCCCGTTCTGAAATCTTTGTATACCTCGAGTCGTATCTCGTTGTAGTTCATATTGTTAAATAGGGTTAAGGGTGTGCCCTAAAGCCAAACACAATACTTGTAACAAATACTCAAAGACTTGTAACTCTGATATTTAGGTATTTTATGCATACACTAAGCATCTCTGTGTCAGCTACCATATATTGCCTTAAAATATTATTCCAGACTTCTGATACACTTTGTACAGTACGTTATGGACAGCATCAGCTGTGTTACCTATCAGTATGCACCTAAAATAGTGTTGTAGCCGATAATAACTTGTCGAGAACGACCCCCGCCGTTAAATCCCGTACGTTCAGCTGAATATTTTATAGAGCTGTGACACCGCCGCGCATCGCCGGACATGAATTATGGACTAGTGTTGTGCTTGCACAGTTTATATCGACATTAATTGTGTGAATTATTAAGTGTATCAAATAAACGTATGTCATTATCGCGGTAAGTCTCATGAATTATATAGTCTACAGTTCTGGAGATGTTTTTTAAACTAAATAATATAATACGGTGAAACTATTTCTAACAACAATAATATGAAACACTTACTGAGAGCATGAAACTCTAATATGTTCCCAAAATTAAAGAAGCTTAAGTTGCTTCTTGTTAAATCAGCTTTTTTCCAGTGAAAATCCCATCGCGGTTTGGGATTTACCTCAACAAACAGGTAGACATTTTATTAATATTTTTACGTTTTCGTTTTAAGTACCGTATTTACTTTCATTATGAATGAGCTGTTTTATTTTGAAACTACAAACGGACACTTTAATTTTATTAATTTGTATAGATATTATATATTTTTATTTTTCATCCGAGATTATCACTTGCTATGAAACGGTGAAGGAAAACATAGTGATGACACCTGCACGTCTGAGGGAACTTGACTAGTTTTCGATAGATGTGTGAAGTCTGCCAATCCGCAGTGGGCCAGCGTGGTGGACTATGGCCCGAATCCCCCTCGTATGGAGGGGAGGCCCGTGCCCAGCAGTGGGACGTTAAAAGGGTTGTAGTAGTAGTAGTAGTATAGGTAACTAACAGAACATAATTAATATATAACTGACTACATACATTTTATATTAGATCAATCATACCGAACATATTTATTAGTTAATTAACCCCATTACTAGCCATAAAATTCCCCACGACGCCGTAAATAACCCAAGAGTGGGGTGTTGCGGAATTATGACGTCATCGTACACGAAGCGTCACTCGCAAAGACCAACGCCATCATACTATAGGGTTCAGAGCACCTAAAAATGTTACGTATAACCCAAATACAACAAAAAAATGTTCTACGAATATTACGTAGCGACCACCGTCGTAACGCTATCATTATCACCACGCCTGTACTCCCCGTGGGGGAATGCAGAGGTGCACTACAGTACCTACACTTTGCTGATGTATTTCGGTACCAATGTAATACGGAGTGAGCCTATTGCCATTATACTGGACACGTTACCCTCAATACGAGGGAGATTTGGGTCATAATTCACCACTCTCGTCCAGTGCGTGTTGGTGAACTTCACATGACTTTCTATGGACGCGTAGGTTTCCTCAGGATGTTTTCCGTCAACGTTACGCTACAGTACAGTACGTAACTTTCAACTACGCACTGCATGCGTAGAGATTGGCTACGCACGCCGTAGCATAATTGCTACGACGCTAGCGCTAGCCTACGTGTAATACGTCAGTCGTATATTTCGTAGTAACAACATTTTAAATAGGCATGTTTTATTGGCATTAGACCAAAGTACACGTAATGTAAGAGCAAGACAGCATTATATCTACTGTCAAATATAATTTAGATGTAGCATGTGTACAGCAAAATCACCCCTATTCGTTTATATTAAGGAATCAAAAGACTATACGAATGTCAAACTGTAAAATGTGCATTAAAAATCGTAATTCCTGCTCTCATCTTGAATATATCATTATTAAGTTTACGAAATCAACACCTTTATCACAAGTAGTTAGGGGCTATATTGCAATGAGTTGAACGATTCTAAACTCCATTCCCATTTCTGAGGATGTTGTCCATTAAAAACCGCGAATTGGGGGTTGATGTTGTTTCCTATTCGCAATGAGGAGCCCGCCTGAGCGGCGCCAGCTGGTCACAGATTAAAATAAATATGAATGAAGAACAGATATGCCATTATATTCATAAGGTGCCTACGTATGTCTGTCCTCTATGAAATCATATTGACTTTAAAAAAAAAAAAAAAATCTAAAAGTTTATCTACTAGTATTAGATCTCAAAATACAAAATTAACGTTTACAATATTATTTGTCATAATGATACAAATTTCATCTTAAACCTCCGTTACTTACACAATTGAGCATTGCAAATTTAATTTCTATTATGAATATATTACATTATAATTATCTACTTTACTGGAGACTTTCGTTTTTTTAATGGCGACTTAATCTGTCGTTTTACTTGGTTTACTTCAAACAATGATATAATCATCAATCAATACCTCAATCAACTGATTGATCAATTCCAACAGCAAGATAAAAAAAAAACTACGCAAAATAAATTGTAAATTTATACTATATTTGCTTAGTCTGTGACACGCGTTCGCCGTGTTAGGCGCTGTTTCGTACAAAATTTATTGCAATATGTAACATTTCATTTACCATTCAAATATCTGCTTTAACATCAACAGAATAAAATCTATTATCAGATGATGTTCTTAAAAATTAGGCTAGCTACACATTATTTGTTATAGTAAGTAAATGTTAGGCGTAATGCGCTCGCGTTTAGGGAGATTTATTATCTGTATGTTTTTAGACGACATTCCTTATTAGATGGATAGATAGATAACTCTTTATTGTTCCACGGCAAAAAATATTAATATTACACAAAGTTTACACAAAGTGTCACAATGGGCGGCCTTATCACTAAAAGCGATCTCTACCAGGCAACCTTAGGATGGAGTGGAATTGATTGATTAAGGCGGGGGAGTACTTAATAATGGATATGAACAGTAAATCGTTTCAAAAAGTACACACACAAAAAGTTCATTCTTCAACGACATGACGGTGACAGCGCGAGAGAAATTCGATGCGTGCTAGCGTGGCAGTGATAGCGTGGTAATTCAATCTTTATCCATATTGCCATAGAGTATGTTTTTGTATTGGCAAACATTTCGACGCGCTGTGAGGTTTCACCCATTTTTATTTTAACTGCGTTTTTATTTAGTTGTCCTTGCTATTAATTACTTGGCATTAAGCGGCTTTCAGACTACGCTATAATATATAGCACAACAATATCGCGCACCATACAAATCCAATAATATATAGTACAGTACAGTGTGAACGTGTCCATAACAATGTACGGTGCGCGATATTGTGGTGCTATGAGTTATATACTATTATATTATAGCGTAGTCTGAAACCCGCTTTAGCAGAATACCCACTAATCGCAGGTAAAGCGATCAAAAATTTCACCATTTCGTAAAAAAGAAGAAAATCTCTCTTCAATTCGTTTGAAAGAAACGTAGCATAAAAAGAAAAAAAAAAGAAGATAATCCATCGCTCACAGCGTTCGGTAGTTCGCACTAATTACTGCCTGATGAAAAACACATTGCTTTGGCGGTGACCGATCAGTCGTGGTTTACTCGGAGATGTTTATACTGTACGATTGGAATAGTCTAATACTATCTAAATCTGTTGTTTTCAAGCTTGCTTCACCCCGAACATTCTAACAGATGCAAAGGTAGAATAAAATGTTAATACTTTGTTGTATCGTTTGTTAGTATAATTTCTAAGGTTTTTTGGATATAGGAATTTAACAAAAAAAATGCTATGTCTGCTGAGTACCTCCTCTTCTCAGTCATGTCACATTTTGATCAGTAGCATGAAGGCCAAGACTAGTCTTATGTTACAGTATATCTTAATTTTCTCACTTTCTCTCGTATGAAACTAGACAGAGAGCGAGCGAGTGAATTCGTGACAAAGTTCTAATCTTGACATGCTCTCCACAGGTCGTGTCATATTTGAATAATAAAAAGATAACAATTTGTAGCCTATGTTAACGAATCGATTTACACCTTACTCAACAAAATCGGATGAATAGTTTAGGCGCTACAGAGAAACATACGTAAATACAGACACACATGAACTGCTTAAATCATAACCCTTCCTTTTGGCTCGCCGTAGTTGGGTAAAAAGATCTTGTCCGCGTGGTATGGTGGCAAGAACGCTGTCTACATTTCCTAATTGAATAGCCAGACTGATTCGTTGAACGAGAAAACTATTTAGACTTTAAATTGTTCGATGATTGAAAAAACGTACAATATAAAGGTCCAACGCAATCTTTCAAAGATTGCCTATTACCGCTGTAAGCGCGGAATTACGACACGTGTCGCCTTGTCTGCCCACGGCTGATCAGCGCTGACTCATTACCGAATATAAGGAAAACGTCGTAATTACTGCCCAATAGGGTGTTCGCTCATTAGAACCCTTTGTATAGAACACAGCGTGTAATCTAATCTAAACAATTTCTTTCCATTACAGTATTTATGAATCGTCACAAATGTCACAAAATAATAATCCATTATCTACAAAAACATCAACTCAGTTATAAAAGCATTTTTCATTTTAAAAATGGTTTGCAGTGCCAATATGACTGGATCATAACATTCTATGAATTCTGTTAACAAGACTCTACGAACCATTTGCAATATAGTTCCTATCTAAAATGAATAGGTCTTAATTCCGTGGTAAAACTTAATTATAAATAAATTCATGATAAAAAAAACTTTTTTAAACAAGCTTTTATATAATTGCCCTTAGTTTTCGTGTTCTCCTCAGCAAGCCCTTTCATTTGATACCCATACTGTGGTAGTGCAGAAAAAATTACTATTCCGCCATCTTGGATGATCCACCATATTGGAATTAGAATGACGTCATATAGCTAAGCATGCATTGTCATCCAAAGTAAGCGTGTATACCAAATTTCAGCTTAATCGGTTAAGGATAACAGATTTAAAATTCAGTTGCAAGATTCCACCCGGACATACATTGCAAGTTAATATAAAGCTTGTAGAAACAGCCCAGAAGTTTTCGAATTCTTTGTCGAACCGGTTTTGGCAACGATTTCGAATAATTTTATAACCCTCACGATAATGAAACGGGCTTACAGGTGCGTTAAAATTTTCACGTCATATTTATCAATACTAAAACGTACTTTCTATCAATACGCATAAAGATTGAATTTCCGTGGTTGAAGCTAAGATATCACGCTTCAAAGTTCTCTCGCTTCATCGATGACATTTTATTGAAAAATGAACTTTTGCTATAAGTTAAATACAGTTCGTTTTGGTATGGGATAAAGATTAGTCCCGCGAAATTTGTCGCATCTATGGACCCTGGGCTTTATACCGAGTCTTCAACTTGGTACGTCTTAACAAAAACACGTATTACATACATCCATACGATTTCATATCTGGGTCACATCAGCTTCGATTAATACAACCTCCTGAGGGTTGGTTTACTTTATAAACACATGGTATATGTTCTTAGAACGCTGTTTGTGTACACCCTGCCGTGAACCGATAACCCTTGCTGAAATAACAGAATACATTAACAGCTATCCACTGACGTTAATTCCCGTCCAAATAATTGCCGAAACAACAAGAAAACAGACAAGTGCGAATCAGACTTATCAAACACATATTTTTTGACGACGGTTTGATTCCTGACAGTAGCCAATTTCAGAAATTGACGTTTCGGAATTTTCCCGTGGTCTGGAGTCGCCCCCAGTCCATTTTATGGTAACCATAGTACAAGCTTTGGGATCATTGTTAGTTTGGGATCATACGATGAGGAGTATGTTGTCTGGTCATATTTACTTGTTTACGGAAAAGAAATAGTTATCTTTATTCCGTCTATATAAAACGATTTCTCATACTGTACATGGATGGCAGGCTTGTTATTCTGAATCATATAGCATACATAAATATGTAATAAACAGAACAAAATCTTAAGATGATCCTCTCCATGATATCTGAACGATAGTATACCATTACATTTTGTATTACAATTGGAATGAATTAATTGTTCAATTCGTACCTCCCACTGATTGGACGCTATGTCACTGTCGCTTCTCCTACCTGTTGTAAAGCAAGGTATAATCAACTCAGTCTTAAAAGAATTAAGGTAAAATTTCATTTGGCGTTCCAATAATTAAAATAGAATCCAAACTTAATTAGTTTGTACTAAGAATTTAAACGAAATTCAATAATATTTTAACGAGGTAAAAAAAATAAAATTAAATGTTGTGTTAGATTTAATTATGATAATACATAGAAAATCAACGTATAAACAAATAATTACGTAACTAGTATTAATGTAGGTACCACCTTTATTTCTCGACCTCTATAAATCCTAGCATATCAACGTCTCAACATTTTAACTTTGCGCCAAGAAATCTTGGCAACAATCAATTTTGGTAACCAACTTTTGGAATGGACCCTTGATGTAAGACTTTTGATATAAATGAAAGAGCTTATCTCATATAACTAACGACCTTGTTTTATATCCAAAAACCACAAAAACTTGTAACACAAAGTCCACACGTAGTAACTATATAAGAAAAAAAATTGTAAACTTGTCAATTTGTAAGGCCTATACAGAATAAATGATTTGACTTTGACATTGAACAATTTCTGCAATTTATTGCCCACAAAAGATACAATATACAATGATTGCTACCTACCTCCTTCAAGAAGGTTATCATCGAAGGAATCATGAGTGAAATTTATTTATAAAATCTGTCAAATGCGTAGGCGTAACAAAGATTATGCTTGGAACTATAAGTATGTTATTCAAACACATCGTCAATGTAATGTCATTGGAAATACAAAAAATCATATTATATCAAATAGCGGATATCAAATTCCTGAAAGCAGGGGGGATCGGAAGCCCGGGCTGATCCCAGAGGAGGCGGCAGCAGCAAAGTCGTCGCCTAGCGAAAGTTTACACCTGGTATCGACAGGTATCCGTGCATAACAAAAGCTTTGAACTTGGTCTGAATTCATGAGATTACATTAAAGCATTTCAACAAGTTCCAAGCTTCGGGAATTGGCAACTTTGCGATCCTAGTATTTATTCTAACAAGCCCCATAACCACATCCTCTTTAACAGTATTGTTTCAACATTACTTTGATTTTTTTATGTTTTAAAATTATTTGCCTCTAATTTGTTTGAAAAATAACAGGGAATGTCACAATTTTTTTTTGTTTCTTTTTTCATATTTTGTGTAAGGTATTTTGAATTCTAATGATTAGAATTTAAATATAGTTAACAGATGGCGCCAAAAATGCAGTTTCGTGGCCAAACTATAGAATTGTTGAACTTTCAAATTGTTTTTTCTCAAAATTCATTAATAAGGCCATTCCCTGTTATTTGCCCTTCATACGTGCCTGCGTCATTAGGCTGTCTTTAGTCCCATTAGCATTGACTAATGAGACTTTGAGATTTTTGAGCCTCAAAGAACAGAATAAATTTTCTTCTTCATTTTGATACCGTTTTTAATGTACGCAGATCATATACATCAATGAAATACATCACTCATATCACCGAGCTAAGGTTCACTGCTTTGATGGTGGTTAGTAATAAATGGTGCTGGAGAAGAATGCTTGGGGTTTCGTGGACCGAGTTTCGCACGAACGTCTCGATACTTCAAGAACTCGGTATCAGGCAGCGTCTGTTTTCGATTGTACAATCTCGCATCTTGACATTCTTCGGACATGTTTCCCGGCGTGACAACCAGTCCATAGAACGCCTTGTCGTCCAAGGAAAAATAGAAGGCACTAGACCGCGCGGAAGGTCACCCACGCGTTGGACTGACCAGATCAAGTCCGCCATTGAAGGCTCAGTCAACGAATGCAGCAGGATGACCTCTTGCAGACAGCGGTGGCGAAATGTCGTGAAGCGCATTACATCTGCACCTTCCAATACTGATACTTAACGATCACGACCGCTCTGTCAAGAGCGTACCGGATAAGAAGAGAAGAAGTAATAAATCTTCTGGAAACAAAAAATGTTCCAAGCCCGAAGTATTAGTACATCACTGTACATTTCCCAACTCGTCCGACATCGAATACTGAATTCCTGTTGGTATCCTATTCGGTATTCAGTTGGTGATTCGATTTGATTTTATTATTTATATACACGTTAAAATAACAGCTTGGGTGAAAATATCATCGTTACGATATAAACTGTGCTTTTATTAGCTTTTACTGACTCTTTAGGCGATCATATTTGAATATTGGCCAGGTGCGTGAAGAGTTCCCAATGGAAACCTTCCCGTTACCTCCACCTTCTTGCAGACATGTTTTAACATTACTTTTAGTTTTTGAAAGTTACTACTACTACAGCCCTTTTTAACGTCCCACTGCTGGGCACGGGCCTCCCCTCAATGCAAGGGGGATTTAGGCCACAGTCCACCACGCTGGCCCAGTACGGGTTGGCAGACTTCACACATCTAACGAGAACTAGTCAAGTTCCCTCAGACGTGCAGGTTTCCTCACGATGTTTTCCTTCACCGTTTTTATAGCAAGTGATAATCTCGGATGAAAATGAGATTCGCACATAAATCCCAGAGGTGCGAGCCGGGGTTTGAACCTGCACACTTTGATTGCAAGGCGTGCGTTCGACTACTCGGCTACCACTGCTAATTTAATAATAACTGAAATTACTTAATTAAGTTTTTTTCTGAAATAACTACAAAATTCAGTCCTATAAAGAAGTAGTAGTAAAGGGGTTGGATTTCGTTAATATGATATTTATAGACTCTGGTTGATGAGGTACGACGCAAATAGCCCGTCTATGGAGTCAGCTAGGTCTTGTCGAAACTTCTCTAACATTATTATGCTCCAGACTTCCGAACTTGCTTTGTTAGAACATGTTCTAACTTGTCCTTACAGAGGTGATTCATCTTTGTCCGCTTAACTAGAGTTGCTAACGTTAACATTAACCCCAAATTTCTCGTAAAAAATACAACATTACAAAACATATAACCACAATAATTCATTTGACAACACTAAACATATAACCATCTTGCTCATATATCGCAAGTGTGACAAGGAGGCATAGTTTTCATGAAGGTCGAGAGGGTTATATTTTGAAATGTGAAGGATGTTTAACATCTGTTACCTGTCCACTAACCACCACCTGTATTGCAGCAATATTTTTAAAATCTCGCAGTTATGGCCAGTAAACTGAGTAAAAAAACCGGCCAAGTGCGAGTCGGAGTCGCGCACGAAGGGTTCCGTACCATCTATACATACATACAAATAAATAAAATTGGAGTGTCTGTTTGTAATATCAAAATAACACTTTTTTACCAAATGCGTATGAAAGTATATACGATACCTATAACAAAAACGCAATTTTAAAATTTTTTTTCTGTCTGTCTGTCTGTTTGTTTGAGGTAAACTTCTAAACGGCTGAACCGATTTCAATGGGACTTTCACTGACAGATAGCTGACGTTCAAAGGCGTAACTTAGGCTACTTTAATTTTAGAAAAAGCATTAGGGTTCCGCTGGAAAAACATAATACCCATATTTCCGGGTAATCTCCCTAAAGTCCACGCGGGCGAAGTCGCGGGCACAGCTAGTTATCTATAAAAACGGCAAAAAAATCACGTTTGTTGTATGGGAGCCTCCTTAAATAATAATTTTAATCTATTTTTTAGTATTTGTTTTTATAGCGGCAACAGAAATAAATCATCTGTGAAAATTTCAACTCTCTAGCTATAACGGTTCATGAGATACAGCCTGGTCACAGACGGACGGACGGACGGACTGACGGACGGACAGCGAAGTCTCAGTAATAGGGTTCCCGTTTTACCCTTTGGGTACGGAACCCTAAAAATCTGTCAAAAATTTACAATTACAATTAAACAACAATATTTTAGGAGGTGGTGGTGAGGCCCCCTGTTCTGGAGCATTGTATTATAATAACTGTTTTAGTGCAAAAACTGACAAAAATATGCATAAAGTAGTTTTAAAACAATACTGTTAAAAGAAGAGTGGTATTTTATAGTAAGCGTAGCCCTACATTCCAATTTATACGATTACCTGCTGAACCCGCGATTTCGTACGCGCAGAATTAAGGAAACCTAATTATTTTTTATAGGAAACCTACATTAGCACTCCTCCCTATTCTCCCACAAGTAGTACTCCTATTAACATTAGCTATCTGCCAGTGAAAGCCAGTGAAAGGAGATTACACAAAAGAAAATTTTAAAATAATGTTAAAAAAACTTTTTAAAAACAAGCTTTTATTTAATTGACCTTAGTTTTCGTGTACTCCTCAGCAAGCCCTTTCATTTGATACCCATACTGTGGTAGTGCACATAAAATAACTATTCCGCCATCTTGGATGATCCGCCATATTTGAATTAGAATGACGTCACATAGAACTTAAAATAGGAAAAGGCACCAACGGAGTAGGTCTATTGTGTAAGGTTAACATATAAAATATAAAACTATAAATTAAAATACACGCGTCGCGACTGCGTCGTTAACAGCATGCATTGTCATTCAAAGTAAGCGTGTATACCAAAGGAGACGGATACGCTTTCATACATTCTTGGGCCCAGTTGTAAAAATATGAGAGTGGTGTCAATTAAGAGCTTATATATTATCAAACCATCTCCGAAAATTTTGCTGATCTTGGCAATCTGAGAGCAGAATTATTAGAGATTTAGTAAAAGTGTGGTTATTCTACAAAGTGACAACAATCTAGATACTAAACAGCTGATTTTTTAACTGTGATTGTTATTTTGTTTGAATATACAGTTTTGGTGTTAATTCAACCACTTTAGTGTATTTTAATATATTAAAATGAATATAATTATGTGCTTAATCATTAATAACACAATTTGTTTTTGAGCTACCGAACGTGCTTACTCTGTCTGGGGCGCGCGGGCGTTCGGAAACTCGTCCGTCGACATTTTGTGGAGCGTTCGGAAACGCGGACGCCACACAGTTATTTACTATATTAATTGTAGTTTTTTTTATTGTTAATTATTACAATGTATGTATTCATTTTGATTGAATCAATCAAGTATTTTATGTTCAATTGTTTAAATCGTTCACAGTAATCGATTATTGTAATCGATACTCTATTTCTTCAGTGAAATAAACTTATTTTTATGATTTCTCGTCTCCCGGATAGTGAATTGAGCTGATTTTTTTATATTTTAAATCAGAAAAAAATACCGCTTTTTTTAAACCATAACTCAACTTATTACTATTGGGCCCAGAGATCCCCGTCTCCTTTCAGCTCAATCGGTTAATGATAACTGATTTAAATTTCAGTTGCAATATTCCACCCGGACATACATTGCAAGTTAATATAAAGCTTGTAAAAATGCTATCATTGATACGCATTTAGTAAAACGCTATTTTGACATTACACTCAGACACTTCAATTTTATATATTAGAAAAGATACGGATAAAGTTATAAGTATTCTACAGAACATAAGCGTTCGTAATTTATTTAGTCATTTAAATCCAAAACAGAATTGAAATCGCGTAGCGACGACAGCGTCAAATACAAATATTGTTAGAAACGATTGGAAACAGCAGAATTATTGTGAATAACGAATGGAAATAGCCCATTAGCAGAATATTCGATTAGATTTTACATTTCAGCGTTTCGTGAGCTGTAAATTGGCATAATGGTGGACTAATTGTGAAATATCGTTGGGAATGGCGCCCGGTCCGATTTAACTGTGGCCCTGGTTTTATGAAATAGTTACCTAATTGCTAAAGTGTCCTAGATGTCTATAATAGCATAGAATCTAGCGTTCTTCAATTATAGGAAATTTCACCTACTTGCTATGGCTTTATCTTGATCAAAAGTACTTTGCAATTCGAAGAGGGCTTGATCTAGTGGTGAACCGGGTGTTTGGAGGTTCGATTGCCTTTGTCCTTTTCGAGATTGTTACACCCAGAACATGCAAATGTATTGTAACTTTGGTGAAGGAAAACATCGTGAGGAAACCTGAACATCTGTAGAAAGGCGTGTGAAGTTCACCAACCCGCACTAGGCCAGCGTGGTGGACTATGGCCCAAATCTCCCTCATATTGAGGGAGAATGTGCCCGGTATAATGTCAATAGGCTCGCCCCCTATTACATTGGGACCAAAAATACTTCGGCGAAGTGTGGGCGCACTACAGTGCACCTCTGCCTACCCCTTCGGGGAATACAGGCGTGATCATGTATTATTATTTATATTATACTAAAAAAACTAGAACTACATTCTATAGTCATGATAGTGTGACAATAAATTACTATTTACTAGTAAAGCTCGTTGCGGTTGAAGCCGTATGTGATCATATTCGATTATATCCTTATTTTCATTGCATTTTGTTAGAGAGGAGAATTAAAATGCAGGATAAAAAAAGTAATTTTAAAAAAATCTCTTTAATTAATTGCCCTTAATTGTCGTGTTCTCCTCAGCAAGCCCTTATATTTGTTACCCATACTGTGGTAGTGCAGAAAAAATAACTATTCCGCCATCTTGGATGATCCGCCATATTGGAATTAGAATGCCGTCACATAGTTAAGCTTGCATTTTCATCCAAAATAAGCGTGTATAGCAAAATTCTGCTCAATTGGTTAAGGATAACTGATTTAAAATTCGGTTGCAAGATTCCACCCGGACATACATACGTTGCAAGCTAATATAAAGCTTGTAAAAATCTGCAATCCGCTTTTTGGGCCGCATACCTTACAAGTAAACTACAAAGGAGGCAGCTACCTCATGGGTCTTCCGTTGCCACGTCACCACAATCAGTCCTTTGTACAAGATTGCAAACATACGTTTGCAGGCAATCTAACTAATACTAAACCTTACCAGAGCATAATAGGTTCCAAAATTAACTTTTGGAATGATTTTCAAGTCCAAAAGCAAAGTTTGTCTAGGCTTGTACACGTCATATACGCCCGAAGGCTAGAATCAAGAATTTTGCGCGCCGTTTCGCACCAAAACAAAGACAGGCATGTGGTTTTATTTTAAATTTTTCAGATATGTTGTACGCACTTTGATAGGATTTTTACTTTAAATTCTAAATCAGATATACGTATGGTAAAAAGTTTTCAAAGGACTCTTTTTAATAATTTAATGACTGATGACATTGTAAGGGGTGCAAGTACAGATCCTAGGACCGCTAGAATTTTCGGATTTCATCTGCAAATGTGTAATTTTCAATAATGATTACCACTTGATGAACGGTGAAGGCAAACATCGTTAAGAAACTTGCACGTCTATAAAAAGGCGTGAGAAGTTCACCAACCCGCACTGGGCCAGTGAAGTGGAAAGCCCAAATCTCCCTCGTATTGATGGGGAATATTCCCGATATAATGGCAATAAGCTCCTTATTACATTGGGACTAAAATACATCGGCGTCGTTTGGGTACACTGCGTTGCACCTCTGCCTACCCCTTTGGGGAATACAGGCGTGATGATGATGTATAAATCTGTCAATATATCTTTTGGACGTGATGACAGAGATAAAACCCCGTGCCCCAATATTTCGATTCCTTTCCGCTCTATTTCCACTCGTCACTGACATTCGTCGTTCGCACCGTTCATTCATTATTCACCGGCTCAGTCACTCAGCATCACTTCTAACCCCATAGGGCAACATGTACACCGTATGTATCAGAAGTCCGATATAATATTCTACTTACATTGTTTCAATTTTCATTAGGAATTTCTTGTAAAAAATTAATTAAAAAAATACAAAAACTGACTTCAAAAATCTAGGAGCACTAAAAAGCTTAAAATTTATTACAATTGGAGAAGGTGCCAATCTGCGTCAAACTAGGCAAAAACACATATACATTTTCTTTTCTAAATTCCTAATAGACGTGTTTCTTTAGTTTGTATGTAAAATACATACACACCGTTTCAAGTTAATCATGAATATAACTTTGAAATTGCGTGACCTTCTACCCCCCATTTCACTCCCAAGGGGGTTGATTTCAGATAATATTTTGAAAATGGAACCACCCTTGATGACTTTTCTAGCACACGTCACAAAAAAAAAATCGAAATCGCTCGACTGACGCTGGAGATATGCATAAAAAAATACGCGACGAATTGAGAACTTATTCCCTTTTTTTTCGTCGATTAAAAAATGTAAATAAGAAATGCAAGATAGCTAGTTAAGTTTTTAAAATTGGCTTCATTTATTTTTATTTCGGAACGTATACCATTTAGTTCCGCGTCATGCGAATTATAGAGTAATATTTCAGACTTCTGAAACACCCTTTATAATGCTACTAAATTCTAAATGACCATTTCGACTTCGAGTGTACTTTGAATTTTGGGTGTTTTAAATTATTCAGGTTAAATTGGCTGTGTACGGCGTCACAGTGTGGATGTGTTTATGAATATTTCAGCAGCTCGAAACGATGAGAGCGGTGCTTGGTGCCGTTTAATTTGATTGCTGATTGCGTGGTTGTATTTCGTGTAGATCATCCAAATATAAAGGACGGAGAAATATATAGCTGGGTATCCACTAGAGGCAGCCTCGGGTCGAGCGGCTGCCTCGCTTCGAGGCCGCGCAAGTGGAGACGCAGCCTCAACCTGAGGCACGACGCGACACGAGGCAAATTCGTTGCCGCTTGCCGAGCCATATTTTGTCGGTTTTTTTGCCGTTCTCAAAGGAGCCTCAGTCCGAGCCGTGCATTTGATGGAGAAGGGTGTGTCGCCTCGGATCGCAATGGACAACGAAACTGCTTTTAAACTGATAAAATTATATGAGCGTCACCGTGTTCTCTGGGATCATTTAAATAAAAAAATAATTTCATTATTTTATTTGCAATTACATTATAGCAGCAGCTACTAGACGCGCGTCTGGAGCCATCGCGTTTTGGCTTTAAACTGCCGGATCAAGCTGAGGCGACTCGCCTCGACCTGATCCACAACGTGCCGCCGAGCCTTTGCCTCGAGCAAACAGCCTCAGGCTGAGGCTGTTTACTTCAAGTTGAGGCTGCTCGACCCGAGGCTGCCTCTAGTGGATACCCAGCTTATGACATACTTAAGGTATTTCTGACACAGAAGTGGAGACCTTTAAGAGATACGATACGATAAGACACCGGACACATATATATGAGCGTCAGGGGCCTAATTTTCGCAAGATCGACATTATATCCAATTCGACATAATGTCGAAACAAATTTGGCGTTTGGTTTCGAGATATCTGGAATTCGAAATAATGTCCTTCATGTCATAATTGCCCCGCTGGACTGGACGTGCGCTGCAAAATTAATGCCAAAACCAAAAGGAACTCTATGTCAATATAGATAAAGATTATAATTCCCCGCATCAAAATTCGTACGCGCTGTCAGTGTCATTTATTTAAAGTATGAACTTTTTCTACAAATCAATACAGTTTGTTTTGGTATGACAAAAAATTTAAGAGTGGGTGTCGACGCCAAACCATCTCTGTAACAATATACATAATGATTAAAATACTGTGATAAAGCCAGGCGATTATACGTCACAACACGACTAGGATACAGACTTTAGAATCAAGCAAAATCAACAACACATTCTTGGCATGTTGTTTACCCGAAGTGGTTACTGCATCGACAATAGTAAGTATACCAATTAATTTCTGCGAAGACAAAGCCAGCCATTGAATCGAGCCCAGTATTGTACAGGTACTATTGTTCCCTGCGCAGGTCAACCGCACTATTGTGTACTATGATTACAGGTCAATCTACTACGCTTCCGGCCGATTCCTAAGAGCCGTTAACACGTTCAATGCGGCACTAATTTATCTATACTTTCCATTCCTGCCGTACGGGGCGTTTTAAACCTTGTCCTAAAAATATAATTATGGCGAAACATTTCTTAGACGCACCACAAGTAAGACATACACCGGGCGTTTAAGACCCGGTAGACTCAACGTGATACGTGGCATAACCTAATTTTGAGTAAGGTCAAAAATTTATCTCGCTACAAATTATGAAGTCACACAGATTTGTTTCCATTTATTTCAATAAATATAAATGGCCGAACAATGAGACCAAGACTGGCCTAAAGATAAAACATTACGTTTTCCGATTACTAAGAAGCTATTTATGTGGGTATAACAAATTTTGCAGTGGTAGCCGAGTGGTCGAACGCACGCCTTGCAATCAAAGTGTGCAGGTTCAAACCCCGGCTCGCACCTCTCGGTTTTATGTGCGAATCTCATTTTCATCCGGGATTATCACTTGCTATGAAACGGTGAAGGAAAACATCGCGAGGAAACCTGCACGTCTGAGGGAACTTGACTAGTTCTCGATAGATGTGTGAGTCTGCCAACCCCCACCGGGCCAGCGTGGGACGTTAAAAGGGCTATAGTAGTAGTAGTAGTAACCAATTTTGAGATAGAAGCATATATATGCCGGAAGTGATTGTCTTTGGAAATTGTGAAGGCATGGAGGTTAGTCTCCACTTATCTTGATAATTATACATGTTAGAAAAATAAAACCAAAACTGGGTGATGGAGAAAATGTTTGGCTTTCATGTAGTATACATAACTCAAATTAGCCAAGATGTCACTTGACGGCATGCCGACTCAAATTATCCAAGATCTTTTAGAAATCTGACGACAACCTGAGGCACGACGCGACACGAGGCAAATTCGTTGCCGCTTGCCGAGCCATATTTTGTCGGTTTTTTTGCCGTTCTCAAAGGAGCCTCAGTTCGAGCCGTGCATTTGATGGAGAAGGGTGTGTCGCCTCGGATCGCATTGGACAACGAAACTGCTTTTAAACTGATAAAATTATATGAGCGTCACCGTGTTCTCTGTGATCATTTAAATAAAAAAATAATTTCATTATTTATTTGCTATTACATTATAGCAGCAGCTACTAGACGCGCGTCTGGAGCCATCGCGTTTTGGCTTTAAACGGCCGGATCAAGCTCAAGATCAAGAGAAAATGTTTGGCTTTCATGTAGTATACATAACTCAAATTAGCCAAGATGTCACTTGACGGCATGTCGACTTAAATTATCCAAGATCTTTTAGAAATCTGACGACAATATGTAGGTTTCATTTCATTTCATTCATTTCAATTATGTTCAATAATCTATACATACACGTTTAATTAAAACTGAACTTTTAAGTGCAAGTAATTGAGTTACTTTCACATTAACATTTTTGGTAATACTAAATCAAACTTGTAGCAGAAGCATATTCTCCAACGAACTTTCATTGAAACGACAAACGAATATTGACGCGTGGTCGCTAATCTTGTACCGCAGTAATTGTATTTTTATGTATATTGATACAGACTTCGTTTTCACATTGGCAACAGTTTTGACGCGCGCTTATTGACGTCCCAGTGTGCCCGGGCCCTTACCCAGTTCCCCTGTCGATCATGGACATCTAAATGATGAACGGATATAACTTGCTAAAGTTTAGTTCATTGTTACGACGTTGACCTTCTTTGAGGTCGAAACTCGATCTCTTTATGCAAATAGGAATCAAAGTTGCACCGACTTTGGCTCCAACCTCGACGATTCTTAGACGGAAAAGTTTAAGGGTTGTGCCTTCATTGTCGAATAGGTGTTTTGAAAGTGTATTCAGAGAAAAAGGTTGTATGAGTTTTGAGAACTCTAGGCCAGAGTCAAATCGCACGACAAAGCTGGGGAATTACATTATTAAAGCGGGAATTACAGGCTGAACGTTAACGGATGTGCTGTGTTAACGGAAGTAATGTTCCATACATTACTTTTTCAGCGGATCTCTCAATCTTGTTCTAAAATAAAATTAGCTTATGTTACTCCTTATAGCATCAGCTATATGCCAGTGAAAGTCCCGTCGAAATTGTTTTAGCTCAAACAAAAACAGACAGACAGACGGACGAAACTTAAAAATTGCGTTTTCGTTATAGATAAGCTACAGTAAAAAGTTATTTTTATCCACATTAAAAACAGACCCTTCAATTTTATTTATTTGTATGTATACATTTTTTAATGTAATAAACAGACTTAGTACCACCTGTCTTGCAGCAATGTTTTGTGAATATTGCTTTCAGTTTTTGACTTTCATTTCCAGTGTTTGTGAACTCAGTACGAAATGTGTCTAAAATAAATTGTTACTATTGTAACAACAATATTTTGAGAGACCAAGTAATTCCCCAATGTCATTACAGATAAACTTATCTGCCTTAAGTCGTTCCTTTTTTTAAGTGATAGCTAAAGTTCGATTACTCCTTTATCACCGCAAGCTCAGACGATGTGACGATAGGATCAAGTCCAAAAGCTAAGTTCTATTTAGCTTTCCCAACCAGCGTGATAACATCTAATAGTTACGAAGTTTTGTTTCAAATTAAGGACAACTGTGACTAGATTTTATCCGTTTAAACGGTTGATAGTTATTCTATAGTTTAAACCAGTTGTTTCTTAACCTTTTTCATGACACGGCCCCTTTAGTATGAAGACATGTTTCGCGATCCTCCCTACCCGTTGCTGGTTTTCATGTATTTATTTTTTCGACTAATATTCAATCCAAACAATTTATTTATTTACATAATTGAGGTTCGGATAAATACATAATTAATTCAAAATGCATTGTTTTGTTTACTGCAGTAGCTTTCCCAACGTTTTGCAATTCCCCTAAAGAAGCTTCGCGACCCACAGGTTGAAGAACACTGGTTTAAACCATAACCGAATGTCGTAGTTCCTACATACACAGGAAATACGATGATGATCATTGGGAAGCTGCTGTGGAATAATAATAAATATTTCTACCACTGAATATAATTCCAGGATGAACTGGGGCGACGACGCTCGCTCGTCAATATTTTCGCCAATACCAAAATGTACTCTGTGTATACACAATTATGGATTTCTGTGGTAAGAGACACACAGAACTCGCACTGTTTAGCTTTTTCTATGAGAAAATAGAGTTTGTTTTGATATGGCAAAAGATTTGACGGACGATGGTCGACGCCTCAGTGCGCGGGAAGTTTTAATTGAGAACAATTCTCATCTCATTATTAAAACGTTTATTTCAGGCGAACTAAAAAGAGATGTTCTGAGTAAAAGACTTACAATTGATTAGCATAGATACCACTTTAATTTAACTAAATAAATATGGATACCGCCAGAGAACACATACTCATCGTATGATCTCAAACTAAGCAAATCTTGTATTGTGGCTACTGCACAATGGACTGGTGGCGTTCCTATTTACACCCAGAACAGGGCTAATCGCGGAAAATCCATTTCCAAAATTTGCCTCTGGCGGGAATCGAACCCGCAACTACCCATTTTAGTGAGCCGAGCGGTCTACGCTTACCCGTCGTTCAAACTGTAATTAAACCAAGATTTAACCAGCAACAAATTTATCGATTGCATATGGATATGATTTATCAAACTCATACACTTTTGGATACTTCTTTCTTCTGTTAGCAAATGCCATTAACTTTTTACCATCAATCAGCTTGATCTCCTGACCGTAAGCCTGGACTTTATAAGTAATGGGACCGTAGAAGACTATGTGGAGGTAGAAGTCTATATGTAGGAGATTGAAGTCATAGCAGCTCAGTGGATTCGGACTGGTGCACCATCGATGCAAGCTGATCAGGGGCTGACTTGGAGTCAGCGTGTTATTTGTTACTTCTAACACAATACAATTGTATTCCACGTTCGCTATGAGTGACACCTGGAAGAGATTCAGTTCGATCAATATATCTGGTTCCAGTAGGTTTTGTCGAGAAAATGACGTCTTCGAGCTTTTTGGAGCGGGCTTGGCTCGATGTTACGTCATTTTCCCGACGAATCTGACAGTTTAAAGAGATAAAACTTATGTCTACGCGGTCACGCTAAACTTACTAGCCTGATAGTGGACAGAGTTATACAAAGAAGGAGCAATTCTACGTAACGAAAGTCACAGTGTTTCAATGTTCAGTGCAAAATATCTATAGTTTACAAAAATATCCTAGGCTAGTTTACAATAAATTCTAGGCTAGACTAATTCGGGTTTTAGTTTAAAAAATATATGCTCACATTATACTTGAGTTCAGAAGAAACTCCGTGTTGAAATTTATGGTTTATTTCTGTGGTATCAGTAAATATTTCAGTTTTTATCTCCTCGGGATCACAATCGCCATACCTCTGGACAGTGGACACAGCTAAAAATAAAATAAAATTTATTCCAACGCGTTCAGGCGTTCACGCAAGCAGTTAGTTTACGGATAGGCCGATTGCTTGTGTGAAGACTTCTAGGCAAAATGTTCAGCAACTGAGCATACGTTTCAGTTCAGCTCGTATTTCTGGAATACCCGGCTTTATCGTGTTGATAGAGTATATGATGGCCAGCTATCATGGCGATAATTTCATACATCTGTATTCCTCTATTCCTCACTTATTCCAATTTATAATCCATTAAATTATTCGGTATTCCTTTTTCTGGCATAAAACTGTCTCTGCTCCTTTCCTAACCACTCTAAATTACTTAGTTTAGTGTTTTACTTTCGAATGGGTTTACATTCCAAAATATTAAAAAACCCTAAGACATAAGTTACTTGTAAAGACGATCACATACTTCTCCGCACTATGATGCGATTGAGTGCGATCCTAGTGACGGCTGGTCTGCCGACCCTGGAAATACTATTTCGCACCCACTGGTAGTACATCCCGTAGTCCAAGAACCTGGCTGGAGCCTCGCACCCAGGGCCAGATATGCCAAAACCAATCTACAAATGAATAGAAATCAGAATCAGAATTATATCGAGGGGTAAAATGTTATTTGACTAAAATGTCATTTTTATAACTTTACAGTAGAGCATTTACATTCGGCGCAGAAAGATTGGCTGATTCCAAATATGTATGTAAATATGTATCTCCCAAAAGAATCAATTCTTCTTCAAAGAGGTGTGAAGTTTGTCACCTTACAGTGAACCTGAGTGATAGACTTCGATTGACCTACCAGTTTCCATCTGTTCTTCTGTCGCATGACGAGTACGGCGCCACTGTGCCATATACATTCCCCACCATGTTCTGCTTTGGCACAGGCAAAGTGAGTCGGCCACATGCTCGCCACGTCAAGCTTGAGCCGAAAGAACAAATTCACACATACAATACTTTTAAGCCACCTATTTGTTGCAAGTAGAAATTAAAGAAAAACACACAATGCTTACATCGAATTTCCTATAATACTGCTTACAATCTTCAGTGTTTACATACTTCATCTTGTAGATCCTAACCATTGATGTACTGCATTCTGAAAATTGGAAGAAATACTGCTAATTTTTGGAGTACATTGTTCAATAAAGTATTGTGATAACGACTTACTGTGTGACAATGTCATGGCGTAAACTTGTTCACCTTTGAAGACAGCTGGTGGCGAACATATGGGATGCAATTCTGTGACAAAATGTTTTATATCTTTATTTCACTTTTTATAACTTTACTAGTGTCTATTAGTCTGAGGTATGCAGTTTGTATTTTTCTTTCATTCATACTCTGCCTCGATTTCTTACGTTTAATCAAATTTCTTTCATACCATTCGTACTTATCTACTCAAGTCTTCTTCTAGCTCTATATTCGTTAAAACTTTTTACAGAACAGCCGTATCTACAGCTGTAGTATGTCTATGGGCATATCATATCCAGTTAAGATATCTTGATGACTTAGGACCGTGGGTAGATCAACACATGCAAGGTTGCTGGTAAAATTTGGTATTTCTTTCTAGCAACTTATCGCGTATTTTCCTATAGCGCGTTCTAAGATTGCACAGCGACATCTATTAAAAAATGTGAAACTATTAATTTGTATTTGTGTTAGTTCATGTCAACGTGACAAGATGTCAGTACTGTTTTAAAATTTGACAAACCCAGCCGCGGGGTTCTTGTCGCCAGCTGTATGATGGTGAGAGCACTGTAAGTTGTTTTGGCATAGGCTGGGTGATATGTGTAGTCTCTGATGCCAAGTTTTGGTCCGGAGCAGTTGTGGCCTAGTATTACCTTAGCACGTGCCCTGAAATGTTTTACACGAGTTTGAAAACTATGGAAGTCCCTAGAGGTGAAAAGCTATTCGAATTAAGCAACACTTTTGGGCGATATTGGCTTATATACATATTTTATATTGTGGCGCACCCTATATCTCGCCACGAAACAGAACTACCGCCAGTCACTACTAGATGGCGCGACTGTAGTCACACGTACAAGACATTATCCGCCATACAAAGTACTATGAAAATCCTAGCTCGCGGTACCGGTGTGTTCGATGATCTGAACTATATATACAAATTCCCCGACAACATCAACGGGGCGTACGGACCCCGCCAGGCATACCACCCGCCTGGCAGGAAGATCTTCCCTTTACCGCCAAAATATCACCGAATTTTTCTGCGATACTCATTCGAGTATGCTCTCAGTTAAAGTAAAAAAATGTCACTTGATTCGAATAGCCTTTCACCCCTTGATATAATCTCCTCACTTACGGACGCGACTTACTATACAGTACGTATCATCTTACTTTTGCTACGACACAAAGCATTAGGCACAGTAGTTTTTAGGGTTCCGTACCCAAAGGGTAAACGGGAACCCTATTACTAAGACTTCGCTGTCCGTCCGTCTGTCACCAGGGTGTATCTCATGAACCGTGATAGTTAGAGAGTTGAAATTTTCACAGATGATGTATTTTTGTTGCCGCTATAACAACAAATACCTACTAAAAACAGAATGAAATAAATATTTAAAGAGGCTCCCATACAACAAACGTGATTTTTTTGCTGTTATTATAGTGGTACCCTTCGTATTATAATGGTACCCTTCGTGCGCGATTTCGACTCGCACTTGGCCAGTTTTTTCATGCAAGGGAGTCAAGGACAATAAACTGTTTCTAAAATAAATCGCTACTCTTAAAACCCAAAGTATTGCGCTGAATTACACGTCGTAAACGGTGAAGGAAAATATGGTGAGGAAACAAAGGCTTGCGAAGTTCACCAACATGCACTGATATGGTCCAAATCTCTTTCGTATTGAGGAAGAATGTGCTCGGTATAATGGCAATAGGCTCGCCCCCTATTACTCTGGGACAAAAATACATCGTCGAAGAGTGGATGCAGTACTGTCCACAGAGGTGGACAGCACTTGAATGGACAGAGATCCATCCCCTCGGGGAATAAGGCGTGTTGATATTTTTTTATCAACTCGTTGGCAATTATTGAAATACAATCAGTGATGATGTCTGAGCGTTACCGTAAATGACGTCGACAAACGTTAAATAATTTAAAAGCAATTTTCTACTATATGAATGAGAGTGTATGCGGCAAATAACTGGTAATAAAAACCGGCCAAGTGCGAGTCGGACTCGCGCACGAAGGGTTCCGTACCATTATCTATAAAAACGGCAAAAAAAACACGTGTGTTGTATGGCAGCCCCATTAAATATTTATATTATTCTTTGTTTTAGTATTTGTTGTTATAGCGGCAACAGAAATACATCATCTTTGACAATTTCAGCTCTCCAACTATCACGGTTCGTGAGATACAGCCTGGTGACAGACGGACGGACGGATGGACGGACAGCGAAGTCTCAGTAAAAGGGTTCCCGTTTTACCCCTTAGGTACGGAACCCTAAAAACTGCTTACTTTACGTATTTGTACGATGTAATATAAAATAATAAAATGTGTACAAAATTTAGGTTAAAGTCGTTCGTTTAAAAGGTTTCGAGCGTAAATGGCCGCGGCGCGGACTTCAAAGGCGCCACCTAGCGACGCAAGCGCCTGGTGTTGCCTGAACAGAGAGGCTTACCTGAAATCAGTCTTAGGATATCTGTCTATATCCATAGCAGCTCCTAATACCAACTGCGGTGTTATAAGAACGACTGTTGTTGTCACTGGCTTATGATCTGCAAAAAATAGCATGTTTTAATGAAAATGTACTATGTTGTAACATGCATAAAGATTGAATTTCTGTGGTACAAGCCACTTGACTAATTCGACGACGACGTCGATCCTATTTTGTTGAATAATGAACTTTTTCTGTGAGTTAATAAAATTATTTTTGGTATTAGACAATAATATTGTTTGCAAGCCTTTCGACGCGCCAAGGCTTAACACAGCTATCTTACTTGCCCAAAATAATAAATTATACTCAGTACAGTCGAGTCGTGATAATGTTTCTTGCCGCCTGGCTTCTACTAAGCTCTATTATTTTACGACTTAACGTGCTTAGTTCAACTTAAGATAACTACTATGGTAGTGTAATAAAAACTTTACAATACAACACATTAGGAAAACAAAGAAATAATACAATTATTAAAAAATAATCTTAATTTTCAATTGTTTTTTTTAGGTACGTTTGAGAATGTATCGCTTCGCTTGTATCAATGCTTCTGAATGCCTCGTCATGAAGCTATAAACATACTTTCGCGAAATAAATACCTTGCCTTTCTTTTAAATCCAGTCTATAGGCTATTGAGTCCTCTATGCCAATATACATAATATTATAAAGATTGATTTGATGAATGAGTTAACACGTTAGCTGCTAGGCCAGTTCTCATGTACTTTCTGCGCGCAGCCAGGTTGATTAGGCCCAGTCCCACTGGGCCTAATCAACCTAAGTATTTCTGATGTTGCGTACCGACTGAAATGGCATGATTTTGGCGCTTGCATACGAAGAAAGATACTTACAAAGCTTAAAAGCTAGTGAAGCAGCTACGGTGTTAATTATTGAATCTATAAAATACGCGTAAATAAAATCATTGCATCATCAACGACACTTCGCTCGCTCAAAAATGGGCTTTATCTACGAGATAATACAGTTCGTTTTGTATTGGCAAATTAATTGGCCTTACACTACTCGACGCGCTAGCTTCCGGGTGGCATAAAGGATATTAGATCTGAATGTACCCGTTCAGTGCGGAACGAGGTCTAATACGCCTCGTGTGTCTTCCTTGTGGTGCGGCTAAGAAAAACATAGCCTTCTCTGCCGTGCGGAGGCCGTAACTTACATTTGATTTAGTTTAGGATAGAGATGAATATAAACATCTAAGATGCCCTATTAAAACAGAATGCAGTGGTATATCAACATTAACGAGCCCCTTGCTGCCATAATGACAGTTTTCAAACGAGGTCTTAAACACCCCGTACCGCAGGAATGGAAAGAATATAAAAAAATGAGCGTCGCTGTCAACGTGTTAAGTCTAACTTACTTATTGGGTAGAATAGTACTCCAAGCCAAGGGTAAGTCTCGACGTCTGCCATCCCTTCGTACACAACAGAAGCTGATAATTTGTCAATACCACACTTAAATGTATAGTTTAAAGCTGTAAACAGTTTATAAATTAACAACATACGTATAAATATCACGCCTGTATTCCGCGAACGGGTAGGCAGAGGTGAATACACTTCACCGATGTATCTTAGTCCCAATCTAATAGGGGGCGAGCGTATTGCCTCTCAACAAGAGTGGTTTTTTGAACCATAGTCCACCACGCTGGCCCAGTACAGGTACTTCACACGCATTTTTATAGACGTGCAAGTTACCTCACGATATTTGGCTTCACCATTCAGCAAGTGATAATCATAATTGGATATTACAATCGCACTTGAAATCAGAAAGTGTCAGCGAGAGCACAGCCTTTGAACCTGCAAGCCTTGCGTCAAAGGCGAGTGTTCTACCTACTAGGTTATCACCACTCCACTTACTTGAGTAGCCACTCGTAATGCTATTTATAAAAATCACAAACACTTGAACCTTTATCATAATAATTATAAATCACTACTCCCAATTCTTTTAGGCTACGAATGGCGGCCAGGCTGATTGAAAAATAAAACAAACAAAATATGCAATTGTAGTAACATTTTATTTACAAATATTTTGAACATAAACATAAAACAAAATACAAATAGTAGCAGTGGTAGCCTCGCGGGCAAGAACGCCAGCCTTGAACGTAAGGGGTGCAAGTTCAAATCCCAGGCTCGCACCTCTGAGTTAATTTTCATGTGCGAATGTCATTTTCAATAATGATGACCACTTGCTGAACGGTGAAGGAAAAACATCGTGAGGAAACCTGCACGTCTATAGAAAGGCGTGTGAAGTTCACCAACCCGCACTGGGCCAGCGTGGTGGACTATGGCCCAAATCTCCCTCGTATTGAGGGGGAATGTGCCCGGTATAATGGCAATAGGCTCGCCCCCTATTACATTGGGACCAAAATACATCGGCGAAGTGTGGGCGCACTACAGTGCACCTCTGCCTACCCCTCCGGGGAATACAGGCGTGATGATGTATTATGATGATGATGTAAAATACAAATACAATAAATATTTAATGAGGTGTTTAATTTCACGTGGCGATTACAAATATTTTCAATGTAAAGGGTGTTGACGAATCATCATCATTTGCCTTTTTTTTATGAGATAGGGAGGCAAACGAGCAGACGAATCACCTGATGGTAAGTGATCAACGCCGCCCATGGACACTTGCAACACCAGGGGCATCGCAAGTGCGTTGCCGGCCTTTAAGGAATGAGTAGGCTCGTTTCTTGAAGATACCTTTGTCGCATCGGTCCGGGAACACCGCTGCAGGAAGTTCATTCCACAGTCTGGTGGTGCGAGGGAGAAAATTCCTGGTAAATGGCACTGTACTGGAACGCCATTCATCCAGATGGTGAGGATGGTAATGCAGTCTGTGGCGAGCCGTGCGATGGTGGAATTCAGCGGCAGGTATAATACCGAACAACTCCTCGGAACACTCTCCATGATAGAACCTTACCTTGTCCCTTTAGTTGGGGTCGGCGCAGTATGACTTTTTCTTCCATTCATCTCGCTTTTCCGTCATACTGACATCCACTCCAATCTCATTCATTAGTATGTAATAGTATGAATTGGTGTTGACGAATATGTAGCAATAAAGTCTTGGGCACACTGAGGCATTTAGACGTTTGCGACGAACTTTTTGCTAATGAGCGTTGACAGACAAATGATACATTATGTCGATTATCGATTTATATATATCTAGTAGATGGTCCATGTTAGATGCTTACTACCACGCCCACGTAATGGAAGTCAGGTTATCATAGTAACCGTAATTTTTAGGGTTCCGTACCCAAAGGGTAAAACGGGAAGCCTATTACTAAGACTTCGCTATCCGTCCGTCCGTCCGTCAGTCCGACCGTCTGTCACCAGGCTGTATCTCATGGACCGTGATAGCTAGAAAGTTGAATTTTTCACAGATGATGTATATCTGTTGCCGCTATAACAAATACTAAAAAACAGAATAATAAGAATATTTAAGGGGCTCCCATACAACAAACGTGATATTTTTGCCATTTTTATAGATAATGGTACGGAACCCTACGTGCGCGAGTCCGACTCGCACTTGGCCGGTTTTTGATAGATTTTGTACTCATTTTGCTGGCAGTATTGCCATTCAACGTGGCAATGCTGCTAGCGTTCTGGCACCCTACCGCCCGACAATGATGGGGGACTGTGGGGTATATAATTGTTTACTTTTATTTTTAAGCTATTGCATAGCTTCTATCGCGGGCCTTGAGCGTGGAGACCGAATCTAGAAATTCCGTAAAGAAAATAACCTAACACCCCCCACTCCGACCGGCACAGCGGTGATACTTTTTAGTTTTGCCATCTATCGATGAATAGCAGAACTTTTAATGACTTTTTGAAATATCACACTTGTCTCTTTAGTTCAGCAACTCGCCTCTAGGTGACATTGGTTGTATCGGCGTTTCGCCTCTAGGTGGCATTGGTTGTATCGGCGTTACTGCGCACGCTCATGAATAAACAAAGTGCATTTATTAATTGCATAAGTTGGTAAAAAATGCTTTGCAATAGCTTTACCGCGGCAGTCTCCGAGTGCCACACGTCTTTTTTATTATTATTACTAAATTGTTGACTATTAAATGTTGTACTAAGTAAAATGTGAAGAAGAAATTCAAATTTTCTACAAATAAAACATTACTTGCAATAGTCTAGTACAGGGCTGGGGCCCGATTTTGCTTGATAGACATCATCTCTATACGAGGTTATCTATACAAATAAATAAAATTGAAGTGTCTGTTTGTAATATCAAAATAGCACCTTTTTACGAATTGCATATGAAAGTATACACGATACCTATAACGAAAATGCAATTTAAAAAATTTTTGTCTGTCTGTCTGTTTGTTTGAGGTAAACTTCAAAACGGCTGAATAGATTTCGACGGGACTTTCACTGGCAGATAGTTAATGTTCCAGGGCGTAACTTAGGCTACTTTATTTTTTGAAAAAGCATTAGGGTTCCGCGGAATGAACAAAAAACCCATTTTTACAGGGTGATCTTCCAAACGGCTGAACAGATTTCGACGGGACTTTCACTGGCAGATAGCTAATGTTCCAAGGCGTAAGTTAGGCTACTTTATGTCTTGAAAAAGCATAAGGGCTCCGCGGAATGAACAAAAAACCCATTTTTACAGGGTGATCTTCCAAACGGCTGAACAGATTTCGACGGGACTTTCACTGGCAGATAGCTAATGTTCCAGGGCGTAACTTAGGCTACTTTATTTTTTGAAAAAGCATTAGGGTTCCGCGGAATGAACAAAAAACCCATTTTTACAGGGTGATCTTCCAAACGGCTGAACAGATTTCGACGGGACTTTCACTGGCAGATAGCTAATGTTCCAAGGCGTAAGTTAGGCTACTTTATGTCTTGAAAAAGCATTAGGGTTCCGCGGAATGAACACAAAACCCATTTTTCCGGACCATTTTCCAAACAGCTGAACAGATTTCGACGTGACTTTCACTGGCAGATAGCTGATGTTATAAGGAGTAACTTATAGTACTTTTATTTTTTTAAAACATGAGGGTTCGGCGGAAAGAGCATAAATCCCAATTATTTTGAATGATTTCCCAAACGGTTGAACCTATTTTGACGAGTCTTACACTGACAGATAGTTAATATCACAAGGTGTAACTTGGCGTACAATATATATATTTTTTAAGAATTACGGTTCCGCAGGAAGAACATAACTACCATTTATTCTCAGTGATCTTCCAAACAGCTGTATCTATTTTGACAAGTCTTTCACGGGAAGATAGCTGATGTTACAAGTAGTAACTGAGGGTACTTTCATTCTAGAAAAAGCATTAGGGTTCTGCGGAAAGATCATAACTCTCATGTATTCCGAGTGTTCTCCAAAACGGCTGTACCTATTTTGATGAGACTTTCACTGGCAGATAGCTGATGTTACAAGGTGTAACTTGGCATACTATCATTTTTTTTAAAGCATTACGGTTCCGCGGGAAGAACATAACTACCATTTATTCTGAGTGATCTTTCAAACGGCTGTACCTATTTTTATGACACTTTCACTAGCAGATTGCTGATGTTACAAGGTGTAACTTGGCATACTATCATTTTTTTTTAAAGCATTACGGTTCCGCGGGAAGAACATAACTACCATTTATTCTGAGTGATCTTTCAAACAGCTGTACCTATTTTTATAAGACTTTCACTGGCAGATGGTTAATGTTACAAGGAGTTTCTTAGGGTACTTTAATTTTTTTTAAACCATACGGTTCCGCGGGAAGAACATAAATCCCATTTATTCCGAGTGTTCTCCAAAACGGCTCTACCTATTTTGACGTGACTTTCACTGGCAGATAGCTAATATCACAAGGTGTGACTTGGCGTACTATAATTTTTTAAAAAGCATTACGGTTCCGCGGGAAGAACATAACCACCATTTATTCTGAGTGATCTTTCAAACAGCTGTACCTATTTTTATAAGACTTTCACTGGCAGATGGTTAATGTTACAATGAGTTTCTTAGGGTACTTTAATTTTTTTTTAAACATTACGGTTCCGCGGGAAGAACATAAATCCCATTTATTCCGAGTGTTCTCCAAAACGGCTCTACCTATTTTGACGTGACTTTCACTGGCAGATAGCTAATATCACAAGGTGTGACTTGGCGTACTATAATTATTATTAAAACATTAGGCTACTTAGAAAAAATAATTGGGTTGTTTAATTCCGCGCGTACGAAGTCGCGGGTACAGCTAGTGTTGAATAAAAATGAAAAAATACGACCAATTTGACGTTTTGTTTCGACATATCAGGAATAGAGGTGGATGTCCATCAAGCGAAAATCGGGCCCCTGATGAATTGAAAATGAATCACCTTAACATTCAATTAAAAAATCTATCTCTCCAATAGTGATAATAATGATGGAAGACGAATTGTTCAATTGGTAATTTTGGTTTCCTCCTATTGAGGTAACCTAACATAGTTTTGACGTCTATAATCTTTATCTCTTTACCGTAAGCGCTTACTTTATAAGTGGTCTTCTCTGTAAATGTTATTTCGGTGTAAAAATCGATATTTAGGAGGTTGAAATCGTAGCAGATGATTTTTGGTGAAGTGCAGAGTCTGCGGAGGACCAATCTCGGCTTGTGTGATGTCCTCGCACTCCCCGCTTCGTCGGTGACTCGGAGAACCATGCATGAATAATCCATGGTTGCTAATAAGGACAACTGAAAAACGATTGCTATTTTAACGTCCCACTATAAGACAAGGGTCTCCCCTAAATGCGAGGGGTATTCCAGACATAGTCCACCACGCTGGCCCACGGCAGCTTGGCAAACTTCACACATCTATCGTTCCCCGGGGTGTTATCCTTCACAATTTTTTTAGCAAGTGATAATCCAGAGGTATGAGCCGGGGAGTGAACCAGCACACTTTTATTGTAAACGTACGTTCGACTATAACACGAATATGTCTGGTCATATTCTACCGCGCTTGTCTAGTACAGGAACTTCACATGTCCTTCGAAAAACGTACAGGTTTCTTTACTACGCTTACTTTCACGGTTCAGCAAGTGTTAATCATCATTGGGAATGAAACTCGCACATAAAATATGAAGACCAGAGATTGGAACCCAAACCCTTGCTTCCGAAGCAGACATTTAATTGACTACACCATTGTTTACTTACATTATATCTTGCAATTTTTAGTTGAAAGTCCCATGGAGGCGTGATTACGGTCTCATCAATGTATATCTCATCTTTCAGTTCTTCTGGATCGCATACACCGAATCTTTGAACGTTAGATACAGCTGCAATAATGCAAGATAAATAAATAAAAAATCTCCCTATTTAGAGGTCAGTAAGAGCTAATGTCTTTTCTCATTCTAACTACAATGTTGTTCGTTTCTAGTCATTATTATTATAATCCTGCGATATTCGGTTTGGTCAACTTCGGTTGCGGTTTCAAACGTCTCACGTAATCAGATAACTGTTACTTCAGCCTTACAGTTTGGTGCTTTTTTATTATTGTAATTAAAAAAAACTGACTAGAATAATCCAACAGCATGATCTTAATCATTTTATTAATTGATGTATGGTAAACTCGAGGTGATTTCAATAACAGATCCTGTTAAAATTTCAAATTCCTCAATTGTCCACTGACGGGAATTGAACCCAAAAGGACTAATGTAAAGACAACAACTCTAGAACCATCTACTTTAGTGTCAGAAATCAGTTTCTGAATCCTTACTATATAAAACTCACGATGGAAAAAATCACAATAATTAATATGATATCAATTAACCAAAAATTCAGTATTACTTCTCCTCAATATAATGTGGTCGGGACCTATCCTGGTGATAGCTGGTCTCCCGATATTGGCGACGCTGCTCCGCACCCACTGATGGTACATGCCATAGTCCATGAAACGAGCTGGAGCCTCGCATCCCGGACCGTAAATGCCAAAACCTATCTAGAAAAAGAACACAGTAAATATTTCAGCTTATACATACATACTTATGTATAGCTGAAAATACACAAAAAACTGCAACGTTTGAGGGATTGACCACTGCGTCAATCTAAACAGCATCGTCGTCGAAATCATTGGATAAAGTCTTTATATAGAGCAGTGATCATCTTAAGGATGGGTAATAGAAGCAAATTTATCAAACGTAGATAAGTAGCTGTAAGTCCTTACCAGCCTCCATTTTTTCTTGTGTCGTATCACCAGTGCTGCTCCATTCTTCCATACGCAATCGCCACCGTACATACCTCGAGCACATGCGTAGTGCTTTGGCCACATACTTTCCACATCCAACTAACAAAAAACATTTCCTTCATAACTCTTATCAGCTGGTCAAATTTGTAAAGATCAATAATGTGAGCTGCTAACTAACCCGTAGAATCAAGCCAAATTATATTAAACATTGGTTAGAAACCAGAATTAGCTGATTGACTCACATCAGTCCTTCTGTAGTACTGCTTGCATTTATCATGACTGACGTACTCCATTTTATATATCCTCATTGTTAAGTTACCACAATCTGTTGAAGGAATCACGATTAAATTCTTATTTTTTTATGAAATTATTTAAATATGTAATTTTAATGAAATTAGATGAGAAATGGCTGCACCGATTAGCCAATCTACTATGACCAAATAACTATCAAGTAATTAATAGCAAGTAATTCAACAATTAGACATCTAGATGGTGGTGGAACACGCTGCAGTAGACCGATAACCAAAGATAATGGCCGAGAATAACCAACGTCTCTAGCTTGATAGTCCTTAAGCGTTTTGTAATATATAGACAATAATACGAGTATATAGAACGTGTACAGACACGTTTGCATAGCGTACAACAACGTGAAAAAGTTTTTAATCGTGACCTAGGACTGATGAAAGAAAGCATTGATGTAACTAGATTAGTTGAGGTTACCAGGAGTGACAGTCATGGCATATATGTTAGCGTCTTTGAAGTCAGCAGGCGGTGGACATATGGGATGCAAATCTGAAAAAGGAAATTCAAATAAAGAAGAGCATTACTTAACACCTAAGCTGCGGCAAATAAATCATAAACTTTCATCTGGTGCGGCGGCGGGTAGAAATGCGCCCCCAAAGATCTTTCCGCCAGTTATGGCGGGCCGATATGTGCCTGTTCCGCACTGCAGGTGTTAAAAATTATAAATAATGGAACAAAGGACCTGAAGGCACTCCATTAGTAGGTCTAGTTTTAAAGTAAAACAGAATTTTGCAATCAATATAATAGGAAGAAGTTACAGAACATGTATCTCACATCTAAGGCTGAAAACATTCTTCAGTTGAACCATAGCAAGAGCACTGTAACTGTCTTTGTTATAGTCCGGGTGGTAGGAGTAGTCTCGTATTCCGATACTTCGACCAGAGCAGTTCTGTCCAAGAACTACTCTCGCTTTTGCCCTGAAAAATTGTGATTCATTCTTACTTACAGTAATTCTTAGCTAGTAAGTCAAAGCTCAGTTACAGTTATCCTAGGGTGGATGGCTGGACGTTTGTTACCCTTTCACGCAAAAAGTACTGAACGAATTTTGATTAATCTTTTCAGTATTATTGTTTATACATTAGAATAACATATATGGCTATAATTTATAACGATATTGAATAATTGAAGTCTGTACGGAGGTAGTCTCGGGTAGAAGCTCGGATATAGCATTACTGACTAATTTGGGAATTGGGACTTAAATTGCTAACTAAACTAAAAGAAAGATAGATAGATAGATATTATAAGACTTTAAAATACCTAAAATCCACTTTAGGATATTGATCTATATCTATGGCCGCAGCCAACACGATGTTCGGAGCAATCAAAACCACTGTGGATGTTTTTATGAAGCCATCTGAAAAGAAGTTTGCCATAGAATCGATTTTACTAGCTATTGAAAGCTTTGGAATCAACTTGATGATATCCTCATTCAACATCTTCTTTCTTTGTATAGCTCTGTCCCTCATCAGCATGAGTTTATGGAGTTATCAAGATATTATGTGCAAGACTTAAAGCACAAGGGGTGCAAGTTCCAACCTGGACTTGCACCTATGGGATATTCAGATTTCATGTGCAAATATCATTTTCAATAATGATTACCACTTGCTGAAAGGTGAACGCTAACTTCGTGAAGAAACCTGCAAGTCTAGAAAGCGGTGTGAAGTTCTGGGCAAGCTGGTGGATTATGACCTAAATCTCCTTCGTATGAAGGGGCAATTTGACTGGTATTATGTCAATAGGCTCGCCCCAATTACATTGAGACCAAAATACATCGGCGAAGTGTGGGTGGATTGCAGTGCACTTCTGTCTACTCCTTTGGGGAATTCAGGCGTGATGATACGATTGTCGGTTGTGTATGCTCACTCATAGGATACACCAGCACTCCAAGCCATGGATACATCTCTATCTCTGCTATGCCTTCGTACACCATCGTCGCCGGTGACTTGTCCATACCACATGAAGAATTGTAAGCTGAAACACATTGCTATTTAGTTTACAATCTCTCATTTATTGAACAACTATTTACAAAATATTTACAATGCAAAACAAAATAAGTTAAAAGTAATAAGAAAATATATATTTATAAAATATGTAAAAAATTTGGCCCATGCGGAAGCGTACCCAAGACGCTGGCTGCATTCCCTCGCTGAATGGCTAGAGCCACTCGTTGAGCGAGAAAATGGCCTGCTCTTGGGTCGCCGGTTGTTGTTGTTGTTGTTGTTGTTGTTGTTGTTGTTGTTATTGTTGTTGTTGTTGTTTTCGTACAATTAACTAAAAATCTTATAAAATTCAATAAAGGCATCATAAAATGGTAACAAAACCAGGACATCAGTGTGCCGCTTACGTTATTTTTGGCAGGAATATACCTACAATATCTAAGAAATGAACTCCAGTAAATTCTCAATGGACTTATAAAGCATTGGTGGCTATATCTATAGACAGTTTAATTTAAATCCTGCACCCGCAGCATGAACGTGTAGACATAAGTTTAATCCCTATCAACTGTCAGATTTTGTTTTCTTATATTTACGCGAATACTATACATTGAAATAAAACTATTTTACGGATTTTATCGCGTTTATTTACTATTTTATTTTCCCGACGTTTCGGCTGCTTTACAGCAACCATGGTCACGGGGGGACTGAGGTGTTAGACGTCCTGATGTCATAGTTAATAACTGGGGGAAAGGTCGGGAAAATAAAATAGTAAATAAACGCGATAAAATCCGTAAAATAGTTTTATTTCAACTGTCAGATTTGTTGAGAAAATTACGTCACTTTGAGATTTTTGTACTGGACATAGCTCTGTGTGACATCATTTGAAAGACAGCTGAAAGACATAAAACTTTTGTCTACGCGGTAACGCTAAGCCTACTGTTGAGTTTCTTTATGGTTAATTGGGAACAAAATAACATTATTGAATAGCATGCTATTATTATTATGTAAAACTTACGTGATATAACACTGACACACGAATAAAATATCACAGAAAAAGTTGGAAATTTCATTTGGTGATGGTTAGATTTTTAAGGCTGTATGAAGCGAGGTAAGTTCGTACTATCATTGTAAGTAACAATGAAACACTAGTTATATTCCATCAACACTTCGAATGTTTATTGTTTTGAATGTTAACAAAACTAATCTTGAAAACAATAGAAAGGAATGTTAATTGTTCAATTTTATTTTGTTCTTATTTTAAATAGCTTTGAGTTGAATACTGCCAGCAACATAAACAATTAACTAAACAAGAATTTAGTTTTCAGTTCCAGATTAACCTGATATTTACATTTTAAACAACTATTTGTAATCATAAGGCCTTCCGCAAATTGGGGCGTCAAAGACGTACGAAATGTTTGCGAATACCAACCGAACTCAGTGTCATATATAAAGATTGAATTTGTGTAATAAATGCTAATGCCCCAATCGTCAACATTCGCTCGCACTGTCAATTTCAGGACGTTTAGGAATTAACTTTTTCTATGAGTCAAAACAGTTAGTTTTGGTATTGGCAAACATTTTGACGCGCCGATCTTGACGCCCCAATATGCGGGGGCTCAATCAATATTATTCTCATTTTTTTTTAATTAGTTTATTCACAATATACAAAGATTTACATCTGCAATTTACAAAAGCTGTACCACGCAGACCTCGTAGGGCCTATCTGGGTATCAGCGAGCAGTTAATAATGCACATATAACATTGTTACTTGCTTAGCATCGGTACATAGTGTCTTTTTAAAGTTGGTTTAAGTTTTTTGACATCTGATATATAGAGCATTTGGAGATTCTCCGGAAGTTTGTTTAAAAACAAAGGAATCAAATATTCATCGGTTCGTTCCCCGTACGAATTGTTAGGTAATGTATATTTATTTCTATGTAAACTTTCCCAAGGTGCTAGCGAGGGTTTAAGCCCTTTAAGCACTTTAACGACAAATTGCTTCTAAGAAATATTACAATTACCTTTTTTACAGCCTATTAAATGACTCATTACTAGACAAAGGCCTTACGCCTCTTTCAGGTATGTAAGGTGTCTTATGACTACTACTACAGCCCTTTTAACGTCCCACTGCTGGGCACGGGCCTCCCCTCAATGCGTGGGGTATTCGGGCCATAGTCCACGACACTGGCCCGGTGCGGGTTGGCAGACTTAACACATCTATCGAGAACTAGTCAAGTTCCCTCAGACGTGCAGGTTTCCTCACGATGTTTTCCTTCACCGTTTCATAGCAAGTGATAATCTCGGATGAAAATGAGAGCCGGTGTTTGAACCTGCACACTTCGATTGCAAGGCGTGCGTTCGACCACTCGGCTACCACTGCTACTACTTGGTGTCTTATTAACACCTAAAATATCTAAGTTAACGTCTCTTACTTGCCGTAAGTCCTTCAAAGTAACCAACAAGGCTCTGGCAAACCTTTTACCAACCAGCATTGGACCAGCGTGGTGTACCAATGGTCCAAACCCCCTTACAAAAATAAGCAAAATAAACCGCTGTAACTTTTGATTGCGTTAACTTAGAAGTTAGATGTTTTTACAGCTGCAAGGGACAAGATACCTAGAAGCGTTCCAGAAAAATGGGTCTTGACAGACAAACGGACAACAAAGTGATCCTATAAAGATCCCTTTTTTTCCTTTTAAGGTACGGAACCCTAAAAATGAGGACTGTGTATTAAATAAATAAGTTATTACTTTCATCTTCGTCATTCCTTATCTATGAGTCTTTGGTGAAGTATCGATCTAAAACGTGCCGCGTTCTGTCGACGAGATCAGATAGTTGTCACTTGTCGTGTAGCGAACATTGAGGACATTCGTTAGATAATAACAAGCAAAGCCAATATTATATTTACGGAAGTGACGTCATCAATAAAGATTATTTCGTGACGGCATTTCCATTGTTTTGTTTATCCTTTAAAAACGTATGCAACAATTTAAGGTCGTCGTAATGAAGTAGCAGTGGTAGCCGAGTGGTCGAACGCACGCTTGCAATCAAAGTGTGCAGGTTCAAACCCCGTCTCGCACCTCTGGGTCTCATATGCGAATCTCATTTACGTCCGAGATTGTCACTTGCTAAGAAATGGTGAATGAAAACGTAAAGAAACCTGCACGCCTGAACTTGACTGGTTCTCTAAAAATGTGTGAAGTGCCAGTGTGGTGGACTATGGCCTGAATCGCCCTCGCATTGAACCGAGGCCCGTGTCCAGCAGTGGTACGTTTAAAGGGCTGTAGTAGTAGTTATAAAGTAGACAATTGTGAGGTGCCGTTTTGAACGCCCCAGTGTGTGGAGGGCTTAACACGTTCGCTGCGCAAGGATTTTTAGTGTACTTCAGCTGGTGCGTCATGAGGTTATATTGACCCATAGATGACCTAAATTTGTTCACTATGATCCAATATGACCTCATAACGCAGCGACGTGTTAACGGACGTACAATAAACTTATCCCAGAATTGTAGTCTGCGCTTGTGAATAGCGAGAAAGCTTTTATCGTTCACTTTTATAGTTCCCTCTTACATATTCTGGAGATTTCAAACTTTATATTTAAAGTTTTCAGTAGTACAAGTACAAGGATGGATTCGCATGTATTGTTTATTATTTCAAAGATATTTTTATCATTTTAAACTTTCGTGTTTACTTAAACTGAAACTGATTTTAATATAATCTTCTTAACCGACTCCAAAAAGGTGGAGGTATGTGTTTATTACTTCAACTTAGGCGCTTTTCTATACAAATAAATAAAATGGTCCAAGTAACAGCTGTTTAATAAATGCATAAATTATAGGATTGCCTGTTTGTTCCAGCAATGTTGGAAACGGCTGGACCTATTTTGATAGAACTTTCCCTAACAGTTGTAAGTTATAAGTAAGTTATTGAAAATGAGATTCGCACATGAAACCCAGAGGTGCGAGCCGGGGTTCGAACCTGCACACTTTGATTGCAAGGGAGCGTTCGACCACTCGGCTAACACTTACTACCAACATTATATGTAGTTTTTTATTATTATTTTATTATTAAACAATACCCACCGCAATTTCCAGATACAGCTCAGCCCAGAGCATTCTCGTTTAATTTTAAAAACAGAAAATTGAACGTTTAAAACTTAATAGCGAAAAAACTGTATAAGCTGAAACCACTCAATTATTTACTCACCAAGTCACAAAAGGACGTAAAACAAATAAAAGCACACTTTGAATCAAACCTTATTCACTAACTGTTAAGGTTAAACTCAGATCGTTTTATCCATTATGCGACCATTTGCTTTGTCCCGTAAAACAGTCTTTTATAAATAAATTGTTTGATAATGAAGTATTAAGAAGCTAGAAATGTTATCTACATTTGAAACTTGACTTACTATTGTAGAATCGGAAAGTATAAAATAATACATCATCACGCCTGTATTCCCAAAGGGGTAGGAATAGGTACACTACAGTGCACCGACATTTTGGCGATGTATTTTTGATCCCAATGTATTAAGGGGTGACCCTATCACCATGATACCGGGCAATCGACTCCAGGGAATTTTGGGACAGGGTGGTGGCCCGTGGCTTTTACCACAGAAATTCAATCTTTATTCTAGTTGACACAGAGTTTGTTTCGGTATTGGCAAAAATCGCGACTTTTAACGCTCAAGTGTGCGTAGAATGAAGTACATTCTGTACTTGATAATCTCCCCATTCATATCTAATGTGAACACTTGTGGGTCTTGTGGAATGAAACATAATACATCATCATCACGCCTGTATTCCTCGAAAGGGTACGCAGAAGTGCACTGTAATGCGCCCACACTTCGCCGATGTATTTTTGGTCCCAATGTAATAGGGGGCGAGCCTATTGCCATTATACCGGGCACATTCTCCCTCAATACGAGGAAGATTTTTGGGCTATAGTCCACCACGCTGGCCCAGAGCGGGTTGGTGAACTTCACACGCCTTTCTATAGACGTGCAGGTTTCCTCACGATGTTTTCCTTCACCGTTTCATAGCAAGTGGTAATCTCGGATGAAAATGAGATTCGCACATACACCCAGAGGTGCGAGCCGGAGTTTGAACTTGCACACTTTGATTTGCAAAGCGTGCGTTCGACCACTGGGCTACCACTGCATAACACTTTCAATCAATTAATATTTTTTATTCCGACAGCTTACATTTCACAAACTATTATTTCAACGAACTGCCGCCATATTGGCGCGTCCTCACCCGCTTTTATTACAAAATTAATTAAAAGTCAGAATACCAGCTAATAAACTTAAATTATTGTTTAAACCGCCAAATTAATATGATAATGAACTAAATTATTAATGATGAATTATAGATATAATATTGTATGAGCAGATCACTAAAATATCATTGGGAGTAGTTATTATGCCTCACAACCGCATGGCGCCTATGTGCTTCTTGATAACACTAAGGTGTGAGAAAACCTACCTATAAAATGCTCTCACCTTAAACCCTGCTCAAATAGGCGCGTCGATACACGCGTGTTTTTGACAATACCAAAACTGTATTAACTCAATGAAAACGCACATTTTTCAACGAAACTATGTCGAAGATGCTTCAACGACACTGTAACTGGATACACCCCCGTTCCATTATACAGTATGTTTCAGAAGTTAGAAATAATACTTTGACGTTTGCATCAGTATCGGTCGTCAATTTCTATAACTCGTAATATTTCGGGACCCATGTTAAATTTGCACGTTCTGTTTTGTGAATATTTTTGGTCGTCCCTCATAAGTGTAGTTTACACAGCTAAATAGGGTTAAGGATGTACCCAAAGGCCAGAGCACGATACCCGTGACAAATATTCAAAGGTCTATAACTCAGAAACTATGATAGTTAGGTATTAACTGTCTTTACTAAACATCCAAATATGAGCTAGCGTATATGTACCTAAAGTATTATTTCGGACTTCTGATACACCTTGTATAATACCGATAGTACAAGCTTTGCGTGATGAGTGTGTTAACTGGTCCAAACATTTTCGTCTTAACTCTCATTTACCTTCCTATCTAGCGTAGAAAGCATCACACCAAAGCAATTATTTCAGTAGCTCTTTCTCTAGCCTGTGTTTTAAAATAATATTTATACTGTAAATGGGAGTAGACGCACCTTAATATACTAGCTTCTTAATCGTGGTACCAAATTTGTACCTAATATGCTTGAGTATAATTATTTTCTAGTATTGAGGCAAAGGTGCTTCCTGCTCTCATGGCGTTGCTGCTCCTGAGAATGTAATATACTATTACTCACTTACTTCTTATTACAAGCTTTATATTAGTAAGCAACCTGTGTATGGCCGTGTGGAATCTTGCGACTGAATTTCAGATCAGTTATCTTTAAGCGGTTGAGCTGAAATTTGGTATAGGTACACGTTTATTTTGGATGACAATGCATGCTTAGCTATGTGACGTCATTCTAATTCCAATATGGCGGATCATCCAAGATGGCGGACTAGTTATTTTTTCTGCACTACCAGGATATGGGTATCAAATGAAAGGGCTTGCTGAGAAGAACACGGAAACTAATACAACATCACATTAAATCCAAAAAAATAAATTAATGGTAATGATAATAAAATAAAAGCTTATTTTATTTATTTATTATTTTAAAAGATTTACCATTGAGATTCTTACCAGCTCGTAAGTGCTTTTTGGCCGACACGAAAAAAAAAGTTCTGCCCTGTTTATTAGATCGCCCCGGTATGTTCAGGGCGTTATCCGCCTTTGTAAATCTTTTGTGCGACGCTAAGTCAAATGATAATACCCGCCGTGAGCCGCACCCCTCGAGAGGTACTTCAGACCTCTCGAACGCGCCTTCGCTTCGCAAAATGTTCGATAATGTATTGAACAATAGGCCCCTCGCAGACTGGGGCGACAACGCTCGCGCGTATTTTTAGGGTTCCGTACCCAAAGGGTAAAACGGGAACCCTATTACTAAGACTTCGCTGTCCGTCCGTCCGTCCGTCCGTCTGTCACCAGGCTGTATCTCATGAACCGTGATAGTTAGAGAGTTGAAATTTTCGCAGATGATGTATTTCTGTTGCCGCTATAACAACAAATACTAAAAAACAGAATAAAATAAATATTGAAGGGAGCTCCCATGCAACAAACGTGATTTTTGGCGTTTTTATAGATAATGGTACGGAACCCTTCGTACGCGAGTCCAACTCGCACTTTTTTTTTTTAAAGCAAACAAGCTGTATGAACAAGTTCATTCAAGTAGAAGATTTGCTTAGTTTAGGATCATAAAATGCGTATGTTTGGTCTGGCGATTTTTATTTATTTTATGCCATCTGAAAATACACTTTACTCAAATTGTCAACTAGGAGAACTTCTCAATAAACATGTCAATTATATTTCTACGCAAAAAAACGTTGTTTTATACAATTAAAAACTCTTTAGCAGTATTGTTTCAATATTATTTCAATTTTATGACAGTTAAACAAATTGCTATATTAAATATTAGCAAAAAAAATGGTCGTTGAGAACCATGGGCGTTGACATTACAATGCTCTACATAATATAGAGTTGCAATGGAGCGAAGTCGTTTCAGTAAAAGGCCCCGCACCTCTATAAGTAGCGCCCAAACTGTCGCTACTGGCTCCCAATGAAACTAACCAAGAATAGGGTTGCCCAATTTTTATTTCGTACAACAACTTTTACAAATAAATAAAATTGAAGTGTGATTTTCTAATGCCAAAGTAACCGCTTTATAGTAATTGCATATGAAAGTATAGTCACTATCTATAACGAAAATTTAATAATGATTTTTTGTCTATACGTACGCGCAGCATTTAGAAGCCTTGTTACACCTAAAAAATGATTTTTTTTTCAGCGGAGCCCTAAATATTTTTGTAAAATAAAAGTAACCTAAATTATTCCTTGCAACATTAACTATCTGCCAGTAAAAGATTGGAGCTTTACCTCCAACAAACAGAGAAAACATTTTTTTTAAATTGAGTTTTTTTAGCGTATATACTTTCATATGCATTTAGTAAAAAGCTGATTGTGACCATACAAACTTAATTATTAACAATTTTATTTATTTGTATAGCTTGTTAATTTATGTTGAGAATCCTACTAATATTATAAATGTAAAAGTTTGTGAGGATGGATGGATATGTGTTCCACTTTCACGCAAGAACTACTGAACGGATTTGGATGAAACTTTACAGTATTATTGTTTATACATTAGTATTACATATCTTTCTATCTATTTCTACTGTACGTGTGTATGTCACTGAACTCCTCCTAAACGGCTAAACCGATTTGAATGATTTTTTTGTATGCATTTGGGTGGCGCCCTGGATGGTTTAGATTCACAATTGGACCCAGGTGGCGCTGCTTTCGTATGTCACTAATTCTAAGGTGGTACGAAGTTCGCCCGGTCAGCTAGTAGGCTATAATTTACAAGGATATTGAATAATCGAAGTCTGCGCGGAAGCTAGTAAAATATAATTTGTAATTTCTTGAAAGGATGTTAGTGCCACCCCTGAGCTATCATTAGTGAATGGAAGGCTTCCTTCCGATAGTTTACGTTTTCAGTTAACGAAGTCAATAAGTCGAGCGCCGACTCTAAGATGTTTCTAGTTTCTTCTGAATATTTCTCTAGAATAACTAAACAATTACCGAGTTTTTGGGCTTTGTTAGGAAAAGGAACTTAGTACAGGGTGTATCAGAAGTCCGAAATAATATTTTGGGCACTTGCGGTAGCTCATATGTGGATGCTTAATAAAGACTTAGGTTGACTTAGGAGGGCAGGTACTTTTGAATCGTCAATAAACAAAAAAACCGGCCAAGTGCGAGTCGGACGCGCACACGAAGGGTTCCGTACCATTATCTATAAAAATTGCAAAAAAATCACGTCTGTTGTATGGGAGCCCCCTTAAATATTCATTGTATTCTGTTTTTTAGTATTTGTTGTTATAGCGGCAACAGAAATACATCATCTGTGAAAATTTCAACTCTCTAGCTATCACGGTTCATGAGATACAGCCTGGTGACAGACGGACGGACGGACGGACGGACGGACAGCGAAGTTTCAGTAATAGGGTTCCCGATTTACCCTTTGGGTACGGAACCCTAAAAACATCTCTACCACCCATTCGTAATGCATTTCCTATAGAGAAGAACAGGCAAGAAACTCCATGGTTACTTTGATGATATTCTGTTATTTTTATATATATTGGCGTATACATACGTCTATATGATTTTAAAACTAGTTTGCCAGTGTTCAGTGGAATGCAAACAAGTTGAATTCCCCCATCCAGCGTTATAAGTACGGGATCCTATCACACCGTGCCGTAATGCGAACAATGTACTGCAATATTTAATTGACAAATCTTACGCCTAACGTACACTGGATCGTTCACTTTCGCGCGTATTTTTTTTTACAATACTAAAACAAACCCTATGTCAATATACATATATATAGAACTAGCTGTGCCCGCGACTTCGCCCGCGTGGACTTAAGGGCGATTACCCGGAAATATGGGTATTATGTTTTTCACGCGGAATAATGCTTTTTCTAAAATTAAAGTGGCCTAAGTTACGCCTTGGAATGTCAGCTATCTGTCAGTGAAAGTCCCATTAAAATCGGTTCAGCCGTTTAGAAGTTTACCTCAAACAAACAGACAGACAGGCAAAAAAAAAAAAAATTGCGTTTTCGTTATAGGTATCGTATATACTTTCATACGCATTTGGTAAAAAAGTGTTATTTTGATATTACAAACAGACACTCCAATTTTATTTATTTGTATAGATGTATAGATTTAAGTTGGCCACGCCGCCAAGCGTCAAAATTCGCTCGCCGCAGTTGAAGGATTAACTTTTTTTATGATTCAATAGAGTTGGTTTTGTAAAGTTACTATTATTACTTTAATATAAATTATAGCAGTGGTAGCCGAGTGGTCGAACGCACACCTTGCAATCAGAGTGTGCAGGTTCGAACCCCGGCTCGCACCTCTGGGATTTATGTGCGAATCTCATTTTCATCCGAGATTATCACTTCCTATGAAACGGAGAAGGAAAACACCGTGAGGAAACCTGCACGTCTGAGGGAACTTGACTAGTTCTCGATAGATGAGTGAAGTCTGCCAACCCGCACCGGGCCAGCGTGGTGGACTATGGCCTGAATCCCCCTCGCATTGAGGGGAGGCCCGTACCCAGCAGTGGGGCGTTAAAATGGCTGTAGTACCTATAAATTATATGAAACAATAATACTTTAAGAGGTGGTGGCCAGGCCCCAGGGACCCAGATCTCGCAAAATCGATATCATCTCTAATTCGACATATTATGTCGATACAAAACGTCAAATTAGTCGTATTTCTTTTGTTTTGTTTTGACACATTCCCCCGCATTGCCCCAATTGCCCCGCAAATTCGTATTCGGTGAAACTGTATCAAGTCGAAGTTCCGTTTAAGATTCAGTGGGACAGCTTAAACTTCTGCTACAGCTCTCAAGATGAGGAAAAATGTATTGCACAGTGTTTTATTGTAGTTTTATCGTAAGCTCTCCCTTTTCACATAAATAATGTATGAAGCTGTTTTAAGCGCATTCATATTATTTAATCGTATATATTTCTAGCTGCAAAACAGCTTAACAATATATAAATAAATTATATATTTTAGATATTATATTATGAAGGGTTTTTATTTTTAGGTTCATTCAATTTTTTTTTGTTACTTTTACTATTACAGTAAATAAATATGACTTCTAAATATTTACACTAATGAAAATGAAAAAAAAGAGCTAAAATGTAAGTATGGACTTACTGGTCTTCACTATAAGTCACCAACGGAGTAAGTTAAGGCTTGGCTCACAGCATCAGGTGGTTGCGGGTTCGATTCTCGCCTGTGGCAAATTTTAGAAATGTCTTTTACGGTCTGGTTGTAACTGGATTCGCCCCCAGTCCATTGCACGTACCCATAGCACAAGCTTTTCTTAGTTTGAGATCATATGAGTATAATATTTTCTGGCTTCTTTTTTATTTATTTAAAAGTCAATCTATCTAATCTAGGTGAACCATTGTAGACCTACAAAACTGTACTGAGATCCTTTAAATAACTTTAAAAAATATCACTTACGGGGGAGCACAATTATACAACAACTTTCCAGAACATGTAAAAGGAGCGACTTCCTTGATATTTTTAAAAATAAATTATCTACCCATGTTTAGCAACGAATCATTCTTTTAACTTCGTGTAACCAAGTAATGGCCAGAAGTCCAGCAGTCGCTCCTTACTAAGCTTGATAGTCAAACTAACCACATTGGGTCAAAATTGTTAATTTAAGTGACAATTGTCTTAATAAGAAATAAAGATCTTTAAACCGCACCTTAAGCCCCTCGCATACGTTAAAACTATCGCTAATACCAACACGAAGTCTGCATCTCTATGCAGAAAGATTTGATTTCTGTGGTCAAACACAACCTTTTTTTTTCGGTCGCGCTATTAGTATCATTTTGCTGTAGATTGAACTTTTACTACGTCGCAATACAGTTCGTTTTGCTATGGCAAAACAAATTGCGCGCGAGTATTGACGCTCCGGTTTCCAGGAGACCTACTATGGCATACCATCATCGTACTGTACTATATTTTTAACTCTTTTTCTCTTCTGCTGGCTGAAAAGAACCATCAATGGAGCGGGGTAATGGGATAGATCGATGAACTCACATCGAGAGGCCGCTGTCCACTTGTGGGCCGGCCCGAGTTTTGGGCAGTATGCGAGGTACAGGCGGTTGCGTACAGGGCCGTCTTAAACTAGGCTGGGGCCCTTGGGCACACAAGAATTTGGGGCCCTTTTGGAAAGTAAAAAAAGCGAATTATAACATTTTTAGGATTCCGTACCCAAAGGGTAAAACGGGAACCCTATTACTGAGACTTCGCTGTCCGTCCGTCCGTCTGTCACCAGGCTGTATCTCATGAACCGTGATAGTTAGAGAGTTGAAATTTTCACAGATGATGTATCTCTATTGCCGCTATAACAACAAATACTAAAACACCGAATAAAAAAATCAATATTTAAGGGGGCTCCCATACAATAAACGTGATTGTTTTGCCGTTTAGATAATGGTACGGAACCCATCGTGTGCAAGTCCGACTCGCACTTGGCCGGTTTTTTACTACCTTCCGATTTCAACTTTCTGATAAGATTACTGATTTGTGAAAAAAGTGTAATGTGCCCTACAAAAATGTTTTGAGAATAAATGTGTGAGAGAAATTGTCGGTTCTTGGGGGCGCCCTGAGAATGGGGGCCCTGGGCACTGGCCCCGTGTGCCCTTATGGTGAAGACGGTATTGGTTGCGTATTAAACCCAGCGTCAACGGCGTTAACGCTCACGCGTCATTACTTTTGGCAATACCAAAACGAACCCTATTGACACATAGAAAAAGTTCATTCTACAACAAAATTACACTGACAGCGCTAGTGCGCGATTTAACTAAAGATATTCAATCTTTATGCATATTGACACCAACTCAGAAACTATGATACATTTTACCTATTGATAAAATACTACTACCGTCACTGTGCACCTACATATCAGCTACCATATTATGTTCTTATATATTACTAGCTGTGCCCGCGACTTCGCCCGCGTGGACTTTAGGGAGATTACCCGGAAATATGGGTATTATGTTTTTCCCGCGGAACCCTAATGCTTTTTCTAAAATTAAAGTAGCCTAAGTTACGCCCTGGAACGTCAGCTATCTGTCAGTGAAAGTCCCATTAAAATCGGTTCAGCCGTTTAGAAGTTTACCTCAAACAAACAGACAGACAGACAGACAGACAGACAAAAAAAATCAAAATTGCGTTTTCGTTATAGGTATCGTATATACTTTCATACGCATTTGGTAAAAAAGTGTTATTTTGATATTACAAACAGACACTCCAATTTTATTTATTTGTATAGATTTCGGAATTCTGATATACCGATTCTATCAATTCATAAAAATCGTCAAATCAATATCGCTATTGTTTGTGTGTTTGGACCACGGCCCGAATCGCTCGGTTCCGACGGTATTATGTTTTTACCCGACTGCGCTTATTGAGAGCCCCTATCACTGCCCGCTCTTGTCCATCCACAGTCAGCAGAGTAAAATAGAGAAAATAAATAAAAACTGTAACCCAACCACGGAAACAAGGTAAAATCGACTCCTCCTATTGTTGGAGTCGGTTAAAATGTAGACTATGATATCCCGGCCATAATAACGAATCGATTGACCCCTTATTTATCGAAATTGGATGAATAGTTTAGGCGCTACGGAGGAACATACGCAAATACAAACATACATACATAGACTGATAAAATCATAACCCTTCCCTTTGGCTTTGCCGTAGACGGGTAAAAATACTCCACACATTAAAAATAAATAAAAATAATGGTAATAAAAATAAATTTGTCAATTCGTCTCTTCTGTTTATTGTTTTCACAATAAAATACATGCAATATTAATGATTTATTACAGAATGTTTTGTAATGCTGTTTATGTCTGCACAAAACGCTACGATGAGCTAAGTGAGTTACGGTGCTTCTTATTCAAACTATTTCAAAATTGTTATTGCCAAAATAAATAATTTCAGACACAATTTAAATGCCTTTAACATACTAAAACAAACGTTTTTAAACTGAGAAATATTAAAAAGTATTTGATAAAAAAATAAAAGATCGCTTTCCTTCATAAACTACCTTGTTTACTCTACCCTTAATCGAAATGAAATATTTTTTTATTTACTTCTTTTGTTTGTTTAATCGACTCGTAAAGCTGTGTCAGATTTGAATATCGAGATTACTCTGTGGTTTTGAATCCTAAACTTAAAAAGTCAAGTGTTTATATGTCATGACATTAATTTTCTGATTGTACAATGTACATTTATAAGAGTAAGTCGCAGGGATCAGCAATGAGATCTTTTTATGCTGTCGTACTCATCCACCTTTTAGAATTATAGTTGAATGAAAGAAAAAAAATAAAAATCTTTTTATTCGACATAGGCTGGACTTACCGCGACGGGACTTCATGCGAACGGCTAGATTTTTCTACCTCCGCGTCGTTTGGTATATCTAACCAATTAAACCATTTTTTGTCGCTTAGTAAGGATTGCCTTTCAAGCATCGATATACTATTACATTAAATACAAAACAGAGTGGTGGCTTTCTTCAAATTAATCTTCAATGAACTGTGGTTGCATTACGTCAAATTGCACGCAGCTGTGGTAAAGGGAGCAAGGAATCGCACTAGTCGTGGTGAGTATGATTTCTTTGTACCATCCATTTTGTCCCATGCCATGCATAATAATAGAACCGTGTGCTGTGGGGTCGCTGCGTCCTCATCGTTGCCTTTGGCGTTGTTACTGGAATCAAATAGAATAGATGAATCATCAAAATACCGTCAGCCAAGGCAGTGGAAGAACAACAAAAAACCGACCAAGTGCGAGCCCGACTCGCGCGCGAAGGCTTCCATACCTTTTTTTTTTCGTGTGAAAATGCTTTACGCATCCCCTTCCGACACGGGGGAGTCGAAAGGGGTAAGTCGGACTCCCGGCAGATTGCCGTATACCAACTAAAAACCCACGGTGGTCCAAACCCTCGCCTTGTTGGAAGAGCCACGGGAACGCAAAGCACACATCCGTGACCCAGCCAGCGGCTGTCCGCGTGAGCGGATACCTCCTCCCCGCGGCGGCGTGAGCCACACCACGCCGCCCTCCTCCTCGGGGTCGCTTAGCTGCCACGCAGGGCCCCCGCCCTTCGCGACCACGACCCCAAAGGTCCCTACCAGATGGTTGGTAGGGGAAAATTATGTTTTGGCGTATCCCAAAACCGCACCGAACAATGCTCTAACGAAAAGATAAACTGAATAGTGAGACAAACTTTACTTTGCTGTTAGTAGACTGTTGTCCCCATAAATAACCGTAATCACATTTTTTTTATGCGTTATAACTATTAATTTACCGTTTTCAATTTTGTTCCTTTACTTGTGCTATAAGACCTTGCTTCTTACCAAATTTCATGATTCTAGCTCAACGGGAAGTACCCTATAGACTTTTGATTCCCTTAAAAATGTACTAAACCCGCAACATAAACTGCTGTATCTTTTGATTGCGTAAACTCAGAAGTTTGATTTACAGCTCCAAGGCACCGCAGACTTGAGTCTTTGCCATATATTTCAATATGATACGTCAACGCGTTCCTGAGAAAAAGGGTCTTGACTGACAGACAGACAGACAAAAGGACAACAAAGTGACCCTATAAGGGATCCTTTTTTACTTTTTAGGTATGGAACTCTAAAAGTTCAAAATTCCTTTTTTGGGAGTAATCCCGCTCGGATTCCCACCCAATCCTTTATAAGCCAGTATCTACAGCAGTAACAACATATGAAAACGAGGGTTGACCCGTGACAAGTTCCAAGGAAATAGTTAATTGTCTTGGAATGCACTCAAATTTAATCGAAGGTTTAGAACAGAACCGTTCCCACTTCCATCCACTGCGTAGTGGGAGACAAAAAATAACTGTATACACCGACGTGTTACAGTACCCACTCGTGGGTGTTTGGTAGATTATTTAAAGCACAAAAAAGCGACTTCTAAATACTGGGTGCGCTGAAAAGCTAGAAATATATATATTTGGGCAACCTTCAGCTCATACTTCTAGTTACTTGGGGAGATCAAAAGCAATTACAAAAACAAATGAAAAACCAATCCGGAATAATTCAATATTAAACAAATGCCGAAGATATTTTAGTCCTGACATAGTGACACGTCAAGGTAGATTGGCAACTACTTCATATTGAACAAATTATGAGGTTATTTCTAGCTTTTTAGTGCACCTAAGTTTTTAAAGTCGAAAGAAACAAATGAAACATCGTGGCTGGCACTTACGAGTTTTATAAGTGCGTCAACGCTTATACGAGTTGCGCATGAGGCTAAAGACGCACTTCGAAATGAAACGTTAGTTTGAAAAAGCTCTGTACTTACTTTTGGGTGTAACAGTCGGGGTAAAATTCGCATAAAATTCGATTTTAATCGTCGCATGCTGGTAGAATTCAAAGCGGAACGTGTAATGTTGGACATCGATACCGTCGTATATGCTCCATTTCTCGCTAACAGATTGTATTCGTGGCGGCACCGTGCCCCGCCATAGAACAATGGGGACCGTCTTAATGTACTCCTGCAGGAAACCATCCTGCTGGAAACCTTTTGTAACCCAGAACTTGGTGATGCTACGCCGAGTACATGACACTGTCACCGACACACACGTAATTTTCGCATAATGCAAGTCGTATATGGACAACTGAAATTAACACAACATTGCATTGGTTAAGTTGCCAATGCCAAAACGACTGACTCACAGATATGGTCTTGTGGCTTTTAACACAGAAATCACATCATCATCATCACGCCTGTATTCCCCGAAGGGGTAGGCAGAGGTGCACTGCAGTGCGCCCAACCAACGCCGATGTATTTTGGTCACAATGTAATAGATGTAATGACCTGAGAAGATCCAGTTAGGAACTCAGTGGGCTTATAAGTTTTAAAATTTTCTTCAATAACTTATCTGCATACCCCTTGGAGGAGTAATAGCGTGATGGTACGATGATTGTGCTTACCCCATATACACCTAGTCCAACTTGTGTTACGTTAAGTTGTCCTTCTTCTCTGTACATCAAATATCCGTCTTTCCTCCAGCATTGACCCCTAACGGTTTCTTTTCCACGCACTGCAAATTAAACATAATGACGCCTTTACTGAGAGACATCTGATGCCTTGAAGCCTAAATACTAATGAGTTTCTTAGCACAAACAGTAATTTCACAAACCTTAGTTCACGCCTAACTCATAAACTACTTTCAGATGTACGAAGCCTTTAAAATAGATGGAGTGTTAGAGATTGCAAAGCGTACAAGGTCTTCTTTGTAGTATTTTGATGGAGCCAAATTATTTTGCCGTTTATGATACTCTCCAGCCAACGCCGTAAAAAGTCGAATTTTGTAAATACCAAAACGGACTGTATTTACTCATAGAGAAAGCTCATTCTTTAAAGAAATATCATTGACAGCGCGAGCGAAATTTGACCATCGAGCTGGTATATACTAAAGAGCGGCCCTAAGGAGCCCGAACTGCGGCAAATTTCCGCCATATTAGAATTTGATTTTTTATATTGTTTGACACTTACGTACTTACTACTACTACTGCAGCCCTTTTTAACGTCCCACTGCTGGGCACGGGCCTCCCCTCAATGCGAGGGGGATTCAGGCCATAGTCCACCACACTGGCCCGGTGCGGGTTGGCAGACTTCACACATCTATCGAGAACTAGTCAAGCTCCCTCAGACGTGCAGGTTTCCTTACGATGTTTTCCTTCACCGTTTCTTAGCAAGTGATAATCTCGGATGAAAATGAGATTCGCACATGGAGCCGAGAGGTGCGAGCCGGGGTTTGAACCTGCACACTTTGATTTGCAAGACGTGCGTTCAACCACTCGGCTACCACTGCTTTCGACCACTCGGCTACCACTGCTTACGTACTTACTTGATCTTAATTCTAAGACGGCGGATCTCATATAAACCATTCTTGCCAAACTTCAATCGCCGCAGAGCATTACGAAGAGTTAGGTTCTTATGTCAACTCTATCTAATCTGAATGACTGAATGTCAACTCTATCTAATCTGAATTTGACACGTTGACGCGCGGCGTTTACCCTAATAATTCAATCTTTACAGTTTTCATTTTGGTCTTGGCAAAAAATTTGCGGTTCGACTCGTGACGACCCAATGTGACCAGGGCTTGGCAGGCCTTTAAAACCACTGGTGTAAAATTATTACAGTAGATACTTACTAGGCCTCATAACGATCTGATTATCATGAATTCGCTCAAGAATATACTTGTCCAAATCATGTTTTGGTCCTTCGTCATACAAAAATAGTTTTTTATATGTATCCAACGTCTCGTAAGGAGAGAACCTACGGAATGCACTTGTGTGCTGTTCAATCCAGGATATGTAGGGCTCGATGTCTATGAAACGAGACGGCAGGCCACAGCCTGGTCCCCAAGTGCTTATACCGATCTGAAAAACGTTAATAAAAACCGTCCAAGTGCTAGTCGGACTCGCGTAAGAAGGGTTCCGTACCATTATCTATAAAAATGGCAATATCAACAAACACCGTGAGGAAACCTGCACGTCTATAAAAAGAAGTTTGAAGTTAACCAACCGGCACTGGGCAAACGTGGTGAACTGTGGCCTAAGTCTACCTCGCATTGAGGGGGAATGTGCCCGGTATAATGGCAATAGGCTCGCAACCTATTATATTAGGACCAATATACATCGACATACTGCAGTGCACCTTTGCCTACCCCTTCAGGGACATCAGGCGTGATAAATAAATCCATGAATTGAGACCTACTCCTTTTTAAAATTCTGTATGCATACTAGCAAAACTAATTGAGTAAAAACAAGAGTGTCTCGCACTCATGAGTCCACTCATTTGAGATCCCGATGTGAGCAAACCAGCTAAGCAAACTTCAATATTGAACTGCCTCAGTGATGCCTCATCTCCAATGAGGTGTACCTCGTGGGCACCTCGCGAGGTGAAATGAGGTACTCCCACATCTATCTATACATACATACAAATAAATAAAATTGGAGTGTCTGTTTGTAATATCAAAATAACACTTTTTTACCAAATGCGTACCTATAACGAAAACGCAATTTTAAATTTTTTTGTCTGTCTGTCTGTCTGTCTGTCTGTTTGTTTGAGGTAAACTTCTAAACGGCTGAACCGATTTCAATGGGACTTTCACTGACAGATAGCTGACGTTCCAAGGCGTAACTTAGGCTACTTTAATTTTAGAAAAAGCATTAGGGTTCCGCGGGAAAAACATAATACCCATATTTCCGGGTAATCTCCCTAAAGTCCACGCGGGCGAAGTCGCGGGCACAGCTAGTCCACAAATAATATAGACGAGTTAACCATGAATAGTAAGAGGTTAGCCAAAACATTTTACGGAGGGATAAGTGCGAGCGTAAATCGGAGCTTGTTATATCCTTACCAGGGTCCATTTTCCACTTGTGTTGGTCACTAGCGCCATCCCGGAGTCGAACACGCACTGCTCAGGGTGGTACGAGGCCCTATAGCAGCCATATTGAGAAGGTATTATCCATTTATAGTCCAACTGAAAAAAAAAATATTAGCCTTATTCCTTTTTAAGGCAGGTTCGTTTTTGCACGTATATTGAATTTCTATTTTGTTGATCGCAGTAAAAAGCAGTGATAGCAAAGTGGTCAAACCCACGCTTTACAGTCTATGTGCGAACGTTCAAACCGCGGCTCATACCCTGAGATCACATAAGTCAATGTAATACTTACACATCATTTGCTAAAAGGGTGAAGAAAAATATTGTGTGGAAACCTGCACGTCAAAGAGAGCCTAAGAGGTTTAAGTTAGACGTGTGAAGTCTGCCAACTCATTTAAGGCTAGCATGGTGGACTCTAGCATGAATTACTCTCGCTTTCAGAGCTGGGAAGGCTCGTGCCTAGTAGTGGTATTGCAAAAAGGCGATTTGATTTTATTGAATGAGTCAATTCAATCTGAATGAACAGAATAGATTTGATTTGTTAAGGAAAACTCTTACCTCTTCGCGGGAATAAAAATCAACACAATCAGTAAAATTGACGGTTTCCATTCGATATGCCATTTGTTCTAACACTTTGCGGACTGTAAAACAAAGATAATCTTCGTAAGACAAGCCAAGGTAAAATTCAGGCATGATTTGAAAAAACCTCAGGTACATAAGAATAAAGGTAAAAAAAAGTCAATCTCGCTTAGTTTCTTGGCAGATCTTCTCGGTCGAGATCGTGACATTCACTTCACTTTTTCAAAATATATGGATTTCATTGTATTTTTTCGATGATTTTGTCAACAACAGATTCCTTCCTTGGTCGTTTGGTGACAAACGACCTCACGGTTTAAGAGATTTGTTTTTAATGGCTATTCGAACGCGGTCTCGTGGACCAAAGAAAACTGTAAAAGTAATCAGCTAAGCTCACAACCTGTGTATAACTGTGCATCACTCACAATCTGTGTATCCAACAGCGAAGATATCCTCCATCTCCGTCATATAACTGGGCCAATTTAAATGTTCAACTGGAAATTTTACGTTTTAGTTTTAGTAAAGTTGGTAAAGTAAACATCCTTTGTTAACTAATGAAACATAGACCGTAACGCGAAAGAAAAATAAGTGAATAAATTTAAGAAATAGCAGATTTAGTTTCTCTCGAAACATTATAAAGTACCGTCTTACTTAGTGATACCAATATAACTCATAACGCACATTGGGACGTCGGCCATCGCCCGTCAAAAATTTTTAAAACTATAACTATACACATATTACTACTACCACAGCCCTTTTAATGTCTCACTGCTGAGCACGGGCCTCCCCTCAATGCGAGGGGGATTCGGGCCAAAGTCCACAACGATAGCTCAGAGCGGGTTGGCAGACTTCACACATCTATCGAAAACTAGTCAAGTTCCCTTAGACGTGCAGGTTTCCTAACCATGTTTTCCTTCACCGTTTTATAGCAAGTGATAATCTCGGATGAAAATGAGATTTGCACATTAATCCCAGAGGTGCGAGCCGGGGTTTGAACCTGCACACCTCGATTGCAAGGCGTGCGTTCGACCACTCGGCTACCACTACACTATAAATAAAGTATGAATTTCTGTGGTACAAGCTAAGCCCCCATGCGTCGAAATTCACTCGCGCGGTCAGTATCATTTACTTGAAGAGTTAACAGTCAACTTGCTAGGCATTAAAATTGATAATCTACCTCCTTTATCCGATTCCTTTATACAAAACGTTAATCAAATCTGATTCTATATTAAAAGAGTTTCGTAAGTACGCTCCCGATGCCTACGACTAGTTACACTTTCTTCAAAAATCGAATCGTTTCTCCTACCAATAAATATTAATTTTCATAATTTACACATAATAGACAGGTACTTTTTAGCAAAATATTGCACTATAGAGAACATAACCCAACCTTTAAACGACAAATATACAAAAATAACAAACCTGTAAATGACGGCTTGGTCTGGTAGTTTGAGCATAGGACGCTCGGTTCACTACAACAGGTGGTTCCGGGTTCGATTCTCGTGAGCGGCGAATTTCGAAAATGGCCCTTTTTCGGAATTTGCCTTGGAACGTAACAGAATCGCTACTAGTCCATTGTATGGTAACCTATAGTATAAGCTTTGCTTTGGTTGGGATCATACGATGAGTAGGTATGTGTTATCTGACGATGTTTATTTAAAATCTTAAAAATCATGCCAAACTTGAAACCAGGTAAGCAGAGATGACCTTACTCTTAAATTTATCCGTACAGTTTAACACCAAAAGTGCTATTGTGTTTAATGTGTAGACATCGAACTCTGGATGCAGAATACTGTCCTTGATTGCGCAGTACCAGTCTGTGTTGTCAGCTTTTAAGAACATCACTGTGGCTGATTCTCTGAAAACAATTGCTATAAATATAATCAATCGAAGCTCAAATTAGGCCAACAACATCTGCGTGGATCATGGACAGGGATTATGGGGCTTAAGTTTGAAACATTTCCAACCAAACTGGTCATTTCACTAATATAGTAGCTCTATTCGTTGGGGGTTGAAGTACAATTAGATCGCTTGCTATGCGTCAATATAAGGTAGACTGAAGGTGGATCCCATAACAAGAAGATAATATGGGAATAAAAAAAATCCTGTTTGTCTTAAGTTCTCAAAGTGGTATGAAGAGAAGAGCTGACTTAAGATAACCATGTAATAGTATCTGCATCTGCTATGGGTTAATCTATCACATATGCGGTAACTATAGGAGGATGTTCCATGTCTGTTCTACTGTTTCCAATGTGATCACATACCTAATCTCATAACGGATGGTCACAGGACCAGCCATTTAAAGACAGGTTGTTCAAAATTGATATCTAGTGTCTAGTTTATTTGACACAATTTTCCTTACCTCAACCTCGTTTTATGAACGCTAGCTACTTCCCGGGCATTCATAATAACAGTGAAATCATTGATCAGTACAACACCAGCTACTGCTTCTTGTAACTTTGCATCTGAAATAAGATCCTTCCTTTGTGGTTTAGATAATCTTCTGTAACAACTTCTGTAACAGTTAAAGGCGAATTGACTCATACGCCATTTTGTTAACTTTGCACGAAACCCAGCTCAAAAGACGGAGCAAAAATAGCTGATTCTAAAGATATATATAACTTAACTAGCTCTCCGGGTGATCTTCGTACTGCCTTAGAATTACATACGAAGGCAGCGCCACCCAAACGCAAAAAAAAAAATAGTTCAAATCGGTCCAGCCGTTTAGGAGGAGTTCAGTGACATACACACGTACAAAAGAAATATATATATATTAAGATATCGCCGAACATGGCGCTTAGTTACTGATTGTAAAACCAAATCATAATTTAGAAATAAAGTCAAATCTTGCTATTTATATAAACACATCAACACCGTCTAGGGATATTTTGTATAAAGTTCTTAAACTCAAAAAATACTTGCCAGTTTTAAATTATTTTAAAGAAAGCTACTTTATAAACCTTTTTGAACGATTCTAAATTTGTATTTGAAAAAATAAATTATAAACAAAAGATTTACGCTGCATAATGATAGCGAAGTCTTACGATTTCATTTACCTACAGTAGTTTTTGGATATTTTTTTGTGTCAAATTTAATTTTTATAACCAGTTATCGTTTAATTTCGAATTAATGTTATTCTGTGCATCATGCTGCGGCGGCATTTAATAAGACAGGAAGTGTTAAGGGCAGTAGGCATGCTCCAAGCGGGGGCTACTCAACGGAGTATTGCTGAGAAGATTGGAACAAGTCAAAACGTGATATCAAGGTTATGGTCACGTTATCGTGCTACTGGTGAAGTGGCTGTCAGACACCCAGGCGGGAAGCGCATAACCACTCAACGACAAGACCGATTTTTGCAAGTTGCCGTGAAAAGACAACCAAATGTTACGGCCATGCAGTTGGTTTTGAGGCTCCAGCCAGAGCACCAGTTGCTTGTGAGTGACCAAACTGTGAGGAGAAGGCTGCATGAAGCTAACCTTCATGCTCGCAGACCACTTCGTACTCCAGCATTACGCCGAGGAAATCGTGGACGACGACTAGAGTGGGCTCGTGCACAATTGCTCTGGGAAGATAACCAGTGATCTGTAGTGCTGTTTACCGATGAGTCCCGGTTCGGTTTCCATCCCGATACACTAAGAGTACGTGCTTGGCGAGTTCCTGGTCGTGAGAGCCGTCTGCAACATCCTCAGGAAGTCCATTCGTACCACGGCGGGACAATTATGGTTTGGGCGGGAATTCGTGTTGGTGGAAGAACAGACCTCGTTTGGATCAGAAACACCATGACGGCTGAAAAATACTGTAACGAGGTGCTAGTACCAATCATCAACCCCTATCGACTACAAATGGGCCAAGAATTCACGCTCATGCACGATAACGCTTGTCCACACACAGCGAGAGTGATGACGAGCTGGTTGCAGGAGCACGACGTATCGGTCTTAGGCTGGCCCGCTCAATCACCTGACCTAAACCCCATAGAACACGCGTGGTACATGCTCCAAAGAAGGGCTTTGAGGAATTTCCCTGCAAACATTGCGACGGCAGAGCAACATTTTTTGCATCTTAGCCGGACCTGGAACAATATACCGCAGCAAGACTTGGATAACTTAATCCAAAGCATAAAAACCGTTGCAGGACCGTCATTAACGTCATGGGTGGTTTTACTGACTACAGATTTTTCACATAAGTGTTAAAACAGATTAACTTTTCCTTATTTTTCACCTTTTCTTGATAAACACATTTATTGTTAGTTTTACCATTATTTCACGTTTTTTTCTTTATTTGAATAAAAAATTTTTTACACAAAAAAAAATAGTTTTCTTTTATTCTGGAGTGTAGTCTGATACGTGGGCTTTATAAAAATATATGCATGTTGTATGTTACCTTTAATATATTTTGAGTAAATTGATCAAATTCAGAATATCCCTAGACAGTGTTGATGTGTGTATATATTTAACTTTTTAATTCTTTAAAATTGCGTAACCGAAACTATCCGAAATTTATCTAATTACTTCTAATCCTAAATAATTTCATATCCGTAATCGTATCCGAGTCCGGTATAATATTATTCCTACATCCGTATCCAGATCCGAAATTTCATGTCCATAACATCCCTAGTGTGAAAACCACGACCACGACGTGGACTAAAGCACGCTGGGACGTCAAAAGCGGCTCGTCAATACTTTTGCTATACCAAAATGGACTGTATTGACACATAGAAAATGTTCATGTTTCAACGAAATTAAATTTACCGACGAGTCATTTACCGCAGAGATTCAAACTTTATTTTACACTTCGTTTTGGTATTGGAAAAAAAGTAGACGCCTCAATGTGCGAGAGGTTTAAAAGTAGCTTACCTTTTCTATATTTAAGCAAGCCGATCCACGGTACGGGTATTGCGTGCCCAGATCCAATTGTTGGGTCGAGAATATACATCGCTATACAACCTGAAACAATTCTACGAATACATCCATCCTTCCTGTTGCACGTTATGCCTTGAACGAACTAGGGCGAGCAAATTGCCTAGACTTGTTTTTAAAATGTACTCTTTACTAATGTATATAAAGATTGAATTTCTATGGCACAACCCAAGCGACCACACGAATGAATTCACTACGTTGACATCCATGACATTTCTTTGAAAAAAATTATGGTAAAAAGACTTAAAAAACAAGCTTTTATTTAATTGCCCTTAGTTTTCGTGTTCTCCTCAGTAAGACCTTTCATTTGATACCCATATTGTGGTAGTGCAGAAAAAATAACAATTCTGGCGGAATTCTGGCGGAAGTCTTGGGTGATCCGCCATATTGGAATTAAAATGACGTCACATAGCTGTTTAGCTTTATGTTTATGCATTGTCATCCAAAATAAGCGTGTATACCAAATTTCAGCTCCATCGGTTAAAGATAACTGATTTAAAATTCAGTTGCCAGATTCCATACATACATACATTGCAAGTTAATATAAAGCTTGTAAAAATGTATTTCTTACAGTTCGTTTTGGTATAAGCAGAAAATTAATCGCAGCTGTGTTGCGTAGGGCTGCGTTTATCTTTCTCTAAACACTGATTTGTAACTGTATGTTAAATCGCTCCATCCGTTCTATAGATTACACGTAACTACCGGACAGGCAGACAGACAAACACAAACACTTTCTGAATATGCATTTGGTTCAAAGCAGTTATTTTGACATTACAAACAGACACTTCAATTTTATTTATTTGTATAGATGTATAAAGTACATGTTCTAAGTACCTGTTAATATTGAAAGATGTGCCACAAAATACATTTAGAAATTAATTTATAATCTCGGGTAACTTTAATACCTTCACCATTTCAACCCGATGGAGAAACTGAATCTGTGCTCAGAAACAAACGAATGCACTAAAGAATAGATAAATGTTTATTAAACTTATTGTATTGTTTTAGGATTTTGTTTACCAAAGGCGATCGTAGAGAAGCATAATTATTTATTGTTAAAGAAGGCGGTGTAAAGCTAAACTTCATTCGTAATACGTGCGTGCACTTACTCCCCAAATAAACAAAAACTAAGCACGGACTTTTTAGCAGAGCACCTTCTTTAGAAATTTACTAATAAATCGAAAAAAAAAACAAAAATATTCGCTTTTTTTTATGAAAAACTAGCTGACCCGACATACCATGTCCCGTCTTATTTGACAGTTATGTCAAACAACTGACAATTATGTAAAAATAATATTGTCGTTAAGTTTTCTTAAATTTTCTATTCTTCCGCTCAACTTCTTTCTTTTTTTCTTTCAAAAGAACCTTCTCCTGACAATAATAAACGCAACAAAAAATAATTAGCGAAATTGTTCCATCCGTATACGCGTGATGCGATGACCAAGGGAAATAGGGATTCATTTATATATATAGAGATTATATCCCAATTCATTGTAAAGTTACCTAAAAAAGCAAGAGGCTATCATTAAACGGGTAAGTTCATTCTCTAGACACACGGTAGTGTGTCCAGCCAGAGTTCAAGCTGGCTTGCATTATGATAACACAAAAACCCCAAGTCTTGTGGGAATTGAACGGAGAGGCCTCTGCCCAGTCGGGGTTCATATAAGAGAGGTTCTTTTTTTAATCTGAATCAGCTATTAAGTATATAAGTTAGACAACTCACGGTGCGTGTGACAAGACGAGGTCTGCGAGTTGGTACGCGTATTGTTCAGTATGTCGGACATGTTTCAAATGATATGTCGCAAGTGAGAAAACAGCTAATACATTAAGCAAGACACGCGTGTCGTGTGCCGGATAATCAGTGTCAGATGACGAGGTTTAGCGAAAAACGCCACATTGGAACTCCACGAGTAACATCAGCAAAAATACTCAGATTTTTTTACTGTACACAAAATTCATTTACTATTTAAGTCCGCCGCATACTAGGAAGTCGAGCCGCGCCTCGAATTCAATGCCAACGCTAAAACTAACTGTATTAGCGAATAGAAAAAGTTCATTCTTTAACGAAATGACATTTACAGCGCGAGCAAAACTTGAAACGTGAGGGACTTTACCACAGAAATTGAATCTTTATCGATATTGATAAGTTTAGACGCTCCAATGTGCTGGATTTCCGTGTGGAATATAGGAACCCTAATTACCCGCAAAACACGGGTTCATCAACTTGCTATTCTTTTTAAATAAAAGTAGCCTTATTTACCCTTCCTATCATCAGCTATCTGCAAAAAATTTAATCAAAAAAAATATTTTTCGTTATACTCGCTAGTAGCGTAGGTATATGGGTACATACTTTTACATTACAAAAAGACACTTCAATTTAATTTATTTTTATAGATGTTATGATTATTCTGTTATCGGTACAGCTCATCAATATTCGTCGACGTCAATGCGACAGCAATAAGATTTATTATTCCATCTCTCATTACTCATACGCGGTGTGCGGCCCCGGAGTTTGCCTACACTAACGAACCAGCGTAAATCCAACACTTGGATAAAAATCTACTACGCCTATATCTCCCAAAACGCGTAGGCGGGAAGAGGAAGAAGGCTATGACTCCAACCATAAAGTCAGAGAGCGCATTTCGTACTAATTTGGTAGTTTCATCATTTTTTTAGCTGTAAATAGTAACTTTTATAGGGTTGTTATGAGGTACTACTTGCATATTTTCAACGATTATTGACACTAAAAATTGTGAAAAAAATATATTTTAACAAAAAACAAAAACCGACTTGAAATACGTCGTTTGATTTGTTAAGATTTATGAACAAGCACGAATATTTATCTTCAAATGTATAGAAAGTTACAACCAGTTTAAAGTTACATTAGAATATACTTTTCAATGTATGACACACTCAAATGATGTTTGAAGATTAGACATTTAAGTATTTACCGTTTATCTTAAAATGTATTGAATGGAAATTGTGAAAATGTCTAAAATTGTATGACCATAGAAGCGATCTCAAATCTGACAGTGTAGAGATCGGCAAAATAGGAACTCATCAAACAGGGTACAATTTCTTTATTAAATAAACGTAATAAAATATTTTCATAATTTCTTATTTCATACGAAATTCGTATCTCTAACAAAGGAAGCATTCACATTACGAAATATTTGGAATAATTACATTTAACTTTTTTCCTTGTGCTTCGAATTATTAGCGAATATCTTCCTTGTTATATCAGGAAATGAATTTGCCTTGGATATTTTGTGTTGTGGCAAGCTTGTGGATAAATACTGGAAAAAAATCTTTGTCGTTCATATAATATCAACTTTAAGTTGATGTGAATTAAAACATGAATTTCTTCTTCTTTATTTTAGGAAATGAGTTTAATGATGATATTTTAATGGAATAAAATAAGGAATGGATCTACCCGCGGTTAACAGGTATTTCAGCCAATGTCAAGTAATTAATAGCAAGGGCAAATTGAATAAATACACATTGTATAAAAAATGGATGATGACCGTGATAAAGATGGCGGATAAATCCCAAACACGCATTTATAACACGTGTTAAAAAAACCTGTTTCAGTCTTCAGTTTTCAGTAATACATGACATCAAAGCGTCAACTCATTCTTGACCCGGTTCCCTCGCGCGCATACACTTCGACATAATGAGTCGTTGTTACGTCATACGACACCATTCCAGCGCGACTAGCTCACGCGTTATGACAATACTTATTTCATGGATTATGTCACACCGAATCGCGCTCTCTGCCTAGTATTTATACAGAGTGGTGAAGGGGATGAAATCCGAAATAATAATTTATCGTTCACACGAGTATCGGCTGTACAACTGAATGGTAAATCCGAAATTGAACATTATTTCGAATTTTTTCGCCGTAGTTTTTAAATCCTGAAATATTTGGTGATCTATGCAAATCCTTCGTGTTCCGTTCTGTGAATATTAACACTGATAAATATGATTATAAGTGCGCTCTTAGGCCACAACACGAAACTTGTTAAAATACTCAAAGATCTGTCACTCGGAAACTATGAAAGTCAGGTATAGTCTGTCTTCTACATATTAGCTATCGTATATGTTCCTATAATATTATTTCGCTCTTTTAATACACACTGTATAGCAATCGGACATAAGTAAACTACCTAATAACTTAAATACAGTATGTTCTCAGACATAACTATATCGTAATTAGTTGTTAAAACCGCTTCAATGGTGTTCATCTTCGTAGTACTTCAACATGTGAACAGAATATGTATCCTAATTCAATACAGGCAAGTTACTTGACGCCAAACATAACTTTGTCACGTGACGTCACACTCAATATGTCACAGATTGCGGTACAGTCGACCACTGAAGCGTTAACATATGATATTTGAGAGAATATGCGAACTTGTATCTCAGTTGACGAGTGTACTTAAAACTTAAGTATAGAAAACCGCCTTGAGCTAAATATACGTAGACCCTATTTGTGATGTTCAGATGTTTAGTACAGTTGTGGCGCACCCTATATCTCGCCACGAATCAGAACTACCGCCAGTCGCTACTAGATGGCGTGACTGTAGTCACATCGCAATTCTACGCGTACAAGAAATTATCCGCCATACAAAGTACTATGAAAATCCTAGCTCGCGTTACTGGTGTGCTCGACGATCTGAACTATATATACAAATTCCCCGACCACATCAACGGGGGCGTAGCGGACTCCGCCAGGCATACCACCCGCCTGGCAGGGAGATCTTCCCTTTTCCGCCAAAGTGGTGACCCCTACATTGAACACCGAGAAGCAACAACATCTTCTGCAGCAACAACGTCGGACACCACCAGCAACAGACATCATCACCCTTCCACTATACCAGCACCAGAGGGTCACCATCAACCAAGCGCCACACATTTCCGCCAAACAGTTATTAGCTTTACAATGAGACTCTTTAAACTAAAGTATGCATTGATAGTACTTCGAGTTATTGGTAGAATTTTCATATAGATAGCAGTGATACGTATACGTTGAACGCAAGGGGTTCAGGCTCAAACCCCGGGCTCGCACCTTTGGGATTTTCCGATCTCATGTGCGAATCTCATTGTCAATTAGGATTACAATTCGTTAAACGATGAATGCAAAATCGTGATAAGTACTGCACATCTATAGAAAGGCGTGTGAAGTTCACCAACCAGTACTGGGTTAGCGTGGTGGATTGTGGCCCTTATCTCCCTCATATCAATAGGCTCTTACCCTATTACGGTGAGACCGAAATACATCGGCGAAGTATCGGTGCACTGCAGTGCTCATCTGCCTACCCCATCGAGGACTGTACTCCAGACATGATGACTAAGACATGAGATGTATGTATGCAAAGACTACTATTGTATACGTATGTATGTAAATAATAATAATATATTAACAATAATCAATTTATTTCAGATAATCATATCCATAATGTTAGTAACAATATTTGACTTAAAAACTAGTATTAGTAATTCACAAAATTAATTCATTTAAAAATAACTTATATTTCATTTGGCACTGGACATGTACGAATTATGCATACCTATCCAGTGCCGAAAGAAAGGACCATCCAGCCGATCTGCCAGTACGTTTAGGAGTGTTGGCGCTGCCCCGCACCCGCGACATCATAGAGGCTGCTCTCTTGCGTAGGATGGCATGAAAGCCATCCACTCTGGCCTCTGCAAACATTCCCGAAGCACTACAAAAGCGAGGAAGCCCCAGCACAGTCGTAAACGTATTATTATATTGCACACGCAAAGCATTGAGAGCCTTCTGCGTGTAACTGACCCACAAGCTGCACGTGTAGAACGTCTGGCAGTATGCTCTAAACAACGTTATATTTACATCGTTGCTACAACGCGCAAACCTACGAGCCAGCATGTTGCATCTGACTGACAATGCTCTCCGCTCTATCTCAATGTCTGCATCATCATGCAGTGTCTCAGAGACCCAGTGCCCCAAGTATTTAAATTGCGAGACTTGTTTAAGCGGTGAACCCTTTAGTGAGACTGGTGGTACGTTCTCGTATGTTTTGTTACGCGCTTTAAAAACCATTAACTCGCTTTTTGATGCATTATACTTGAGGCCATGGGCCTCCGCGTACCGCTCACAAATCGCCACCAACTTACGCAAACCATTAATCGATGGACTCAGCAATACCATGTCATCGGCATAACTTATATTGTTGATGAACTTTCCATCAACTGAGCAACCCACCATGGCATTGCTGAGCTCATCAATCAATCCGTCTACGTACAGGTTGAAGAGCTTGGGTGACGTCAATCCCCCCTGCCTCATTCCGCACTCCAGTCTGTACATACCAGAAAGAGTCCCCTCCCATCTCACGTAGTTGGTCTGGTTGTTATACCAATATTTAAACATATTAATAACGTCTGTTGGTACATTGGTATCTCTTTCCATTTTTTGCCACAGCAACTGGTATGAAACAAGGTCAAAGGCTTTGCAGAGGTCGAGAAAACACGCAAAAACGGGGGTACTTCTCGCTGTGTAGTATTGTACAGTCTGCTTGAGACAAAAAATAGCACTTTCCGTCGAAGCGCCGGCTGGGTTGGGGTGTATCCTTGGGGGCTCTATGGAGTTAGGTTAGGTTAGGGTTTTTTTTTTTTTTGTTTTCGCTGGGAATGCATTTCCCAGCGCAAACAAAAAAAAAAAGGTTAGGTTAGGTTAGCGCCCCCAAGGGTACACACTGACCGCCGGCTGTGAAACCGAACTGTGCGTCCTGCAGCTCAGTTTTTTGGCTTAACTGTCGATCAAGCAAACTATCTAACACCTTCGCCAGTATCGTGGCCATGGATATCGGTCTGTAGTTCTTCAACTCCGAGGCGTCTCCGGTTTTATTCTTAATAATAGGACCCACAATTGTTTTCATCAAATCCTCAGGTAAATAAGAATGGCCAACACAAAGTATAGAACATAGACAGAACGCGCGGTAGGTGACCACCTGCATTTCGCAAATGTTCCACACTCAATGAGTCATGGCCCGGAGATTTTCCACGCTTCATACCCGACACAGCCATTCTTAAAAGAAAACATTCTGTGAAATACCCTCTTTATTTACATCTCCCGCAAAAAAAGTATATTGGCCGGCGCATCTGTCACTGTCAATGTCATTGTCACATTGGCATTGAAGTAACGGCATCGACCGAATTATGTGTATTAAAAAAAAGTACGTATTAGGCCTATTGCCTTCTACCCTCAAAAGACTGTAACACTATGTTGCTAACGGTTTTGCAAGTAACAGTACCGAAAACCAGATCAATCTGGATTATTCCGGGCACGGACAGCGAGGTATCATCAGTTTAGTTCGCATTACCGCCGGCAGCTGGCCACCGCCGTTGAGAACCAGTTGCAACCAGTTCACACAATGATTTACTGCAGTAGATAGATCTGGTATCTGAGTGATTGCTTCTCGTGACAGCATGTTGTAGTCTATTAGACAATACTGCCACAGTAATATTCGTGACACTGCGGTTGGTATTCCCGCTTGACAGCAAGTAACGGATTCGGAATTCGATGAAATACATTTAAAGTAAGAACGCGCGCGTAATTTTTGCTGATACCAAAACAAACCGTATTGGATTATTCGACCATCTTTATCATATTCATCACCCATTTTTAACCAAATTCTAAAAGGAGGATATTCTCAATTCGACCCGTATGTTCTTTTTTTTATTTATTATGTGTATTTATTGAATTTGCTCTGCTCGCTATTAATTACTTGACACTGTTTGTAATACCCGCTTATCGCATGCGAAGCCATTCCTCATCTTATTCCATTAAATTTCTTTATTTCAACGCGCGACTTTAGATGCCGAGGTGTGGCTGGTGCTCTCTTTCTCTCTCTCTCTTAGGCATATCAGCTCAGAAAAATCAAACAAACTCACTTATAGATACTTCAAACAAGCCTTCTTATAAATCATTCAGACTATTTTAACCCGCTTACGATGCATCTCTGACGATAAATATAGTTAGTACGTAAATACCGACATTATGTATTCCACTCGATGCTACATAACAATTAGAATTGTGTGGGTGTTGCACGAATGTGTCTGCCCACCCCACTAGTAACAGCGCGATAGTTTAAATTCAATTTGATACCGCCAAATCTGTGTACAAACATATTGGATGACATCGCGAGGGACGATATTTATACAATAAAAATAACTTTTTTTTGTATTATTTTGTATTATTAATTTTTAAGACAATTTAATATTAATCGGAAGTCGGAACCTAAAATATAAGCTAAGCCTAGTTTGGGTTCCACTGTAATTATTTTGTACAATGAAAGCTTTTTTTGCCTCATTAACTTATCTCTTACATTTACCCGATTGCTCCAGAAGAAATGATGAATACGGTGTCAATCGATTCGTCCCGGGTCACATAGCCAACATTTTAACCTACTTCAACAATAAGTGGAGTTGATTTTGAGATATCCGGTAACTATCCGGTATCCAGCCTATCCGGCCTTGTTTTCACTATCCGGCCGGATACCGGATAGTAATTAAGTATCAGGCCGGATACTTAATTACTAAATTCAAATATTCTCATTATTTTTCACACGGCAAATCATACCACATAGGTTATGTTCACCATTTATTTTAATAATCGCACGTCAAAAATTTTATTTTATTAATTTGTTTGTAATAAGTTTAGCATTCAAAATTAACAATTGGCAAATTGTGGTGGATGAATACCAAATTTTCCACATGTTTTGGTTTGGTTTCCACGCTTGGCTTCATCTACCAGGCCAGCTTCTGAAAATAGAATTTCGCTGTAAAGGGTACTGCCAGGTGCTGAAATATAAATTCTAGTAAACCTTGACTACTGCGGGTACTGATGCAAATTAACTGACCACCATATGTACCTATGGGTCGTGATTGTGATCGATTCGAGATGTCTTTAAGAAGCGTCATGTAACGCGATAAAGGGCCGAATATCCGGCCAAACCACTATCCGTTTCATCTCTAGATTTTACCGTGTTTCCGTAGTCGGCTTACAGTTTTATAAACTTTTTTGTTGTAGTTTCAAAAAAAGTTTTCTTCACGTTTCTGTATCGTCTGTCTATAACCAGAGCGCGGCGTACCCATCAATATTCCCTGGATAGTTTATGCAAAACACGCCCGCAGTTAGACTGGCCACGGAAACTTTGTGCCGGCAACGTGACCGCGCCAATCTGGATGCAATTTACCCCAGGAGGGCAAATCCCCGGGGTAATTGGGACCGGGACCCTTACAAGGTTAAAACATACCTAAAATGTTTTTCAATACCAAAACGAACTCTGTGTCCATATGCAAAAAGATTGAATTTCTGTAGTAAAAGACACGCCACCACGCCTCAACATTCACTCGCGGTGTGTGTGTTATTTTGTTGAAGCATGAACTTTGTCAAGGAGTCAATACAGTTTGTTTTGGTATGGTGAAAAACGCGCTGACGTTGACTAACTCTGCACCGACTGGGGCGAGAGTAATCAATAGACTATTTTTAGGGTTCCGTACCCAAAGGGTAAAATCGGAACCCTATTACTAAGACTTCGCTGTCCGTCCGTCCGTCTGTCACCAGGCTGTATCTCATGAACAGTGATAGTTAGAGTTGAAATTTTCACAGATGATGTATTTCTGTTGCCGCTATAACAACAAATACTAAAAACAGAATAAAATAAATATTTAAGGGGGCTCCCATACAACAAACGTGATTTTTTTGCTGTTTTTATAGATAATGGAACGGATACGGAACCCTTCGTGCGCTAGTCCGACTCGCACTTGGCCGGTTTTTGATGGAATTTCTGTGCTGAAGGCCAAGCGACCGCTCGTAAATATTCGCTAGCGTCATCGATACATATATACATCATCACGCCTGTATTCCCCGAAGGGGTAGGCAGAGGTGCACTGTAGTGCGCCCACACTTCGCCGATGTATTTTGGTCCCAATGTAATAGAGGGCGAGCCTATTGCCATTATACCGGGCACATTCCCCCTCAATACGAGGGAGATTAGGGTCATAGTCCACGTCGCGGTGCATGCGAAAGCGATCCCGTGGCGCCCCGATATAAGCGGAAGTTGGTACACCGTCGGTTTTTAGTGGGTATACGGCCTTCTGCCTGGACTCCCACATAACCCTGTTACTTCCCCCGAGGTGGCAGGGTATCCATAAAGGATTTTCCGACGTTAAAAAAAAAAAAAAAAAAGGGTCATAGTCCACCACGCTGGCCCAGTGCGGGTTGGTGAACTTCACACGCTATAGAAAGCTATAGACGTGCAGGTTTCCTCACGATGTTTACCTTCACCGTTCAGCAAGTGGTAATCATTGTTGAAAATGACATTCGCACATGAAAATTATCTCAGAGGTGCGGGCCTGGGATTTGAACTTGCACCCCTTACGTCCAAGGCGGGCGTTCTTGCCCGCGAGGATACCACCATCGATACATACCGATCACATTTGAATACACGCACGCCACGGTGGGTGCGTGAAAGTGTTATCGAAAACATACTACTACAGCCGTTTTAACGTCTAACTGCTGGGCACGGGCCTCCCCTCAATGCGAGGGGGATTCGGGCCATAGTCCACCACGCTGGCTCACGACGTTTCCCTTCACCATTTCATAGCAAGTGATAATATCGGATGAAAATGAGATTCGCACATAAATCCCAGAGGTGCGAGCCGGGGAACCTGCACACTTCGATTGCAAGGCGTGCGTTCGACCGCTCGGCTACCACTGCTACTACAACATTAAAACATATCAATCTTTTACATATTTATCAGTAATAGGCCGATCCACGTTGTCATTTAATCGATATCGATAAGATCATAACTTTATAAGTATTGATAGTTGTATAAATAGTTTTGTATTATTGAATCTACATCTATACATACATACATACAAATAAATAAGTGTCTGTTTGTAATATCAAAATAACACTTTTTTACCAAATGCGTATGAAAGTATATACGATACCTATAACGAAAACGCAAATTTAAAATTTTTTGTCTGTCTGTCTGTCTGTCTGTTTGTTTGAGGTAAACTTCTAAACGGCTGAACAGATTTTGACGGGACTTTCACTGGAAGATAGCTAATATTCCAAGGCGTAACTTAGGCTACTTTAATTTTAGAAAAAAGCATTATGGTTCCGCAGGAAATACATAATATCCATATTTCCGTGTAATCTCCCTTTATTCCACGCGGGCGAAGTCGCGGGCACAGCTAGTTATAAATATAATAATAATACATCATCACGCCTGTATTTACCGAAGGGTTGTCAGAGGTGCACTACAGTGCGCCCGCAATTCGCCGATGTATTTTGGGCGCAATATAATAGGAGGCGAGCCTATTGCCATTAGACCGGTCACATTCTCCCTCAATATGAGGGAGGTTTTTTTGTTGATGATGATCATGATGATGATAATATAATTACTAAGAGTTAAATTAAATTTGTCTGAGGATTGAAAAAAGGGACTTAACTACCTACTACGTATGTCACTACTACATGCTTACGTTCACCATTCGTTTTTATTACTAACAAAGAGTGTATTTGTAACTAAGCCTGGTTTTTGTATGCCATTTTCTTATTCAATAAATGGATAAAATATAAAAAAAAACTTGAGAGGTGTCAAGGGACACCCGGGTGGGACGAAGTTCCTTTTGAAATGAAAAAAGCAAAAAAAAATACATATACATACACACACACACACATCGAAATCGAAACCGAAACCGGAATTGGTCGAAATCACGCACACATTTACAAGTGTCGTTACAACTTTTACTCTCACACACACATTTACAAAAGTGGCGGTCGACACTTTTAGTCTTAATTTTTCCGTCTAGCCCCCTTTCGCACAGCGCCATAAGGAACTACGTTCCAAAATGTTTTCAGGGAACACTTTGTTAGACTCTACATTAACTTTTTCTAAAGAATGGGCGGGTTTAGATATCGTATATCTCATACAATAAAGAATGTGTGTCAGTAAAAACATGAGATATCGGTAAAGTTGAAGGCAAATGCGCAATGTTTGGACATTTGTCAAATGTTCGTTCACAGACGTCGATCTGAGCCGCCCCGCGGGACACGACCATCCGACTAGTCTAGGAGGTGGATAACAAAATATAATGGCAATTGACTCACCCTCTCTATCATTGGAATCAAGATACATCGGATAAGTATGGGTACACTGCAGTGCATCTCTGCCTGCCCCCTCTACGAATACAGACATAAAGATGTAAATATATGCAGTTTTTATTTTATTTTTGTCTGTGTATCTCTCTGACTGTTTCTTCAGAGTAATGTCCGAAACGACTGTACCGATTTTTTTATGGGACTATCTCTGGCAGATAGCTGATATTGTAAGGAGTAACTTAAGCTACTTTTATTTTAGAAAAATAAATTAATTTCCTAATATCTGCGCGGATGATATCATGAGCAATTGCTAGTTAATTTAAGAAATAAAAATAATACAGTCTACCTCTTAAACTACTCGGAAAAGCTCACATAACAAATTGGTGAAACTTCAACACTGCTACTTGGGTGATTTTTTTATACGCGGTTTGTACGTACAAGCGGCGCCCGCGCTGTCATCTGGGGGCTATTATCACAAGAAAAACATTTCACGTTTCTTCTTGTTACATTTATTTTGATCTTTATATATTTGGCAATGGGAATTCAGGATCACACAATCAAACAAATCAATCAAAATCGGTGAAGCCGTTTTTGAGATTCAGTTAGACTAATGCACAGCAATGTATATAATAAACATACTAAAAATACTTTTGAAATTTTACAAACTGTACTACGTTTATCGACAAACTGTACTACGTTTGTCGACGTTTATCGTACGAACTATATCTCAATTAAAAGCGTAGAATGCTACACCAATTCAACGGTGAATTGAAGTAAAACAAAGGCTACATATTTTTTAAAATTAACTTAGTTACAAATGCGTCAAAGCTCAAACTACGTTGTTATGTCCATTTAAAAAGCACGTCAAAAGTGCATCGGGCTGTAAATAATTTATTCAGTGCGGAATAACATTTTCGCGGGCCCGACGAGGCGAGGGGTGGCACCGTCAAAGCCTGACTACACTACAGTTGATTCAGAGAGACATTCCGCATTCAGCTAATTTGCCTTCGTCCCTCCTTGGATGTCAAGATGACAAAAATATTGGATATGGTATAATATATAAGTTTCTAGTGTTTTAATTATTTCGGCGGTTTAATTTTCATTTAAAAAGTTTTTGTCAGTCTATAATCCAATACTGTATTACTTCATGGGGTGGAGTTCTAAAACCTTTCATTCTACCTCTTGAACGTGCCTTCCTTAAAGTTGAAAAGTCGCGACGCCTTGTAAAGAGCGTCGCAACGCCTTGTAAAGAGCGTCGCAACGCCTGCTAATGAGCGTCACGGCGCCGTATAGTGAGCGTCGTGATCCTTATGGTGAGCTTCGCATCGACTTGTAATGAGCGTCGCGGCGCCATATCGTGAGCGTCGCGACGCCGTATGTGACCGTCGCGGTGCCGTATCGTGAGCTACGCGACGCCATATGTGAGCGTCGGGACGCCTTATAGTGAGCGTCGCAACGCCTGGTAATGAGCGTCGCGACGCCGTATAGTGTAGTATAGTATTGATGCGAGCTATATTGATGGTATCAATTATATGAGCTGAAAATACATTCTCGCTGAATACTTTATACACCTCAGCAAATAAGTTCTTCTGATGCTGTCCAGCAGTAACAGGAGCTTTATTCAGAAAATCATATTTAAATAATTTAATAGAGAAGTAGTCAATTCTGTCAATATAAACAGTTAAAATAATAAAATGAAATGCATCCATTGTAAGTCCATGATCAGTCAGGTTATGCCAACTGTCTACGGGCAGATAAGTGAGTACTTAAAACCATGTGATAATTTAATAAAATAGTCTTTAATAAATATGAAACTTTTTGAGATCACGAGGTGGCTTTTGTCTTGCCAAGTTGTTCTGCCTCTTCGAAGGTGTCCGGCAGCTTGGTGCCCAGCGTCTCCGGCGTGGTGAAGATCAACAGACCGGACAACGTAGCAAATGCACCGAACAGTACAGATGGTAAGGGAGCCCAAACTTCAGAACCCTGAAACCATATAGTATTTTTTTTGAAACCATACCTAGAAGCTACTTTTATAATAGATATGGATATATATTTATTACACTAGATGAGGCTTGCTCGCTTAATCCCTATGCAACTAATATTTAGTTTTCAATATTATAAGGTTCTATAAGATAACTACGTTATGTTATTAGGAAACGTTTGCAAATGAAATTTATAAGATCTAAGAAAGATCTCAGTAATTCGTTTCCTTGTTTGCAAGGCAAGCATTTGAAGAATTTAATTACGGCTACAGCCTTAACTTTATTAATATTGAATGTCACATGTCCAACATTATAATATGACCATGAAATTAGTCAGAGAGCGAGCGAGCAAATTCGTGTAAAGGTCTAGTCTCGACATGCGTGCTTATCCCACATGTACTTACGAGAGACGGCGTCAGAGGGGCGGTGATGGAGCCGAGACGACCCACCATAGAGGAGAAGGCGAACAGATTGTGTCTATACTTGGTGGGGTATAGCTCGGTGGTGTACACGTAAACTGACGTCATCACTATAGCGATGCAGTACTTGCCAATCAGGTACAAAGCTAACTGGACACCATCGTTACCTGGCAACGGAAAAAATACTTAATTCAGCACCCAAGAATTTGTCAACGATAAGTATGCTAGTAATCGAGAAGCTTGTTCTCAATGGCAAGTCCCAATAAGTGTTTAACGATTTTTTACACGAGTAAAACATGTCGTATCAGTTCATTTTCTTCTAAATGAAAACGAGCGAGATAATTAAGTCATCTATATAAGTATATGAAGAAGAAGAAGTCGACGGCAATCACAACGAGAAATTAACGTCATTATGGAACAACGAGATCAGACTAAATCCTAGCTTAAGTGTCGAATTCATAAATTGATACCTTCCGGCATAAAGGCAAATCCAAACTGGCAAGCTGCACACAGCCAGTACGCGCAAATCAACACCGGCTTCCTGCCAATGCGGTCCAGGAGTAGAATCGCCGTCCAGTAGCCGGGGATCTCGATGGCCGCCACTGCCACGTAGTTCAGGTACGCGTTGCCGGACATGTTCACTGAGTTAATGTTCATGCCGTAGTACACCAGTGTGTTCGTGATCCACCATATCGGCGACACGATGCAACGCGACAATATCACCCTCGACTTCAGCACTTGGATCACCAGCCATTCTTCTTTTGGTTTCTCTATTAGTTTTTCCGCCTCGGCGGTCGCACGCAGCGCTTCTAAACTCTTCTGCGACAACTCCTTTTTATTAACTTTAGCTACTTTTCTTAAGATCGCTTCGGATTCCTCGTAACGGCCCTTGCTCATCAGCCAACGCACCGATTCTGACAGGATCCAAAAGTAGCCAACCACGAGAAGCTGCGGCGCGTACAAGACTTGCGTGAGAGATCTCCACGGCTGCACTCCCCACGCTATGAAGCCGAGGATTACTTGACCGAGAGCGAAGAGTGTGGACACTGTGGCTCCGGCAATCACACGGTATTTGGGTCCAACCAGCTCCGTTACTGAAATGAAGTTCAATTTTAACAAATAACTCTTTATTCATGACGCTTATAACTCTTGGTTAGTAAACATTGTGGCAACTATTATAACAGAATTGCCACAATATCCACAGATAAGTATAACAATACAATATTAGTTAGTCTACTTAAATTAAATTCAATGTCAAACCTCACCTAAAATGTAACAAGAGGAATAAGCGCCAGCACCCAGCGAGGACTCGATGACCTCCAAAGCTAAGAACCATTCGTAGGAGTTGACAAAGGAACGAACGAGACCGATCCAACCCGTGTTGAAGGCGTTAAGAGTGAGCGCCACGCGCCGGCCCCAGCGGTCCGAGATGTAGCCGGTGATGGGCAGCACCAGCAGGGTGCCGATGGTACGGATCGAGCCGATTTGGGAGCGCCTCCATTCGTCGCATCCTAGATCGAACTGAAAAATAGAGAAATTGATAGTTATAAAAGTTTCAACTGTACCTGCGTTTAATTAATGTGTGCGTGAAACATCATTTTCTATCGAATAAGATGTTTTTATTTCTGAAGTGTATCAGAATTTACAACAGTGTCAATGAATATTAATAAACAATTTGATAAGTTGCTGTCAAATCGTAAATAGTAAATGCTTACAAAAGCAAACTTACTTTGTTGAAGCACCTAACCGATTGGTAATAGCAACAATCTGCAAATGGTCGCTTATCATAATTTTATTTTAGCTGCATTATACACGATGGAGGCCATATCTTTTAAAAAGTGAAGTGTGTTACAGCTTTCCATAATTATAAAAAATAACCGTCGCGGGACGCCTGGCAGATGTGAAACATTATGTTATTTAGAGTAGAGAGAGAGAAGCGTCGTAGCGGCGAGTGAGCGTAGTCAGCTACCAGCTACCAGGTTCTTTCAGTCCAAGCGGCGGAAAGAACCGAGGAGCCACGGAGCTGCTCGAATTTTTCGCATCACGGCATCAACAGTTGCTCTCACACGCCAAGCGCGCCATTAGATGTTTCACATCAGTAAAACAAGACGTCTAAAGACACTTACATCATAAACCACGCTGAGTCTGTTCTCATACACATAACGGTCACAAGTTTGTATAGTAGTGGGGTCAAACAGCGAGGCAGGGCACGTGCCCTGCGCGGGGGGGGCATTGGTGACGTTGACGAACCGCTCGCAGGACTCAAACGAGCTGGTGCTAGTGCCGGGGACGGCATTCAAGATCCACGATGGAGCATACTCTGGGTTCACACCGTCGCACTCCGGCACCAGGCATCTGGCAAACATAATATAGCCTACGTCGAAATATCACGTGAAGTGACATTTCGACGATTCGCAGGGACAATTTAGAGCTAAAAAATTAGTCTTAAAATTTCACGCATAAAAACGGCCTCTTCTGTATTTTATTACAAAACATATTGCATCCTTTTTAACCGACTTCAAAAAATTATTTTTAACAAAAAACAAAAACCGACTTCAAAAACCTAGGTGCACTAAAAAGCTACAAATAACCTTACAATTCATTACATTTGGAGTAGGTGCCAATCAACGTCGGACAAGGCAAATACACACATGAATTGGCACCGACTCCAAATGTAATGAATTGTAAGGTTATTTGTAGCTTTTTAGTGCACCTAGGTTTTTGAAGTCGGTTTTTGTTTTTTGTTAAAAATAATTTTTTTTCACGATTTTTAGTGTCAATAATCGTTGAAAATTTGCAAATATTATCACCTTATAACAGCCCTAAAAAAGTAAAAATTTACAGCCAAAAAAAAAATCACCCCCCCTCACCCCCCCTTTCCACCCCTTTGGGGGTGGGTTTCGATCTTTGTTAACAATCCGTATTAAACAAAAAAAGATTTTTCGAAATCGGTTCACTAACGCCGGAGATATGCTGTATTCCGAATTGGACCCCCATTTCACCCCCTACATATTTTTTCTTTCAAAATTCCTGAAAGACGTGTTTTTTTATTTTGTATGTTAAATATATATACAAAGTTTCAAGTCGTTCAAAAAATATTTTTGAAATTATGTGACCTTCAACCCCCCATTTCACCCCCAAGGGGTTAGATTTCTGATAATATTTTGGAAATGGGACCAACCTAGAAGAATTCCCTAGCAAACCTAAAAAAAAATTTCGAAATCGGTCGACAGACGCCGGAGATATGCGGTAACATACATAAAAAAAAAAAAAAAAAAAAAAAAAAACATACGGGTCGAATTGAGAACCTCCTCCTTTTTGAAGTCGGTTAAAAAGGAGGAGGTTCTCAATTCGACCCGTATGTTTTTTTTTTTTTTTAATGTATGTTACCGCATATCTCCGGCGTCTGTCGACCGATTTCGAAATTTTTTTTTAGGTTTGCTAGGGAATTCTTTAAGGTTGGTCCCATTTCCAAAATATTATCAAAAATCTAACCCCTTGGGGGTGAAATGGGGGGTTGAAGGTCACATAATTTCAAAAATATTTTTTGAACGACCTGAAACTTTGTATATATATATTTAACATACAAAATAAAAAAACACGTCTTTCAGGAATTTTGAAAGAAAAAATATGTAGGGGGTGAAATGGGGGTCAGCATATCTCCGGCGTTAGTGATCCGATTTCGAAAAATCTTTTTTTGTTTAAGGCTACGTTCAGATGACAAGCGCTCAACGCGCGATTAACGCGCGTAAAATTTTTGTATAGTGTTTACATGACACGCGCTAGTCAGGCGTCGAACGCGCGTTGCCGCGACCGTCATGGTATTCAGTACAGTTCTTTGTTGAAGATGGACGTTGAAACAGTTTTAACAGTGATTCTATACCGACGGCTGAAACAATTATTATTATTAATTATTATTTGAATAATCGCTTTTTGTCATGTCCCAAATCGCAGGACGTTTCTCTATTTCATCTATAAATAATTCCGTATTAAAAACTTCGGTTTCCATTTCGGACGATTTTTGGACGGACTGATACTGAAGAACCCTAAAATACATCTATCCGCGTCGAAAGCGCGCGCTCAACTGAACGGAAATATAGAAAACCAATGATCTCAAGGCGCCCGTTGACGCGCGCTGACAACAGTCGAGCGCTAGCGCAGCGTTCAACGCGCGCTGTCTTAAAACGCGCGTTAGCATGTGTACAGCCTGAATAAAATGTATGTAGTTGTAAACGCGCGTTATCAAAACGCGCGTTGAGCGCTTGTCATCTGAACGTACTCTAATACGGATTGTTAACAAAGATCGAAACCCACCCCAAAAGGGGTGGAAAGGGGGGTGAGGGGGGGTGATTTTTTTTTTGGCTGTAAATTTTTACTTTTTTAGGGCTGTTATAAGGTGATAATATTTGCAAATTTTCAACGATTATTGACACTAAAAATCGTGAAAAAAAATTATTTTTAACAAAAAACAAAAACCGACTTCAAAAACCTAGGTGCACTAAAAAGCTACAAATAACCTTACAATTCATTACATTTGGAGTCGGTGCCAATTCATGTGTGTATTTGCCTTGTCCGACGTTGATTGGCACCTACTCCAAATGTAATGAATTGTAAGGTTATTTGTAGCTTTTTAGTGCACCTAGGTTTTTGAAGTCGGTTTTTGTTTTTTGTTAAAAATAATTCCTTTACAAAGTTTTCGCAATCGTTTTAAATGCTAACCTGTGCGGTATTCTAGCAGTAGTAAAAATGTACTCTCCCGATGCAAACGCGGAGAATATAATAGGGAAGGCGGCCAAGAGCAGCGTGATGATCTGGTACTTGCCGAACTCCCCCACTTCCTGTTCAAGGATGTTGTCCAGGTCCACGCCAGCCTTGCCTTCACCCTTTTCCTGAGCGGACATGGCGATGGGAGGGTCGCACGACTTGCCGCTAGGCCGCTCGACAAAGAATAACGGAACGACTGTTTAGCCTAATCGGCTACCCCAATTAAAGTATTATACAATTCGCGATTAACATTTTATCCAAATTATTTAGATAACTTTATCGCCATTTATTGAGGATAAGACACGTTAATTATTTAAGGTTTGAAATAGCATGTGTCAAAGATTTGCCAAATGATTGGCTTGTCTGCAAGTAACTTTATTGGTTCCGCTTCATGAACTTTTACCGAATTGAGACTTGTGGCAATTGTAGTATTATTAAAAAATATGTACCCCTTATTAGGGTGCCGTACCTAAAAAGGAAAAAAACGGAACCCATATAGGATTACTTTGCTGTCCGTCTGTCTGTCTCTGTCTGTCGGGGTGTCAAAATGTTTTTCTCAGAAACGCGTGAAAGTATCAAGTTGAAATTTATAATAGAGACTTGTGTCTGCGGTCCCTTGATGCCCTAAAACTAAACTCAATCAAACTTCTAGGTTAACGCGATCAAAAGATATGGCTTATGGTTTATGTTGCATATTCAGTAGGTACTTTCCGTTGACCTAGAACCATGGGCAAGAAGCAAGAATTTATAGCACAAGTAAAGGAAAAAAATCCGAAAACTGTAAATTTATCTTTATAATATGTTTTTTTGCTTATGTTGGCTTATGTTGGCAGTCAAATTGACTTAAACAATGTTCTGTGATTGTCATTCACATGTGAATACTTCTTCTGAATGCTACGCCTTGTTTGTTGTTATTACCGAATTTTAGTAATTTTGTTGTTATTTGTTACTGTTTTTCCATTGTTATTGCTTTGTTTTTGAAATAAAATGTTTTGCACTCCTGCTTCTACGAGCCTCTTATTTCTAATGTTATAACAAATGGAGTATAAGTGTGAGTCGGAGTAGCGCACGAAGGGTTCCGTACCATTATCTATAAAAACGGCAAAACAAATCACGTTTATTGTATAGGAGCCCCCTTAAATATTTATTTTATTTTAAGTTTTAGTATTTGTTGTTATAGCGGCAATAGAAATACATCGTCTGTGAAAATTTCAACTATCTAACTATCACGGTTCAAGAGCGGACGGACGGACAGCGAAGTCTTAGTAATGGGATTCCGTTTTACCCTTTGGGTACGGAACCCTAAAAACTGAATTGCAAATATTTATAGCCAATATGTGCCTATTTATTTCAAGAGATACGCAAAGCTCAACATCGCCTTAATACAGGACGTAAAGTATATCACGCACTACGCTTAGGTACAGTATTATGGATGATGCTGGCCCAATATAAGGGCGAAAATAGCTTGCACGAGAACATGCCATATGATTAGATCCAAGGCACTCGGTCTCCTGATAACAGATTACTTATCATAATACTTAATTATATTGTTTACATTCAATGATAGCAAGAAGTCCGTCCTCCGTTATCTTTACGATTAGGCTATGTATCTAATTTGAATAAATTCCCAATCACATAAAAAAATATAAATAATTGAATCTTGACTTTTATTTATAAATCATATGCCATGAATGATGGTTTAGTACCCACCAATAAGTCACAATGTGCTGTCCACTGATTTGTCTCATTTAAATAGCAACAACGCGACGTGGAATAAATAGTTGATAAACGACCCAATGCTTCTTTATAAAAATAACACTTATAATATTTATTTTAAAGTACTTAAAGTCACGCACCCAAAATTTAATGAACTTACTCGGCAAAAAATTGGTCGACACAACCGGCGACCCAAGAGCAGGCCATTTTCTCGCCCAACGAGTGGCCCTAGCCATTCAGCGAGGGAATACAGCCAGCGTCTTGGGTACGCTTCCGCATGGGCCAAATTTTTTACATATTTTATAAATATAATATTTTCTTAATAGTTTTAACTTACAACACACCTTAGGCCACACCGTGTATAGGAAAAAGACCCATACCGATAGGTACTTAAACGGTGAATCTCACCACCATCCAACACAGTTAGCTACCGTGGGTAAATCTTTGTTTCAGAGAGCACAAGGGATCTGTGATGAGCAACACCTGGCTGCCGAGATCCACCATGTCAAGCAAGTATTGCATGACAACAAGCTTCGGGTCCCACGCCGCCATCACAGTGACCGAGTGAAACCAGCCACAGTTGAGCGTCTACCTGCTGTACTACCATACATAAGAGGTGTCACAGACAAGATTGGCTACAGCTTGAAACGGGCTTCAATCAAAACTTACTTCAAGCCACTGAAGAAGATTAGTCAGTTTTTACCACCTGTCAAGTGTCACATTCCTCTACAAGATGCAGGGGTATACAAACTCGATTGTGAATGTGGGCTCTCTTACATAGGACAAACTAAAAGATCAATTAAAACCCGCGTAAAAGAACATATAGCTGACGTGAAACACCGACGCTCCACGAAGTCTGCAATCTGTGAACATGTACAGGACCGCACCCGCCATTATATCAGATTTGATAAACCGCATATCCTCGCAAAAGAACACCGACTCCGACCAAGGATGATACGTGAGGCCATTGAAATTAAAAAAACATCCTAATTTCAATAGGGAAGATGGCTAGGTGCTACCACCAACTTGGGATCCAGTAATCAATATGATTAAATCCAAAACCAAGTGTACCATTGCAAGACCTCAGAACACCGTAAGCACTTTCTGCGTGGATCGGACCGCAAACAACAACTAAATATGAGGGTACCCAGTTATTAACTATGACATCAGGACGTCTAACACCTCAGTCCCCCCGTGACCATGGTTGCTGTAAAGCAGCCGAAACGTCGGGAAAATAAAATAGTAAATAAACGCGATAAAATCCGTAAAATAGTTTAATTTCAATGTATAGTATTCGCGTAAATATAAGAAAACAATAGTTTTAATACATATACATACATCATCACGCCTGTATTCCCCGAAGGGGTAGGCAGAGGTGCACTGCAGTGCGCCCACACTTCGCCGATGTATTTTGGTCCCAATGTAATAGGGGGCGAGCCTATTGCCATATTTTGTAAATAGTTGTCCAATTAAAAAAACGCTTTTTATTTTTTCTTACAGTCTAATAATAAATCCGTGTAATTCATAGTCGGAACTCGGAACGCACGTGGGAGAACCTTTCCACTTTCAGTTCCAATGTTTGTTTTTCTCTCACTTTCAAAGAGTTTATCAGCTTGATTACTTGAATCCTGAACTGAAACTTGGAATTCTCCGACAACGTCTTGACCCCAGGCGTGATGGACTTGAAGAAGGTTCTATCCTCGTTCTCTTCTTTCTGAATGAGATGGGCGAGGATGGATACTATGATTTCATCATATTCGGCGACATCTTTATTTGGACCTACTGTAATCAAATTTTGATATTTTAGCGCTTGGGTCTAAATTCTACACCTCCCCTTCGTCCATATCCACGAATTCTTCGTTTATCCAGCTCTGACTACCTTCCTGATGGTCCGTGTCGTCGTTATCATTCGATAACAGTTCAGGGATGCAGCGCTTCAGGGATGTTCGCTGAGGCTCGCTTTGATTGTTTCTTTGCGATGATGCGTAAGAAATGTGCGTCCTTGGTGCAGCGGGTGCGGGACAGCCCCAACATCATCCTGAGTTGTATAGCGAGCAGGCTTGACTGCGTTTATGTAAATCGCTGTTGTAGGCTTTCAACATCTGTGTTGATTTTGTAGTCCGTATAAGATTACAAAATCAACATTACATGTAAAATATTAATACTAACATAGTTAAGCAAAATGTTACTAACCCTTTTGACTAGTTACTTGAATAAATACTTATTATTATTATTATTATTCGACAATCTCTCCTCGAAACGTTCTTTTATGGGATCCAGAAATTTCAAACCGTGCTTAGGGCATCAAGTTCCCTTAATCCGGCAGCGCATATTAACGCCTCAGTGTATACAGGGCTTAATATATAAAACATACCTACTACTAAAAGAGATAGATTAAATACAGCCATAAACTGTTTGTTTTACCCGACTATGGCGAAGCCAAAAGGAAGAGTTATGATTGTAGCAATCCCTGTACCTATGCATTGTATTTGTACTAGTAGCCCCTTATCTAATCATCCGATTTTGATGTTATAGGTAAGTGTCAATAGATTCGTTCTTATGGCACGGGTAACTAAGGCGATTTTTTCCGTAGTCGGGTTATAGTATTTTAAACTTTTTTTTTTAATGTTTCAATGCCACATCCACATTTTGGTATTATAGTAGGTAAGTTCATGTTTTGAAAGCGGTCGACGCTCGCGACTCGTCTGATTGCCCTCGTCTCGCGTATTTATCAAATAAATATTGAATCGTTTCGTTTGGCCCATTTCGCGGACGCTCTACGTCTAGACGCTTTCGAGGCTGGCCCACGATGCAGAGTAAATAAAAACTTTTAAATTAGTTCAACTACTTGGTAAATCTTATATACAAACATGGACTATTACCAACTAGGCGAGTAACTTCAATTGCTATATTATTATTTGCTATCAATTTTGACAACTGATAGATAAAAAAATATATCTCGTATTTCGCACTTTAACACCGCAACCGTCGCAACGCAAAGAAATAAAAGAAAGACACCAAAAAAGAATTGAGAACCTCCTCCTTTTTGGAAGTCGGTTAAGTAACGAAACAAAGAAAAATCATAAGGATCGGAATTCGACAAAATATTATAGGTTTGCGTCGTCGCCGTCGTGAGAACCTCCTCTTTTTTTTCGTCGGTTTAAAAGGCGGGAACTGTGAACCATAAATAACGACGACGCCCCTGCCTGTGTTGCCAGTATATAAGTGACGCGACAGAAATGACGTTGGCCATAGCATTCTGATATTCTCAGTAGTTCCACAGAATTGAAACACAGGTACCTACTACAGCCGGTGTCGCTTGTTTTTTTTTCTCTTGAAAGATAGAGAATCATCAAAGTACAAACGATAAATAATGATGATTACGCACAACGACATAACCAGAACGACTTTGTTAAGAATACGTCGAAAGAGTACATAGATATGAGTTCACAACGTATATTTAGTTACGGTTGAAAGTAAAATCATTATTAACAAAGAATAAGTAGTTTAAATAATAATTCTGAAAGTGTGTGTGTGTTCAAAAGAAATTGTATCGAATGCCTAGCGAAGTCCAAAAATACACATATTCAAAGCTATCCTTGTACTACGGTGATACGGTGTTTATTAGAAGTCAAGCTGCGTCTTCATCATTTTCCCTTTCTGGAACCAAATTATCTGTCAGATCAAATATTCTTATTTTTTTACGAAATGAGTAAAATGATGATATTTTAATGGAATAAGATGAGGAATGGCTCCACCTGCATTTAGCGGGTATTTCAGCCAGTGTCAAGTAATTAATAGCAAGGGCAAATTCAATAAATACACATTATAAATAAAAATCGATGATGACAGTGATAAAGATGGCGAATCTGACAGATATTACATTATGCTTTTCTAGGTAATTTGTAAGGCGCCTGTTGACCTAACCATTTTTGACATGATGTTTAATAAAGCAATCGATGTGTATCTGTGGAACCAGTTTTGCATAAGGGACTTACAGCTGCGGTTTTCCAGCAGAAAGGGAAGGTGGCAGTTTTAAGACTAAGGTTTATCAGGTTAATTATGGGTTTGATCAAAGCGTTTTGGGCTTTCTATAATATGCGGACGCAAATTCCATCTGGTCCTCCTCCAAAATAAAAGGATGTCAGCAAAGCTTTGAGTTTGTAAGCGAATGAAGATTGGGTTTCGGCTCCTAAAAAATAATTCGTAATTAAATCTAAAATGACACTGACATCGACACCAAAATTATAATCTAATGTAGTAGATATAACAAAAGCAAATCTATCGAGAATATCATTCGTCAACGTCATCTTGAATCTCGTCAGCTATCTAATGTCATTTTGACATGTTGTATAATACCACCGAGTTTAAATGTCTATGTAATTAGAGTATTTGGAACAATTGAACTTAATCTTGTTTTTAGCCACTTATTTGTTTTGGGTCGTCATATGGGTGGAGATTTATGTATAAATAATTATGGACAGTTCGTTTTATTATTATTCTAGTTAGTTTCTATGTGTAAAGGCAATCACACGGCTTTCTAGTAAGTGTTCCTAAAATAATTACTAACGTATTTCATTTAGATTTTTAGTATTATGAATGAAAATGTTAACTTTATTACAATTTTTTATTTATATAATAATTCAACAATATTAATTCAGTTAAGATATGCGAATTATCCTTTAATTTATTATTTTTGATATTATGAATTAACTCAGAACTGCTTGAGTAGAATAGATACAAAAAAATTTCAACTAAAAAAACAATAGTTTACTTACCAACCTTCTTACTCTCAGCAATATTAACTGATTAATTTTTTTTTTTGTGCTACAGCACATGTATTATTTATGACATGGATAATAATATTAGAATTTGCCAATTACTTGATGTCATTGGCCCCTTGCAGAAGTAAATATACATATAATACATCATCATTATGAGTCCTGTATTCCCTGAAGGGGTAGACAGAAGCAGGGCACTACAGTGCACCTACATATAGCCAATGTGTTTTGGTCCCAATGTAATAAGGCGCGAGCCTATTGCTATTATACTGGTGTGCTTGGGCACATTTCCCCTCAATACGAGGGAGATTTAGACCATAGTCCACCAAGCTGTCCCAGTGCAGGTTGGTGAACTTCACACGCCTTTCTATAGATGTGCAGGTTTCCTCGGGATGTTTTCCGTAACCATTGCAGAAGTAATCATCTTTAATTTATTTTTAGTAACACCAAAGGATGACTGGAGAAGACTACAGCTCATTAACACAGGTGTCACCGGCGCTCACCAATGACAGACTCAGCGTGGCTCTCACTGATTGGTTTAAGGAACCACACACATTTACCCATTGGGAAGTTAGTTAACTTTTTTCTTTCTATTTTAATTTTCTTTCTATGAAGCTACCTAAAGGTCAATCCCCCAATTTTTTGGAACATTGCATACCATTTATATTGCTATTTGGTATGAAATGTTTTGTAATGCGTTAAACTAACCAACCTACTTACTATTTATATTATTTACTAGCTGTGCCCGCGACTTCGCCCGCGTGGACTTTAGGGAGATTACCCGGAAATATGGGTATTATGTTTTTCCCGCGGAACCCTAATGCTTTTTCTAAAATTAAAGTAGCCTAAGTTACGCCCTGGAACGTCAGCTATCTGTCAGTGAAAGTCCCATTGAAATCGGTTCAGCCGTTTAGAAGTTTACCTCAAACAAACAGACAGACAGACAGACAGACAAAAAAAATCAAAATTGCGTTTTCGTTATAGGTATCGTATATACTTTCATACGCATTTGGTAAAAAGTGTTATTTTGATATTACAAACAGACACTCCAATTTTATTTATTTAATTAATATATAATATATTAATATTATAATATTATATTATATTATATAGATATAGATAAAAAAATATATATATAAAATAGTAAGAATAAGAACTTTTTGTGAGATAGGTAGTTGTTTCCGATAGAACTAGAAACCCTTTGTTTAATTTAAATTCAATTATTTTAGACCACACAATAAAACACACTGATAATGTTTCTAAAACTCCTGTTATTTATATTTTAGTATGTAAGCGACACGGGCAAGGGTGACTCGTATCTCAGCGAGGTGATACGCATAAGGATATTCGGCAAAAACCAAAGCAACACTCTCAACCACATACAAGTTATCCTCAAAAACATACCTAAAAGCGTCGCCAGACGGCTCACATTCAAAAGTCACGAGTTTTTCAAAAACGAGATCAATTTCTACGAGAAAATCTTGCCCGCGCTCCTAGAATTTCAGTCTACGAAAAACGTCAAAGACCCCTTCGATAAATACGCCAAATTATTCCTGGCATATTGCGATGGAACCAATGATGTCATCTGCTTGGAGGACGCTAGTTTACAGGACTACGGAGGCGCGGTTCGACAGGAGGGGATCGACTTGGAACACTGCAGGCTAATATTCAAAATACTAGCTCAATTCCACGCGCTGTCATTCGCACTGAAAGACCAGAAACCCAATGAGTTTGATGCAATCAGCAAACAGGTGTTCGAGACTTATTACGATGAGCGTCTTTGGGACTGGTATTCGAGATTTTGGAAGCGCATAAGCGGGATCGCAATCGATGCCGTCGAGAAAGAATACCCTAACTCTATTTACGTTGAGAAGATTAAGAAGTTCGCGGTGCCGGAGCGATACCAAGACATGATAAACGCGGCGACGAAAACTAAAGACACTGGAGTTATATCCCACGGGGACTCGTGGACAAATAACTTTTTATTCAAATATGAAAATAACTGTCCGGTTGATGCCAAAATCATTGACTTCCAATTGTCCAGGTGTGCTTCTCCAGTTTTGGATGTAACTTTTGTGATATACGCGTGCACGTCCCAGGAGTTGAGGATCCAACATTATGAGGACTTGCTGAAGTATTACCATGATGTTCTGACGTCACAGATCAGAGATTTAGGATCGGATCCGGGTAAAATATATCCGTGGGATCTGTTTATGGATGAAGTGAAAAAATACTCTTACTTCGGACTCGCTTTTAGCTTTGAATCGACGCCTTTCATTATTTTAGCGCCGGAAGACGCTGTCAATATGGAAGTTAAGGTAATTACCTAAATATTATTTTTGACCTTCAATTGAATCGCCTATAGTCTAGTAGTTAGACGCAACAGCATGTACATAAAAAAAGTCATGTTGATACATTAGGACTTGAAATTTAAAAAAAAATATAATTTTTGAAGTATGCCAATGACTAAACAGAGAAGTATACAGAGCTGACAGAAATCAAACCCGCAAATACGTACCATTAGATAAAGCGTACCTACGTTTTTTATTTGTGTTTAAACAGACTTCAAATAGGAAGAGGTTCTCAATTTCACTGTAATGTTTTTTTTTAATGCGATATTTTTTTGTTACAGGGTGATCAAAAATTGAACATTGACGATGTTTGGCAGATTGGGCCTTTCAAAACTAAAGAAGGTCGACTAAGGGAAGCTAACAATGTAGTACATTGCGTTGACAGGGGCTACATATAAAATCAATTCATACAACAATTTTTGCCATTACAAAAATGAACTGTATTATTTCATGTACAAAGTTCATTCTTCAACGAAACATCTTTAACAGTCAGTCCTGGATTAGCCTTTAAGCTATCTAAGCAATTGCTTAGGGCATCCCGTCTAGGGGGCCACCAGAGACCGAGAAAAAAGAACAAGCACACGGAAGTTAAAGCAAGTTCAAAATCTTAGGACAACATGTGAAATCATGACGCCGACCGCCCCCCTCCCCCCCACATCCCCCATCGCAGAAAAAATCAATTTGCTTCTTCACTTTTGATGCCATCTGCAAACGGACTCTTCCTTTTTATATATCCATGTTTTTCATTTAAATAAAAACTACTTAGTATGTTTATATTTTGTAATAGAGTTTACAATGGTAGCTGATACCAGCTACGAAATGAGTATCCACATCAGTGCACCCTCTTAGGATCATTAAAATACCGACATGTTATAGTCAAAATGTATTTATTTAGTATTATAATTTTATAAATACAGATAAATGGCAAAACCTTTTTTGTTGTCAATCATTGTTCCAGCTCTTGTCGTCCTTATCACGTCTGTAATGCACGAGGGAGGCAGCAATATAGTGCTAGCTTTACTTTCTAATCATCATCGTACACGTAAACATTTTACATGTTGAGACTTGAGTTGTTTTTGTGGACCTAATAACATTTAGGTAAGTACCTATACAGGGTGTATCAGAAGTTCGAAATAATATTTTAGGTACAGGGTAGCTCGTATATGCATGCTTAGTAAAGACAGATTATACCTGTACGGTCCTAGCATCGTACACCATTTAGCGCCGTGTCAGCGTTTACGCCAGCACGCGCTAATGCAACCAAATGCATAACCAGTACCCGTTCAGCCACCAACCGCGGTTCGCGTGCTCACTCAACCATTAAACCATTAATTAGGCCATAAGTTGAAATAAATTAAACCATTTTTAACTTAACTTGGCTTTTACGTAATAACCAAACCATACGTAAATTACTGTACGGCTACCACCCCGTACAATACCTAACTATCATAGTTTACGAGTTCTAGACCTTTGAATATTTGTCACAAGTATCGTGTTCTCGCCTTTGGAGACATCCATGATTCTATCAAGCAGTGTAAACTACATTTACGAACCGCGACTACCAATATCCACAAAACAGATCATACAAATTTAACATAGAACTCGAGATATTACAAGTTATAGAAATCGGCGACGAAAAAAGGGTTAAAAAAACATGTTCGAATTTAGATCAAAATTTTATACCATTCAGTTGTATACTCGTCAAACTATTATTTCAGCCTTCTGAAACATCATCAATATATATAAAAATCAATGCCACTTTCGTTGTGCCACAAAACTAACTCCACCTAAACGGCTGGACCGATTTGAATGTTTTTTTTTGTACCTATGCGTTTGGGTGGCGCCTTGGATAGTTTAGATTCACAATTGGACCCGGTAGGTGGCGCTGCTTTCGTATTTCACTCATTCTAAGGCGGTACGAAGGTCGCCCGGTCAGCTAGTTCTGTATAAATCATGAATCTTTTAATTTTTTTGTACGACATGTAAAGTAAATTTGGCCACAGAATTGCCGCCCTGGGCTTCAGCCTACTGGTAGATATCTGATATCGACAGAAAGCGGAAATGTGGTATCTCGGCAATTTCAGAAAAAATCAGAAAGATCAGAAAAAAAACCGCATCGAATGGTCTGTCTCGTCTGCCTACGACGAAAAACAATAATGATATAGCATTGATTTTTTGATGTGAAACATCTAATGGCGCGCTTGGTGAGTGGCATCGACTGTTGATGCCGTGATCCCAAAACTTCGAGCAGCTTCGTGGCTTCTCGGTTCTTTCCGCCGTTATGTTTCACATCTGCTAGGCGTCCCGCGACGGCTCAGTTTTTTTTTCTAGTTTTATTTTATTAGTTTTTCAGCTCTCGTGTAAAATTGATTATTTGGATATACGACATTTACGCTTTCCGCCGTCGATATGTTGTCTGGCGATATTTCGATTTAATTTGATCTACAGCTTTCTCTGTCTAGGGTTCCCGTGCAGGTTTCGCAAGCGCCGCAGCCTATCTCGTCCGCCGCGGCCGTGTCGGGGAATTTTTGTGCGCGGACTTTTTGTGCGCGGACGTTTCTTCGTTTTCACTGTAGTGGTAGTACTGGGCGTGGAAACACTGGATCTCCACTCTGTCGTGGAGCTCTTACTTAGCACTATAACATACAAATATAAATATTAGGAATTTTTTTCATAGAATACATATAGTCAACATTAAATGACAGACAAATAACAGGGAATGTCACATTTTTTTATAGAATCATATTTTGTCTATGCTATTTTGAATTCTAATCATTAGAATTAAAAAACGTTAATAGATGGCGCCAAAAATGCAGTTTTGTTTATGGCCAAACTATAGAATTGTTAGAATAGTAGAACTTTCAAATAGTATTTTCTCAAAATTTATTAATTAAGACATTTCCTGTTATTTGCCTGTGCTCTATAAATAAAATCGGGCCGAGGTGATTATTCAAAATAATCAGAACAACTAATAAACATCATCACGCCTGTATTCCCCGAAGGGGTAGGCAGACGTACACCACAGTGCATTCACACTTCGCCGATGTATTTTAGTTCCGGTCCGGTGACGAGCCTATTTACTATAGCACCGGGCATATTACCCCTCAATACGAGAGAGACTTAGGCTATAGTCCACACACTGGTCCAGTGCAGGTTGGTGAACTTCACACGCCTTTCTACAGACGTGCAGGTTTCACGATGTTTTCCTGTACCGTTCAGCAACTGATACTCATTATTTTAAATGACACATGCATATCAATATCTTAGAGGTGCGGGTAGTGATTTGAACCTGCACCCCTTGCCTTCAAGGTGCGGTTTCAACCAACTAGGCTACCACTGCTTACCATTGCATATGCATTTAGTACGAAGTTGTTACTTTGACATTACAATTAGACTACTACTACTACTATTACTACTACTACTACTACTACTACAGGCCTTTGAACGTCCCACTGCCGGGCCTCCCCTCAATGCGAGGGGGATTCGGGCCATAATCCACCACGCTGGCCCTGTGCGGGTTGGCAGACTTCACACATCTATCGAGAACTAGTCAAGTTCCCTCAGACGTGCAGGTTTCCTCTCGATGTTTTCCATCACCGTTTCATAGCAAGTGATAATCTCGGATAAAAATGAGATTCGCACATAAATCCCAGAGGTGCGAGCCGGGGTTTGAACCTGCACACTTCGATTGCAAGGCGTGCGTTCGACCCCTTGGCTACCACTTCTACAAACAGACACTTCAATCTTATTTATTTGTATAGATAACTATGAATACTTACTTCCAGCGTAAGCAGTGCTGGTTGTGGTTCCGTTGTAGAACTCTGTGGTCGTCCAAATGTCGTACTCCGGTAGCCACATTCCTAAATCTATAGGCTCGTAACCAAAGTCCGTCATGTAGGTCTGCCCCCTGTATTCTATTCTTGACATGGTGAAGTCCTCATAGTACGAACCTTCCTCCCACTTCCATTCCTGAAAAGGCAAGTACTATACTAAACAGGGTGTATCAGTAGAGCGAAATAATAACTTACAATTTCTCGATTTCCTAACGTTTGTTCTACTAATATCATAAATATATTATGGATGTTTGTTACTCTTTCACGCAAAAACTACTGAACGGATATTGATTAAACTTTACATTATAATTGTTTATCGCCGCATCTTCAAACTAGCAGTCCCATCGTAAACTATGTGTGTTACCAGTATGGGGGCGACCCTATTGGCATTATACCGGCCACATTCCCCCTCAATACGAGAGGGATTTTTGGGCTATAGTCCACCACGCCGGCCCAGTGAGAGTTGGTGAAATTCACACGCCTTTCTAGAGACGTGCAGGTCTCCTCACGATGTTTTCCTTCACCGTTTCATAGCAAGTCGTAATCTCGGATGAAAATTAGATTCGCACATAAACCCAGAGGTTGAACCTGCACACACTTTTTTTTTTTTTTTTTAGATATGTTGTGAATACCTGAATTTTGAGAAGCGACATGTCTTTGACCCAGCCCCACGCGAACATCTCGAAAATACACTTGTCCGAAAACATTAAGTACACCGATATGTCGAATATCGAACCTGAAATAACAATATTATTGGAATGTAAACTTTGTTAGTAATAATTGGTTATCATAAAATGGGTCCTGGGGCGTTTCGCCCCACAAGCCGTTCACACCACGTTCCGAACCGCCCAAGGACTCTTTGAATAGGCCGTTTCGTAACACGTTCCGAACCGCCCAATGTTTTTTTCGCCGTGGGCTGTTCGGAAATAATATGCAAATCCAAAAACAAAAGCACTCGCTTTAGGGGTATTTTTTTTTTCTGATTTTTTTTTGTTATTATAAACCAAATACAAAATAATGTCATCACGTCGTCATCGGCACCAAAAGTTTCCAGCAGGCTGGCCGCATTACTGTGCTGAATGCCAATACTAATTCGCCAAGTCACACACTTAGAGTTTCAAGTCAAACAAAACAATCAAATTCATTTCTAATACCAAAAGGAACTTTGTATAATTAACTCATTGAAAATGCTTATTTTTCATCACCGCAAATGTCTTCACCTGCGAATTTTGAAACTTAATCTTTGTGTACATAAGCACAGAGAACATTTTCAATAAAAGTCGAGTTAATTCACTCGTATAAATAGTGTGTTCCGAGAAGTGTTTCTAGTTTGTCTATGAAACACCAAAACTCACCTTTGTATGAATAACATGCCGGTCCGTACGCTTCTCTGGGACAGATATGGTTGATCTTCATTTCGGAGACAGCGGACGCGTTCACTATCTCGAGGGTCAGACACGAGAACTCTACGTTGTCGCGTATCGTCATCTAGCGTGGAATAGGAGGTAACATTTATGATATTAGAGGGGGTCAACATGTAAAAGGGGGTCCAACAACCTCTATGTTGTTGTTCCCCCTCATTGTTGTTGGTACAACATTCTAAGAAAGGGTGCAACTTTATTATTGGAGGTTGCAATATAACTAAGGAATGCTGTAACATTGTAACAAAGAGTGCAACATTACTAAATGAAGGTGCAACAATGTTAATGCAGGATAGATAGATAACTATTTAGTGGTCCACCTCTTAAAGTAATACAAACGACGCATAGGATACGTATAGATTTAAAGTGTTACAATGGGCGGCCTTATCACTAACAGTGATGTCTACCAAGCAACCTTGTGTAATATAACTGATCCTGGCTTACAGGAGTAACAGTGGTGGGAATGTGTGGCGGGCTTAGTCACAAATATAAAAAAATCCGGCCAAGTGCGAGCCGGCTTCGGTACCTAAACTATGAAAGCACATTGCTCTAACGAAAAGTTAACTGGACTTAACTATGCCGTTGTTTTACTGGTGTCGCCATACAAACTAACTACAAAATAAGTTTGTAATCGCAAAAAAAAAATAATTATGCGTGTAACTATAAAATTACTGTTTTCAGATTTTTTCCTTTACTTGTGCTAAAATACCTCGCTTATTGCCAAATTTCATGATTCTAGGTCAACGAGAAGTACCCTATAGGTTATTGATTGAATGTACTAAATACGCAACTTAAATTGTCATATCTTTTCATTGCGTTAATTTATAAGGATGATATTTTTACAGCTTCAAGGGACCGCAGATAACAGTCTTTGTTATAAATTTCAACTTGATACCATCACGCGTTCCTGAGTAAAATGATCTTGAAAGACAGACGGACAACAAAGTGATCCGGTAAGGGTGCCTTTTTTACCTTTTTAGGTACGAAAAGATATAAATGAGAATGGGGGCAACATTACTGAGAGCGAGGTGCAAGATTATGAAGGCAGAGTGCAACTTAACTAAGAAAGGGCGTTACTAAGGAAAAAGTCAACATAAAGTACCTAATAAGGCAGCGTGCAACGATGCTATCGAAGGGGCCACTTTTATCAAGGTAAAGTTAAAAAATAAAAATAAAAAAAAGTTCAAAAGATGCATTTGTAACTTACATTGTAAGTAAGGAACTGGTATTGATTATTGTCTGTGCGTAATACGATCGATTCTCTGTAGATCAAGTTGACTTTCTCCTCGGGGTCGCACGCGCCGAATCGTTGATAGGAAGCGTTTTCGCCACCACCTGGAGTTAAAACACCGTACAACTATTGTTGACTATACGAACATTACACGAAATATGGATTTTATATTTTCCCCGCGGAACAATAATTCTTTAACTACAATAAAAGTAACCTAAGCTACTCCTTGCATTAGCTATCTGCCAGTGAAAGTCCCGTCAAAATCGGTTCAGCCGTTTGCGAGTTTACCCGGAACAAAGTTAGTTTCGGATCAAACGATGAGCAAGTGTTGTCTGGCGATTTTTTTTCTGGGTCTCTTACTGCCCCCCTTTAGGCCTGCAGCGCTCACAAGGGGGCGTTATCGCCCACTTTGGGAAAGGTTGGTCTATACTATAGACTCTATAGTATAGTAAATGTACTCACTGCGCAGTACATATTTTTGTTTGTTGATCTTGGAGATGGTGAGCCGCTGGAACTGCTGCAGCGAGTGCTCCACCCAGGGGTAGTAGCTCATCATGTCCAGGAACCGCGCCGGCGCCCCACACCCTGGACCACGCACCCCCAGACCCAACTGCACACACCGTTTCACAAGTCTTGACAAGGCAAGCGATAAAATCAACATTTTTTATCCATGTAGGCCAGGGATTCCCAAACTGCTAAAACCCCCATAGGCAAATTACTTTAAAAACCTTATCTCTAGTTTTGTTTCTATTGATACGTATGTTTTTGGAGGCGCCCGTGGTCGCAGGGCCTGGTCTGCAAGTGTGAAGTAAAGTTAGATGTGTTGCGGTTAGATCTTCTAAGATAGAGAAAGTGGTTAGATCAAGACGACTGAAAAATGCCAGATATTTCAAAGATCAAAGTCCCTAACAAAATTTTGTATAAAAAGGACATTTTAGGAAATGCTTATTAAAACATCCTAAGATCAAAACGCCTTTAAAACAAGTCCTATTAGCAAAATGATATGGCAAATGGTTCTAATATGAATGCAAGAAATTCATGGCCTGTGGTTTTGGTTGGGGAATCTTCGGGGAACGAGTCCTTCAGTAGACTTAGCATGACCGTGTAGATATAAGTCTTATCTCTTTCAACTATCAGATTTGTCGAGAAAATTACGTCACTTCAACCATTTTGTACCTACTGGCTCAGTGTGACGTAATTTTCTCGACAAATCTGCGAGTTGAAAGAGATAACACTTATGTTTACGCGGTCATGCTAAGTCTACAGATCTTAAGGAGTAAGACAACTTACGAACTGCCAGCGGCCCCATACGTCCCGAGCCACGAGCGCTGCGCCCGCGCCCCACACGCACACACCACGCGACTTGAGCGACACCGCGCACGCTACATGCGGCGGCCTCATCTTCTTACTATACAACTGGGGAACACACCAAAAGTCTTGTATCTACATATTTTTAACTTCGAAAAGGAGGAGGTTCCCAATTTGACCCGTATGTTTTTTTTATAATGCATGAAAACAATGCCTTTCATTAATAGTAGCTAAAATATGACCACACTACCTTCTATCCGCGACTTCGTCCGCACAAACTTCGAATATTCACCGTTATAAATTACATATAGGTACCTAGCCTATAAGTTCCACCAAAATCCGTTTAGTAGTTTTTGCGTGAAAGAGTAACAAATATCCATCCATTCTCACACACTATCACATTTATAATATTAGTGGTATTGAAGCCAATAGACAGGTCATTTTCTAGCTACCATTGGCAACTCCACAGCGACATAAGGGACTGCTACCACCTATTAAGCAGACTGGGTCGTAAACGCTCGCGCTTCAATTTTTTTGCCATACCAAAACAAACCGTATTACCTCAAAGAAAAGTTCATTTTACAACTAAATGAAACTGATAGCGCGAGCGAATAATTGTGAAGCGTAGGGGCGTGGCTTTTACCACATAAATTCATCTTTATGCATATTGACACAGAGTTTGTTTTGGTATTGGCAAAAAATTAAATGCGCGAGCGTTTACACTCCAGTATGCGAGGGCTATACACTTTTCCCTTAAAGAAGTAGATAATATTAATTGTAATGTCAACTCACATTAGCCGCCACATAAAAATCCTTGCACATTTTCCCTGGTATATGCATTACGTTGATCACTTCCTTTTCAAGGTTGTCCAAATCTGGAAACAAATCAGACACCCATTGCTTAGCGGTTATAGCCTAGTGGTGAGAAGGGCCGCCCTTGTAACTGAGGGGTTGCGGGTTCGATTCCTACCCTTGCCATTAAAACATTGCCATGAGCCCACTGTAAGCACGAGCATTTATCTTAGTTTGTAGTAATGAGGTAACCTCACTAAGCTATTAATCTTTAAACAAAAAATTAATGGTAAAAAGATATTTTTAAAAACAAGCTTTTATTTCATTGCCCTTAATTTTCGCGTTCTCCTCAGCAAGCCCGTTTCATTTGATACCCATACTGTGGTAGTGCAGAAAAAAATAACTATTCCGCCATCTTGGATGATCCGCCATATTGGAATTAGAATGACGTCACATAGCTAAGCATGGATTGTCATCCAAAGTAAGCTTGTATACCAAATTTCATCTCAACCGGTTGCAAGATTCTACCCGGACATACATACATTGCAAGTTAATATAAAGCTTGTAAAAAAAGCTATCGACGTGTACAATGCAAAGGTACTCAAGCGCCATTTTGGTAACTTTGCACGAAACCCAAAATACGGAAACAAATACGGTGATTCCAACGTCCTACCATCCCATTGTAACAGCATCTGAGTTCCAAATAACTACTTCCTCTCTCTTTCTTTCTCTTTCTCTCTCTGTTTCTCTCTCTCTCTCTCTCATATCTTTGGCGATCCTTACCTTCTTTCATTTTGACGACATAGAACACTGGGTTCTTTAATATTTGCGGCGGTGGACATAACGGTTTAATAGTACCTGAAAAAAACAACTTGTCATCTTCATTTCCAATAATAATAATAATACATCATCACGCCTGTATTCCCCGAAGGGGTAGGCAGAGGTGCACTGCAGTGCGCCCACACTTCGCCGATGTATTTTGGTCCCAATGTAATAGGGGGCGAGCCTATTGCCATTATACCGGGCACACAGGTTTCCTCACGATGTTTTCCGTCACCGTTTCTTAGCAAGTGATAAACTCAGATGAAAATGAGATTCGCACATGGAACCCAGAGGTGCGAGCCGGGGATAGAACCTGCGCACTTTGATTGCAAAGCGTGCGTTCGACCACTCGGCTACCACTGCTTTTTTATTCATTCATTCATTTCCAATTTAAGCGGCAATTGACTTTTATATCCGACTACGGCGAAACCACAAGGAAGGGTTATGATTTCAGCAGTCCATGTATGTATATTAGTATTTACGTTCGTTCTTCCGTAGTGCTTAAACTATCCATCCGATTTCGATTCGTTATTAGTCCGGGTAACATAAGCTACATTATACCCGACTTCAACAATAGGAGGAATCGATATTACGTTGTAATTCCGTAGTCGAGTGACAGTTTTATTAATTTTTTTTTTGTTTGCAGATAGTGCAGGGCAGGGATTCCCAAACTGGGTTCCGCGGAACCTAGGGGTTCCGTAGAATAGTCATCAGGGTTCCGCCAAGTTATATACGCATACAATTGTCGGACATAATACCGAACTATAAAACAATTATTCATAAAACAGCAAAACAATTTCATTCTTCACATTAAAACTTTAAGAATAATGTGTTTCAATTATATTACACACTAGCTGTGCCCGCGACTTCGCCCGCGTGGACTTTAGGGAGATTACCCGGAAATATGGGTATTATGTTTTTCCCGCGGAACCCTAATGCTTTTTCTAAAATTAAAGTAGCCTAAGTTACGCCTTGGAACGTCAGCTATCTGTCAGTGAAAGTCCCATTGAAATCGGTTCAGCCGTTTAGAAGTTTACCTCAAACAAACAGACAGACAGACAGACAGACAAAAAATTTTAAAATTGCGTTTTCGTTATAGGTGTCGTATATACTTTCATACGCATTTGGTAAAAAAGTGTTATTTTGATATTACAAACAGACACTCCAATTTTATTTATTTGTATGTATGTATAGATTTCTAAAAAAAAAAACTTGAGAGGTGTCAAGGGACACCCGGATGGATTGTATACATAAATGCATACAATAAAAATCACAGACATGTATGTAAAAGTGTCGTTAAAAAATATCGTTACAGTCTTAATTTTTTCCGTCTAGCCCCCTTTAGCAACGCGCGATAAGGAACTACGTTCCAAAAATGTTCATATATAAATTTCAGTGTTCAAACTATTTCATATTATATTATATATTATAAACTATTTCAAACTATTTGGTTAGTGTTCTGTAATCTTTAAAGTTTAGGAACCCCTGGTGTAGGGTGTACCTACTCACTGTCTCTGATAGGGTCCTTCAGTTGCACCAACGCGACAGTGTTATGTGTAGCCCCGTACTCAGGGTGCAAGACATAATTCCGCACCCTCCGCCCTTTGCTGTTCCAACCCTCGCCGAGCAGAACTCGTGTGTGCTTCCTGTTAATAAAAAAAAAATATTATCACGCCTGTATTCCCCGAAGTGGTAGGCCCACACTTGCAGTGAGCCCACACTTCGCCGATGTATTTTGGTCCCAATGTAATAGGGGGCGAGTCTATTGCCATTATACCGGGCACATTCTCCCTCAATACGAGGGTGATTTGTGGGCCATAGTCCACCACGCTGGCCCAGTGCGGGTTGGTGAACTTCACACGCCTTTCTATAGACGTGCAAGTTTCCTCACGATGTTTTCCTTCACCGTTTCTTAGCAAGTGATAATCTCGGATGAAAATGAAATAAAATAAAATTGGATATTTCGAGATACGACATATCCGCTTTCTATCGTCGACAAATAAATTACCTGAAGTTTGATTTCGGCATTGGTCCAATGTCGGCAGCAGAGCCGATGACAAACTCTGTGTGTATTAGGACCACACTCGTCACCGCTCGACTCTCACCCACTTCACCGACTGCCAAATAAATACATCATCATCACCCCTGTAATCCCTTAAAGAGTATGCAGAGGTGCACTCTTCGCCAATGTATGTTGGTCCCAATGTAATAGGGGGTGATTTTATTGTCATTATACCACGCACATTCCCCCTCAATACGAGGAAAATTTTGGGTCATAGTCAACTACGCTGACCCAGTGCGAGTAGGTGAACTTCACACGCTTTTAAGACTAATAATTCAAACAAACAAACTTCGGAAATGGCCATTGCGGAATTTAGCACTTGAAGCGGTAAATGAAACATCTTCCAGGCAGGTGGGAGGTGCGTTTGACGAGATCAGCCGCCCGCTACGCCAACGGTTAATGTCGGTATCTTGTATATATAGTACAATTGTTCAAACTCTTCTATCGCGATTCAGGATTTGTATACGGAATCGTGGTTTGTATGCAGCGTATTTTTACGCGCCATCTATTAGCGTATTGTGGCGAAATTATAGCGGTACCCATTGAATATACCTGCATATAATAATAATTTCTTTATATCATATTATAAAATATTCCAAACTCACAATATGCATAGTACAGTATCCCGACCCACGGATACTCGAACAACTCCACGTCGCCCTCAGCCACCTCCGTCTGGTGGTCTACGCCGCAGTCTATCAGGTCTAATTCTACTGTATTGATTGTCGACACTGGAAGTTTAACATTACAAGACTTGTTATTCCATTTATCATCTTATTCCATTATACATACTCTCTCTCTCTCTCTCTCTACCTGCATTTCAGGTAATGTCAGGTAAATAATAGCTAGAGCAAATTCAATAAATACACAATATAAATAAGAAAAAATTAAAAAATTACAATTGATTATGAATTTTGAGCTTTGAAGGGTAGTTTTTAAACTCTTTTATTTTTTCAAGTATGTTTAAGGGAAAACCTATCTAATGATTTCGATTCTGTTGTACATAAATTACTACTAAACTATATTTGACTGCACTAAAAGTATCGCCACCCTGCTTACACTTTACGGCTGTAAGCAAGACGGCAATACCCTTAGTTTAGCGCAATTTAGTTTGAAGATACTATTCTAGCAATATTCAATTCATGGCTGAAAATGATGAAATACATAGGTAAGTACTCACCATTTATTATAACTAAAATCATTATCACAGCGAAATACATATCTACCTAAACTACTTGTACCTTTACTCGTCAGTTCACAACTGCCTAGCTACAGAACTAAACAACTGGCATATATGCCTTGTTGTTTTGTAAACAGGTGTTGTTTGTTTGTCTCTATCAGGGATGTCATGGAGCACTGTAACCATAACCGAAACTATCGGATATCCGAATTTTAAAAAAACCGTAACCGTTACCGAAACCGATAGGTATAAAAGTTTCGAATAATTTGGGTTAGGGGCGGAGTCTAAATGATAGTTGATAAGAGATTTATGTGCTGTTTTTTTTATAGTTTCTACATAGGTACTAAAATAACACTTAAAGTACTTAGCTAAAATAAGTACTTATATGACTTATTGTACAACCAAATGATAATCTAGAAATGACGTCTAATCATTTATTTATACAAATAGTAAGATTAATGATTTGATGTCATTAATTACCTTTATTCTTTTAAAAAGCTTACCTATATGTGTAACCGAAACTATCGGATAATCGGTAATAATTTCGTCGGGTGACAGGAAAAACTAATAATGTAACAAAGAAAAACAATGGAGTAACTTTAATAGTTTTTTTATGTGATTTAGTGATTTTTGCTTCTTGGAATTATGTAAAGTAATGCACTTCTGGGTAACCTTTTCCTGGGAAAGTTGTTGATATTTTAAGATACTGTAAAAAACATATTTCCTATTTTTTGTGCATATTGAGTTTTCCCTATCACCCGACGATTTCCCTTAACGATATCCGAAACCGGTGTCATATTATTCCTATATCCGAATCCAGATCCGAAATTTCATATCCATGACAACCCTAGTCTCTACGAATCACTTGTGTGTACTATGATATTCGATATGGATGTTTACAAATGTATGAAATTTCAGATGCGCCTAATTGTGTTAGTATTTCGATTTTGAAATCTCGGGGAAAGCAAACATCAAATATTTGAGAAATCTAAACATAGCCTCAGGGGAAGTCCCCATCGTTGCGGAGTTGCTATGACTTCATTATTTAAGCCTAATTTAAGGCATGAAAACAACGTCTTTAGCAATTATAGAAATTGAATTCGAAAATTCGAAATTGCATTTTCGTTGGAGGCATCGCATATTCTACTTTCATATGCATTTGGTAAAAAAAAATATTCTGATATTACAAAGAGACACTCCAGTTTTATTGATTTGTATAGATACACGATACATAGAATGAAAATGCAAATCAATTTTTTTTTGTCTGTCTGTCCGACCCGGGTGATGTCCGAAAGGGATCGATCGATCTTTCAAGACACAACAAGACTTTCACTGGCCGAATAGCTGATATTATAAGATTTAATTTAGTCTATTTTGGGATAATAATAAGTTTTCCTAAATTTTGCGCATATGAAGTCACAGGCTCAGATTGTAATAAATCAAATTACATACATATGGATACAAAATACTTATATTTTCTATAAAATTAATAAGGAAAACAAACATAAATTGAATCGCATTTGCCTGTATTCGATAAAGGAAACAAATTTATTGACACCAAACAACTTAACATAACATATTTAACGTAAAATATTAGTTTATGAAACGTAAGATTTGTTGCATTGTTTATAAATATAAACTACTCTTCCATAAGTGTAATTATTTCCTGCCTGCTTTTATTTAAATATGCTTTCGTCCATATTTTTATTTTTATTTATACTTTTGACCTGGACCTATGGAATCCAACTATGGGGCTCGGCATGCGACTCCAGCTTAAGTATCATCCAGAGGGTGCAAAATTACATCCTGAAGCAAATATCGAACTCACCGTGGTTCATAAGAAACTCGGAAGTCCACGAGCACATGAACATCGGGACAGTTAAGGACGAGATCAGATCCTGATGCTAAAAATACAAGACAAGGCTTGGAAAACACCCTAACAAACTTGCAGCAAAGCTGACAATTCCGGACATAGTCCAAAAACTAAAGAGGCCGCGTATCCTGGAACTGGATAACTGCATCTGATACCGTATAGAGATGTCCCATTGGGGATCATACTCTGACTATCATAACACCACACAACGCATCTGCTCATAGTCTGGCTGACTGATCGCACAATGAAGCACAGAAAAAAAAAAAACTTTTAGTGGTAAAGGGATTATCTTTCTGCCAGACGGGTCGTATGCCTGGCGGGGTCCACTACGCCCTACTGTTTCGAGGGATTTGTTTATATAGTTAAAATCGCCGAGAACTCTTATTTCGCGATTCAGGATTACCGAACAACTTTGTATGGCGACGCGGATGCTTTTATGCGTGGAATTGCAATGTGATGGTGGTCGCGCCATCTATTAGCATATGATAAAAGTTCTACTTTGTGGCGAGATATAGAGGTCGCCACATACTCTACATAATGTTTCACTCCCTTTCTTGGGCTTATTGTGCCTATATTTTTCAAGTCTCATAATTCTTACCGACAATCTTCTCAAATCTCATTATTATTACCGATAATCTTCTCAAGTCTCATCATTATCGGGAATGTATTCAAGTCTCATCATCGCCAGTAACGCTAGGTAATTATCTGGAGTCTCAACTTTATCTGTAGATATTTATCATTACCCATCATCACCTCAAGTCTATTCATCATCAATAGGTATTCACAATCCCCATTCTCATCATTTTCAGTCAATAGTCATTTCTTATGTGTCCTCAGATAAGCATATATGACGTATTACGCATTCCTTAGTCCGGTAACTTTTCTATAAGCACTAAAATGTTCTAAGTACTGGTATACAGTGTCTATAGGCGAGTAGATCTCGTTCATCCGGCTTAAGAGATGCTGCGGTGGCTGCACTGGCACAGCTGGGCCGAGAAGACCCTGGAGAAACTCGCGGAGGAGACCCCATACAGCATTTGCCATAACACAAGGTCGGTATTCCACCTGCAATAGAAATTAGTCAAAAAATCTATCTTCACCAATGGACAAAAGTCTTTCATACAGCCAATCAATTTCTAATAGGCCATTAAGTGACATCTTGGCCAATTTGAGTTATGTATACTACATGAAAGCCAAACATTTTCTCCATCGGCCAGTCTTTGTTTTATTTTTCTAACATTTATAGTTATCAAGATAAGTGCGCTCACTCGCTTTCTGCTTATTTGCTTGTATCTCAAAATTGGGTAAACTCACACGAATAGCTTCCTAATAGCGTTTGACACTATAATCAAACACCTAACTTATTACCTTTTCCTATAATACAACTTCACAACCTAAACTTCCAATAACCTTAATTGCACACTCATGTCCCACAAAATCCGCACGATGCTGTCAATGCCCGCATATTTCTCCTGCCAATGACATCAAATACCTTGGTGTAATAATAGATGAACATTTAAATTTTAAAGCTCATATTGAAGCCCTAACCGGTAGGGTTCGTAAATTAATATATATATTTAAAATGCTTCGGTATGCGGCAAACTATACTGTTATTCGTAATGTTTACCATGCACTTTGCAAATTATCGATTTTAACATACTGCATCTCATGCTAGGGCGGAGCCGCAAAAACTATAATTAAGCCACTCGAGGTAGCTCATAGAGCTATTTTAAAATATCGACTGTCCGTCGAATTTTATATCCCACTACACAGCTTTACAAGGACTGGAGTGTCCTTAATGTAAGACAAAATTTTATCCTCCAAACAATTTTACTACGGCACCGCAAGACCTCATACACTAAACTCACCAAGCAACTTAAGGATTTAATTTGTATCCCAAAAGCCTAATTTTCATCTACTAAAAGATTTTTTTATTATCTAGGCCCATTGTTATATAATAAGATAAACAAAAACATAGCTATTTACGACAAACTATTTTATGAGTGTAAAGCATACTTTATTACTAAGCAAAACCTACGAAGAGACAGAGAAATACCTTTTAATATTGTCCTAAACATCACAACAGATTAATTTATTCACATTCGTACTTTATTACACACTCACTTGTATTAAACACACCACTCACACACTCGCACACACACACATACACGCACAAACACACGCACGCACACACAACTCACACGTACACATAATATAAGTTTAAGTAATTGTCATCCTATTATGAATTGTAGTACGTAAAAATTGTATTTCCACTGTATTCACAACCATTTCCATCGTGGGGGATCAGCAGGGTGATTTTAAAACACTCGGAATCGAATTCGGAATCGGATTCGGAACTTTCCGTCACGGATTCCAGCCATCGCTATTTTGATTTCCGTACCCGACGATTTTTGACATTTCTCGTCGGATAAACCCATCCGAATCGACGGAAAGTTTCCGACACCTTTTTCCTCGCGGAAAGCTTCCGAAATTGAACAAAAACATAAATAAAATACCAAATTTAAGTGTTATCTAAATACTTGCATAATATTTAAGGTAAGTCAGTACTAAAGAGTGTTTAAAATAAACCCATTAACGTTGTTTTATGGCCCTTTACATTATTGTGAAAATTATTCCCTTCAACCTTCGATAGGATGGAATATTATCTTATAGGAGACAACATAGGGCGGCTGCTGTGCAGCGCCGGCAAACAATCGTGCTGCATTATTCACTTCGTGGTTATGTTTTTATTTACCGAAATACAGCGCCATGCGCCATCTATGACGTAGCTCTGAAACTTCGTGGTTTCAAAGGCGTGATGTTACCCTTCACTTTCACTTTGAAGTATCAGTAAAAATTTTCGAGGTTCGTTATAATCAAAAATAATAAAGGAGAGTAAGTTTTAAATCGATAATTTAAATAAGTAATCAATTTCCATTTTTATAATTATGATAAGTGTGTTTATATAAGACTTTTTGGCCCAAAAAATTCGTATTAATAACTGTTTTGTAATCGAATTTTATTTCTACCATTTTTAAACGTTCTTTGTAAACGCACACAATCTTTCCGACGTCGGAACTTTCCAATTGGCCCTTCCGTCCGCTATCCAAAATCGCGTTTTGACATGCCGTCGGAAACGGAATCGACAACTCGAAGTTTTCGATTCCGTTTCCGAATTCGATTCCGAGTGTTTTAAAATCACCCTGCAGAACCGTCTCTCCTAAACACAGGCTATTATCATAGCCTAGGTAGGAGGCCCGTACTAAACCCTTCTCTTTAATATTTTATAAAAACCGCATATATGTAATCCTTTAATGTACCTACTGCAAACTATTTTTGGCAAATAAATTATAAATTATTATATACAGATAAAAAAAAAAAACTAGATAGCTCACCTCAATCAGTATTCCTTTAAAACTTTGGTTCATAGTAACAGATCCGAGTTTAACACAGAAGTCCCCAAGCTCAAACCGTGGTCCTTTGCTTTCAATCTTTGTTTGCTTCTTAGATGTATAATGCTGGGAGAGTTTCATCATGAGCAGGTCAAACAAGCCATCAGCAATGACATGAATATTCTTAGTTCCACTCTCGAGGATAGAAAACACAGATGCCGGTTGCTCGGAGTTATGTAATATGTGGACTGTCTTTGTTGAACCTTAAAAGGGAGTAAATTTAAGAAATTGCTTTTAGTGATAACACTGCCGAATTGTACTATTTAGACCTAATTTGGAGTATTATTTAGACCTAAACATGTTATTTTTTGTTATTTTACTCTCTGTCTATTTTGTGTACAATAAAGACTACCCTATCTATTCAATAAATAATACGATAAGATCCCTCAGACGTGGAAGCTTCCTCACGATGTTTTCCTTCACCGTTTCACAGCAAGTGATAATCTCGGATGAAAATGAGATTCGCACATGAAACCTAAAGATGCAAGCCGAGGTTTGAACATGCACACTTTGATTGCAAGACGTTCGTCCGACCACTCGGCTGCCACTGCTTTTCTAACAAGCGATGTTGTTCGTGATCGATTCGAACGTTGGTTTATTTCGGCCATAAAAACTCACCCATTTGAGGATGTGATAGGTAACTTTCACAGTCCACTAAGAACTGTCCCTGCTGCGACGCTCCCAGGGCCAGAATACGTTTGGTAAGCAACTCAATCACGTAAGTACCGGTTTTGTTGTCCGGCACGGGGAACTGCTGCAAACTAAGAGAATAATAATTATGCGAATGGAAAAGCATTTATTATGCACTCACATGCTAATATGAACCTACACTTACACTGTGACACCCATAATTAATTTAAATTCGTTTGTTTATTTATATGCCTTCAACTAAAGAAAAAGAGGTTATAAATTAGGGGTGGTACGTGGTAGGACATTCATGTATTATCGATATATCGAAAATACTCCATGTTTGCCACACGATGAATAGGATTGTTTCGATGTTTTGTAAAAAATATATCAATGTTTTCAAGCGATATATTGAAAAATAACGATACTGATATTCGATGTTTTTAAACCAATATAACTATAGACAATATATTTTTAAGTGGACAGCCCTAGCGCACTAGAAACCGAAAAAAAATATCCCCTCCCCATTCATAAATCATTGGGCTATGATTGGTTTCTATTACATCAATTAAGTTTTTTTGTGAATTTAGCCAATGAAGGCATAGTATTGCAAAACCCATCAATCGGAGTTGAGAATTATAAACAAAATACTGACGTCATTATCCATTGCTGGACCAATGAAATACGGACAGATAATTAATTTCACGGGCAAATTGACAAGTGCCGATCCCCATTCAGCGCAATATTTATTTACATCAAATCCAATATAATTTGTTCACTACGTATTGCATTACGGAGCTCGTTGAATAAAACACTTTCGCCGTTTATTGCGTCACCTTTAAATTCTAGTGCTAAAGACAATTTGTGTTCGTAAAACTCGTTAAAAAATTATATTACGTACCTACTTCGTCTGCAATCACGAGAATTTGTGGTGTTATCTAACTAGAGGGCAAAATTGGGTGATCGAAAATGATACCTGATAACGTGACGTTGATCGTGAAGGCGCCTAATCAGCAAATCGAGGATCAGAACATCGAATGTCAGTCGTCATGGACAGTGAGGCAGCTGAAGGGGCACCTATCTGATGTGTACCCGACTAAACCCGTAAGTACTATATTATCTTTAAGAATTTGGGCAATTTTCCAATAGTAATATTGCGAAGCCGGCAGTGTACGCTAAGAAATAGCTGGGAACCATTGTCATCTTGTTAATTTCTAGCTGTGTTAGTAATTTTTGATTAGCAATGGCAATGTTGTGTTTGTTTACTAATACCATAATTACATCATGATCACGCCTGTATATCTTAAACGGGTAGACAGTGGGGTACCTCAGTGCATCAAGACTTTAATAATGTATTTTTCGTCTTAATGTAATAGGGATGAGAACGAACTAATACATTCCCTCGCCATGCGATGGGGATTTGGACGATATTTTCAAAGATTAATTAGCTATCTGCCAGTAAAAGTCACTTCAAAACTTGTTCAGCTGTTTGGAAGTTTCCGGGTGCTCTCCATATTCCACGCAGGTGAGGATGTGGGCTCAGATAGTTGTGAGTCAACTTATATGACTTTATCAACTTTACAAATTGTTTGAACTTAAATGCACATGTGTGCAGGTTGATAGCAAGGTGAGGTGCCAAGTTAAGTTTGTCATGCAAAATCGACCTTAAAGGTGACAGTAGTAACATCCTCAATTGTATGTATCTTCTTCATCTACATATCTTTTATCTTATATATAAAAAAATAGGTGATATGAAGTTTGCAGAGTCACCTAGTATAAAAGGTTTTTTTATTGCAATTAATAGCTATTTCGCTTATTGCAATTATTCAGCGCGGCCGTGATAAAGATTTTATAGTTTACTCAATCAGTGTACACAACAAGGTGATAACAAGTATATTATACGATTTATGTTACAATGTAATTAAAACAGCTGTAATCAAATATTGTTTCATATTTATCAGCTAATCTGCCTATTTATAATTTCTATGTATAGCTCTCCAATCCTGGTACATACATAAGATGTAAATGATAAAATTATTCATCTGTACAAACAATACTATACAATATGACTTTGTTAGTCAAATAATGTACAAATTATTTGAAAACATTATTCACGCAAACCTTGCTTGAACCTGGTGTCACACTGACTTGTATGACTAATTAATCATAACATCAGTAACATGGCTAGCATATGCGCCAAGACAACACTTATGGCATGGATTTATTTCATGCTATACATTTAGCTGCCGTGAATGATGGCCTTAAATCCTTTTATAGGTCTACTAGCGGCCCGTCCCTGCTTCGCACGGGTTTCTAATATAGCCTATGTTACTCAGTGATAATAGCTTTCTAAAGGCGAAAGAATTTTTGAAATCGGTCTAGCAGTTTTTAAGTTAATTTGTTACATACTAAAAAAACAAAAATCTTTCCTCTTTATAATATTAGTATAGATTAGTATATTAGTATTAGTATAGAAGTATAGATATAGATTAGTGTTGAGACAAACACTAGTTTACATCCTAAACTAGGTCACCATACCTAGTATTAGGACTGGTATCAGTATTTATAATACTTGAGTTTTACCACTTGCTTCTTTCTTACTTTACAGACAACGGAGGAACAAAAAATTATATACTCAGGTCAACTATTAGACGATAGTATTATACTGAAAGATGTATTACGGACATATGAGAGTCAGATCGCGCACACAATGCATTTAGTATGCACGCCGAGCCGACGGGAGGCGGCCACACAACCAGACATGCCTAACACAGATGGGCTACGTCACAGGAACATGGCAAATGCAGAAACTAACCCACCGGAGACACCTCGACCGGAAATGAGACAGAACGATCAGAATCATACAGTTGAAATGCAGAATTACCTAAGTTCGTTTGTGAATAATTATGGGAGAGTGCCGCCGTATCCGAATTATAATATCGGTGACAGATACCTGCCGGTGCCCAATCATCCCGCGCAGCTGGCCAACCACATGATGATGATGCAACAGGCATACTTGCAGTATATGCAGCAGTATGCTAATATGTAAGTCATTGAAACACTTAAGCCTCCCCTATGCCAATGGTAAAACGAATTTGACTCATCCATTGCGCCTAAATTTGTTATGAACTGTCTGTTTCTGTTTTCATTCTAATGGAACAGCTAATGGAATTCGTCTAATTGTTTATACCCCTCACGGCTCGCCTTGCATCAGTCAGTGGCGAATATAATAATAGTGTCAAAGATTAGCAATTATGAATTTATACCATAATTTTACTTGTACCTGAATATCATCTCAAAATTTAAGCACACTTGGGTAAATAATCGTCATGAGTTTATCCTCGAAATAATAAATGCTATTCAACGCTGATGTCATTTGGCAGACGGCGATGGTCACCCGCCCACATGCTGGACCTTGACTTTGAATAATGGGAGACACAATTTATTGTCGTCCTCGGTGCGGGTCATAGTTTATTTTTGATCAAAATATGATTACTTTTATATTAAAAATATATAATAATATTGCCATTTACCAGATAACACCTACTCATCGTATGATCCCAAACCAAGCAGTGCTTGGACTATGAGTGCCATACAATGGATTGGGCGTAGTCTCAATAATCATCAGGTCTAGACAGGAATATAATCTTCGGATTTGTTCTTCTCTCTACAAACCTCATGGTATCTGTTGCAAATTGTGCTATAACGCTCATAGGAACAGGATTCCTTTTCCATGTACGTATCACATAAGGTACAGGAAAGAAACGATCGATCGCGTCACCGATTCCGACACCTCTTGTGGAGGTTTTATGGAGTTGTTTATTATTTATATTATTTTTTCAGGTGGCAAGCGGCAGGTACTCCGCCCCCGGCGGCTCCGGCGGGCGCGGACCCTGCGGCGGCGCCGGCTCCGGCAGCGGAGCCCCCCGTGGTGGGCGCGGAGGATGCCGACGAAGCCCTGGCGCCGCGCGACTGGCTCGACCACTTGTACGCAGCCTCCAGACTCGCGATACTCTTCTCACTCGTCTATCTATACGGCAGCCCTGCGAGGTTACTCCTGGTGCTGCTGCTAGCCGCTGCCGGTTACCTGTAAGTATTTATTGGAAAGGAAACAGGTTATGGTGTAATACACTCAAACCAATCTCAGTAAAAGTTCTGACACGATAAAATGTGAGATATATCAATGTTGTCTCTCCTATGAGGTGGAAAGTCGGACGGCGACCAGATGCGCCGAGTATTGACGAAGTGTATGTGCTAGGCTAGACGGGGCGAGCTGTATATTCAAGTTTACTGATTCCCAGTATGCCCGGGACTTATATCTTGCCTGTCTTTTCTTCAGACACCAAATTGGTTTCTTCCAAAACCTCAACATGAACCCAGCGGCTGGCAACCAGCAGCGCCGCAACGAGGTTCTGGAACCCGCCCAACCGCAACCAGACCAGCCGCAACCGGACCAACCCGCCGACAACCAGCCGCCCCCAGCGGCCGACCAACCGCCGCCGACCGCTGCCGTCGACAACCACCAGTCACTACTAGCGGTAACATGGATGATTTTCACATCATTCTTCGCTTCTCTCATACCAGACACTAATTAATTTTAATAGTCTCAAAGACGCTAAAATGTAGTTTTTTAAATTAAATTGTCATGTGTTGTCTTGCTTGATATGTCAAGGCATCCGGCCATTGGGCTCACTGGAACGGGATTTTCTAAGGATTCCCTATAGATTTTTCTCCGCAAGAATCCTGTGAAGGAATACTTGTGTTTTATTTCATGCTATACCACCATAACAAAATATAGATATTTGGATAATTTTAATTTCCAATGGATCCATCTGGGGGATTTATTTGGATTATTCATCCATATAAATCCCTGTCAGCCGAGTCCAATGGATAGCACTCTAATGAGTTATTTTAATGGATTATGTGGTAAATTTGTGTAAAACAACGTAACTTGTTTATCCTTCATGGCAAGTTCAGAATGTTATAAGTTTTTTTTTTTTAAACTTGACCAACTGTTTTAAACATTATTTTGATATGAAAGCGGTCGGCAGCGAAATGGACATTGCAATGCATAATACACTTTATCTGCATTAAATAAAGCGGAATTTCGCTTCGCTGCCGGCCGCTGTCATAGCAGTGAAAATATACTACAGTAAAAGTACTACTTACTATATTACTGTATTAAAGTTTCCTATTGTTTAGCATGCTGTCTCATTCAAGAAGGACAAACAAGTTAACACCGTTCAAAGTGGCACAGCTAATAAATTATAATATGATTTATAAGCATTCATATTGCCATTAAATGTTGTATTTATTATTTAGAGCAATGCTTACTAAATCTAAACAAATTAACTTTTCAAGTAAATTATTTTTTAGTATTTTTGTGGTTATTTGTTAAAGGTTTTTTTCATGTGACGCTGCAATCACTTAAATTTAATGTATAAACTTTTTCGTTACTAGATTTTGCATTAGGTAATTGTTTATGGTATTAATAAAACATAAAAAATGGAACAATGCATTAAATCCATTTACTAAGCTTAAAATTGTATTTTATCAGCGAACAAAATCGATTATATTCGCTTAAACTAAGGCACGATCGAATGTTCATATACTCAAAATATAATTCCAACATACAGTAGTGGTTACAATATGTACTATTCACATCGTCTCAAGACGCGCGCGTCAAATGTTTTACCAATACCAATATGGACTATATTACCTTATAGAGGAAGTTCATTCTTCAACGAAATTATATCGACCGCGCGAGCGAATTTTGACGCGTTGGGGCGTGGCTTTTACCACAGAAATTCAATCTTTATGTATATTGACACAAGAGTTCATTTCTACAGTGGAAAATAATCTGTTGCGCGCCTTTTGACAATGAATCCAGCACTTGTAGCATGAGCGCCAAGATTTGACGTATGTCACGAAATATTTTGATTTTGTCTCTTTCACTCGTATGAAATAAGACAGAGAGCGACCGAGCCAATCCGTGACAGAGGTCTTCTCTTGACATGCGTGCTGACACCACAGATCACCAAAAATATCACGAAACAAGAATCTTTAATAAATCGGAATGTTTCTTATGAAAATAAAAAAAACTGCTATATAGAAATACAGTTTAGGTGGTGACCCGGATTCATTGGTCCCAAGCGTAGATCTAATTTTGGCGTAATGTGGTTCCACCGTTGAAAAAATCATGCTGTCACTGTCATTCTTGTATATAATTTTCTATGGTGTAAGCGAGACGGTATACGTTTCAGCAGCGCGACGTTACGTATACAAGTTCGTGATGATAGGGAACAGCTATGTTGATAGTATAATTAGCTTAATACAAAACACAAACATTGTCTTACTTCAAAAATTAATTTTATTTCAATCGTAGCAATGTTTGAATTCAAACGTCATCAACCATTTGGCATAAGTCTAAAGTGATTGTAGTTTTGTATGGATTGTAAAAAATAAAAAAAAATATTTTAATTTAAAATATTCGGTGTACTGATGCGAAACCAAATATATTATAATATTCTCTTACTAATATTAGATTCCTATGTAACGTAGTTATATTGAACTATGTTAGTTAATTTGACCCTTAAATCCCCTGCATTAAGACGGTTATAAAAATCAGAACACGCTCGAAATGATTTTACGAAATCATGTATGAAATTGACATTAGTGGGTCATCCATCAACATAATTTTATACTGAGGCGATGAAAATGTTGTGTTTATTTATATTTAAACTACAATGACCATATCTTGAAATGTGGCGAAATTTGTGATGTTAAACTATCATGGTTAAGGATTCCTTTTCAAATGAGTTTAATCCAGATTTGTATAACATAAGTAGATAATTTAGAATATAAGATCATTGAATATTCACGGACGGCCAACTGAACTGATTTCACAACTTTTAGTGTCAGTGGTGTGATTATTTAATTCTGTTGCAAAGCTGTTTCAATCAACTTCTGTCTAAATAAATTAATAATCCACCATTTTACTCTTTGTTTCTAACTAAAATTGATAGCGATTAGGGTTACATAATCGCCTAGCTGTGATATTTCAGCCCAGTACCCGATGTGACACATACAAAGAATCATTTGCATTTCATAACATTAAGTTCGGATAATTAATCTAGAGATATTATAGTGATATGGTCCTTGTGTATACTGTGATAAGGTTAGTTTTCGTTCTCACAATGTCGTTAATAAATTTTGGAATGTGATGCATTATTGTTTTATTTTAACAATTATAAATGTGTCCTGAGATTTATCTGGCCTGAAAATCCACAGAGGTATAAGATAGAAGAACCCAACGCCGCTCACATCGAAAGTGAAGCAACTTATCGACTATTGCGGAACGATGGCGATCGACTTACTATGAGTGCTTCTCTTACTGTTTCGCAAGCCTTCTTCGGATCTTATCATACGCCCATGATAGATAGTAAAAGATGAACGAATGATATTTGAACTTTTTTTTATCAAATCAAAACTCTTCACTAAAATCAACATCCATAATATCTAAGTCATCCCCAAAAGCATCATTTCCTTTAATTTCTGCCCTCTTCCTTTCATTATTATCTTCAATTTCTACTGAGTTATTGGAACAGTCATGTTTATCAGAATTTTCATCATTTGTTTTAACAGCAACATTAGGTAATCGTTTAACAGTACAGTCATTATCCATTTCACTATTATTTATGTCTTTTAAAACACTGTCAATATTGAGTTCTGTCTCTTCTATGGTTCCTTTCTCAACAGGTATCTGATGTGGATTACTCTCAGTTGGAACATCCATACAATCTTCTGCTACAGGATTTCCTTCCTTATTCTTACTCACATTATCTGCTATATTATTATGACTAGCATTAGAATCTGCTTCAATGTCTGCCAGGGTACTTTCAATCTTATTTATAGTGTTATTAGCTTCTACATCTCCTTGACAAGAGTCATCTCTGCATTCTAATTCATAATCTGTAACTTGTATTACGGTATTTTTACTCTTATTATTGGTAAGATCAAGTTCTATATCACCATGGCAAACATCATGGTTATCTGTTATTTTATTATCAATAGAATCTTTTGTGTTATCAATTTTACCATTAATAGTGTTATGGATATCAACAGTAATAGATTGATTCACCACAGAGTTATCACATTCTTCATCTGAACTATCAATTATGTTCCATCTATTCTTTCTGGTTACAGTATCTTCATTAACATCAATATTTAACTCGTTTGTCTTATCCTGTATGCTTGTCTGTGTATCATCAATTGAGGATTGTTTGAGCTTCGCGAGACGTCTTTCTTCAGCCAATCTTCGATTTTTAAGCATCCTCTCACGCTGTTCCTCGTTTATCGATGGCGATGATGTTGCTTTGGGCATTAGCAAAGATCTATAAAAACAAATTATTATTTAATTAACCAAAGTGAGTCTTAGATAATAATGAAGCATGATGTTGACACAAAATACAACTGAACGAAATTTTGATAACACTACAAATATGGGTCACTAATGGTGAACGAAAACATCGTGAGGAACCCTTCACGTCTATAGAAAGACGTGTGAAGTTCACCTACCCGCACTGGGCCAGCATGATGAACTAGCCCAAATTTCCCTCCTATTGAGGGGAATGTAGAATAACCTCCCCCCTATTACATTGGGACCAAAATACTTTGGCGAAATGTGGGTGAAATGCAGTGCACCTCTACCTATCTCTATCTACCTTCGGAGAATACGGGCGTGACGTTGTAATTTTATTTTTTATAGTTAGTCTTAGATAATGACGTTGATTCTGTTGGACACAAACTACAACTAAATTATATTTTGACAGTATTTGAATAACTTTTAAATTACGGTCGTAAGAAGGGCGACCGACAATATGCCTATTTTAGTTTGGTTCTAGAATAAGACTATTATTGGTGCCTGAACCTAGTAAATGTTTATTTTGACTATGTGTATGTAACTTAACTATGTACTTTTTTTAAAAAATTTGTTAATAGCCTATTGAATGTCCCACTGCTGGGCAAGGGAATCACCCTCCCATCTCTTCAAGACAGCGTTGAGCTTAGTGTGGCCATGTTTTACCCGCAAGAGTGACCAAATCGTCGCTTTATCTTCGCCTTGGTCTTCGCCTTCGCCAGCAATCATAATTGGGTGACCAGGTGTTATTGATTTGTTCACCTGTGCAATGTAACCAACACAATCTCACTTCAGATTTGCTGTCTTCCTGCCCACTAAGAAATACATACCTATTAGGTGCAGGTGTATCAAATCCCTTCTTTACAGACCCTGGAGCTGGAGTAGCCCTTGCCAACTCAATCTGCTGCTGGAGAAGTTTATCAAACTCATCTTCTTCCTGTACCATTGGTGTGTTCTCTTCATCACTGGAGTCCCTTTGCACCACCGTTTCTTCACTTGTGTACTGATCTGTCCTTATTTTGTGGAGATGCACCTGATGTGATGGAAAAATATTAACCAAATACACAAATTACATAGACCAGCAGGCTTTGTACAAGTTTTAAAAGCATGAACTATCAAACCATATATATTTTGATGACAACATGGTCTAGTAGTTTGAGCATAGGTCTGAGTGTAACTGGGATAGCCCCATGCCCTGTACGGTACCAATAGTACAAGCTTTGCATGGTTTGGGATAATACAATGAGTATGTGTTGTGTGGCGATATTTAGATTTATATTTCTTATCAGTAGCCTTACCATAACAGGTCTCTTTTTGCCGAGTGTTTCCATTTTTTTCAAGCAATCCTCGAATTTAAATTTTGGAAATAATCTGTATGCCCAGTGCTCTAACCGCTTCAGCACCAAATCCAGGTCTTCTTTTTCATGGCCTTTGCCTAAAAAATTACACAAAAAAATTGCGTTGAAACGAAATTATTTTTAAAATGGAATAATAATTTGCTAATGGAAATTAATAGGTACTTACTGTAAATAATTATTGCTAAATATTTATATGAATTTTTATTTTATTTTATTAGGGATAATAAAACAATACATAGCCTTAAATGGATAGAAAATTATAATACTCCAAGTAGGTTCAATCTTACATCTTATCTTACAAATAAATAAAATTGGAGTGTCTGTTTGTAATATCAAAAAAAAAATATTTTTAACAAAAAACAAAAACCGACTTCAAAAACCTAGGTGCACTAAAAAGCTACAAATAACCTTACAATTCATTACATTTGGAGTAGGTGCCAATCAACGTCGGACAAGGCAAATACACACATGAATTGGCACCGACTCCAAATGTAATGAATTGTAAGGTTATTTGTAGCTTTTTAGTGCACCTAGGTTTTTGAAGTCGGTTTTTGTTTTTTGTTAAAAATAATTTTTTTTTCACGATTTTTAGTGTCAATAATCGTTGAAAATTTGCAAATATTATCACCTTATAACAGCCCTAAAAAAGTAAAAATTTACAGCCAAAAATAAAATCAACCCCCCTCACCTCCCTTTTCCACCCCTTTGGGGGTGGGTTTCGATCTTTGTTAACAATCCGTATTAAACAAAAAATGATTTTTCGAAATCGGTTCAGATATGCTGTAGTCCGGATTGGACCCCCATTTCACCCCCTACATATTTTTTCTTTCAAAATTCCTGAAAGACATGTTTTTTTATTTTGTATGTTAAATATATATACAAAGTTTCAAGTCGTTCAAAAAATATTTTTGAAATTATGTGACCTTCAACCCCCCATTTCACCCCCAAGGGGTTAGATTTCTGATAATATTTTGGAAATGGGACCAACCTTGAAAAATTCCCTAGCAATCCTAAAAAAAAATTTCGAAATCGGTCGACAGACGCCGGAGATATGCGGTAACATACATTAAAAAAAAAAAAAAAAAAAAAAAAACATACGGGTCGAATTGAGAACCTCCTCCTTTTTGAAGTCGGTTAATAACACTTTTTTACCAAATGCGTATGAAAGTATGTCTGATACCTATAACGAAAACGCAATTTTAAATTTTTTTGTCTGTCTGTCTGTCTGTTTGTTTGAGGTAAACTTCTAAACGGCTGAACCGATTTCAATGGGACTTTCACTGACAGATAGCTGACGTTCCAAGGCGTAACTTAGGCTACTTTAATTTTAGAAAAAGCATTAGGTTTCCGCGGGAAAAATATAATACTCATATTTCCGGGTAATCTACCTAAAGTCCACGCGGGCGAAGTCGCGGGCACAGCTAGTCAATTTATATAAAACATTTAACATATACAACAACTTTTATTTGAACAGAATAATATAGACATAATATTTATTTGTCAAACAATTTTATTGAAACCATATTAACTTTGGTAGGTTAGGTAGTTGCCAATTCGGAAAAGTTAAAAAAAAAATACTTACCTTTGAATTTAAAACTTTTGAAATGATCAGGTATTATCTGTATGCCCCTGGGTCCAGTTAAGCGAGCAGGATTCAGTATCAATCTTGGGTTTTTGACCACTCTCTTCTCTTTGGCTTTAGAGGGATCCACTCGACGCTTGTCTTCTTCTAAAAATGGCCACATAAGTACCTATTGTATTTATAACACATCATATTTTTTTACTAATTTAATTAGGGAACGCAATATTTAGCTCAACATCTAGATCAGTGATGGGCAAAGTACGGCCCAGTGGCCAGCTCCGGTCCACAAAATCATTTATTCTGGCCTGCCGACGTTCCTTCGACATGAATAGTATATGACCCACAATAATTATATTTTGACGGTCCAGAAGTATAAAGCAGATTCTACTTAGTACAGTGCTCCATCTCTATAATTCACAACTCAAGGATAAAATTCTAAGAATTTCTTCTTAATGAGGGACCCAACTTTTTCATAAGAGCACAGACTTTCTGAATGGACACAAATATATTTTGTATGCAAGTGTGTAATGGTATAATTGTTACATGATTGAAAGTTTCAACACAAAATGCATTATTGCTATAATTCTGGCCCTCTGAAATTTCTTAAACTTTTTGGCCCCCCATTAAGAAAAGTTTGCCCACCACTGGTCTAGATACTTTCCATAGTCAAGACTTAAGGCAGAAGATATGGGGAGTAGGTCACATTTTAATTTTAAAACTGACTGATTCCTCCATGCAGTATTTAACAAACTAAAAGAACTGTAAAAGCCAAAAAGATACCTGCTTGATCCTCTTTTTCGCTATCATCATCACTGTTTGGTGTCGAAGGTCGAGGACCATCATCGTAGTCGTCACCTTCAATCACCCTCTCCAGCTCTTGAGCCTCGTCAGCTTCGTTTTGCAAGAATACATCTTCAAGCAACGACATATTAAATGACAAAGATCAAGAGTCCAAAAAGTTTCCAAGTTTGCAAGTTTCCAAATCAACTATTAAAATTACGCAAAGTAAAATAAAACTCGAATAATCTTGACGTAAAAATAGGCGGGAAGAAGAACAAATTTTGTTTCTGGTTTATAAACTTCCGTTTATCCGTTCAAAACTGGAATTCAAAAGAGCTGGAGTTTTATTGACAACGTGCTATGATCCCAATTTTATACCAAACTGCACTCTTTTTTATCAATATAATATTTTTTATTTTTCCGATTGTCCAACTATCAACTAGTACTGTCATAATAATTATAGTAAAATAATAATATTCAGGTTATTATAAGTACCATAATGAAAAATATGTTTTCGAACGGTTCTTTTTACCTGTACCGCCCTCTGAACTATTGCTGTTCTTCAGTTACCGATATAGTACGGTAAATAGAATGTTCGGTTATTGAAATACGGTTATGTGCAAGGATTATTATAAAAACTTGCAATGAAAATCTTCTTCTTGGATCTTCTCTCGGAAAGAAAATGTCAATGCAATAATCTCAAAACTTATATGAAAACATTACAATAGATTACTTTCACTATAGATTTCAATCGGTTAGGTTTCTCTTTTTCGTTAAAAAGATATTTTTAATTTATTTACCTGATTCTCCGTATACTTAAGTAATTTAAAACACTGTGAATATCAATAATCATAAATAAAGATTAATATTAATCTTAGTGTAAATATTATTACAAAAGTAAATTTACACAAAATGTATTGTAAAGTAACTTGGAAGGCAATCAACTCATCTAATAAATTAATGGTCACACAGACTGTTTTTTTTTTTATTCTGGAGAGTACAGTTATTTATAAGCATAAATGTAAAGTGCATAGAAGCAAAACACAGGGTTTTTCCTTGGAAATGAAATGTTGTGAAGCAATAATTTACTGGCGCAATTCTGTTTCGAAAATACAATCACCGATAAACTTATGCAAGAGAGATTTTTGCAATAAAACTGGCCATTCTTCAAACCGCTACGAAATTTTACACCCATGTCCCAACCCTAGAGAGTCACGTGACCAGCTTGCGTCTGAGCGCATTCACAGGTATGGAAATTAGTAAATTTTATTAGAAATTCGGTTATTATTTTGGATATTACTGTAAAAATAAGGTAAAAAAAATGTTATCGTCGTTATTGTGTGTTGATGTGCTTACGAAAGATGTGTTAATTTGTGCTGTGCATGATTATTTCGTCAACAAAGACTGTCATTTTGATACCAAGAAAGGTGCTTCAAGAATGGCGTCCCCCACATGTGCCGCTGGCCTATTCAGTTTCGTCTCGGTTGTGCTCAAATCTGATGACGTGAGCCGATGAAATGGCGTGAAAAAGTGCACACGTTGAATTTCCGTTGATGTTCCGGTAGAAATCTGTCGGGTAATATTCGCTCGTTCGGTACCGTTGCTACCTCGCTGAATGATTCATTGTCCTGATTTCTGCGAAAATAAGTTGAGGATTTCTTCTGTCTACTCGGTCTTGGCCGTGTATGCGCCTAACAAGGTGTTGTTGGTGTTTCACGGGGATTTTGAGCGAAGTTGCTATATTTTTCCGGTACTCCGCCCAAATGTTTTGTTTACCATTTTACCGCTTTTTCTACGTTCTAACATAATCGATAGGCGCTTAACTATGTTTTCCTTGTGAATGTTATTTCGAGATTATCATAGGTATTGTACCTATTATTCCTTATCATTTGCGATCTAACTAAATCAGTAGCATGATTTATTACACATAATCTTGTACAACATTAACTGATTATCAATATTAAATAACAATGGAATTTACGTTTGATTGTAAACAAATATGGTATGACACATAGTCACAATGATTGACATAAGTATTTATAACTGTTACCCTTTTGTATTTGATTCAATTTACAATTGGCAAAATGTGGTTGCACTGCAGTGCACCCTTGCCAACCCCTTCAAGGCAAACGGGTGTGATGGTTCTACATTGATGATCCTATTTCTTTTAACTTGATGTTATATCTCTTAAATTTTTCCATTATATATTTGTTCACATTTTCACACAGAGTTCAATGATCTTATTTGATAATTAATTCAATGTACCTAATACATAAATAGTTTATGCAGAAAACTTAAATACATAACTAAGTATTAAATAATCTGATTCCGAACCAGAGCTGTATGAGCAGGATGGCAATATTTTTAGTGCTGTTAAATATTGTTTATTTATAATTGTTTTACAACATAATTAACATAAAAAAAATTTGGGTGTCCACTCAAAATAGCAAAAATAAAATCCAGACATTTCCCTGATCATCTTACTAAATTTTCTAGATAAATAATATATTTTCAGAAGTAAACATGTGATTTTTTGTCTGTTTTTAAAACTAGATTTTGGAAAGCACATAAGAAAATATCATTAAAAGTATATTTATTAATGTGAGATTATAATCATAATAACAAGCACAATTTGGAAAAAAAATCATAATGGCCCTACTCTTGGCAATTAAAACAATTTTCAAAAATATCTGCTTATACCTGACTTTTCCCTGACTTCCCAGAAAGTGGACATCCTGATCTGGTAGTTACTCTACATAGCTCATTGTTTTACGTCATTGACACCACCATTGTAATATTTAGCAAAATTGCTACTTGTTTTTATCTACCTAACTTTACATCACATAATTATACTCAAGCATGTATGTATACCATACTCAAAATAATATAAATATCATCAGACAACACATACTCATCATATAATTCCAAACTAAGCAAAACTTATACCAATTAGTTATGCTTGGGGTCCGTTTTAAGAAATGAAATGACGAATAACAAAGGTATTTTTGCGGCTTTCGCAATTCGAGAACTATTTCTCACTTGTTAGCTCATTACTTTGCCCGGCCTTTTTTGAATTGACATCAACAAAGATAATGCGGGGGATACATTTTTATTAAATTTCGTCTGTAGTGCAAGTTGCTGTGTCCTCGCGGCAGGTCGGCAGTCCGGATGCGGACCACGGTCCGCCATTTGGTGACCCCTGGCTTATACTATGGGGACCTTACAATTGACTAGAAGGGATTCAAGTTGCACCCTGACTAGGGTGAATTTCGAAAAATATATTTCCGAAATTTGTCGTAAATGGGAATCGAACTTGCAACCACCCGCCGTAGTGAGCGTACACTCACATAATTAAATCAAGTGGTTGTCAAACTTTAACCTTTAAATCTTAAAATATTGGCATTAAGATAAGAGTGAGAGTAACCCTCTCATTTGAGGAAACTTATGAGCTATTTAGTTTACTGTGGCATTGCAAAAACAGTTATGTATTACTGAATAATATAATACGCTAGCTCACCGGGCGAACTTCGTACCGCCTTAGAATTAGTGACATACGAAAGCAGCGCCACCTACCAGGTCTTATTGTGAATCTAAACCATCCAGAGCGCCACCCAAACACATACAAAAAAATCATTCAAATCGGTCCAGCTGTTTAGGAGGAGTTCAGTGACATACACATGTACAGTAGAATTATATATATAAAGATACATAAGAAGTAAAGGTAACCTTGTCAATTTATAAGTGCCCCTGTTGGCCTATACAAAATAAATGATTGGACTTTGAGTTATGTCATTGTATGTATTTTGTAGACAGAATGAAATTTCTATATAAGTATTTGGAAATAGTCTTGCGCTCACAGAATTTTTTTGACAATCAAAAACAGACTGTATCAACTTACATTAGAAGTTTTTTTTAAACTGTATTTCTTATAACAAGTTGGTACATGTAACACAACTTATACAGTATCTTGAAAGTTTCAAATAAGAACTTGTGTTAATTAATGCAGTTGGTCGATTTTTAGACCTTATCGACCCCCAGTCAGTTTTCGTTGATTGCTGGGAAACCTAAACCAATTGGCCTATTCGCAAATCACTAGCCATCCCAAAGCCATTAGCCATTCCCAAAGTGGGCGATAACGCCCCCTTGTGGGCGCTCTGCTGGCCTAAGGCGCCCTTTAAGAGACACAGAAAAACAATGGCGGTGTAGCTCACAATAAATCAATTAATTTAATTTGACGTTATAGTGGTTTTTAAGTAGGTGAAAAAGTGGGGGCACTAAAAATAATTTATTCTCAAAGTGGGCAGTATACAAAAAAAGTTTGGGAACCACTGCACTAGACCAAGACTACATGACGTAACGAAATCTATCAGATAGTCTTCTTGAGATTAGTAGGCAGAGGTGCACTCTAGTGCGCCCACACGTCGCCGATGTATTTTGGTCCCAATGTAATAGGGGGCGAGCCTATTGCCATTATACCGGGCACATTCCCCCTCAATACGAGGGAGATTTGGGCCATAGTCCACCACGCTGGCCCAGTGCGGGTTCACACGCCTTTCTACAGACGTGCAGGTTTCCTCACGATGTTTTCCTTCACCGTTCAGCAAGTGGTAATCATTGTTGAAAATGACATTCGCACATGAAAATTATCTCAGAGGTGCAGGCCTGGGATTTGAACTTGCACCCCTTACGTTCAAGGCGGGCGTTCTTGCCCGCGAGGCTACCAGTGCTTAACTGTTCAATATGAGCAAATAATGAAATTTAACTTTATCTTAATGGGATTAAATTATTTTACATCTGCCATGTAGTTTCAGTACAGAAATACACCCTGTGTCTTTGAGATGATGTATTTAACTGACTTCAAAAAAAGGAGGGTCTCAATTCGACCAGCTGGTTTTTTTTTCCTTACTGCGGATCTTTAATGCTTGTGATTTTTTTTTTCTTGATTGTACTGATTAATTTAGCAGCATATCAATATTTCTGAAGTTAACTGTACATCTTGAGCCTCTGAACTTGCATAGGCATGGTATTTTACTCAATTTTGTTACAGTTATTTTGTTATATTTGCCTTATCATTACCTATATCCTTTACTGAATAACATAATTAGTACCGTTTCCTCTAAAATTTACTCTAATCGCGCAAATATTACAGAAACTCATTAAATAAACCATTTTTTTTTTATTATCTTCTATACATACATACATACAAATAAATAAAATTGGAGTGTCTGTTTGTAATATCAAAATAACACTTTTTTACCAAATGCGTATGAAAGTATATACGATACCTATAACGAAAACGCAATTTTTTTTTTGTCTGTCTGTCTGTCTGTTTGTTTGAGGTAAACTTCTAAACGGCTGAACCGATTTCAATGGGACTTTGACAGACAGATAGCTGAAGTTCCAAGGCGTAACTTAGGCTACTTTAATTTTAGAAAAAGCATTAGGGTTCCAAAAACATAATACCCATATTTCCGGGTAATCTCCCTAAAGTCCACGCGGGCGAAGTCGCGGGCACAGCTAGTATTTAATATTATACATAAAACAATTTTGGTATGAAGGCGAAAAAAACATTAAATGTTACAAAATAACCTTTGGAATGGTAGCAAAACCTGCACTACTCACTTTTTAATTCATTCAATATAATTTGTGTGGAAAGAGGAAAATTAAATAAATAAGGTATTTTTTTATATTGTTTTCTTATATTTACGCGAATACTATGCATTGAAATAAAACTATTTTACGGATTTTATCGCGTTTATTTACTATTTTATTTTCCGACGTTTCGGCTGCTTTACAGCAACCATGGTCACGGGGGGACTGAGGTGTTAGACGTCCTGATGTCATAGTTAATAACTGGGTACCCTCATATTTAGTTGTTGTTTGCGGTCCGATCCACGCAGAAAGTGCTTACGGTGTCTCGAGGTCTTGCAATGGTACACTTGGTTTTGGATTTAATCATATCAGGACGTCTAACACCTCAGTCCCCCGGTGACCATGGTTGCTGTAAAGCAGCCGAAACGTCGGAAAATAAAATAGTAATTAACGCGATAAAATCCGTAAAATAGTTTTATTTCAAGGTATTTTTTTGTCAAATCATGCTAATCTCATTGTCCCAGACGGTTGGATCTGTAAGTATAATCCTTGATCCTGTGGGGTTTACATGGTGCACCACATTTGTCGATGCATTCAAGATTTACGAATTTTGATGAGAGTTTCCACGAAAACATATCAATGTTTTATTTACCTGAATACGGTGAATCCAAAAGGAAGGGTTATGATTTTTTTAGTCTAAGTATGTATGTATTCACGTATGTTCCTCCGTAACGCCTAAACTATTCATCTGATTTTGATGAAGATGTCAATTGATTAGTTATTATGGCCCGGGCAACAGGCTACATTTTAACCGACTTCAACAATAGGAGTCGATTTTACATTGTTCCGTAGTCTGGTTCCAGTTTTGAAATCATTTTTCTTGTTTGTATGTAGGTGTAGCATGACTGGTTGACCTAACCATATTAGCCCTAGTGCCTTCTGTGAGAGTATAGTGATATGTTTAGAAGATACATGCTTTGTTCTTATATGTTTCTGATAGTTTCTTGACTGATATCTGTCTGAGGCTTTGAATTTTTAACCGACTTCCAAAAAGGAAGAGTTTCGGTCGGTCTTTTTATTTTTTTTATCTATGTACACCGATTACGCTGCGAGTTATGATCCGATTTACGTGATTCTTTTTTTGTTTGGTGCGGAATAGATGCCATTTGGTCCCATAAATATTTAAAATTGTACGGCCAAGCAGTTTTCATTTTATGAACATTTTTATGTTTATTATGATAATTATTTACATGGATGATGTAGTTGTGTACGGCTTTTTAAATAGTTTTCATTTAGGTTGATTATTAGTTTTTGTTTAATACGGAACATCGAAACTTACCCTCAAAGGAGTGGAAAGGGGACCCCCCCCCCACTCCACTCTGTCAATGGGGTCCAATCCGGACTACAGCATATCTCCGGCTTTAGTGAACCGATTTCGAAAAATCTTTTTTTGTTTAATACGGATTGTTAACAAACATCGAAACCCACCCCCAAAGGGGTGGAAAGGGGGGGGGGGGGTTGGCTGTAAATATTTAATTTTTTAGTGTTGTTATGAGGTGATAACAATTTTCAACGATTATTGACACTAAAAAGCGTGAAAAAAAATATTTTTTTAACAAAAAACAAAAACCGACTTCAAAAACTTAGGTGCACTAAAAAGCTAGAAATAACCTTATAAATCATTACATTTGAAGTCGGTGCCAATTCATGTGTGTATTTGCCTAGTCTGACGTAGATTGACACCTACTCCAAATGTAATGAATTATAATGTTATTTCTAGCTTTTTAGTGCACCTAGGTTTTGGTCATTATAAATTACTACTTTCTACCCACGACTTCTCCCGCGCATACTAAGATACTGTCAAGTTTCATCAAAATCCGTTAAGTAGTTTTTGCGTGAAAGAGTAACAATCATCACAAAACATCAAATATAAAGTATTACTAGGATTTAGTAAGTTTATACGTAGACCTTGTCATTTTGCAGCTGTTATGTATGTGTAGGGTGTGGTGCTACCGTCGTTGGTTAGTTATCTTCCTTTTCTGTCTCGGCTGCTCATGTCTCCCTATGTAGCCAGAGCGCTAAGACAAGACTCATGTCACCGATTATGTCGCACCGACTCGATCTCTACCTCTTCGTTATTTATACGAGAGAAATTAATATGCTCCCAAAGCTGTAATGCCCCCTTACCACCACCTTTTTTGCAGCAATGTTTTAATTTATTAGGTACTTTCAGTGTTTGACAGTTAATACAGTACATGTGCCAATTTTTTGTAACACTTGAATGGTATCATGGCTCGTCCGCAATATTCATGAAGACCAACATATTTGGGCTTAACGTGCATGGCATATCTGCCTACGCCTTAGGGAATATAGGAACTGAAGATGCTAGTGGCGATGTGTGGAGGGAGACCGATTTTCCGCAGTGGACGAGTTCTTAGTGCGTTAATTTTTTTGCTAATGTCAAAACGAACTGTATTTACTCTTAAAAAATGTTCATTCTTCCACGAAATGCAATTAAAATGTCTACGCCTGGGGAGGGACTTTAACCACATTAATTCAATATTTATGCACATTGACACAGAGTTCGTATTGGTTTTGGCAAGCAATTTGATGCGCGTGTTTTGACGCCCCATTGTGCATGGGGTGTGAATGCACGGCTATATAATATCATGTGTGGGCTGTCATCTGATTTACGGTATTTAAACTATATTAGCCTTTTGGAACAGAGCCACATGTAGTTTATCATCCATTCTTCTCCATAGGCAATTCATTCCGAATGGGTGATTGAGTGAATAGGTGATGGTCATAAGAATCTTGGTTTACATGATTAAAAAAAAACTGATACTATATAATTTGTTTGTTCCAGCTGCTTGTAAATAGAGGCTGTAAATATATCGTATATAGATTAAAGATGAGTTTGGGTGCCCGCGCCACTAAGGGTGGCGGCAAGGCCGGCTCGAAGGATGCCAAGCAATCACAGGACAATAATAAGAAGGGCACAGACAAAACTCAGACCAAGGAGAAGGTGAAACCACAGGTAACAATCCTTTATTATTTTGTATCTATTAAATAAAAATCGAAACCGGATTTTAGTAGATTTAATGCCTTATGAGGTTAGCACGCTTGTTAAGACTGGACCTCTATTACGAATTCGCTCGCTCACACTGTCTTACTTCATACAAGAGAAAGAGATAATCAACATGTTTCTTAACATGTCTTATCTTGGCGCATAATATGCTGCAGATACTGTAGTTGTCTTAAGAAATTTAAAATTCACTCATTTCGCGACATGACTAGTCTTAGTCATGTCGCGAAATGAGTTAATTTTGCCTCTTTCTTCCGTTTGAAATAAGGCAGAGAGCGAGCGAGTGTATCCGTGATAGGGAACCCCTCAAGTGCATATTTTATGTCAGTCAGTTAGGTTATCCATGGACTGTGGACTGAATCCTCCTCGCATTGAATGGAGGCCCGTGCCCAGCAGTAGGTTGTTAAAAGGGTTATAGTAGTTAGGTTATCCACGCGGCGTATTGTTGCACAACTCAGTGCGGTACAGTCCACCACACAAGGTGAAGGTCAAACCGCCTGCGGACCGGCCGGCGGCGGCCCTCCGCGCTGTTGTGCTCAACTGTCATTGACACTGTTTACGTCATCATATGAATGTTATGCAAATTTGAATTGAGAATATATCGCTGTGCATCCACTGGGGCGAGCGTATAATCTTGGATTTTTTAAACTCTGTAATGATATACATAAAAAAATATCTGTGGCAAAATCCAATTCACCAAAATTAGCACGCGTCTTCAATCATATCTAGACTTTTTGAAAATGTCCTCTGTAGTTACTTATAATAAACATTTAATTTATATGACAAAATCCATGCCACCAAATTTACCACGCGTGTCTTCCATACTTATCTTGTTTTTTTCTTAAAATGTATGAATATACATAAAGATTGAATTTTTATGGCAAAATCCATGCCACCAAAATTTGCCGCGTCTTCAATACTATTTCGTTGAAAAATGACATTTATATATAAATGTTATGTGACCTAGACCGTTATCTGGAGGGATGGAGTGATATGACAGCGGCTAGAGATGTGTGGAGGAGAATGGGGAGACCTTTGCCCAGCAGTGGGACAATATAGGTTAAAAAAAAATAAGTTAGTGGCGCGTGTTTTAACGCGTGGATGTGCACAGGGCTTTAGGCATGGTTCATATGATTCCAGTTGACAGCTGTTACGTACGGTACTTTTGCTTTGTTTAGTTTGATCCAGTAGTGTGGATCGTTTGTATCACTGTTGACGAAATACCTATTCACAATGTACTATGGTATGATTAGGATTTTATGAGTCAATGGCTTAGTAGTTAGAGAACCGTCTCTCGTTAGAGAGATTTTGAGTTAAAAAATAAAGTTGATTAGTTTTTTAAAATAAAATATATATGGTACACATGAGAACAGATGAGAACACACGACACACTAATAAATAGTCCGTAATCAAACAACTCTTGTACTATAGGTGACATACAAAATATTGAAAGCGACGCTAGTCTAATGCAGACCAGCCAGTCTGCAAGTGTTTCAGCTATAAATTTTCTTTAGAAACCAAATAACATGGCAGATTTTAAACAAATACATTTAAAAAGAAGCTGATTGAAGCAATTTAATTACATATTTACGCTACAGGGGAAATTTAAAGAAGGTCTAATTTGCCAGTGACCAACCACTCCATTCGAGTGGATTACGTTTGAAGCACTGGACCTAGCTGTTGTAGATTATTAGTCTATCTTTATTATAACGCTATTTTTTTTTTCAGGCAACAACAGAACAACTCCGCATGGCACACATGATCGATCGTAAAAGCGAAGACGCGTCTGACGTTCGAAGAATGGTAAGTGAACCCTTTGAGATAGTGTCTGGCTTTATGTTAATATTTTGATCAATGATATTAATAGTAAAGATACCTAAATATGACAAAAATACGTCCAAATTTCTTAGACGTTAATTGGTGAATTAATGCCACGACCATCCATATATATAGTCTATGGCTCCCGCACACTGGGGCGTCGACGCTTGCGCATCAAATTTTTTGCTAATAATACTAAAATGAACTGTATTGACAAATAGAAAATGTGAAACTTCAACTAAATGACACTGACAGCGCAAGCGATTTTGACGCGTGGCTGTAACACCGACCTCGCCGGCGAGGTCGAAGGACCCTCTCTTTCGCTCGCGACTTCTAGGTGCAAAGATGCACCTTTGCACCTAGGAGCGTAGTCACTCCTTCGCTCACGGCAACTGCCCAAGCCGAGGTCGTGTCCTCTGTGGGACACCCTTGAGATATTTGTCCCCCTTCCGCCCTTATAGCTATGGCTGGAGTGCACTATGCACTCGCCCCTCCGGTAAAGCTGTAAAGGCCACTTTCGGCCAACACCGTAGTAACTAAAAAAAAGACGTGTAGCTTTTACCAGAGCAATACAATCTTTATGCATATTGACACAGAGCTCGTTTTGGTATTGGCTAACATTTTGACGCGTGCCTTTGACGCCTCAGTGTGTCCCGGATTTAAGCTATAACAACTAATTACAGCAGACTCGAGTCCCGCTCGAGTTTATAAAAAGAGAGATAATAATTTGATATCTAGTGTTACTTTAGTTAACAACGGAGGTTTCGCGCGTAATTATGCATCGAGGCGTTTTCCATCTAGCCGCGATCGTGGGAAGACCACAGAGGGGTCAATTCCCTTGTGTGTGAAACTGTTTACTGTAGAATAGTATTAATCATATTCATTTACAAATTACTAGCGTCTACCCGCGACATCGTCCGCGCAGATTCCGATTATTCAATATCGTAACATAGGCTATACATGTTTAATTCTGATATACAAACAATAAAGCAGTGGTAGCCGAGTGGTCGAACGCACGATTTATGTGCGAATCTCATTTTTATCCGAGATTATCACTTGATATGAAACGGTGAAGGAAAACATCGTCAGGAAACCTGCACCTCTGAGGGAACTTGTCTAGTTCTCGATAGATGTATGAAGTCTGCCAACCCGCACTGGGCCAGCGTGGTGGACTATGGCCTGAAATCCTCCTCACATTGAGGGGAGGCCCGTGCCCAGCAGTGGGTCGTTAAAAGGGCTGTAGTAGTAGAAACAATAAAGCAGGGATTCCCAAACTATGTTGGGCAAGAGGCCCCCTCTTCCAAAAAGAACTGATACCTCAGACCCCAATAGCCAAACTACGTTCAAAATCCTATCTCTAGTTATTTTCCTATTGATAAAAATAAAATTTTAACAAAAAACTAAAACCGACTTCAAAAACCTAGGTGCACTAAAAAGCTAAAAATAACCATATAATTCATTACATTTGGAGTAGGTTCCAATCTACGTTAGACTGGAACCTACTTCAAAATTAAGTTAAATTTTTATGGGACCAAATGGCATCTATTCCGCATCAACAAGACTCACGTAAATAGGATCATAAATCGCAGCGTAAACGGTGTACATACTTAAAAAAAAATCCATTGAATTGAGAACCTCCTCCTTTTTGAAGTCGGTTAACAAAATACTTACCCTCAAAATTTTACCCTGGTCTTGTTGTAAGTGGTATCTACCCCAGTCATTTTTATGGTACCCATAGTAAAATGTGTTGTCTGGCGATATTTATTTATATGTATGTGTGTACAGGTGTTGGAGTTGATGGATATGACGTGTCGCACGGAGGAGGAGGTGTGCTCCGCGCTGCACGACTCGGACAACGACATGGTCGCCGCCTGCAACTTGCTCCTGGAGGAGAGCCAGCGGATACAGGTGCGCAAGCCCCGATATTAATAAAAAATAAAACTGAGCCGTCGCGGGACGCCTGGCAGATGTGAAACAAAAAATAGTAGTCTAGGCGGCGAGTGAGCGGAGTCAGCCGGTGGGCGGAGACTAAGCGGCGTAAAGAAGCGATTAGCTGAGCCGAGAAGTACGAAGCGTGGCCGCATTTAAAACTATACTTTATGCATTAAGTAATAAGGTTGATTTCAATTTGTTGCAGCGAAGCGCTCGCCACGCCATAAATCAGGTTTACCCCTCGCCTATAGATGTTTCACATCAAAAACTCGGGGGCAATTCTCGCAAGATCGACATAATCTCTAATTCGACATATGTCGAAACAAAACGTAAATATACGACCAATATGACTTTTTGTTTCGACATAATATGTCGAATTAGAGATGATGTCGATCATGCGAGGATTGAGTCCCTGATCGATGCTTCCTATATGCTTGTTGTAGTCGTCTGAGCATTGGCCGCCCGGCTAACTGCACTAGGTAGTTGCGGGTTCGATTCCCGCAAGCGGCAAATCTGGAACTACCCTGGTCTAGGGGTAACTGGGATCGCCCCCAGACCATTGTATGGTACCCAAAGATAAGGTACTCTTTATTGTACACCTAACAATGATAGAAAAAAAAACAAAAATATCACATTCTTCGGTCTAAATACAGTAGCTATCTACAAAAACTGGCCAGGTGCGAGTCGGACTCGCGCACGAAGGATTCCGTACCATTATCTACAAAAACGGCAAAAAAATCAAGATTGTTGTAGGGGAGCCCCCTTAAATATTTATTTTATTCCGTTTTTTAATATCCCCTACTTTCATTCGCAGGATAGACCGACTGGTGTTTTTCTTAATCAAATAAAAGAATCTGTATGTAATTGTGTAATTTTTGCAAGTGTTGTGTGCAGGGCGAGTGGCAAACGAATGAGAAAAAGAAAAAGAAGCCTCCCGCCACCGCCGCCAATGGCGACCTCGAGCCGCCGCGCGACCTGCGCAGCCGCTCCGGGCCCCGACCGCGTGAGTATTACCATCAAACATTCAAACACTACAATACTTGACCATCACATGTTCTCAGGGTCGTCTTAAGCTTATTCGGCGCCGGGGTTTGAAAGTCAGTCTCCACCCCCCTCATGTCTTTAGCAGGGGTGTTACGAATATTCGCATCCGCATCCGCAAATGCGGAATATTCGCATTAATTCAGACATCTGCATCCGCATTCACATCCGCATCAATAAATGCGGAGTTTTTACGGATGCGGATTCACATCAACAAGTAACTACATGTAAAGAAAGTGGGCGGAGCCAGAACGGCACGTGCTTCGCGTTTGTTTTGGTAATTGCTAACTTCATTCGGTAACTGACAAATAGGAAGACGCATATTGGTAACAAGATCTTTTTGTTTGTTGTGTTTTTTCTCATTGTCAATAAATTATAGTTGCAGTGAGTGAATAATTATCCTTTTAAAATCCCAAAATCCGCATCCGCGGATGTGAACTCCTAATAATCCGCATCCGCATCTGCATCCGCGGATGTCCAAATTTTTGCATCCGTAACAACCCTGGTCGTTAGTAAAACATACCTATGGTGTATACTGAACTAGATGTACCTGTGGCTCCGCTCGCGTGGTCCCAGTGTAGCATCTATCTAATTTTATGGCGTTCGGCTTGCGTCCCCTAGGACTTTGCACCCCTTGAGAGACGGCCCTGCGTGTTCTATAAATTTTCAGCAGATTAACATCATGTTTGCCAATACAAATACGAAAACTAGAGGGCAATTTACGCATTGTGGATATTATTTCTAATTCGATGTTTTTTTTGGAACGTAGTTCCTTATGGCGCGTTGCGGAAAAAATTAAGACTAAAAGTGTCGACTGTCAGTTTTACATATGTGTGTGTGATTTTTATTGTACGACACTTTTACATGTGTGATTTTTCGAAATCGAATTTTATTGTATACATTTATGTGCGACTGCGACGCAGTCAAAGTCAAAGAATTCCGATTCCGATTTCGATGTGTGCGTATATGTATATTTACAATTTTTTTGCTTTTTTTTATTTCAAAAGGAACTTCGTTCCATCCGGGTGTCTCAAGTTTTTTTGTATTTTTTGTTGTTTTGTTTCGATACCCACCTGTTTTGCTTTTGACTTATTGAAAAAAAGTTCATTTATTGAAAACATGTTTGCCTGGCTTTATCTATATCGATACAGAGATCGTTTTGGTATTGGCAAAAAAAAATGTCGCATTGCCGTTAAGCGTCATACGATTGAGGTGATAATCGTTTGCGGCAGCAGGTCGCGGGTCGGGCGAGCGCGGGGACCGCGGGGAGCGAGGGGAGCGAGGGGAGCGCGGGGAGCGGGGCGAGGGCGGCGGGCGGGGCGGGCGCGGGGCGGGCCGCGGCGGGCGGGGCGCGGGCCGGGGCGGCCGCGGGCTCGCCCGCCGGGGCGGCCCGCCGCGCGCAGCCCGCCCGCCGCACCACCACCAGGACTGGACCGAACATGACAACCACCAGGGTATGTCACCACCGATATTAAACTCTATTACCCACCGCGTAACCTTTCTAATTGCTTGCAGAGTAACTCATGTTCACGGATCGGATTGTATTCTTGCCTTTACTTAGATTTATTGTAGTGTATTGGTGCTTACGTTTCAATTTCCGATTTTTAACTCTATTGCACTGAGTCAAGAGTCTGTGTTGATTGTAAAGTATCTGCTCAGATAAAGAAATAGAAATAATGATGTATCTCTCTTCTACCCATCGCTTACAGAAATAAATGTACATTGATAAAATTTCCATAACATAACCAGGCATCATCCTATAATTCAATTACCGGTCTTCCATTTAATACGTTAATTAAATTGGTCAAAAAACGAAGTATGTAATATAAATTGATTCATTATTTCAAGCGTTTTAGTGCTCATATGTTTTTTTAAAAGAAATATACCTACATGTACTTTACTTATTTCAGATTCCAAAATGACCAATTTAGATAATTCCACGTATCAAAATTTTCGAATGTACTCATTCTTCTAATTTTCGTACAATGGTCACACGCATGTGCTCAATTTACGTACATTTTCATCTCATCAGCTGATTTATATTATAATTCTGAAGAAAAAAAAAATCAGGAACTAAATACATTCGAGAAGAACTGCACAAATGGGCCGTATTTGGCCAACAGGCTGGGTGGGTACAAAGACTCCAGTCATAATGAAAATGTATTTGTCTCACCAGTTGGCAACATGGCGGATACATTCCCGACTACAGAAGACTGGGACAACGAGGAGTGGTCCGGCTCACTATCAGACACTAAGGTGATCTCATACATTTTAGTAAACTAGAATTTAGCTATCTCAAACGACTGACATTATTAATAACGCAAAATTTTTGACTTACATCGAAGTGTATTGCTGATTAATATCGAGTATTTGCTCGTAATTAAAATAATAATATAAATTAACAAATATGGTGTCAAAACTCAATATTTATTAACTATATTTTTCTTTTTCACCATAATACTTAGAAAGTTGCAGACCTTTGACATAAAATTGGTCAGTAATTAGAAAGACTTAAACGTAAACTTTTTCGTTCGCGTTTAATACTGTAGGTATTAAACGCGAACGAAATCCGGCAGGCGAATTTCCTTCTGACTATCGAAGTTTTGGTTTAAATACCTCTGCTCATCTTTGGGCGACCGAAGAATATGGCAATGCTTGTATATCGTATGCTATATGCCATGACTTGTATATAGTGTGCCATCAGCACCTAAGATATGGCAATACCTGTATATTACGTGCTATTAGCCCCGAAAATACAGCAATGTATGTATATTTTTATTGCTATTAGCACATTACATACGGCAATACCTGTATTTTATGTGCTATTAGCACCTAGGATTCGACAATGCCTGTATACTGTCAGATAATAGCCTCTAGGATTCAGCAATGCCTGTTTATTGTATGATGGTCCTGTCGGCAGGTGTTCACGCCGAGCGTAACCGCACAGAACGTCGTTGCCGATCCCGACGCGACGTCAGTACAGAACGCCAGCACGGTATGTATACTGAATCGTGTGTCATTGCAATATGTACTCTATTGTGTGTAATTAAAGATTAATCTCAGCGACTGTACTGTTAATGGAGGATGGATTTGGGTAAGTATTATGAAGAATGTCGACTGCCATTACTTGCGAGCATAAAGCCCGGCACACTGGCGCATCGATTTTTTTTTCCAATACCAGAACGAACTCTGTATCAATATAATGCGATCCAAATAAGAATAGCAATGTCAATAACCTCTATCTGTCAAATGTCACTTGAAAAGTATGGTTTGCAAAAAACTTATTTGCATTGTCAATAACAATAGTCTTACATCTCATTTAAATAAACAGGTTAAATTAGAGTAGTAAATTGTCTTAATATAATATTTAATTATTTAAAGTCATAATTCGTTTTCGTTCGTCACAATATGGCGCAAAGTCGATCCTATTCTCATTTGAATCGCATAGTACACATAAAGATTGAATTTCTGTCGTAAAGGCCACGCCTCGACGCGACAATATTCGCCCGCGCTGTCAGTGTCGTTTGTTGTAGAATGAGATTTTTCTATGTGTTAATACGGTTTGTTTTGGTATTGGTAAAAAAAATAAACGGTAGGGTCATCGCCTCAGTATGCGGGAGGCCTAATGGATACGCTCACAAATGGACATAGATAAACAAAAAAGGTCCAATCCAGATCTAGTCTATGGAGTGAAGATATAAGAAGAATAATTTAATATGGGATAAAAGTTGAAAAAGTGTCCAGCTGTATGCTATAAATAACAGTTCAGAAATCTTCCACAATGGCGCTGATGTAGAGAAAGGGTATGATATGAACTGAAGTATGCCGAGTTAAAACAATATAATATCATTGTCAAAATAATGCCACCTGATGCGAATGTGGCGACATCCTTATTTGATGAATTTCGATGGACACTTTTTCAATACACAGATTGTTCTCCTTGTGGTATGGCAGCTTGAAGTTTGATAGATAATGTATTACATGTGGGATGGTAACCTAGCCGGTGATTTTTTTTTTTTCGATGCTTCTTTGTTTATTGAAAACGCCTCTCTTAGGAACTGTTTGGTATACTTAACTCTATTTTGTGAATGGAATCCTTTTTGTTTTTCTACGTCCAAATGTGAATGTTGCATTCTTAGTGGCCGTCTCCGTTCTATTTGGTTTTACAATCAGTGGGTGTTAAACAGCGTCATCGGATGGTCAGGGTGGCAACTCCCGCATGTTCGACTTTATCGCTAATTCGACATACGTCGGAACGAACGAAAAAAATTGGTCGTTTTATTTCGACATAATAATACAGGGTGAATCAGAAGTTCGAAATATTATTTGGGTACATATACGGTAGCTGATATGTGGATGCTTAGTGAAGACTGTTTATACCTAACTATCATAGTTTCCGAGTTGTAGACCTTTGAATATTTGTCACAGGTATCGTGTTCTAGCCATTGGTTACATCCATGATCCTATCAAGCAGTGTAAATTACATTTATGGAGGGCGGCTACCATTATTCACAAAAAAGATCATGTAAACTTAACATAGCACTCGATATATTAAGAGGTATAGATATCGGCGACGAAAAAAAAGTTGAAAAAACAAGTTCGAATTTCGATATTTTTTTTATACCATAGTCATGCAAACCTCAAAGTATTATTTCGGACTTTTGAAACATGCTGTAAATCGAATTAGAGTTAATGTCGATCATGCCAGAATTGCCCCTCCAGCTAATGTGTGTCGTGTGGCAGGAGGACTGGGAGAGTGGGGCGGGCGTGGGGGCGGGCGCGGGCGCGGCGGCGGGCGTGGGGGCGGCCAACGGCGCGCACATCCCCACTTACACCTACCACAACCCCGCGCACCAACACCAGCACCACCACGGCAGGCCCGACGTGAACACGGTACGCATCTCGCATTCTAGTACCGACCGATTGTTTAGTATGCTACAAATATTATTATAAATGTGAAAGTGACGATGGATGAATGTTCGTTTGTTACTTAGCACATACACATCACACACGCACACACCACATAGTTTGTAATACACGCCCATACATTCCACCACACAACACAAGATCCAAGATCACATCACACATCCATACACAGAAAACATATTATTAAAATTATTGCATTAAATTTAAATTTTTCGCATTATACAGTCATTTGACAGTTCGCACCTATGTTTTATTTTATTTGTTTTAAAATTGGTTACCTGCGAGACAAGCTTGCTTAGTGTAGGAACCAAGTTTAAGAAATTGTTTAAAACTAAGCTCTTAAATTGTTAACTAGTTATACATCCATGTTTAAATTTGAATTACAGTAACACATGTACTAGTGTGCTAGATTACAATTTAAGATGGATAAATATATTTGAATTTGAATTTGAATTTACTCTTTCACGCAAGTGCTGAACGAATTTTGATGAAACTATACAGCATTATTGTATACATCAAAATAACATAATTATGGCTATAATTTATAACGATATTGAATAATCGAGTAAATTGTTTGATTGCAAGTTTTTTTTTTATATTAACTTGCAATGTATGTCTTGGTGGAATCTTGCAACTGAATTTTAAATCAGTCATCAGATTTTCCCTTTCGCAACGCGCGATAAGGAACTACGTTCCAAAACTTGTAAAAGATTTTTTTTAACATTAATTTATTTTACATTTGTATTGTATAGTGCTGTCAATGTTTTGAACTTGTAACATAATACTATGCTAGTTATGGTTCCAGTACAAACGTTCCTCAGTTTGAGATCATACGATGAGTATGTGTTGTCTGGCGATATATTAACTAATGCGGTTGGTATGTGTGCAGGCGATGGGCCCGGGCAGCCGGCAGTCGCCGGTGTTGGCCGCGCCCGCCGCGCAGCCGCCCGAGCCGCCCGCCGACACCTACCTGCACCACCAGCACCACCACCAGGTACACGACCACACGCTTGCATTCTCCCAAAGGGTAGGCAGAGGCACGCTAAATTTACACTTCACCGACTTAATTTCAAGACACTAAATTAGTTTCGTGTAGCGCGCGATTTTTGGATGACACTAATGTCATGCAATTAATGTCATCGTGTAAACGCGACGTGAAACTAGTGTCGCGACACCGCCTGCGCTGATAGGACGTTTGTTTTTTAGTCGTGGTAGTCGAAAAAAATATTTTCATCCCATCTATTCGGAAAGGACGACTTGGTTCGCCTTTAAGTGCGCACAAAGGTGGTGTTTTCTATAATAAACTTTTAGTGGTAATCCAAAGTAATAAGTGGTAATCCACATTATTACCACTTGTTGAATGGTGAAGGAAGAACATCTTGAGAAATCGGCACGATAAAAAGGCGCGTAAAGTTCTTCAACCCGTATTAGGCCAGCGTTGTTGACTATAGCTCGAATCTCCCTCCTATGTATACCAAATACATGGTTGAAGTGTGGGTACACTGTACCGCACCTCTGCCTACCGAAGATAATGAGACGTAATAATGTAATTTATGTAAAAAAATAAAAACCGTACAAATTGTATTGACTTCTGTGTGTCTGTCTGCAGCCGATGGGCATGTCCGGCAGTCTGACGGCCGCGCAGTCGCAGTACCTGTCGCAGCTCACGCAGCAGTCGCAGAGGCACGACAATAGTCAGTATACAATCTTAACTGCTTTGTAATAACACTCATTATATCATGCACCCTTCTTTACCAATATCACATGTTAACCTATTTTGTCTCACTGCTGTTCGACGGTCTCCTTCATTCTTCTCTACATGTCTCTATCTTCAGCCAGTTCAGTCCATACCACCAGATAACTGTCCATATAGAGAAGAACGAACGAGACAACCAGAAGAAAAAGCTCGAAGTGACGTCGTTTTCTTGAAAAATCTGACAGTTCAAGGAGATAAAACTTATGTCTGCATGGTCATGCTAAGCCTACTGGTGCTCACACCACCTTTTAAAATATCACTTAATTAAATTTTTTTCATGAAAATGAAAATAATTTATTCTGAATTGGTACACACAATAAAAATATTTTAATTTCATTGAAAGAAAAAACTTTATTGTGGCTAGCAGCAAAATAAAAGATTACAAAAAAAAAATTAAAAAATTTGCTCGCCACAAACGGACCCAATTCAGCATGTGCTGGTTGACAAGAACCAGCGCATTTCATGTTCCGTTACTTGGAGTAATTTCCCCCTGAAATGTATAGGAGATTTGAAACCACTCATATATAGAATAATGCCACTTTGCTACATTCTTAGAAGAATTGAAAGTTTCTCCCTTAGTACAATAAAAATATCTTAACAGTGTAACCCTTTTTTTTTTTTTTTTTTTTAACGTCGGAAAATCCTTTATGGATACCCTGCCACCACGGGGGAAGTAACAGGGTTATGTGGGAGTCCAGGCAGAAGGCCGTATACCCACTAAAAACCGACGGTGTACCATCTTCCGCTTATATCGGGGCGCCACGGGATCGCTTTCGCATGCACCGCGACGCAAACAGTGTAACCCTGCGTATGTTCCTGTAATTAATTATATCGTTATGTCTTTTGTTAGGCGTGTACACATCCAACTATGGAGTATACGGGTCGACGGACATCACTAACCAGAGGAAACCGCAGCGAGCGAGGGTGCCACCACCCTCCAAGGTATGTTCACACCTGCAGGCTGCTTGTGGAGACATATGAAGCCCCCACTCACACACTTGGGTGTCAATCCCAAAACGAACTGTATTTACTCACACAAAAAGTTCAATTCTCAACGACATTGACAGCGCGAGCGAATCTATCCTAATATTATAAAACTGAAGAGTTTGTTTGGTTGAACACATTAAGCTCTGGAACTACCAGTCTGATTTTGAAAATTATTTTGGCACTGTATTGCCTATTTATAACATCACGCTACGACATACTAACCATAAACGCGGGTGAAACCGCGGGCACAGCTAGTTATGAATATAAGCAACAATAGACTAGTGATTAGACGGGCCGGGCCGCCTTGATATTTAAGAAGTTCAGGTTTATATATTTTACTTAAACTTTCGAAGGTTGAGTTGTTCGAATGTATAGCTCACAGTACAGCGTGGTTCTGGGTTTGATTCCCTTCAGTGCCAAATACACAAGGGACACGACAGCAAGTGTTGCATCGACTGTACGGGATCACCACAGTCGCACATTTAGTTTAGTTAAAATGACTAACAGGATAGTTTAGCTGGCTACTAATATGGTGTGTGTATGTACAGATCCCGTCGTCGGCGGTGGAGATGCCGGGCGGCGCGGAGAGCGGCAGCATGTTCCTGGACGTGCAGTTCGGCGCGCTCGACGACGCGCTGCCCGAACAGCCGCACGTCAAGCAGGTACTGCACTATTACACTACTTACTAACACTGCACCCGTAGCCGAGTCTGTAAAACGTTGGGTGTACACCGGGAAGTGCAAGTTCAAATCCTCCCAAGTTTTTATATGTTGTTTTTATATGCGTTGCGCCACCCGCTAACTGCGGCGTCGACACTCAATTTTTTTCTCCATACCAAAACAAACTGTATTGTCACATATATAAAGTTAATTCTTCAACTAAATGACACTAACGTCACGTTCGAATTTTGACGCGTGGTTTTTACCACAGAAATTCATAATTTTTACAAGCTTTATTATTAACTTGCAATGTATGTCTGGGTGGAATCTTGCAACTGAATTTTAAATCAGTTATCTTTAACCGATTGAGCTGAAATTTGGTATACACGCTTATTTTGGATGACAATGCATGCTTAGCTATATGACGTCATTCTAATTCCAATATGGCGGATCATCCAAGATGCGGAATAGTTATTTTTTCTGCACTACCACAGTATGGGTATCAAATGAAAAGGCTTGCGGAGGAGAACGCGAAAAAAAAAGGCAATTAAATAAAAGCTTGTTTTTAAAGTTTTTTTTTACCATTAATTTATTGTTTATTTACACAGAGTTCGTTTTGGTATTAGTAGTAATTTATTCGCGCGAGTTTTGACCAGTTAGTGTGACCTACCCAGTGTATTAATGATGTGTGTTGTGTCGGTTCAGCCGGCGGTGGTCGCGGGCGAGCCGCAGCCGGTGGCGGCGCTGGAGCCGGTGGTCGAGCCGCCGGTCACGTACTCCGCGCCCGCAGTCATGGTCAGTTACACAACACTTACAATACACCTACAAATCGTTTATAAATTTAACTTTTCATTACACAAGTGGTTAGTATTACCATTGTAATAGAATTCAAAATGCCTATAAATTTGGAGTTTACATTCATGTGGGATGGAAGATTGGTTATGGAACGCGGCATGCTTGAGATGTATGAAAAGTGATAGGAAACGTGTGTTCAGAGAAAGGGACGGAATGAGGGGAGAGAGAGATAGATGAAAGAAAGACGAACGACGACGACAGTTTATATTAATATAAAAAAAAAACTAAGAAAATAATTAATACACACACACTTGGAGATTCAACAATTAAATTGATGTGTACTAAATATAATTCAACTATGAGAATTTTTTTTACGATCATTAGATGTAGAATGTTCGCCAAGACTAGACTTATGTCACGGAATGTAGATTTTTTTCTTTTTCTCTCGTATGAATTGAGACAGAGAGCGAGCGAATCCGTGACAAAGGTCTTTCTTACTAACTTCACAGACATTACTGAACAATGTATGGTTTTTTGTTTTCGTTTTATAATTGAAATCTGTGAGGAATAAGCATTCATAGTAAGTCGGCGGACTTATACGTATACGTGTATTTCGAACAAACAAACAAACACACATAGTGATATGATTGTCGCCGTTACGTGTCACGCATCCGTCTCAATTCACGCACACAGATCATTGCTTCACTTTTCGACGTGAGGCGAGTAGTCTGCCCCTTTTTTTTATGTCTATGGAGATGATCTAATATTTAAAACGTTTATTCAACAGTTAACGGAAAGCCTATCAGTAGTGGACCCTACGCCCGCCAGCCTACCGGTCACAACAGAGTCACCGGTCACAAATACAACGTGTAAGTACTCAATAAAGGCCCGGCACACTGGGGCGACGCGACGCGCCTGACAAAGTACCAAAACGAACTCTATTGACTGATATAAAAAGGTCATACTTGAACAAAATGACATTGTCAGCGCGAGCAAAATTTTACGCGTGGACGTGTGGCTTTAACCACCAGGCCCTTTAGCGTGACCGTGTTGATATAAGTTTTATCTCTTTCAACTGTCAGATTTGTAGAGAAAATTACGTCACACCAAGCCATTTCCAGTGCAAAAAGCTTGAAGTGACGTTTTCTCAACAAATCTTACAACTTATTTCTACACGGTCTTCCTGAGGGTGCTAAATTTATTTATGTAAATTGTCGCAGAGCTCATTTTTGTATTGGCAAAATTATCGACTTGTGCTTCTTTAAGCCCCAGTGTGCGCGGAGATTAAAGGTTTATGAAAATTGAAACGAGTTTACGAGTGATATTCTGTCTGTAACCAATGTGCAGTTGCATACAAAATTATACTGAACTTTATACAATCTTGTTCATGATTGGTTCCTGACACTATCTGTATGTTTATCATTTTGTAAAGACATAATTTTGATTACTATGCGATCCAAATAAGAATAGGAATGTCAATAACATGTAATTATTATTTGTAATTTAATTATTTTGTAACTTGTAATTAATTCAAATTCAAAGTTGTAATGTAATTAATTCCTACATATTTGTATGCTTTAATAGCAAAACATAGTAGACCAAAAGACGCCATATTTAAGATCATACAATACATATTGTAATATAGTACCTATGTTTGACAAATAAATAATTCTAATTCTAAAAATAAGCTCTATCTGTCAAATGTCACATGAAAAGTATGGTTTGCAAAAAACTTATTTGCATATCAATAATAATAGTACCTACGTCAAATATAAATAAAAAGGTTAAATTAGTAGAAAACTGTGGGTGGAAGTTTGTGATATGATAAACTGTATATCTTCCACCGCAACAGTTGGAAAGTTGTATGATTTTTTTGTCAAGTTTCGGTGTTCCGTATACGTGTTGGTTAGTGACAATGGTACGCCGTTCACGTCTCGGGACTTTGTAGTCCAGTCAAATTAGCCCGAGAATAGGGATAACCTTGCATAAATTCCCAAGAAGCTGAAAAATTACAGGAACGTTAGGGATACCATTATGATGAAATTGTGAAAGTTTTACCTATATTATGCGTCCAATGGTGTATGAGTGTTAGGCAGCGTAGTCATGCTTACTATGGGGAATACAACTTTTGTAAATCCTAAAATCGATTTTTCTCCGAAATAATTAAACTTACGGAAAAAAGTCTAGGGACATTTTTTGTAGATAATTGCATGATCTACAGTTTTTGCTTTAGCTATTTTATCATAAAACTAACAGTTTCGCAAAAAAATCCAAAAAACCCATTTTGGCGAACTTTGACCTTGAATAAAAAAATTTGCACACGTGGGATCGATGGGGACTTTTCACAATTTCATCATAATAGTATTAGGAATTATTTCTTGGGATTTTATGCAAGGGTGAATGTCTATTTTGACCGGACTATTTGGGAAGTTTTGTATTTTAAATGGGATATCACATATAACTTCACCAGTTTACCACCCATCTAGCAATGGCCAGGCTGAAAGTTTTGTACAGGTGGTGAAGTAGGGGATTAAAAGTAGTCTACTAAGCAGCTATGGGGGGCAGGATTCACAAAATAAGCTTTTAAAGTATTTGTTTGACTATCGAAACTCAGTACACTCAACTACGGGCCGTTTGCCTGCTGAGTTAGTTGTCTTAATAGAATATTTAATTATTCAAAAGTCATAATTCGTTTTTTCACGTCACAATATGGCGCAAAGTCGATCCTATTCTCATTTGAATCTTTTTTTTTTTATTTGGACTACGCTGTTGGCCGTGAGGTGGCCTTTACAGCTTTACCGGAGTAGTGGCGAGCGCAGAGTGCACTCCAACCAAAGCCTTAAGAGCGAAAAAGGGTGGCAACTAGCTCAAGGGCACCACAGAGGGCACGACCTCGGCTTGGGCAGTTACCGTGAGGGGAGAGGTAGTGACTGCGCTCCTAGGTGCAAAGATGCACCTACGAGCGGAAGAGGGGGTTCCTCGACCTCGCCGGCGAGATCGGTGTCTGTTTGAGGCTGGTGTAGGTTTGGTTGCCAACTTTTCTTGACAAAAAAAAACGTATTAAAATGGTTTGGATAGGATAAAGTATTTAGTAGAAAAAAAAAGTATTTTTCAAATTTTATGTTTTGATTGCCTTAAAACATATTTTTGTGTGCTTTTAGCACATGCTAACATATTTTGCTATCTTTAAATGTTTCAAAGCTTGTTTGACAATCAAAATCGCCACACCACATCTGAGTGTGTTTAGTAATTATAAATAGTTTCCATCATCCGTTTTCATTTATGTGTACAGTTAAATAGTTAAGTACCCATAATGAGTGTTTTGTTTTACGCTTCACAGTAAGGTTGGAAATAAAGTATTTTCACACACTTTATTAGTATGCAAAAATATAACGTATAATTACCAAAAATAAAGTAGGATACTTTATTATAAAGTATGGTTGGCAACCCTAGGTGTAGGTGTGTTGGTGGCCCTCTCGACGCCCGGGTCGAGGAGGGCGGTGATCGTGTCGGGAGCTCATTTGAATCGCATAGTAGTCAACTGTACGTCGGCTTGGTTTAGTGGTGATAACGGCACGACGCTAGAGCGGCCCGGCCGGTGTCGGCGCCCGCGTACAGTTCGTGCGACAGTGTTCGCTGGTCCCATTGCTCTGTTCACTCGCTGCCGCCATCTTGGGGTGACGGTTCATTGTTCCGCACAGTGTACATTATACATTGAACCTCCCGCACGCAGGGGCGACAATTTATATGCTATACCAAAACAAACTGTATTGACTCAGAGAAAATGTTGATTCGTCAACTAAATGACACTGACACTGACTTTTATTAAAGAAATTTAATCTATTAGTATACAGGGTGTATCAGAAGTTCGAAATAATACTTTGGGTACATATACGGTAGCTCGTATGTGGATGCTTAGTCAAGAAAGTTTATACCTATCTATCATAGTTTCTGAGTTAAAGACCTTTGAATATTTCTCACAAGTATCGTGTTCTGGCCCTTGGGTACATTTGTGAACATATCAAGCAGTGTAAACTACATTTAAGAAGGGTAGCTACCAATATTCACAAAACAGATCATGAAAATTTAACATAGGTCTCGAGATATTACGAGTTATAGAAATTGGCGACGAAAAAAAAGTGGGAAAAACATGGTCAAATTTCAATCAAATTTTTATACCATTCGGTTGTATACCCGATACTGATGCATACGTCAAAGTATTATTTCGGACTTCTGAAACACCCTGTATATCACAGTTCGTTTTGTGTTCGTAAAGGTTTAAACGCGCGTCTTTTGACGCCTCAGTGTGCGTGGGGCGATTTACTTGTAAAATCGATATCGAAATTTGTCTTGTTGAATTCTACAATAAGTGACATTACATTTTCATTAACTTAAATCACGAACGATATAATATGAGACGATAGTGTCGATTTACAACGGATATCTATTTTCTGTCGAATCTGTGAGTTAACCTTTTACCAAGGATATGGCTGACAGAGCAATCGTCTCAATATTCTTTTGACTTGTCTCCACTTATCTTGATAATTATAAATATTAGAAAAAAATCAAATTAAAGACTGGCCGATGGAGAAAATATAACTCAAATTATCCAAGATGTCACTTAACGACCTTTAATCGGACAGCAGATATTTACAATAGAACCCTTATCGTTATCGATTGTAATGTAATCATACTACCTACTACTATTTACTCCATATAGTTGTCGATTTTACGAGTAGACGCTGTGCTTACATCTGTGTATCGTCTGCATGTGTATTATTATCGTTTTTATGGCGCCGTGTATTGTTCTCGCGGATGTTAAGCTTAGTGTGTGCTGAGTGTGTTGTGTCTGACCCAGGATAAAAATGGTTAAATCATGCCTTAACGTAAAACTTATGTCACTGATTTTGTTTCATTATTTTCGTGATTCATAAGTAAGAAGATAACATAACTCATATTCCGTTATTTCATAATTCAGAATAAGATTTTTTTTATTCATCTAAATCAATACAGTTATATATTATAAAGAGGAAAGATTTGTATTGTTTTATGTAACGAATAAACAAAAAGTTCCGAATTCAAAAAATATTTTGCCGTTAGAAATTTCCATTATCACTGAGTAACATGGGCTATATTTATTTATCCCAAAATATTTAAAAAAAAATGTCCAACCGTTGAAGCCGGGACGGGCCGCAAGTCGTAAATAAAATAATAGTATTGAAATAAAACTATTTTACGGATTTTATCGCGTTTATTTACAATACATATTACAACTAAATATGAGGGTACTCAGTTATTAACTATGACATCAGGACGTGTAACACCTCAGTCCCCCCGTGACCATGGTTGCTGTAAAGCAGCCAAAACGTCGGGAAAATAAAATAGTAAATAAACGCGATAAAATCCGTAAAATAGTTTTATTTCAATGTATAGTATTCGCGTAAATATAAGAAAACAATATATAAAATAATAGTATCTCTACACTTAGCGTATTAAATAACTTATTTTATAAGGGTTAGTAAGGACAGAAGCAATGTTACCCGGATGTTTGAAAACACGCCTCGCAGATTCAAATACCAATTTGTATCCTCTTAAGATGTGAGGCTGTGGTTTAGTGTAAGCCTCATTTTCAATCTAGATGTTCACTCGCTAGAACGGTGAAGATAAAAATCGTGAGGAAATAAATGCACATTTGACTAGTTTTCTATACTAGGTACTTGTGACACAAAACATGTGTATCCGTTTGAGTGTTTATCTCAATTAAACAGACAGACAAAAATATTAATTGCGTTTTTGTTTTAGTTAGCGTATATTCTTTCATGCGTTTACTTAAAAGCTTTGACATTACACACATTACAATTTTATAGATTATTAAAGAGTGGTATACTAAAGTAGGCAATATGAATGTAGCGGCGTTAGACGTCCAGCTGTCGGCGTCGATGAAGCAGCTGTCGGTGTCGGGCGTGTCGAGCGTGTCGGGCGTGTCGGGAGTATCGGGCGTGTCGGGAGTGTCGGGCGTGTCGGCGGAGGGCGGCGCGGCGCTGGCGCTGGCGGCGGGCGGCGCGCAGCAGCCGCACCAGCCGCACCAGCAGCAGCACCATCGACACAAGGTAACATTACCATACTTTACTACTACCTACAGCCCTTTTAACGTCCCACTGCTGGGCACGGGCCTCCCCTCAATGCGAGGGGGGATTCAGGCCATAGTCCACCACCCTGGCCCAGTGCGGGTTGGCAGACTTCACACATCTATCAAGAACTAGACAAGTTCCCTCAGACATGCAGGTTTCCTCACGATGTTTTCCTTCACCGTTTCATAGCAAGTGATAATCTCAGATGAAAATGAGATTCGCACATAAATCCCAGAGGTGCGAGCCGGGGTTTGAACCCGCTCACTATTACTATAACTCAATACTTTACTAATTCAATTACTGACGTATTCCACTTTTGAGTGTAGATCATCGAGATATATAACGAAAATCGACTCCGCCCAGCGGCAATTTTTCTGACGTTTATCCATCGTTTATCTGACATCCGTCATTGCATTTGCCCTATGTACTTGCCGTATACTACAGGTAGCTACAATGGCGGGTGCCAAAAATATGGCGCAGCGCCATGCCCAGGGCGGAGTCGATATGAGTTCTCTAATAATGGTATAGACCGTTACCCCTGTACCGCGCCTTCCGCGGTCAATCTATTCTCTTAGTGACAGGTTCAGTTTTGTAAATTACCTTTTAGTATTTGCCATTGTCTAGGTTTACACCTAATAATGGGATCGCCCCCAGTCCATTGTACGGTACCCATAGTACAAGCATTGCTTATTTTAGGATGATGTGATGGCTATGTGTTGTCTGAATATTAATTTATTAACTAGCCATGCCCGCAACTTGGCCCGCGTGGACTTTAGGGGAGATTACCCGGAAAAAAACATACTTTGTTTTTCCCGCGGAACGCTAGCAAATTTTCTAAAATGAAAGTAGCCTAAGTTACGCCTGGGAACATCAGCTATCTGCCATGAAAGTTCCTTTAAAGTCAGTTCAAGTTTGGAAGTTTACCAGACCGGTACTGTATATACTTTCATATGCATTTGGTAAAAAGGTGTTACATTACAAACAAACACTCCATTTATTTTATAGACACTGAAATTTGTCTATTTGGCACCTGTTACGTTGTGCCAGTGTTGTCAATATTTCCAATTGTGTGTCCGCAGACAGTAGGCCAACAGAACGTGTACGCACACCACGCAGTGTCGCATCACCCGCCCGTCTACGGCGCCAACGTGTACGCGGCACAGGTAATAAATCTACTCCACAATTTATATAAACAGGGTCAAAAGTCAGAGAGGCAAAATGTGGTTAGGGATATTCAGGAATTCTCATGGTAAAACGTCTGGTCAGACTAGAATCTTACTATCTTTAATTTTTAAGAGCAGGACCTTTTTTTCTTCTTCAAAATTTAAGCTCGTTAGAAACTCACATTAATAAAATTTATTTTTGAGATTTTATTCTTATGTTATTTCCATAATCTAGTTTAAAATATAAAAAAAAAAAATCTTCAGAAGATATGATTGATTGTGGGTATTTGGTAAAGTGGTCAGGGAAATGTCAGGTTTTTTTCGCCATTTAGAGTGGCCACCCTGATTCAGTAATCATTTAGTTCATAAATGTTTCGTAAAGCGATAATGTCGTATCTCGAATATTTGACTAAATAACTAAATCATATATTATTGATCAGAGAAAAAGTTGCGTCGTATGCTCTATGTCTTGTTTGCCTTTGACGAAAAAATAATATTAACAAATTATTTATTTTGCTTTCTCTCTTAATTTTTTCATTTAGTCTAATTTTCGAGATACGACATTCCCGCCTTTTTAAAATATATTTATCAAAAGTGGTATAAATTCAAAGGAATATCAATAAATTGTATCGTTTGTTTCGTACGCAGCAGGTGAACTCTACAAACGCGTCTCTGACCGGCGCGTCGGGCATGGCGGCGGCCGGCTACCCCTCCAGCGTCACGCTCACACAGTACCAGCCCATACTCAACTCCTACCAGGTACTATACGGCCTGCCGGTGGGACTAGCACGCGCGACATAATAACACTTATGTCATGGAATATCTAAATAGAGTCTTTTTCAAAACTTTGAGAGTGAATCGAAGCGATGATCTAATCCGTGACACTGATATATTCCGCGTGTCTTGTGGCGCGTGTAAACCCATGAGAGACTTGTACATTATAACATGGGATCTCTCCATGCATGTACAAGTGAGATTCTAGTAGTTCTCTCAAATGCTCTCGTAAAATGCTGAAGAATAGTACTGACTTTGGTATTGACTTTGACCCATACAGTTTGTATAGAGTACTATTTCGATTTTAAAAACAGGAAAAAAAGTGATTAGCCCACTTGCTGGTTCTTCTCAGTAAAAAAAATAAACTTGACAATTTGTAGGTGCCCCCGTGTAGCTCTAAATAAATAAATTGTTCGACTTAGCAGTGGTAGCCGAGTGGTCGAACCAACACGCACTGGGCCAGTGTGGTGGACTATGGCCTGAATCCCCCTCGCATTGCGCCTGTGCCCAGCAGTGGGACCTTAAAAGGGCTGTAGTAGTACTAGACTTTGACTTTGTTCTATATAATACATCTGCATGAAATCTTAGCTCTTTACCACACTTGAAATAATAAATAACCAATTATAACGATAGAAGTTACTTTATTACTTGGTATATTATTTTCGCTATGTCTACATAAAATAGTAATCGCACCTATACCCTCCGAAGTGGTAGAGAGAGGTGCGCCATGGTGCACCTGTTTAGGTGTCATAATGGGTGGTCAAATTATAAGTCTTCGGGTTGCTTATTAACCTTTAATTACTAATAACAATTTAAAAAAAATCCACGGTACGGTCGCCATCAGTGTCAAATCGGTAATGGTCGCCGAGCGCACTAGTGATGCGCCGGCGACGCGCTAGTCTTTGGTATGTTGTGCGTGAACAGCCATATTTCGGTGTTTAATTGTGTATGTGTGTGGTGTGCAGCAGACGTCGTCGTCTGGCGGAGTGTATGGCGGCAGCGCGCTGTACACGGCCGCGCCCTACACGCCCTACCAGCCCACCGCCCAGCCCAAGATGCAACCCAAAGATACGCAACAGGTAATTTACTCATTTTTAGGGTTCCGTACCCAAAGGGTAAAACGTACTAATACTTCGCTGTCCGTCCGTCCGTCTGTCTGTTACCACGCTGTATCTCATGAACCGTGATTGTGTGAGTTGTGAGTTTAAATTTTCACAGATGATGTATTTCTGTTGCCGCTGTAACGACAATTACTAAAAAACAGAATAAAATAAATATTAAGCCCATACAACGAAGGTTGCCGTTTTTACAGATAATGGTACGGAACCATTCGTGCGCGAGTCCGACTCGTACTTGGCGGGTTTTTTTTTTTTAATTAGACCCATTTCGGCCTCGCCCGCGTCCTAACCTCTGATGTGGGTGGTCAGTGCTTAGAATTAGCGCAAGCCTAATGTGTGTGCAATGATTTCTTCCCAGTCTTTGTATTTTAAATAAAAGTCATAAAATATTTATTATAAAAGTAAAAAAAAATACAATATAAAGTAAACTTGTCTTTAAAAAAAACAACAATATACCTTATAATAACGCATATATGACGACGTCTCGGTCTGAGCGTAGTGCGTACAGCATAGGCCGCCGTTGCGGGTTCGATTCCCGTCGGCGGCAAATTTCGTAAAATGGCCTTTATTCATTTATTTATTCATATATTATAGTTTATTCAACATGCTGTCAAAAAAAAAATTGTCGTTTTGTTTCGTCACACTATGTCTAATTACAATTAGAGATAAGTGTAGATCATGCAAGGGGCCCGATTTTTGATTGATTGACATCACCTCTCTCTAATTTGACACATCTTGAATATAGATTGATTGATGTCTATCAAGCGAATATTGGGCTACAGAATTCCCTCCATGGTCTGCGTGTAGGTAACTGGGATCGCCTTCAGTCCGTTGTACGATACTCATAGTATAGATTTTCTAGAATTTGAATTTCTAAACAGCTACAAAAACTGAAAAAAAAATGCCAAAACACCGTGGTTTTATGCCGTCGTTTAGGTCATTATTGCAAACATTAATATTATTCCATGTGCTACTCTTCGTGTTTCAAATTGTCAATGTCCCGTATTGTTAATACAATACGGGACATTGGCTCTTAATGGCTCAATATTATCACTAGCCATAGTTACAGACGACGACGTCAAATATGCATTCAAACAAAGTCTAAAATCGCATGAATGTTGTTGCAGTATGACAGCGCAGTGTCATCAAGTAACAGCCTAACGAATACGACGACGACGCAGACGTCAACGGCCAAAGTTGCGACCACCACGGGTGAGTTTATTATTCGATTATACACTTTTTAGGGTTCCGTACCTCAAAAGGTAGAAAGAGACCATTATGGGATGACTATATTGTCTGTTTGGCAAGCGTCAAGTTGAATTTAATACCAAATATTCACCTATTGCATATTTATATTCAAATATAAATATGCAGTATGACAGCGGCAATTAGAAAAGACGTACCCCAGGAGGGTACCAGCACGCTGCGTGCTGGAGAATCCCTCCCTGAGCTTTTACGCTCGGGCTGCCCTGCGTACTCTGGGGTGGGCAAAATTCCGCTCGACTCATTCCTTAAAGGCCGGCAACGCACTTGCGATGCCCCTGGTGTTGCACGTGTCCATGGGCGGCGTTGATCACTTACCATCAGGTGAAACGTCTGCTCGTTTGTCTCCCTATCTCATAAAAAAAAACCTGAATATTTGGTATTCAATTCAAACCTCTGCAAGCTCTTGTTGCTGTAGTAAAATCTAATTTATAAGTCACCATAATCAAAAGATACAGTCGTTTATGCTGCATATTTAATCATATTCATTTATTTTGGTAAATATTAATTTACATGTCAATTAATCCCTAAGGGAATCAAAATTTATGGGGTATTTCCCATTCATCTAGGATCATGATATTTGGCAAGAAGCATCGGAAAGCACAAGCAAAGGAAAAACTTCGAAAATGTAATTTGTAGTTACATTATATAAAAATTGATATTTTTATTTCTATAAAAAAAAAATTTAGTCTCGATTGCCGTGATAGATAAACTGTTTATACATCTGTAAGTCGTTGCGCGAGTTCGGCTCGCACTGGGCCGGGTTTTCTCAAACGAATTCTGTCGTATGAAACTTAAACGACAAGTCGTATTATAAGCACGACAACCGGCTACAAGTCACGCAGACGGCTGCTTTACAGGGTTTTTTTTAACCGGGCTATTTTTGCTCAGCCCGCGTGCTAACCTCTGATTTGGGGGTCAAAGTCCTTAATATAGTGTAAGTCTAATGTGTGTACAATGATTTCTTCCCAGTCCTTTTATTTAAATAAATGTCAAAATGCATAATAACAAGTAAACTTGTCTTAAGATAACAATATAAAAAACAATAAAACAGCAGAAGGCTAATGGACAAGAATATATCAGCATATGAAACATGATAAAAATAAAACTAACAAACATTTCCCTACTATCCATTGCGCGGATCTGGCAAACAGAGCCATTAATGTGCAGTGCAGTGTAGGCAGCTGTTGGTGGCTTATTGACAAATAAGTTGTTAGCTGGCCTCTTTCTGTTTAGGTCTTGTTGCTATTAATGACTCTGGTCGCCACCTCCGCGCAATAGCTTTGCCGGGTATCACGTCTATCCTTGTCCATGACAAGTTTACTGAGACTGGGTATTGTTTTTAGGGTATGTGTATACCCAATTAGAATGACATTGTGTGTGCGTTCCGTGCAGTGGTGGCGGGTCAGGGTTCCGGCGGCGGAGTGGGCGGAGTGGGCGGAGTGGGTGGAGTGGGCGGGGCGGGCTCGGGCTCGTACGCGACGGGCGCGCTGTACGGCGCGGCCGCCACGCCCGCCGCGTACGCTCCCTACGACGACCAGCTCATGCGCTCCACGCTGCCACACCACATGGTAAGGAATATCATATACACGAAGGTTATACGAGACAGTCATGGGTAACTCTAGCCACATGCTACAGAAACGGGACCAAATTGACATATCTCGCATTTTGTCTTGTCACAACTGGGTAAGCTAAAAATGCAGGAAAAATGGTCATTTATTATTTCCTTTAAATTCGCATCATATTATTTTACTCGCATAGTTATTGCACACAATGGTCTAAGAGCCTGGTTGGTAAAACGCCCGCCTTGAACGCGTAAGGGGCGCAAGTTCAAACCCCGGATTTGCACCTCAGAGATTTCTATGTGAGAATGTAATTTTGCAATAATTATTACCACTTGCTGAACAGTGAAGGCAAACATCGTAAGAAAACGCGCAAGTATATAGAAAGTCGTGTGAAGTTCACCAACCTGCACTGGGAAAGCGAGGACTATGGCCCTAATCTCCCTCGTATTGAAATGTGCCCGGTATAATGGCAATACGCTCGTCGCCTATTACGTTGGGACCGAATTACAACGCTTTGGAGAATACAGGCGGAATGATGTATGACGTATATGTTCAGTAGTATCTACTCTAATCAACTGAAAGCTCTTGAAATATAACTAAGTTGTTGTGTCGTGTATCCGGCAGGGTGGGTACTACGAGGTGGGTTACGGCGGGCGGGACGGCGCGTTCGGCCTGAGTGCGGGCGAACGGTTCGGTAGGACTGATGCCGCGTCACCACAACAGGTGAGAAACTATCGAGAATACAACCATAAAACATCACTATTGAGTAGATCTTAGACTATTGCGCAGGTTTAAAAGTATAGAGACCCATATTGAAATTTTAGGATTTCGATTATAAATCTTAAAGAGTCGTTCTAACGACCATTTTTCAACAACATTATTTTTGAGTTACGTCAGTATTCCATTAAGCATGCGATTGTTGAGTTTTTATCGTATACTAGTTGAGCTCGAGACTTAGCACGCGCGCAATTAAGTATACCTAATTATCTTCCCCAAATTTAGGGTATCCTAAGTTACTCCTTATAATATCAACTATCTGCCAAAGTAATTGAGTCCTGAAACTGATTTTTAAGTCTAGCCGGCAGGTACCATTACTAAAAACAAACAAACGGGCAGACAGACAATAATTTATTAAATTAAATTTTTGTAATAAGTAATGTATCCACTTACATATACACTCAGTAAAAAGCTGTTATTTTGACATTACAAACGGACACTTGAATTTTATTTATATGTATAGATTTTCTAAATCAAATCATAAATAGGTAGGCACTCACTAAATAATCTATGACATACACTGCGGACTATGTTATTCAATTACTTATTTACTTGTTTCACATAGAAATAAAGACGCTCTTTGATGCGCCATACTTTGATTGTAAAAGGAATACGTTAAACATTATTACGCGTGGAAATACGTGCTAAAATCAAAAATGAAACAGGATAAAGGGTATTGAAAATGGCGTAAGGGCAGTCCCCACAGATCACTGCCTACCATTTATGGTGCACATGATGTAGGCGAACTATACTCGATAATTCCAGGTTTTAAATGATAATAGATTCTGGAGAAAGTGCACAAGGCTTTTCTACGGTACTTTTATAGACGAAGGTTTGGATACTATCCATATCTGTATTCTACCAAATACTTGGGATGCCTAAACCTTAATTTCCTGGAAGTAAGGCGGGCGGTGGCCCAAGTCTTAATGGCCTGCAAGACTCTTCTACGTACTGTTGACGTTCCTGATTTACATGAGAGGCTATTCCAATTGTTCGTGCCTAATAACTATTGTCGGGCAAGACGGCACAAGTTGTTCGCACGGTCGCTCGTGCGATGTCCCCCATACCGCGCATGCTAACTGTGCTCAACGCCCTTGTGTGCCAAAATTCCGAGCTGGACTTATTTGCTGATGAATGGAAGGTGTTAGTGTCAGAGAGTGTGAAGATGTGTGAGATGAAAGAGTGAAAGGTCTATCTGTGTTACCTATTGTGTTACTGTGTCATTAGTGTAAGTGGCAATTGTATTGCCGTTCTAATTGATAAATAAATAAATGCTAGAGTGTACATTTTTTTTTATATACTTATGTTTAATATTTGCATACGGCATACGCTACCTATACTGTTACCTATGTCATCATAGAATAACCTGTATTCGCAAATAAATTACTTTGACTTTGACCATGTGTTCAGGTGCCAGCGGCCGCGTTACCGCCCGGCTACGCGTACTTCGCGTACCAACCGCCACCGACCACGTACCAATACGGAGTCTACCCCACAGTAAGTTACAATTGAACTAGTAATGGCTGTGTAATGTAACTGTTACATTGTATAGATAGTCTGTGAGAATGTATAGCCTCATTAACTTCATGTTGTATAATTGTTAATTAAGAAAAACACAAAAATGTTAATCCTTATTGGAAAAAAGCAACCATGGAGTTTCTTGTCCATTCTTCTCCATAGGAAATGTATTCCGGATGGATGGTAGAGATACTATTATTATTATTTATTGATGATTCATTCTGTATTGGTTTACATGAATAAAAAACCGGCCAAGTGCGAGTCGGACTCGCGCACAAAAGGTTCCGTACCATTATCTATAAAAACGGAAAAAAAATCACGTTTGTTGTATGGGAACCCCCTTAAATATTTATTTTATTCTGTATGGTAGTATTTGTTGTTATAGCGGCAGCAGAAATACATCATCTGTGAAAATTTCAACTCACTAGCTATCACGGTTCATGAGATACAGCCTGGTGACAGACGGACGGACGGACAGCGAAGTGTCAGTAATAGGGTTCCCGTTTTACCCTTTGGGTACGGAACCCTAAAAAGATTCTGATTCTGATTACTAAACTGCCATTACTATAAATTACACAAAATAACCTTGTAGTCTGATTGGTTAGTATGTCCGCTTTCTACATTTAATGTCGTTTTGTTGACTGACCGTAAAAGTAACGAGATGTAAACCAAAAGCGTTCTGACATAGAAAGTTTCGTCAGTAACGACGGTTCACTGCACCGGGTGGCTGTGGGTTCGATTCCCGCTAGAGGAAAATTTTGGAAATGGAAATTTATTTATTTATTTCTTTTATTGGTTTACCAGCGCTTATACAGACTAATACTTACAACTAGGTTTAAGACTAATAAAGTAATATCATTAAGTGTGACAAACAAATTATAAGTAAACACCACTTGCAATACGAAACAAAGAAAAAAGAACACACAGTAAATAATAATAGAAATATACACACAGTAATAGAAATATAACAAAATTTTATCCACCTTCTGAGCATAAACTATTTGCATCTTGGTGCGTTTAAAAAGCTTTTTTTAAATCTTACTGAGCGAGTCCATTCCCAGGTCAATAAGATCACTACAGCTGTTTAACAACTTTTCCCTCGTATTAAAGGGAAATGCGCCCGGTATAATGGCAATTAATAAATACATCATCACGCCTGTATTCCCCAAAGGGGTAGGCAGAGGTGCACTGCACCCACACTTCGCCGATGTATTTTTGGTCCCAATGTAATAGGGGGCGAGCCTATTGCCATTATACCGGGCACATTCTCCCTCATTACGAGGGAGATTTTTGGGCTATAGTCCACCACGCTGGCCCAATGCGGGTTGGTGAACATCACACGCCTTTCTATAGACCTGCAGGTTTCCTCACGATGTTTTCCTTCACCGTTACAAAGCAAGTGGTAATCTCGGATGAAAATGAGATTCGCACATAAACCCAGAGGTGCGAGCCGGGGTTTGAACCTGCACACTTTGATTTGCAAGGCGTGCGTTCGACCACTCGGCTACCACTGCTTCAAATAATGGCAAAAGGCTTGCCACCTATTACATTGGCACTGTAATACATCGGCGAAGTGTGGAGCGCACCTCTGCCTACCCCTTAGGTGAATCCAGCCGCGATGATGTATTTATTTATTTGTATGTTCGTGTAGTACGGCGGTGGATCGAACGTGGGTGGAGTGGGTGGAGTGGGCGGCGTGGGCGGAGTGGGTGGCGTGTCGGGCGGCGGCAAGGTGTCCAGCTACCAGCAGCAGCAGCCGCCTTACGACGCACAGGACTCCTATAAACCTGGTAATTCATTTGAACACGCGGCACGCTGCATCGGGCGGTAGCGGGTTCGATTCCCATTAGCGGCTATCATATTATATAGAGATGTGACATGACGTCAGATGTAATTTTAAATTTAAAAAAAAACATTCGCATAGAAAGTTAAAGTCCATGGATGGATAGAAATTTCTCTACATTTCAGGGCTAGCCATGTAGTGCACCCAAGATTGTGGAGGCCGTTTTTAGTGTTTTATAAGTCAAGGGTAAGAAAGGAAAAATAATCTATTATTATTTTGTCCTGTCCTTTTATTGGTATACAAGTTCCCTCATACTTTATGTCGAGAATTTAAAGCACGAACCTAATACAATACGACTCAAAAACGTTATACTAAGACTTAAAATACAGGTTTTTCTGCTCTAAGACCAGCTGCTACTTTTGGACTTCTTTTGATTTAAGATGAATACGGCAAAAGGTTCAATTGTCCTGGGTTTTCCGAAGCACAGCTATACATTACTGTATTTATTTTATTGAAGAAAACTAAATAGTTATCCGTAGTCTGTTTTTATAAATCAATAGTGGTAGCCTCGTTGGGCAAGAACGCCCGCCTTGAACGTAAGGGGTGCAAGTTCAAATCCCGGGCCCGCACCTCTGAGATAATTTTCGTGTGCGAATGTCATTTTCAATAACGATTTTCACTTGCTATGAAACTGTGAAGGAAAAAATTCACGTCTATAGAAAGGCGTGTGAAGTTCACCAACCTGCACTGGGCCAGCGTGGTGCACTATGGCCCAAATCTCCCTCGTATTGAGGGGGAATGTACCCGTTATAATGGCTATAGGCTCGCCCCCTATTATATTGGAACCAAAATACATCGGCGAAGTGTGGGCGCACTGCAGTGCACCTCTGCATACCCCTTCATGGAATACAGGCGTGATGATAATGATGTATGTTTTCATAAAATTGTTTTGTATACTGTACATGGTGAATGGGTGCAGTCTTGTTATCTCGATTCTAAATCACATTTTATAAGACTACAGTTAAAGCGATCTGTGCTAACACATCACGCCTGTATTTTCCGAAGGGGTATCCAGGGGTGCACTGTGGTGCGCCCACACTTCTTCGATGTATTTTGGTCCCAATGTAATAGGGAGCGAGCTAGTTACCATTATTCCCCTTCAATACTAGGGAGATTTGGCCCATAGCCCACTGCTGGTTGGTTAACTATAGACGTGCAGGTTTCCTCACGATGTTTTAATTGACCGTTCAGCAAGTGGTAATCATATTGTTTTCTTATAATTACGAGAATACTACACATTAAAATAAAACTATTTACTAACACCGACGCTCCACGAAGTCTGCAATCTGTGAACATATACAGGACCGCACCCGCCATTATATCAGATTTGATAAACCGCATATCCTCGCAAAAGAACACCGATTCCGACCAAGGATGATATGTGAGGCCATTGAAATTAAAAAATATCCTAATTTTAATAGGGAAGATGGCTGGGTGCTACCACCAACTTGGAATCCAGTAATGAATATAATTAAATCCAAAACCAAGCATACCATTGCAGGACCTCGAGACACTGTGAGCACTTTCTGCGTGGATCGGACCGCAAACAACTAAATATGAGGGTACCCAGCTATTAACTATGACATCAGGACGTCTAACACCTCAGTCCCCCCGTGACCATGGTTGCTGTAAAGCAGCCGAAACGTCGGGAACATTAAAAAAATAAATAAACGCGATAGAATCCGTAAAAGTTTTATTTCAATGTGGTAATTATTATTGAAAATGTGTGTTAATAATGTGATATGGTGTTTAGGAGGTCCATACACTGGCAATCAGAGCAAGTCTGGCGGCGGCGCGACAGCCGACCTAGCCAACGCCATGTACGCCAAGACACACGTCACGCTCAATAAGGTTAATGTGAGTATCGCTGCATGATCCATAACGACGACGGTTAAAAGGCGAATTGACTCCAATCTACATTTTGGTCACACTTTGCTCAAAAGACGCAGAAAATTTTGCTGATTTCATTCATATACAGGGTGTTTTAGAAGTCCGAAATAATACTTTGACGTTGGCATCAGTAGTATTTAGCAGTAGTATTTTATATAAAACTGAATGGAGTAAAAAATTTTTTTTCGTCGTCAATCTATACCTCGAGATCTATGTACAATTTGTATGTTCTGTTTTGTGAATATTGGTAGTCTCCCCTCATAAGTTGAGTTTATAGTGCTGAACAGGGTTATGAATTTACCCAAAGGCTAGAACACGATACCTTTTACAAATATTCAATGGTCTATAACTCGGAAACTATGATAGTTAGGTATAAACTGTCTTCACTAAGCATGCACATGTGAGCTACCGTATATGCATCCAAAGTATTATTTCGGACTTATTCTGTATATAACTCTATATTGCCCAACATGGCGCTTGAGTCACTTCGCCTCTTAACCGTCTATATGTTGTATGTTTTATAGTGTATGTATATGTTTAGTAAAAGTTTTGTTTTGTTTTTATATATATTTTAACGCCATAAAATTACGCATGCGCTACCGATGCCAGGAACAATTGATTATATATTCAAGTCTCCGTCAAATATAAAAATGTATGATGCAGTTAAAAAAATATTAGCGACATTTAACTCGCAAAACGGCGGTTCAACTCGACACTGATCCGATACGACAACGTAAGAACCGTAAGAAGTATGGGATCTTCTATGTAAACAAGTTTCAAACAGTTCGAGTAATTTAATTAGTATAGATTTGCTGGTTATCAGGTGTCATCATTGTGTATAGCATTCGTTTAGATCTCCAAGATGGTGGATGTAAATAATTTCGATATGGGTGTCAATTTCGGGTCTATCGGGAGAGATTTAAAATGGCCGAAACGCAAAAATTAAAAACCTTAAAGGTATCGAATGTTAGAGTAGTCGCGGGCGGTGACTGGTGTAGGGATGACTGGTGTACTGGTGTGAGGGGGGGTTGTGTATTGTTGTACGTTTGTCGCAGAGCTACGACAAGGCGGCGTTCCACAGCGGCACGCCGCCGCCCTTCGGCGCCACCTCGCATCTCTACATCCCCGCGCCGCCCGCGCCGCACCACCATCCGCACCACCACGCGCCGCAACACCAGGTACGCACATACACATACACACACACACACACACACACACCATACACAAACACACAACTCACACGGCCACACTCAATCTCTCACTGACACACACACACATCACATCTGGGGGCATGCGTCACCTGTCCCCCTTTACCACCACCAGTCTTGCAGCAATGTCTTTAATATTACTTTAGGTTTCCGACAGTTAATTCAGTACACAATCTGTCAAAAATTTACAGTTAGCATTGAAGCAACAATACTTTTAAGAGCTGGTGGTAAAGCCCCTGCAACACATCCGGTATTATTACACACACAGTCTAGTCGACACAACCTCGCATAGTCCTTACGAATACTACACGCAAGCGTGCGTAGTGTCTTATAATACACACACATACTGACAAATCCGCATGTTTGCAAACACTATTCCCCAGATCCCATTGATACTGATGTTCAACCCCTATACTCGTGATAATATATTACAGGCCGACTTGACTAATAGACACACAAACTATCTTTAAACATGTTACATATTATTGATCAGTAACTCGCGCTATCCATTTACGTAAGAATAAATATTTCTGCGTAGTGGTACATCGTGTTACATCTTTGATATCGACTGTGGGCTGAGTCCGAATACCTACCTAAGAGCATTATCAGACTAACGTTTTATAAATGCATCATCACGCTTGTACACTCCGAAGGGATAGGCAGAGGTGCACTGCAGTGCACCCACACTTCGCCGATGTATTTTGGTCCCAATGTAATAGAGGGTGAGCCTATTGCCACTATACTGGGCACATTCTCCCTCAATAAGAGGGAGATTTTTGGGCGTTAGTCCACCACGCTGGCCCAGTGCGGGTTGGTAAACTTCACACGCCTTTTCTGTAGACGTGCAGGTTTCCTCACGATGTTTTCCTTCACAGTTTAATAGCAAGTGGTAATCTCGGATGAAAATGAGATTCGCACATAAACCGAGAGATGCGAGCCGGAGTTTGAACCTGCATACTGAGATTACAAAGCGTGCGTTTAACCACTCGGCTGCCGCTTCTCGTTTTATATTGCGCGTATATGGTAGTTTCGGAATTCCCGCTTTAAAAACGACGAACACGCGTACACGGGCTTATTTCGGCGTGTACGCTCGAACCGCTGGTAGTAAGTAAGTCAGTACCGTCTTACACGTGCTCAAAAGCGCGTCAATGCTTGTATGAGTTGCGTGGCCAAAGCCGCGCCTACACGCACTTCGAAAATCGATCACGCACGCTCATATAAAACGCAAGTCTGAAAGGCTCTGAGGCCTCATACCTCACCGTAAAGGCTCTAATTACGAATGTGACGACCATCACAGCGAAATAATTCGTAAATTGACACCTACATTGAATTGTTCACTTTTGCCGTATTCGATTTGGAATCCACAAAAACCCTAATATTGACACCCATTATTTCACGTTATTCACCTTGGATTTTAGCGTGGTGACGTAACCCAAAACCATTTACCAAGGACACGCGTTTCGAAATTCCGATTCATATATGTATTATTATAAAAATGTTTAAGTAATAATAAAATGATACTGCTAAATAGATTGTGTTGAGGAGTCCGGTTCTGGCATGCAACGGCACATACCTAGTACATGTAAAAAGGAACATACGCCTCGGCACACTGGGGCGTCAGACGCTCGCTGCAATATTTTTGCCAATAACAAAACGAACTCTGTGTTGATAAACATAAAGTTTGAATTTCTACGATAAAAACCACGCGACAACCCTGTAAAATTATCTCGAGGCGTCAAATACATTTCGTTGAAGAATGAGCTTTGTATATAAGACAGTACTGTCGTTTTGGGTCTGGCAAAAATTTATCAGCAGGTGTTTAGACTCTCCATTCTGCCCGGGGCTACATTCTAGTTTATGTTTGCATGCGAGTCCTTATACTATTAAGTTGGATTCCGTTTTATATTTTATTATATTTCTTAGAGTTTGCTTTCGTTTGTAGATGGATGCGCGGGTGAACAGTAGTCATAATAGGCGGGTAAGTTAATATATACATGAAATACGTATGTATATAGCACTGTATATATTTATATATTTTGTGAGCACTGCTGTAGTTTTAATCTTTTGAACTATCACACGTTGATGTCTTTTCCGTTGTACACAAACTGCAGTTGAACTATGCTTGATATTGCCTCATACGTCAGCAGCAATTATATCAAAAACCGGCCAAGTGCGAGTCGGACTCGCGCACGAAGGGTTCCGTACCATTATCTATAAAACAGCAAAAAAAAACACGTTTGTTGTATGGGAGCCCCCTTAAATATTTATTTTATTCTGTTTTTTAGTATTTGTTGTTATAGCGGCTACAGAAATACATCATCTGTGAAAATTTCAACTCTCTAAATATCACGGTTCATGAGATACAGCCTGGTGACGGACGGACGGACAGCGAAGTCTTTGTAATAGAGTTCCCGTTTTACCCTTTGGGACATTGATTCCTACATGACACAAAAGGATGTTCTACTTCACTTTTAAAAACTATGGCTAATGACGTTCTAGAAAAAATTAACCGAAATTGCCGTCATTGTTGCTACGACCGTCTTGACATAGACGATCTGAACTATGTAGACGTCAAAGTCAGATACAAAATTAACCGTATGAAACTGTCAAATGTTAGGTAATGCTCTCGTTTTGATATAATAACTCGTTAGTACGCAATATGGCTATATAGATGTTTTAGTTTTGTGCCAACAGGAGAGACACTATTGTTCTGATGCTGATTAATGATATTTATATGCATGGATTGCTTGATAGCAAGGGCTGATGCCCTCTGACAGATAATGAGTGGGGTTAAGTCATAGAGTACACAGAGGAGCCATATAAACTCTGCCCTGCGGCAATTTTTATATCTGTCATCGGCCAATTGTAGTTGCCGGATCAAGTAAGACAAACAGTATAAACAAGCTGCGTATCTATTAAAGTACCTACCTACATATATTTTATAGCGTTTAACACCATTTTTATTACAAGCTTTATATTAACTTGCAATGTATGTCCGGGTGGAATCTTGCAACTGAATTTTAAGCCAGTTATCTTTAACCGATTGAGCTGAAATTTGGTATACACGCGTATTTTGAATGACAATGGATTCTTTGCTATGTGACGTCATTCTAATTCCAATATGGCAGATCATCCAAGATGGCGGAATATTTATTTTTTCTGCACTACTACAGTATGGGTATGAAATGAAAGGGCCTGCTGAGGAGTACACGAAAACTAAGGGCAATTTAATAAAAGCTTGTTTTTAAAAGTTTTTTTAACATTCTTACTATCAAAATTTATTAGATACGCAGCTTGTTTATATTGTTTGTCTTACTTGATACGGCAACTACAATGGCGGATGTCAGATAAACGTCAAAATATACACGCCTCCTCCATAGAGTAAAAGGAGGAGCCCTATCGACCCATAGAGTCTATGGGTTAAGTATTATAAAGCCAAACTGACTGAAGGTAAACTAATTTTTGACGCGAGCTAATTTAGACCCTATAATAGGATAGGTCCAGTGAACGTCTCTTGTAATCTTTAGATACAAATAGCTATTTCAAATTTTCTAATTAATTGTCTCTTAAAAAAATAATCAGCATTCTCATTTATTTAAATACGAATTATTAGTAAATTTTGGAGTTGAAAGTTCAGAAGATTAACTTCGTTAGATATGTATTTATTTTATTGTTGTTTATAATATATATTTTATTAATCTATTACCCGCCTTTTATTGCATGTATTTTTTTTTGTTATTATTATATAAAATCGCCTTGTATAACAAATGCTTAATATTTATTTGATATTTATCTGCGAATTTATATATCTCCTAATGATATTCGTCATTTACATGACATTTGACACGTCGTCATCTCACATTGCGACAGATTTGACGAATGCATGTTGCTAATTCAAATTTGATTTTGCTATTCGTTGCTTATGACGTATGACACCCAAAGTACAAGCGTTGCTTAGTTTGGGATCATACAATGAGTATGTGATGTTTGGCGATATTATTAACATTAATCCAGAATATACGTAGTTTTATTGTGACGAATTGTTAATACAATGTGACTCAAAATGGGTATACTAACCTTTAAATATTTGTTCTTTAGCTTATGCTAAACGAATTTATGTGAAATCAGAAATATAATAAGTTTTAAAATAAGATTTTGTTGTGTTAAATTTACCTTGCAATTCGTCGTAACACAGTTCCAAAATCAGCTATTACTTTTGAACTCTCTTTGATCTAAAGATAAATACAGCTGAAGGGACAAGCTACCTAACTGACAATGCGTAGGCTCGAAGAATAGATTCTTTTTTTTATCTGGGCCCCAATTCGGCCTGCTCGCGTGCTAACGTCTGATATGGGGGGGTCAGAGTCCTTAAATAATGTTTTAATTTGGCGGGTGAATAAAAATGTTAACGGTATTCTGACATAAGACGATTTCACATACTGTTCATGACCAAGGGTTGCAGGCCTGTATACCCATTCTGAATTATATTGCATAAGCTACTGAAATAAGACTAATTGACACACCATGTCGCATCACAAGCGGCTCATGTGGCTGGCAATTCTAGTTATGACAATTAATTTGACAGGTTTTTTATTTAATGTATTAACTGTCTTTATTGCACTGGAAAACAAACCAAGCATTTAGCGTATTTAGCTAGCCCAACGAAAAAAGTGGCATAAACTATGATGAATTATCATCTTCTGTTTCCTCTTTACTAATACAACCTAGATTGTGATCAATAAGTTGAGTAGAAACATATACCAATATAAAAAGATCTGCAAAAATACCAGTTCGCCAATATGACTCTTAGGGTATCAGATAATAAAGTCTCATTTGCTATGGTTTTCAATATTGAATTTGGTCGTTGCCGTTGCTATGTTGTATATAATGTGTATTGAAATGTGTGTGTTTTGTCAGGAGAGCGGGTCTGGCGGCGGACGCTCGGCGGCCAGCAAGCCGGCGGCGAGCAAGCCCAGCTACTCGCAGTCCTACTGGGCGCCCAACTAGCTATGCTAGCGGTCAGTATACCGACACCTTTGAGTTGCTAACCCTGCCAAGTGATTTTATACTTTAGTTTATATTAATAGAGTTCTGATTGCGTTGTTTCAATTTTTTCCAACACCAAAACAAACTCTGTGGCAATATGAATAAAGATTTAATTTGTGTGGTAAAAGCCACGCCCCTATGCGTCAGAATTCGTTCGCGCTGAATTGTGTAATTTAGTTGAAGAATGAACTTTTCCTATGAGACAATACAGTTTGTTTTGGTGTGGCAACAAAATTGACGCCCCAATGTGCGGAAGGGGCTTTAATCTCCTAATTCGGTTTAGATCAATGATAAAGTCCAAATTAGCTGACTATTTATTCACATTCAATACATAATAGTTACTCAGTGTGGTGGACTATGGTCCGAATCTTTATCACATTGAGTGGAGGCATATGTCCTTTGTTATGGCAATAGGCTCACCTCCTATAAAATAAAAAACCATAAAACTTACAGGCGTAGCGTGGGTACACTACATTACCTGTCGTGCCTACCTATACAGGCGTAATTATATATATTTTTAACTGACCTTAAAAAATAGAGGAGATTCTCAGTCCGATCTGTATGTTTATATTTTATAAAAAAATATTTAACCTCTATTCCCAGATGCATTTATAGTCCCTATGTAATAGGGAGCGAGCCTATGGCCAATATACTGGGCACATTCCTCCTCAATTCGAGGAAGAGTTGGACCATAGGCCACCACCCTGGCCAGTGGCGGTCATAGTCCACCACGGTGGCACAGTGGTCGATTTTTTATGTGTGTCACCGCATATTTCCGACGTCAGTGAACAGATTTCTAAATATTTTTTATGGTTGTTGATATGTTTAATTTGTTTGTCCGCAGGCAAACCACACAAACACACAGTCGTTAGACAACATGTACATAGAGAAAGGCGTCTCGCCTCCCCCCTCACCCGTCAATTGTCGACTGCAGCGCGCCCGGCACGCGACCAGCACTCATCGCGCAGTCTCTGAACACCGGCCGAACGGCCATACAGAGCTACAACACATTACGACACATTTCAATGAGTAATGGATAACTGTCACCGATATTGTCGTGTCGTCCCAACGAGCGTTTTAGTTCCAACCGATGATCGAGACTGGATTATTGTCCCGTCGTATTCGGCTAGTTTCATAGACATTTAACATACGGGCTCACATTTGTAACGAATCGACACTGGATTTCGACACATCGCATCTTTAAAAGTATAGAGACCCATTTTGAAATTTTAGGATTACGACTATAAATCTTAAAAGGTCGTTCTAACGACCATTTTTCAACAACATTATTTTTGAGTTAGGTCTATATACTTTTAAAGATGCGACATGTATAATACGGACACGGTGTCCGGTGCGTCGGCTTGTTGTGAAAGTGATTTCATATTAACTTTCGGTACAGTTACCCACTATGTATGCAAAAAGATCAAAACTACCTCTATTCAGAGAAAATTATTGAAATGTGAACTTTTTGTCGTGTCACATACAATTATAATATAGGTTACGACCCCTGCGACGCTAAATTGAAATTTTGACAGTATGATCACACGATGTAAGGCTCACATTTTAATGATTTACTTTAGAGTCGATTGTTGACACATCAACCCGGTATTACGGGCGTCAATCATTTGATTACTATATTTATGTAAATTAATCATGACTTTTACGCACACAAAATAAATACAATGGAACAATGAATTGTCAAGCATTGATAATTGTGTTCAATCAAAACTAGGTTTTCAAAGCGGCTATATTGCTCCGCACATCCACGATTCAACACCAAAACAAAGATAAATCAATGAAATGTAAGCTCAATATCATAGAGAATAAAACACAAATTCCAATTTAAGTCCAAGTAATTTACATCGCGTGGTTTGGCTGTTGCATTGAGAAACGCGAATTGTCTACGCATAACTTTGTACTATGTCAATCACAATATAGAGTTCATATTTCATTGCTTCGCTTTGACTCTCGACGGCTTTGACTCGTGAATTAGATTTTCTTATAAGTTATAATTTTGACCGCCAACAAGTTGTAACTTTGATGTTCTTAATGTCGCCGTGTTAACGCAAAATTGTATGAAAATCGTAGTAGTTTTATGTCTCAATACATAATAAATTTCAGCCGCTTAGCTTGCTAATAAGTTGAGCGGCTTATATTTTCTTACGTCTTAAGACGCTCAGTTTGTTATGGACGGACGAGCGACATTACTAGAGCCGCCCGCTTGACGATAATCATTACTCAGTCGAGCGGCTCAAAGTGCGTGTATATTAGCGGCTTAAAAATAATGTATGTTTGTCAGATAACTGTCATGTAATGTGTTCGTATCATTGTAGCGAAGTATTTGTAGTTCGGTCGGCCGCTCTGTATGGGTATGCTCACGTGCTCAAACCAATTCTCTTTGTGTATCTACATGTAACGTATAATTGATATTGTAAAAAAGGTAATTGAGTGGAAAATAATAAAAAAAACTATGTTAATAATTATTTTATAAAATTGATAGTGTAATTTGCGTCGACGCGCGTCACTCGTTCCCAATGTTTAAAAATAAATCATAGTATAAATAACGACTTAAGGGTTAGTTTTAACGATGCAATATTATGTTTCCACGTGTCCGACGCGCCGCCGATGCGGCTCTCATTTCGCTAAGTCCGTTAGGTTACAATTGTTTTTTAAAAAAATTACCTGTAGTGCTTATGTATATCTTTATCTATAAAGTATGTATATGTAAGTGTTTGGTGCGCTATGCGCGCCGAATTATTTTTGTTTTTTTAGTTGCCAGACTTTGTAATTAACAGTTATTATGATTAATGAGATGTCGTAGGTCGATATTGTAACGATTACGGTCGAAGCTCTTTTATATGTGGAAGAATGCAGTTGTAATGATCTCGCGGGCATTTGAAAGTATGAGGGATTACACATATTGGAACTTGACCTTTGTGGTTTCATTTTCAATTATTCACTGCAGCATTGGTTCACACAGGCAGCAGTTACTGACACTACTAATACTAATCACCGCTGATGCAATATGGCCGATGATTTGTCATTGGACGAAAATTGTCCTTGTGTGTGATATCTCCGCCCGCTAATGTTCACTACATTGACATATTCGCGGCCATGATTATTAGAGTAATCATAGATTAAAGTCTTTCAGATATGCCAGACCAATTCTAATAATTGTCTACATCATTAGGTACCTACTTGTAGTGATGTAGTGATGGTTCTGAGAATTGTAGTGATTATGACGAAGACAAACAATAATAATAAAATTTTTTTTTTTTTCTTTTAATCAACTCTCACTAAGTTTCAGTTTAAAAAGAAATCCGTTCACGAAAACTAAAACGAAAATGGATTATTCGCTCGTGTATAAGTTTTACTTTACATCGATTTAAATGAAGTATGATTTTTTGTCATAGTTAGGTAACTACAGTGACCGATTTTTATTTCTGTATTGAACTATGCTCGTAGATAAAAACCTTGTGTCATATCTATCACTCCCTCATCATTTTAAAGCGAGTTCATTCGCCTCATCAGCTGATTTTTAGGGTCGCGGTGCGTAAGTTTTGACACCAACTTTGGACACAAATTGCTCAGAAACTAAATTAGTTACGTATATTTTGCTTGAACGTGTTGATTGCTTATCATCTGTCCTATATGGCCCCCAAGTATTATTTCGGACTTCTGATACACTCTGTATATTTGAGATATAACAAATTGGTCGTTCTTTAAAATCAATCACGGAAGCACTAACGCACCAATGTCATAATTAGACATCGGATTATATGCGTTTGCATGTGTGCATATGCAAATGTATATAAATTTATTTTTATAGCGTCATTGCATATTTTGGCACTTTTTCATTGATAGTGCTTATTTCAGTAGTTATACGTGTCGTATTATGCCGTCGACACCTCTGACTCGCACACACTCAGCTAGTGCACTTAGGGATGGCGATCTGAAATCGAAGAATCGATTTCTCGGAACAAAAAAAAATCGATATTTCACCCAATAAAATCGACGTTACTTAAAAACAAAAATTATTTACAGTTACATAGTTGAATGTACATTGAGAATATGTACAGGTACTCAACATTGAGGAGCCTGAACTGAACAAGGGATAGCCTTGCTTGCCTCTATGTTCATGACGAGTTAATATTATTAACAAGTACGCAAGTACCCCGTTTGTGTCGCTCTGCGGCTAATCTGTATTTGATTTTTCGCCTCTTTTTAGTGCATACTTTGGCATTTTGATACTGCATATAATCCGATGTCTATAATTCTCGTAGAGATAATGTCGATCATGCTTGACTTAAGCCACGGAATATATCGATTTTGTCTACTTATACAAGAAGATGAGTTCGCGACTCTACCAATCCGTGCCCCAGGTCTAGTCTTAATATGCGTGCTGGCTCTGCTGAAGGCGAGGCAAGGTTTAATAGCGCGCCATCAACCACTAGCGAATGGGGTACATGTAGAAATAAAGTTTTTTTTATTTAACCACCAATAACATGAATATAAAAATACAGAAAAAAAATCTTATTAAATAACCAACATATTTAAAATCTTGTGGTCATCGGAATGTACAATAACAGTTCAACAAGATGCAAGTTTGTGATGATAAAATCACAAATCTGAAGAATCACAAATGCTTGGACGCAGCGTCGTCGACAATCCAGAAGACTGATCCGCTGATCGGCTGCACCCTCCCCGCCGGTAAATCCTCCTTGTCCTTTAATATGCGCTAGAAAGAGAAACCATATGAGTTAGTATATATAATTATAAGATGCAGTAATTAAAAAATAAATTTCTCCTTTTTGCATGTTAACCCCTAGATTTACAGTAGCATTGTAGGCCATTTGTACAGCAGCGGCCTCAGTACGCCTGCCAAGATGTTTTCTCACAAGTCCCTAAAACATCTTGTCAACTTGCGTTCCCATATCTTATTTGCTAACATGGCTTCCAAGATGTTTAAAAATAGACAGCCTGCTAAAATTTTCTCACAGTTTACGATCTTTCGTTCATTCGTTCATTGAAATGACAAATAGAGCGAGACGGAGCTTTACAAAGAAAAAAGATGCTGCATACACATCATAGAATATATTAGATTGTTTATGCACAGATTAAAAATATCTTTGGGCATAGCTTCTTTTTTATTATGCCGGAAGCTTTACGTATTATCATTTGGTCGGTGGTATTATGCTTAAAATTTATTTCTTGGGCACTATACTATTTTTATTTGCCAATTTAAATAACTTTACATTGTAAAACGGCAAAAAGCACGCAAAGTATGATGCCAAACAAAATCTAACCTCAAACCTACAGATTTTTTGTAAAATATGGATTTTAAATCACGTGGAATAGGATTATGGGGATTTTCGGAAGAAAATAAAACAGATAGAAATGTCTCTACACTTTTTTGTTGTTGTTTGTCGAACACGAAAATAAATTTACGTGTTCGTTTTCGGAAGAATTTTGCATGTAGTCCGCTTGATATTGGCGAAGGATGGAGTAAAATAAGTATTATTTGTTATAATAGTGTATAAAATGCTATATTTATGTACTTCTTACACCCTAATTATTTTCTCATCACCGGCCTTTGACCGTGAGAAATTTCTTTACGTTGACCTGTCAAATTCGTGTCTTTATGGTACATTTTGGTAACCCATGCTAGCACTTAAGATATAACATCTTATCCATACGTCAAACACGTTGTATTTAACTGTCAAACCCATTTTATATTTACGCCATGCTAGCAAATAAGACGTAACGATTTTGCCACAAAAATGACGTCACGATCCGTGAGAAAATGTCTTATCTTGGCAGGCGTACTGAGACCGCAGGTGGTTAAAGTATAGCTTAAAACTTCTAGAAATTGGTTTCTGTCTACAAGTAAATTTTGACTAGTTTTCATTTTCTGTTTATTTTCCATTTCCTGTCAGAATAGCATGCCTGCTAAGTCACAATACATAATAGATGTGACGGGCTATGTCGCCCATTTCATGACGCAAGTCTGGATGCGTGTGCTAGGCCCTCTGAGTAGACGAAACTGTCTTCAGATAAAAATAAAGTACTAACCTTCACCATATCTGCTTTCCCTGCACCACTTATGGCAAATATACAGTTCCTAGCTTTATTGATAACAGGGTATGTCAGTGTTATCCTCTGCGGGGGAGGCTTTGGGGAGTCGGTGATGGCTGCAACCTGCAAGCTGGCCTCTTCCAACAGTGGGTGACCAGGAAACAGGGAACAGGTGTGACCATCAGGTCCCATACCCAACAGGAGGAGGTCGAATTTGAAATCATTACTCTCAAACTCCTTTGTTAGTTTCTCTGTGTAGTCTATTGCTGCTTCCTCAGCTGTGAAAAGGTATGATTTTATACATTATCATCATCATACCTGTGTTCCCTGAAGGGGTAAGCACACTTGGCCCATGTATTTTGGTCCCAATGTAATAGGGGCAAGCCTATTTCTATTATACCGGGCACATTCCCCCTCAATACGAGGAAGATTTGGGCCATAGCCCACTGCACTGGCCCAGTGTGGGTTGTTAAACTTTACACACCATTCAGCAATTGGTATTAATTATTGAGAATTACATTAATGTATTATTACAAAAATCTCAAGTCATGTGAGCCCATGGTTTGAACTTGCACCTTTTACATTCAAGGCAGGCCTTTTACCAACTGGCCTAGTTGGTAACTGCTACTAAGAGGGCATTTTTCTACAAGTAACCTTTCAGGTTTGACATTACAGTTAGTGAGTGGTGGCAAGCCGTTTAATTTTTTTTACAGGAAATCATTTGCCCAGTGGACTTGCCCACTTACTGGTCTTAAGAATCACTTGCCCATTAAGAGAAATCACCTATTTATGATGTCTTTATTACTCACCTGATACTCCTTGCTTGATTGTCACAAACTGGCTCTCTTTCAATGATGTTTTAGGTATCAGGTCTCGCTTGTAAGTACCAAAAGTTGAGTCCTCACTGTCCTCAGGAACAACTCTCTCATCGCAAAATGCCAGAACCCACTTGGACCACTCAGTGTCTATTTTTGGTAGAGATTCGCACAAGTATTTGACTACTGAACCTCCTAAAATAAAAAAAATATAGCAATAAATAATACCATTTTGATTAAACATTCTTTGGAGATAAAGGCACGCTGTTAGATAAGTCATTAGGATTCATATAGGTAATGGATATTTTCGGACGTTCAAAGTTAACAAAAATCAAAAAATCAAAAAAGTTAGTTACCGGAAAGCCCGATATAAAATTTTCCTCTGCTATGAATTGAGTTGTGCGATATCTTCTCTACGTACGAAGCCAGTTTGTTGATTAGTTCTTGTTCGTCATTCACTTTTATTGTCGTCATTATTTGTTAGCTTAATAACTTGGGAAAAACAAAAGAATCGAGTAAGAAAAGACCAGCTAAACAAAACGAAAACAAATTATTTGCAGGTTAAAGAGGTGTAGCCAGTACTAAAATATGTAAACGTTTACTTTTTTTAATTGTTGTTGTATTAATTCCTAATTTAAATCATAACCTAAATCAAAACCCACATATAAAATAAATATCACAGTATATAAATAAAAGGTATATATGCAAAACTCCAAATATTATATTAAAGTCGGCTCGGCAATATGTGTCGTAATATTGGCAACCCTATAAAAATCTGCTTTGGCGCTTTGAGTCTCTGACCTTCGCACCTTCGCTAGGGCTGTTGATATTTTTTAAAATATCGGATTCTCGATATATCGATATTTTTAAATATATCAATATCGGAGTTTGATATATCGAAAAAAATATCGATATTTCGATATATCGATAATTTTTTTCGATTTTATTTTATTGGCTTTGTTTTATAAAAAAACAATTGTCAGTCGGCTCAAAAAGAATTTAGAAGTAGAAATGCTAAGGCTTATGACAGTGACAAGTGATAACTAACAACAACAGTGGGTAAAGTAGATACTAGCTATCTGATTATAGTAATTTTATTATAAAAAATTACATTTTATTTTAGGATAATATACAAACAAATAAACTAAAAGAGGGAAAAGTAAAATAGGGTAAATATAGTACAGTAGATTAAGTTTACGATGATGTTGTAGTGTAAATAATTGGCGAGAAAAAACAAAAAAATAAAAACTTATTTAAAGAAAATATCGAGTGTCGATATCTACATTTCAATATCGAGCTATCGATATATCGTACAAAAAAGTATTAGTAATAAATATCGATATTTCCAAATAATAATGTCGATATTTCGATACTTTATCAACAGTCCTTCGCAGTCTACATTTAATATTTTCTTATCTTATTGTTTTATCGGGTTTTATTTTATCAGTGATTGATTTACCCATACAGTTTATTAACAAATTTACCTAATTATTTAATGTCATTTAAGAGTCCTACCTAAGTACATAACATAATTTAGATCCAAATTATTACTCTAACAAAATCATTAAATTCAAATGCGTCATTTATTTTTGAGAATATGAGTAGTGTTATCCCTATACAAGTGGTTAGGAATATTGAGGACTTCTAAAAGTATAGGTACGCAAAGCTGACGTTTATTATTTGCTAATATAAAATCGAGTAAAAAGCTTTGTCAGAAGTGGGATTCGAACCCACGCCCACAGAAGTGGACTGCGACCTGAACGCAGCGCCTTAGACCGCTCGGCCATCCTGACTTAATTAACTATGTTGAAATTAATAGTTATATACCCGTCAGATTGTACAAGACTAAAATGAGTTTTACGCGTGAATCTTGAAAGCAAGGGTGTTACAGGCACCTCTGGAATTTTCAGATTTAGATTAGGGAATGTTTCCAATAATTATTATTACTTGTCGAACTGTGAATGTAAACATTCTGAAGAAACTGACATATCTATTAGTTAGAATATGTGTGAAGTTTTTCAACCCACACTCATGGACCAACGTGGTGGATTAGTGGCAATAGACTCTTAACTCTATTAGTATCATGTCAAGACCAAAAATACAACGGCGAAGTGTGGATGCACATTATTATCTACACTACACGTCTGCCAACTTCTGTCATCATCCATTTTTATTTATAATGTGTATTTATTGAATTTACCCTTGCTATTAATTACTTGACACTGGCTAAATACCCGCTAAACGCAGGTGCAGCCATTCCTCATCTTATTCCATTATATAGGTATCATCATTTCATTCATTTCGTAAAAAAATAAGAACTTCTTCAGGTGATAAAGGCTTCGTAATTGGTGTTTTGCAAAAAAAAAAACAAAAGAAGGCGCCGCAACTTAGTGGGGCACTTCAGCAGTACGCACTCCGGGTTACGCAGTGTCGCAGCTGAAATACATTACGGGCGTCAGCGTGCGGCCTCAGCTCGGACTTAGCGAGAGGGGCTAGCCGAACTTGTTCACCTCTCTCGCAGGGTCCGTGCTGGAGTTCGGTGGCCGCCCCGGGACGCAGACCAACCATTCATTGCGACACCCAACCGTACATTTAAATAATGCCTTCACATTGAGCTACCAACGAATCTACCGTTCGGCGAAGCGTCTATGACGTTATCGTAATGTGCTAAGTTACGGTCCCACCAACATATTTGTCGAGTTGACCGAAAAAGGAACTATCGTTGTTAGTATGGGAATGTCGTCGTATTTGTCAGTTTTCTGAAGACAGTGGCGCCCCTGTCTAGTGTATTTAATCAAGTTGTTAGTGTTTTAGTTCTTATTTTAGCCACCTGCAAAGTTATCCTTGTTTGTTACGGTGCAATCGTATGGTCCGCCTTCGAATCCGTGGATATATCCGGCAAATAAGAAATCAACTTTTCAACAGCTTTTCAAATTTACACCATTTGTCTATGGAATTTACGGTATTAAATAAGGTGTTTTGACTTATTATTACGAAATATTTGATTTACCGTAAATTTGGAAGTCCAATTAAATATTACTTAAAATAGCAGCGTTTTTCTGAGAGCTTTCTGGGAACTATCAATCTTGAAAAAATATAGGATTACTATGTCATAATTGTTATCAAATCACTTATCAAAGATAAGATTTAATAATATTGTCTGTAATACAACTATTCGACAACAGATGGCGTTTCTGAAATGATTATTTTACGCAGCTTTTAAAAAATGTTTTTACATCATCATCATCACGCCTGTATTCCCCGAAGGGGTAGGCAGAGGTGCACTGCAGTGCGCCCACACTTCGCCGATGTATTTTGGTCCCAATGTAATAGGGGGCGAGCCTATTGCCATTGCCATGCCAAAAATGTGTTAGTCTTTAATTGGTATTATTTTCTAGCTATGCAACAATATAGATTTAATAACGCATAACATATTTGATAGAAACATATTAATTAGTATTTAGTTCATCCTCTCAACGATAGGTGTCGCTACGGACAGAAGCGGCGTACGCGCAGAGGCGCAGTGTAAAAGTGAAAGTACACGCAACTGTATAGAAAAACGAGCGCGGTGACCGCGACCATACGGTTGTTGACCGTCAAAACCGCGGGTGACGTAACCTCTGTAATCTGTGACGCAGCCTCTACGCCCTTATCTACGGGCTCTTAGGCTGAAATACGCGAAAACATACATTTTCAGTGTGTTTTAAATTCACTTATTGTGTCTGTACCAAATATATATTATTATATCTTTCTTCGGCCTTGTCGTAAAGTTTGTTTTAGTCTGATAGTGGGAACGATTAGGTTATATTATTTTTATGAGACTACCCTACAATGAGATATCAGTGAAGGTAGGTAACCTTTCGTATGTAAATTTTAGATATAGGTATATACTGAGGCCTGTATCCTACGGGGGTAGGCAGAGTCTACCGTTTGCCATATGTTATGATCCTGAAATACCTCTTTCACTTCATCCACAGTCATACATCTTTTCATGCACTTCCGTCATTTGAAGGTGTCTCTGACTCGTCCTTTCTGGAAGAGACCGTTAATCTGTTCGTGAAAGGTCCTTCTCGGGCGCCCTCCTCCTACATTTCCACTCTCGTTCGCCTAGTGTATTTCTTTCGTCAGTCTACTTTCACTCATCCTCACTACATAGCCTCACTACAAGTAACTTCACTCATACTCAAAATGTTTCATTGCTTCTATTAAAAGGCTCAAAGCTCTTTCTATCTGTAGTATGTACTGATCGATCTGTAGCCCCTTTTACCTTCAATAAGAGATGACGTAAAAATTGGACAACAATTTATTTTGTTTGTGATTTATAACAAGTACCGATTTTCATTGAAGACATGTCTCGCAGAGGTCATGCATGTATGTATTGGTCTCAATATCCCGCTAACCTCCACGCGACCGTTGATTTTAAATGTTGAGGTGAGGTACTTATCCAAGTACTTACATAATATAATATAAATACATCATTACGCTTTTATTCCCCGAACATGTAGGTAGAGATGTACGTCTATAGAAAGGCGTGTGAAGATCCCAAACCTGCACTGGGGTAGCGTGGTTGACTATAGCCCGAATCTCCCTCGTATTGGGGGGACCGTGCTCGGTATAACGGCTCGCCCCCTATTACATTGGGGCCAAAATACGTTGGCAAAGTGTGAGTGAGGAATACAGGCATGATGATGTAGGTATTTATAATAACTAATGTATTTTTTACACAGGCGCAGTCTACCGAATTACCTGCTATATTGTAAGTACTAAACTAATTATTATTAATAGTGCACGTATGTACTATTTATATTGACACCTGTTTTAAGGCGGAGTTCTTTCGTGCTTATGAAAATAAGAAATAGGTACTTATGCGAGAGAATTCACTTGAGTTTCAAAGTTAATAGCCAACATAGATAGCAATATTTTTTTTGTGTTTTATATATTATCTACCAATTTCATGCTAATCAAAACTAACTCTTGTGTAAATAAGTAAAGATTACATTTATGTATTAGCAGCAATCAACCATGGGATTGGATGCATGTCTTCATTCGCTCGCGCTATTGTTGGATAATGAACTTTATATATAAGTTACTAGAGTTCGTTTTGGTATTGGCAAAAAAGGACACGCGCGATTTGACGCAGCTATTTGTACAGTTCGTAAGTATCTATACATTTGGAAGTACAACGTCCTATATATAATTTATCAAATGGTAATTCTTATGTATTATTACTGTTTTAACGTTACCTCCACATACAGCCCGCGGCTTTGACCTCCAACTAGTGTGTGAGCGTCAACCGATAATCCAGCCGATTATTATTACATTTTATATTCTTTTCCACTTAAAAGCATATTAATGGTAAGTTCCATTACCAAATAGGTACTCAGCCATGTAATGTTGACGGGATATTCAGACAATTGCACTTTTACCAATGTTACCAGTTTAAACTGTCAGATTTGTCGAGAAAATGGCGTCACCCTGTGCCATGTCCAGTACAAAAAGCTCGAAGTGTCGTCATTTTCTCGACAAATCTGACAGTTGAAAGAGATAAAACTTATGTCTACGCGGTCATGCTAAGACTACGGGTTGAAGAAAAAAAAATGCGCGCTGACAATGTTTTGCCAATATCAAAACGTACTTTATTAACTTACATAAAAAGTTAATTTTTCAATGTAATGTCATCGTTAGAGCGAACGAATTAAGACATGCATCCAGTCCCTTGGTCGCGTGCTTTAACTACAGAAATTCATACTTCAGGTATTATACACAAGAGTTCATTTTGATTAGCACGAAATTGTTTTGTCGTGCTTGTGGGTGCAGGTAGGGATGTCGGAAGTGAAAAAAATATCGATATATCGATATTTATAAATATATCAATATCGACGTCGATATATCGAGGATTTAAATATCGATAAATCTATATATCGGTACGATTTGACAGAAAATATTCGTTGAAATTGACAAACAGAGTTGCCAACATAAAAACCAAATTATAAAACAGCAAATCGGGTCGAACAAAAACAAAAAAATACATAAAATATGATTTGTTAAAAAGATGTTAGTGTAAAAAAAGTATTCCTGTTTAGGATTTTTAAATCTTAAAACTTATGTTTATTGGTTTGAAAAAAATATCGATATTTTTTCAACAAGCCTAGGTGCAGGGATTTATTGCACGGGTAATATTTTTAAAGCATTCAATTTTTCGTAATAATCTAACCCCGGAGCGACTTCATTGATATATTACTATTACATATAAGTGTATGTTATTACAATATTAAAGCAATTTTACAATTAGTTAGATACCGCCGGCGGGAGGTTTGGAAATCATACAATTCGTTAGATTCGTTAATGAAGTGTCGATCAAAATGGCATAGTTCTCATAAGGTGGGTCTTAATTTTACAAGCTTTATATTAACTTGCTATGTATGTCCGGGTGGAATCATGTAACTGAATTTTAAATCAGTTATCTTTAACCGATTGAGCTGATGTTTGGTATACACGCTTACTTTGGATGACAATGCATGCTTAGCTATGTGACATCATTCTAATTCCATTATGGCGGATCATCCAAGATGGCGGAATAGTTATTTTTTCTGGACTACCACAGTATGGGTCTCAAATGAGTGGGATTGCCGAGGAGAACACGAAAACGAAGGGCAATTAAATAAAAGCTTGTTCTTAAAAAGTTTTTTTACCATTAATTTATTATAATAATATCTCGATTAATACTCAAATACATCATACCAAAACCAACTGTATTATATCATAGAAGAAGAAGATTTTTCAATATCACCCATGACGTGTGGGCGCGTAATTTTGCGACAGAAATTCATTCTTAATGTATATAGTTAAAGAATGCATTTTCAAAAAAAGCTTAAGATATTTGCTCGTCATAGTGGGTGCACGGAATAAATACACTTATGAAGGATTGTTAAATGTACAAAATGGGCACATCTTATATTCTAGAAGCGGGGATAGAGCCTTAAGTATTAGGGATAGAGAAAGGTCACTGTCACACTAGTTTGATGACGGCTTGGTATACTGGCTTGAGTGTAGGCCGCTCGGCCTACACTTCCCGTCAATGGATTTTTTTAGATCTTGTAACTGCGGTCCCCAGTACACTCTATTAGGCCAGTGCTTAGTTTGCGGTAAATAAAAAATAGTGCTTATTGTGTGTACTAAACTACACTGAACTAAGTGTAATACCGTCCGTAATGTACCTAATATAAGCAAGGCGGTTAATTGTATACAACAAAATCGACACCACTATCTTCTATCTAGCCCCATTCACACGAGGATTAAATGGAATCAAAAACCTTCCATACTCGTACGTAGGTATGAAAAGGTCAAATTTTACTGGCAACACTGCACCAGGCTGTACACATGTGGCCAGTTGGACTTGACCCACTTAAGTAGTGCTTTCTGCGACAGTACATGTATGTTCGCGAACGACGCCCTCTGGCGGTGACGTGACATTGTCGCTTTTTACACGACTGTACCTACCAAGAAGCCATGAGGTTAACCTCTATAGCGTTGAAGGGACAAATACCACTTTAAATACTGATAATTTTTAATCTACGCGTGTCTCTGAGTCAGCCGTAGTTACTACTGCACGATACTTGCCATAAGACAAGTCTTCTGTCACGGGTTATGTCGTACAGTTTCGAGGAAAAGAAGGGATCCAATTGATTTATAACTCATTGTGTCTTTTCGCAACCACTGCTGTGACGACATTGGTCAGATTAGATAGATAACTCTTTATTGTTCCACCTCTTAGTGAAATGATTAATGTTATCCAAAAAGAAAGATGCCTCTGGGAAATGTTCTTAGATGTTTACAAATAAGTCACCTGCCCACTTTGCCGATGTGTTCACATTGCATTTCATGATTTCTTTCATTTCGTTAAAGAAGTAAATGTAATCACTTTCGCAAACTGTTTCCAGAATAAGCCCGTGGGCCTTGTGCGGGTGCCAGGAAATGCCAATTCAGTGAAGCCTCCCACACACAGGGGCGTCAATACTCACGCGTCAATTAGTTGTCAATAGCAAAACGAACTGTATTGACACAAAAACACTTTATTTTACAACAGAATCTCACCGACGGTGCGAGCGAATTTTGACGCGTGGGGCGTTGCTTTTACTACTGAAATACATCATCATCAAATACATCATCACGCCTGTATTCCCCGAAGGGGTAGGCAGAGGTGCACTGCAGTGCGCTCACACTTCGCCGATGTATTTTGGTCCCAATGTAATAGGGGGCGAGCCCATTGCCATTATACGTTGGTGAACTTCACACGCCTAGACGTGCAGGTTTCCTCACGATGTTTTCCTTCACCGTTCAGCAAGTGGTAATCATTGTCAAACATGAAAATTATCTCAGACGTGCGGGTCTGGGATTTGAACTTGCACCCCTTACGTTCAAGGCGGGCGTTCTTGCCCACGAGGCTACCACTGCTGAAATTTAATCTATAATCATATTGACTCAGAGCTCGTTTTAGTATGGCAAAAATATTAACGCGCGAGTGTTGACGCCGTAGTGTGCGTTGGCTGGAAGCTTAGCATTACAATTAGGATATCAGTGGATCGACCCAAATCGTTCGGACAAGCGTTTTAACGAGCCACTGTGATCATGTTCAAACGGGTTTATGTAAGGAATTTTATTGAGTAATTCTTTAATGGATAGTAAATAGAATGCATATCACTCCTTATGGCTGAGACCAATATTTATTTGACAGAAATGAGCGTTACTTAGCGAACCGTTAGTTTTATGCATAGCCAAAATGCCAAATTACGATTGCTCTGGCCACCCTATCCTTGGTGAAAGGTAAACTCACATAAATTTTGGAACGCAAAAATCCAGGGATTAGACACGATGTTTCTGCTGTTAATTTACTATGATGGAGCTGTGCACTTCTTGCAGTGCAAGAGAGTTATTGGACAAAGTATAGTCTACCGTGCGGGTTGATCTTCACAGATCTCTTGGAAACTGTTTAGATTCTCTTAGTCGTGTTTTCTTGCAATATTTGCCTCAGAAATGCATCAAATTAATTAATCTTTATGTATATAAGAACAGCGTTTGTTTTGGTATTGGAAAAAAATATAAAACTGCTTACTTGCATTACGTAAACTCATGACAGTGACCTAAGCCTAATGAACTTATGAACATGACATACAGCGTGGATAAGCCTGTAGGCAGCGACTCGTCTTGAGATCCTTTTGATTTTATGATGTTTCTGCGTTGGTTTCCATTAGTAGTAAAGGAGATGTTTTAATAAATAAATAAATAACAATCATAACTAAAGTAAAATGAAGTATAAGAAAAAAATATTAACATAAGAATTATTTACAATTTACAATTATTAAAAACAATAACAGTCAAATTTAATCAATTAAAAATACCCAACCCCATAGTCCCCCATCAATGTCGGGCGTTAGGTAGCCCAGAACGCTGGCAGTATTGCCACGTTGAATGGCAATGTTGTTGTTGTAGCATGTGCGCCAATAGTAGATTTATGTCACAGAATATGTTGATATACCCTTCTCTCGTATAAAATAAAACTGAGAGTGAGCGAGCCAATCTGTGACAGAGGTCTTGTCTTGACATGCGTGCTGACACCTGTGATGTGCTGTGCAGAATAGTGTCCAGCGTTCTGATTATCGGATGTTTCGGTCATACGTCGGCTTCTTGAATTGGCTTGAATTTTTGAGGGTCTGATCAAAGCCATCTGTACCGGCAGCCACCTGTAGGCATCCACAATAGGCGAAGCTCACCTTGTGACGTACAGGGTCGGCAGGTCACGACTAGCAGACGGGTTAGGGCACAATACCAACGCGTCGATACTGCCTTATACGGATGGCTAAGTTTATGCATTGTTCGGAGTAGGTAAAATCGTGGTGAACTAAGGTTGGGAAGATTTGATGAATCACAGTTATAGAAATCATTCGTTTTATTAATGTGAACTATATAAATTAACTCTACCATCCCTTTACAAACTCTATCACCCACTTGGACTGATGTTGTTTACGTAGAGTTCTTAAAAACCGGCCAAGTGCGAGTCGGACTCGCACATGAAGGGTTCCGTACCATTATATATAAAAAATATCACGTTTGTTGTATGGGAGCCGCCTTAAATATTTATTTTATTCTGTTTTTTTAGTATTTGTTGTTAAAGCGGCAACAGAAATACATCATCTGTGAAAATTTCAACTCTCTAACTATCACGGTTCATTAGGTACAGCCTGCTGACAGACGGACGGACGGACGGCGGACGGACGGATAGAGGGATGGACGGTTGGACAGCGAAGTTTTAGTAACAGGGTTCCCGTTTTACCCTTTGGGTACGGAACCGAAAAGGAACGATCATCGAATTTACTTCGTTTGGCTTGGGACTTGGGACAATGAATCTTAAGTATTGTTGTTTCAACAGTAACTGTCAATTTTTGACAGATTTTGTACAGAGTAAGCTGTCAACGTGTGTATTAAAAACATTGCTGCAAGACAGATGGTGACAATGGAGAATGTTAGCGAAAATATCGTGAAAAAATTTGTAATAGGTACTGTTTCATTTACTCTGCAAGAATATACAGGCTTTATCTATACATTTATATCTATACAAATAAATAAAATTGGAGTGTCCGTTTGTAATATCAAAATAACATTGTTATAACAAATGCATATTCACTTTCATGAGTATACACGATAACTATAACGAAAATGCAATTTTTAAAATTTTTGTCTGTCTCTCTGTTTGTTTCGGGTAAACTTCCAAACGGCTGAACATATTTCGACGGGACTTGGCAGATAGATGTTCAAAGGCGTAAATAAGGCTACTTTTATTTTAGAAAAAGCATCAGGGTTTCGCGGCACGAACATAAAACCGTTATTTCCGGGTAATCTCCCTAAAGTCCACGCGGGCGAAGTCGCGGGCACAGTTAGTTTGTAGAATAAGATCATGTTATGTTATTGCTAGATATGTTAAGTTTTTTGTAATAAACCAAAGCCAGAATGTTGAGATAGCTTTAATAAGTCGTCAACTTTTTTCTGTCCTAATTTTAATTTATTACTAGCAGACCCGGCCACGCGTTGCTGTGGCTAAATTTAAATTACATTGTCAATTTTCTTTATTTACTTATTTTTTTTTAATTTTCGGTCTAAGTAACACGTGGTTGGCTATGCTAACACCAAAAATTAAAAAAGTAGAAATAATTGAATTTCACGGTATTTCGTTTACTACAATATAATTTAATTTATACACAAATAATTTGCAATAAAATAAAATTGCGACTATAATTAAAGATCTAAGCTGTCCTATCTCTCAAGTTGGACCAGACTGCTCACGGTGTGCCAATTTAATTTAAAATCGGTTAAGTAGTTTAGGAATCCATCGCGGTCAAACATCGTGACAGGAGATTTATATTTTTAATTGATTATGAGAAGCCAGGGTGTGGCCATTTAAACAACACATTACCTATTCATTTATCTGTCATATGCCATACATACGCACGTCCTAATTATGGTGTTCTAGAACGGTCTAAGCTAGTTAGTGCGAGCTCGGCAGCTGATATTGAAAGCCCAGTGTACTATACATACGCCTCGCATGAACGTTTTATCGTAGATATCAATCTCCACTGGCTATTTAGCAATATCTGGGCCGTCAGCAGAAACATAAAAAATTGCTCTATGACTATGACAATCAACGTATATTTTTGACATCAGTTAAATTTGAAAGGACTAAAAGTATTTCGGAATATTGTCGAAGATCCGCCATCTTTATCACTTTCATTATCCATTTTTATTTATAATGTGTATTTATTGAATTTTTCCTTGCTATTAATTACTTGACATTGGCGAAATACTCGCGCTAGTCGCAGGTGATGCCATTCCTCATCTTATTCCATTAAATATTATCATTTCGCTCATTTCGTTAAAAAAAAATAAAAAGTATTTCGTTCATCAATGATATTAAATAGCACAGATATTTAAATGTAACTAAAATGGGTCACATTGATGCCATGGCCACCTAGTCTTATACGTCTTGACCTGTGGTCTTGACATAGACTATCTGACGTGGGTAGACGTCAAAGTTACGCACAGATTACGCTCTTTGATATATTAACTTTTTGATTACTACCATCAGAAAGAAGGTAAAACAGTGTCAAATAAATCATAGATTTTTTCCAATGCAGTTACCTATCTATGTTACATGGAACCAACACTAAAAGCTAATACGAACGATTTGAAATTTCTTTTGATGTGAAACATCTATAGGCGAGGGGTAAACCTGATTTTTGTGCGTGGCGAGATTTGCCGACGCTTCGCCACAACAAAATGAAATCAACCTTATTACTTTATGCTTAAAGTATAGTTTTAAATGCAGCCACGGTTAATACTCCTTGGATCCTCGGCTCCTCGGTTCTTTCCGCCGCTTAGACTCCGCCCACCGGCTGACTCCGCTCAATCGCTCCCTCGCCGTTACGACTACTATGTTTTATGTTTCACATCTGCCAGGCGTCCCGCGACGGCTCAGTTTTTTTTCGTATATAAGTATGATACGTCGATATGAAAACTAGAATATTTGATTAAACATAAATCTATTTAGTTAAAGATTCTTCCAGCGGCTCATCTCAGTGGAAGCAGAATTTCGACCCGATAGTAGAATCTGACTATTTGTAAATTATTTTCGGCCTACACAATGAAATAAAATGATTTTGATGCACGTTCTCAATAAAGAAATAAGAAATGGAAAAATATTATTTTGTAACTTTGTTCCAATTTGTCTGCGGACGGTACCTGGAATGTGTGTCGATGGAGCTGGGCGCGGCGCGTTGCGTGTCGGATCCGTGTGTGCTGACCCTACCCACTGCACCTACCGCCACACGCGTTATGTTAAGCATTCAGCACTTAAGTACTACATACTAAATTTTAATAAGACTAGCTGTCCCGGCGAACTTCGGACCGCCTTAGAATTACATACGAAAGCAGCGCCACCTACCGGGTCCAATTGTGAATCTAAACCATCCAGAGCGCCACCCAAACGCATACAAAAAAATTCATTCAAATCGGTCCAGCCGTTTAGGAGGAGTTCAGTGACATACACACGTACAGTAGAAATGTATATTTTAAGATTCCACTACCACTGCTTCTTGTGATGCCTACAAGAAGTAGTGGTAGCCTCGTCGGTAGAACGCCCGCATTAAACGTAAGGGGTGCAAGTTGAAATCTTGGCCTCGCATCTCTGAGGTAATTTTCATGTACGAATGTAATTTTCGTTTGTTTCGACATATGACGAATTAAAGAAGATGTTGATCAGTCGAGAATTGGGACCCAGGGGCCTTGCCACCACCTTTTAAAGTATTGTTATTTCTATAGTAACTGTAAATTTTTGACAGATTTTGTACTGAGTTCACTGTCAAAACTGAAAGTAAAGTAAAAAAAAAATATTGTCGTCGCGGGCCGCCTGGCAGACGTGAAACATTATGTTATTTAGAGTAGAGAGAGAGAAGCGTCGTAGCGGCGAGTGAGCGGAGTCAGCCGGTAGGCGGAGTCTAAGCGGCGGGAAGAACCGAGGAGCCACGGAGCTGCTCGAAGTTTTCGCATCACGGCATCGCGGCATCAACAGTTGCTCTCACTCGCCAAGCGCGACATTTGATGTTTCACATAAAAAAATAAGAATCTTGATCTTTATATCACGACTGTCATGTATGGGTGAGACGAGAACATGTCTAGTGCTGTCTAATTTAGGTTAGTCGGAGTGTGGTGCCAACGGAATTTGAACCATTATGATTATCTAATATTATACTTTATATATACTCGTATATACACGCCTGTCCGGATGTTTACACCAAATAAAACTGTTATTACATTGCTTCGGTAGCCATCACGAGTCCGTGACACGGTTGGCGGACCGCCATACTTATCATTGTTTGTTTATTAAATACTGAATTTAACAATTATAATAACGGCACATTACAGGACAGAGCACATCGTATAATTACTTCCAAATATATAGATATTAGCGGATACCCGGCGTGTGCTAAAAAATAACTTTTTGATGTGAAAAATCTATAGCCGAGGGGTAAACCTGATTGTTGGCGTGGGCGAGATTTGCCGACACTTCGCCACAACGAAATCAAATACACCTTATTGCTTAATACATAAAGTATAGTTTGGAATGCGGCCACGCTTCGTACTTCTCAGCTCCTCGGTTATTTCTACCACTTAGACTCTGCCCACCGGCTGACTCCGCGCACTCGCTCACTCGCCGCTACGACGTTTATGTTTTATGTTTCACATCTGCCAGGCGTCCCGCAACGACTTAGTTTTTTTTATCATTAATTTCTATGTATCTCTAGAAATGACGATGGCTTAGCCTAGCGGTTCCAGCGTAAGCCGCATTCACTGCACCAGGTCGTTGCGAGTTCCATTTCTGTCTCCGGCAAATTTCGGAAATGACTGTGTGGTAATTTGCCCTGTGGGAAAATTCTCGCGAAAACGTCATGATCTCCTATTTGACATATGTCGAAACAAAACGAGAAAATACGACCAATTTGACATTTGTATCGACATATTTCGAATTTGAGATTATGTTGATTTTTCGAGCATTAGGTCCCTGGACTAAATGTAACTGGTATGGCCCTCATTCCATTATATGGTATCCATAGAGCAAGCTTTGCTTAGTTTGGCATCATACGATCAGTATGTGTTGCCTGGCAATATTTATATTGACTTTTTACGCGACATCGGCAAAAATATTAAACATAATCCTCCGTGTTTTTACTGTTGTGTAGATAAATTACTTACAATAACATTGTTTACAAAATACCATAGCGTTTTGCAGGTCATGTTAATGATAGATTACCATTAAAATAAAGGCATGGAAGTCCATGATTCTAGGTAGCGTTTATAGAGTGTAGCAACACGCTACACTACAATAGATCTTGCAAACAAAACACACGCAAGCCTAGGATATTAAAGACTCAAGTCAGCCCACGGATACTTTTCCCCTAGAACGTTAGAATCATTAGTTATTGCTTTTATACCTATGATATAAAAGCGTTTCAAGACTTATCACATCGCAAAATAGGGTATTTGCGATACGAAAAGTCTTGAAAAGTAAGTCGCTTTCTGAGCGAGGGAAGCTGTCATTGTTTTCTACGAGCAAGTAGTGTGTTTCATTAATTATTCTATGAAGTCTCTATCCATTCACAATCAGCGCTAATTAATTATTAATAAGTCTATCAAAAGAAAATAAACATTATTACGAATGAATTCATATTAGATTAGCTCACGGTCGACTAAATGAATAATTGTTCTGTAATTATAACTGTACTAACGAAATACAGAGGTTATTTATGTACTTTTGTTGGACAAATGATTTATTCTGCAACGCTAGTTACGTGTTCATTATCTGAAGGTACACACACACAATTCAGTTTTATTGATGTCTACCCATTTATTTTTTACGAGACAGGCAAAGCAACGCCTAATTAGGCAATGTCTGACGCAAGGTGATGCCTAAGCAAATTTAAGTTTTATCGTTAGATTTTCACTTTTAGTGTGATTATTAACTGACAGAAGTGAGAGCAATGTTAACTTACAAGAAGTTCGGTCTTGTTCGGTCTTGTTTCTATTATCGATCAACTTATTTGGTTAATAATATTGGAAATTGACAACTCCGGTACATCGGCGTTTCGCCCCACAAGCTGTTTGCACCACGGTACGAATCTTAGGATTAGTAAAGCAGTGCGAAAGATAAGCGATTTTTTTTGAATGGGCTTATTCGAACCATGGTCCACATCATGGTGACAGCTGACCAATATGCTTTTAAACTTTAGTGTTTCGGGCCTCCGGGTGAATGACCCCACTATCAAAAGTTTAATAATCTATTGTGATTTGAATCGAGAGTGAGTGGTTGGTACCTTTCACTTTTTTAGAGCAGTCCTATGTCGTACTCCTGGGCAAAAGTTTCCCCCTTTCTTATCCACACATCACGATGTCCCTGAAAAGGTGTTAAAATCATCTCGCCATCCCTTCGTCTGTCCACCGCTTCGTCGGCGCCTGTCATCAGGTGTTCAATTGGTAGAGATTTTAGCCCACCTTTGCGGGCTCATGCGGGCCACATGGCCAGCCCACTCCAGCCTCGCAGTCTTTCATCTTTCCCTACAATTGTCCTCGACTTATTAGAGGTATTTTTTTGCTATTGCAAAAATCAACTTCAATTTTCGATTTATTCGTATACCTCCATAGTTAAGCAACTAATCTAATCTAAGTCATAATTTCATCATTCTCATTTAAATATCTATTTAATTACTATGCAGATTTCTACTGTGAAATCGTTAGGCAATTATAATGAGAGGATAATAGGAGATAAATTTAGATTATTGCAACTATTGTTGTTTTTTGTGCTGCAACTAAGGCACTATTTACACGGTGAAGTCGATGATAATGGGTTTAACGGGAATGAATGTGCAGTAGCATAAAATTATTTTGGAAGTGTTCAAATGAGCTGTCAGGTCCCAAGTCCCCTAAAATTATTGCTGTGGAGTTACTATGACTGATATTTTTAAGGCATTAAAATAACATCTTTTGTCAATGGTAGTCGTCTTTAACAGATGAAGTCATAGGAATTCCTCAGCGGTAGTGTTGACTTGGGACTCTAGCTTACCGAAAACTAAGAGTTCGTTCTTACCTTTGCTAGGTGCTAGGTAATACATAGATAATAAGGCGGAATACTGCCAGGAACTTAGGGTTGACGATTGTTATCATATCTTCTTTTATTATTAACTATCTTCTACCCGCGACTTTGTCTGCGCAGACTTCGATTATTTAATATCGTTTTAAATTATAACCTATATGTTATTCTAATATATCTACAGGTACATCTATACATACAAATAAATAAAATTGGAGTGTCTGTTTGTAATATCAAAATAACATTATTTTAACAGATGCATATGAAAGTATACACGATACCTATAACGAATATGCAATTTTTTTTGTCTGTCTGTCTGTCTGTTTGTGCCGGGTAAACTTCCAAACGGCTGAACAGATTTTGACGGGACTTTCACTGGCAGATAGCTGTTGGTCCAAGGCGTAACTTAGGTAACTTTTATTTCAGAAAAAGCATTAGGGTTCCGCGGTATGAACATAAAACCATTATTTCCGGGTAATCTCCCTAAAGTCCACGCGGGCGAAGTCGCGGGCACAGCTAGTACACAATAATACTGAAAAGTTTAATCAAAATCCGTTCAGTAGTTTTTGCGTGAAAGAGTAACAGACATCCATCCATCCTTCCTTCCATCCATACATCCATCCTCACAACCTTTCACGTTCATAATATCAGTATGATAGTATGCAGCCTGGTAAACACGTATCGAAGTTCACAATGTCATCTGTGTGTTGCATTTGCATACAATTATGGCAGTCTGTGGCGAGGAAAGGACGCCCACTGATGCTAGTATATTGTTACATACGACGAGACCGGTAATAAGAATTAAAAAGAATGGTAAATGAATAAAGATAACTCAATAATTTTGGTCGCTGTTTATTTTCCTGATGTTTATTTATTGGTTATCAATCTCTACCTGTTCCTTTATTTATATGTAAAGAAAATATTTTTAACAAAAAACAAAAACCTAGGTGCACATAGGTACCTTCAAGAAACGAGCATACTTATTCCTTAAAGGCCGGCAACGCACTTGCGATGCCCCTGGTGTTGCAGGTGTCCATGGGCGGCGTTGATTGCTTACCATTAGGTGAAACGTCTGCTCGTTTGCCTCCCTATCTCATAAAAAAGCTACAAATAACCTTTTAACTCATTACATTTGAAGTCAGTGCCAATAAATGAGACCGCTCCCGTAAATGAGTTTAGGTTCGATCCCCACCCCGGCCATTAAACTATTAACGTGAACCCACTCATGACATGCTTTTAGCTTAGTATGAGGGGCTAAAGAAACTACTAGTAATGTTAAACACATAGCTAGTAGTTTCTCACTCATGACATGCTTTTAGCTTAGTATGAGGGGCTAAAGAAACAACTAGTAATGTTAAACACATAGCTAGTAGTTTCTTTAGGCCCTCATACTAAGCTAAAAGCATGTCATTAACATTACTAGTAGTTTCTTTAGCCCCTCATACTAAGCTAAAAGCATGTCATGAGTGGGTTCACGTTAATAGTTTAATGGCCGGGGCGGGGATCGCACCTAAACTCAGTTACGGGAGTCTAACCACGAGGCTATTACAGCAATAATTTGGTAGGAAATGTATGTAGATAGGTATTGTGCCTTCCCTAAAGTAAAGAAAACGGGTACCTTAGTGCTCGAAAGTTTGAGTGAAGGTTTGCGCCACAGGAGTTGCGCAACTCGTTGAGTTGGGAGCTGTGACAATCGATACACAATATCGATATTAAAATGCATCTATACATCATCCTACCCTACTATCTATACATACATACATACATACATACATACATACATACATACATACATACATATACATACATATACATACATACATATACATACTACATACAAATAAATAAAATTGAAGTGTCTGTTTGTAATATCAAAATAGCACCTTTTTACGAATTGCATATGAAAGTATACACGATACCTATAACGAAAATGCAATTTTAATTTTTTTTGTCTGTCTGTCTGTCTGTCTGTTTGTTTGAGGTAAACTTCTAAACGGCTGAACCGATTTCAATGGAACTTTCACTGACAGATAGCTGACGTTCCAAGGCGTAACTTAGGCTACTTTAATTTTAGAAAAAGCATTAGGGTTCCGCGGGAAAACCATAATACCCATATTTCCGGGTAATTTCCCTAAAGTCCACGCGGGCGAAGTCGCGGGCACAGCTAGTAATATATAAATGTGAATGTTTGTGAGGATGGGTGGATGTTTGTTACTCTTTCGCGCAAGAACTATCGAACGGATTTTGATAAAACTTTATAGTATTAATGTTGATACATCAGAATAACATATAGGCTAGAATTTTTAACGATTTTGCATAATCGAAGTCTGCGAAGTCACGGGTAGAAGTTAGTTCTTCATATATTCTAGAAGTAGTTCTACCATGAACATACTTGCTTGAAATGCAAGCATGAAATATCGATAAGTTTTCCTTCACGTCTCTAGCAACCTGATCGTGTGTAAGGGGCGCGGTTGCTCGCCTTGCGCGCGCGCATATGTGCGACATGTCGCGTACCGACAACAGAACATTTCTTTAAATTATTACGAATAAACTGTATTTATTTATATTAAAAACAAAATATTTACATAGTCAACCATTTACTAATAATAATAAAAAATAAAAGTAAAAAATTATATACCCCACAGTCCCTCATCATTGTCAGGCGGTAGGGTGCCCAGAACGCTGGCAGCATTGCCACGTTGAATGGCAATGCTGATGTGCTGTGCGAAATAGTTTCCAGCGTTCTGATCACCGGATGCCTCGATCAGACGTTTCGCAATGCTTTGAAACATTCCGGTGGGCAACCGGCTCCCATGGACCTAAGGGGTTCTACCCCAAACGCCTCAAATATATACCCTACACCCAGGGAAGTATATTTGCGGCGTTTGAGGCATTCTGCGGATTGAGCAGCGCCATAACGGATGTTTTTGGAAGATGAGACGGGGCAAGAGTATCGACGCAAGTAGCGTCCCATACTAGCGGCCGTCCCATCCTCCACGGAACGAGGGTCATACCATCAGACCTCTTGCCATCATCACGGAGGAGGCCATTCGGTTCAAGAACAGCCGCCATGTTGACGGTGACCAGGGCCCGACGGATGATATCGTTGAGACTGGCGTGACGTGCTATCCTGCCTGCGCTTCTATTGCAGGAGAGTCCATTATTAAATTATTTAATTTAATCAACAGAAGAATTAAACTTATATGATGAGTTTCAGTGCTCTGTAACAACACAGCCTTCATTTTTTTTTGTTTTTTAATACATATATACACATTACGTATACTCACGCCTGTATGCCACGGGGGTAGGTAGAGACTACCGTTTGCCACATGCTACGATCTTGACATACCTCTTTTGGTTCATCCACAGTCATACATCTTTTTATACACTTCCGTCGGTTAAGGGTGCTACGGACTTGAACTTTCTGGACGAGACCGTTAGTCCTGAAAGGTCCTTCTCGGGCATTTTTCTTCCTTTGTTATTACCGAAAGAAGACCTGTCGTATCCTGGTTGGTAGGACGTCCGCCTTTAACGCAAGGAGTACAGGTGAAAACAAAAGAAAATATATATTGTGTTGAGGGCATAGCTTCTTAATATATATATTTCTTCTGTACGTGTGTATATCACTGAACTCCTCTTAAACGGCTGGAACGATTTCGATGAAATTTTGTGTGTAAATTTCAATGGTTTTCTGTATGGTTTGAAAATACAATTGGACCCAGTAGGTGGCGCATTTAACATTTATTAATTCTAATGCGGTACGAAGTTCGCACGGCCAGCTAGTACAAAATAAATAATTTTGAATGGGGTTGAATGGTCACACAATTTAAAAAATATTTTTTGATCAACCTGAAACTTTGTATATATATTTAACATACAAAATAAAGAAACACGTATTTTAGGAAATTTGGAAAAAAAAATATGTAGGGGGTGAAATGGGGTGATAAAGTTTGCATTCTGGACTATAGCACATCTTCGGCGTTAGCTAGCCGATTTCGAAAAATCTTTTTTTGTTTAATACGGATAGTTAACAAATATTGAAACTATGGGATAATTAGTAGATTTTAGCCACAAAAAATTATAAAATAAAAACTTTTTAACAAAAAATTAAACCTCCGAAAATTTTAAAAAGCAAAAAATAATATAACTTTTTTATTTAACCTTAATAACAAAGTTTTTAAACTAATGTAAGTATACCTAAGTCATTTTGAGTCGGCGCCAAACAATTAATGAACAATAAATTTAAACAAATAACCAAATGAAATTAACAATGCAACGTGAAATCTTCAGCGACAAACATTAACATTGCAAAAAATGTGCTCTCCGTACGCCGACTCACACAAGTCTAGCTATCTCGCTGTGTATTGCTGTCTCACTGACATTAACTTCGTGAACGCTCAGCATTTTCCGGCGAAGGGGAGGGTCGCGCCGCGCCGCCGTGCATCACACTTTACTAAATTAATTAATTTGCTTGTTTGGCGCCGACTCAATATGACTTAGGTATACTTACATTAGTTTAAAAACTTTGTTATTAAGGTTAAATAAAAAAGGTATATTATCTTTTGGTTTTTAAAATTTTCGGAGGTTTAATTTTTTGTTAAAAAGTTTTACAAGCTTTATATTAACTTGCAATGTATGTCCGGGTGGAATCTTGCAACTGAATTTTAAATCAGTTATCCATAACCGATTGAGCTGAAATTTGGTATGTACACGTCTACTTTGGATGACAATGCATGCTTAGCTATGAGACGTCATTCTAATTCCAATATGGCGGATCATCCAAGATGGCAGAATCGTTATTGTTTCTGCAGTACCACAGTATGGGTATCACATGAAAGGCCTTGCTGAGGAGAACAAGAAAACTAAGGGCAATTAAATAAAAGCTTATTTTTAAAAAGTATTTGTACCATTAATTTATTTTTTACTAAAATAATTACAACACAAGTGGTAGAACCTTTCTGTTACTGTAGAACCCAAACTAGGCCTGTATTTTGTTCCGTTATATGCGTATAATTGCAATAGGCTCGCCGACTATTACATTGGGACCAAAATACATTAGAGAGGCGTTATTACACGCAAGACGATGATAATGATATAATATATATATTTTTTTCAAAATCTAATTTGCTAACGCTACCAAACAATGTAACCACTAATAATGTATGAAAACTCATGATTCTGCGTCGCCACGGGAGCTGACCGCTCGTGAGATACCTCGCATTTACGTTGCCGACCCTACCTCTTAATACAATATTAGAGAAAGGGACCCACCACTCACCCTCGGAATTGTTTAGAATCCCAAATTATCGATCAAATTTATTTGATTTATAATATGGGTCCCTTTCTCTAATATTGTATTAACAATGGATTTCCGCAATATTACGCCTGATTCCATCAATGACCCTACCTCTTACTAACTTAATTGTTTAAAATGTATATTCACTATTATATCGCCACATGCAGTAGGTACCTTATTCAAGGCGTGTTTTATTACCTTTATAAACGTTTTGCAAGTAGGTACATTAAAAAACAACATACAAAGAGACTATTTGGGCTTATTTTTTTTTTTAAATCAATCAATAAAATTCTATCTTTATGCATATTAACACAGGGTACGTTTACGTATATTTAAATGAAGCAAAATATATCAAATGTAAGTGAGACGAGGTTTGTCGTGTCATCTAATAGTAAATCCTACTAATATTATCAATGTTTAAGTTTGACGGTGAAGGAAAATATCGTGAGGAAATCTGCACGTCTATAGAAAGGCGTGTGAAGTTTACCAACCCGCACTGGGTCAGCGTGGTGGACTATGGCCCAAATCTCCCTCGTATTGTGGGGGAATGTGCCCGGTATAATGGCAATAGGCTCGCCCTCTATTACATTGGGACCAAAATACATCGGCGAAGTGTGGGCGCACTACAGTGCACCTCTGCCTACCTCTTCGGGGAATACAGGCATGATGATGATGATGTATTATTGAAAGTTTGCGAGGATGGATGGATGGTTGGATGTATGGTAATTGGAGTAATACGTACATCTAAGTGTATTCTAGTTATTAATAAACCTCAGCGCAGTCAACAAGATTACTATGCTATGTCATGTGCAAGGTACAGCCCTCGCTCGGTCACCAGGAAGAAACCTCGCAAGTGTAGTCGCATTAGGACCTCACTCTCGGCTGCGTAGCGGGGAAATAGGCCGGTGACTGTATTTATTATTGAAATGTTAATTTTAATTTCGCCTTCTAATGTAATTCCTTAGTTTGATAGACTGTGTCTCTGGCTACTCTATACTCTATGCTAAATTCTCTGTCTATTCCGCGACACTACGAGTATAGTACATACGCCTGTAATATTATTAAAATAAACGTTTATTCTCAAGTAAACCGGCTGCCAGTTATTCAAAATATTCAACATATTAAGTTCAGCATAGTTGAGCGTAAATAATCTGAATTACATTACATGTATCCGAGAATCTTAATTGGGCAATCACAATGGTAATAGATTTAGCTTCCACTGCTCAGAATGAAATAAATTTACTGTCTATACAAATAAATAAAATTGTAAGGTCAAATTATCGACTTTTTTACCAAATGCATATCGAGGTGTGAAAGGGGCGGTTTGACCTAAGCGACATTATCTAGACGCACGGCAGTGCTTCCAGAGCCAAGTTTAACTTTACAGGAGAACTTTCTTATTCGACGCAGAAAAATTAGCTGACTCCAAATTTCTACTGTGCCGCTTAAGTCAAAAAGCATTTGGATTTTCGGTGCCAATTCTTGTGTGTATTTGCCTTGTCTGACGTTGATTGGCACTGACTCCAAATGTAATGTTATTTGTAGCTTTTTAGTGCAGGTTTTTGAAGTCGGTTTTTTTAGTTTTTTGTAATTTATTTTTTCGAGTAATCTTCCTAAATTCCACACAAAAGGCCGGGTACAGTTCTCAAATAAATAGTTGAGTCATCCTTCCCTATACCCAGTTGTTATAAAGAACTTGGCTCCAAATCTCAAAAAGTTTTTCGATGGTATAAATAATGTAAATGTATTCGAGCTAATTCGACATTGATCTTTTGCTAGTAATGCCCACGCCCATAACAGATTTTATTACAGGTCACGGTACATACATTTCAACATCAATCTTTTCAACAGACTTATCATATTATGGTATATTTGTATTAAATCATCATTTATCAAAATATAATTTGAGAAATTCACTTACGTAGATTTTTAAATCAAAGCTTGTAAATTATTATTTATTGAAATCACTACTACTTATAATTACAATAATATAACAATAATTAGCAAAAATATAAAAATAAACTATGAAAAAATAAATTGGCCCGTGCTGAAGCGTACCCAAGACGCTGGCTTCGCTGAAAGGCTACTCGTTGAGCGAGGAAATGGCCTGCTCTAGGGTCGCCGGTTGTGTCGACTAATGAATGGCTACTCGTTGAGCGAGGAAATGGCCTGCTCTAGGGTCGCCGGTTGTGTCGACTAATGAATGGCTACTCGTTGAGCGAGGAAATGGCGTGCTCTAGGGTCACCGGTTGTGTCGACTAATGAATGGCTACTCGTTGAGCGAGGAAATGGCGTGCTCTAGGGTCGCCGGTTGTGTCGACTAATGAATGGCTACTCGTTGAGCGAGGAAATGGCCTGCTCTAGGGTCGCCGGTTGTGTCGACTAATGAATGGCCTAATAATTAAATTAAATTTTGGGCGCTTGGACCCTATGGACCTATGATTAAAAAAATACAAAGTAAAATTAAAAACAGATAAAAATAAATAAGTAGTGGTTTGAGTTCTCACTGAACCACCCGTTGCGGGTTAGATTCCCACCAGTAAAAAAACGGAAATTACCTTTTCAAAATTTTCTCCTGGTGTGGGTGTAAATTAGATCACCCCCAGGGCCCCACGTTTACTAACACTATTGTCGCGGAGTTGCTATGACTATTTTTTAAGGCATTAAAATAACATCATTTTTCACTGGTATCTAGAATATAAGCAGTGTAGACATTATATATTGTCACCTTGATGCAATTTAACTAGTCATATTCTAGTTACCATTGGTACAAGATGTAATTTTTATGCCTTAACAAATTGAGTCTTAGCAACACTACGACGATAGAGTTAGTAGACTTGTGGCCCAGTCCATTGGATGGTACCTATGGTACAATCTTTGCTTAGTTTGGGATCATACGATGAGTACCTATTACCTATGTATTGCCTGGCAATATTATATTTGACAAAAAATTGGTCCATGGCAACCAAGACCAGTGGTAGCCGAGTGGTCGAACGCACGCCTTGCAATCGAAGTGTGCAAGTTGAAACCCCGGCTCGCACCTCTAGGCTTTATGTGCGAATCTCATTTTCATCCGAGATTATCACTTGCTATGCAACGGTGAAGGAAAACATCGTGAGGAAACCTGCACGTCTGAGGGAACTTGACTAGTTTTCGATAGATGTGTGAAGTCTGCCAACCCGCACTGGGCCAGCGTGGTGGACTGTGGCTTGAATCCCCCTCGCATTGAGGGGAGGCCCGTGCCCAGCAGTGGGACGTTAAAAGGGCTGTAGTAGGTAACCAAGAGGCAATAAGCTTGTCTATATATTTTTATTATTAAATGGTATCATTTTTTCTTCCTGTTCAATGCGATTTCTGCAAGAAATTGCTAAACAGCTTATTGAACCCTTCACTAATGTTCTGCAATTGTCATAAAATTGTTATGATCTATACAATAAAAGTAAATGCACAGACCTAACTATTATAATTTTTATTAGGTAACGAAATCTCTCATTGAAATAAAAATATTATGTAATATGCATCGGTAGCGTTTCTTACGAAACTTTATTTTAGTGACAATTTTGATTAACGTCTCGTTAAAAAAATACGGCCCGTTAGCGGAACGAAGCGTTTATTAAATACTAGCGACTTCGACCGCGAATATTACGAGATGATTCAATATCGTTATAAATTATACGCTATATTTTATTCTGATGTATATACAAGAATATTGTCAAGTTTCATCAAAATGCGTTCTGTAGATTTTGCGTGAAAGAGTAACAAACATGCATCCATCCTCACAAACTTTCACATTTATAATATTCGTAGGATTATAGTAGAATTATATTAATATTAATGTAGAATAGAAATCGGACGTCAGTATTAATAGTGGTAGAGACAAGAATCGATTGTATACACCGGATGTTGCTTAATGACAAGGAAAAAAATAATAAATATAGTATTGGTAGGTGCTTCGAGTAAAGCTTGCCACACACTGCCGGCTGCACACGAACCCGCCGCAGCTGTCAATATGTAATGCAAATTAGCAACACTCTTATCTGCATATACTATACTAGTTAGGGTTGCCGAAAGATAAACTTTACAAAGAAATAAAATTCTGCTTTCCGATTCTTAAAAAGCCGTTAACAAGTTATGAAGATACACATCTGTGTATTATCTTGTTCTAACATTTATATAATACATCATCACGCATGTATTCACCGAAGGGGTAGGCAGAGGTGCACTGGAGTGCGCCCACACTTCGCCGATGTATTTTGGTCCCGATGTAATAGGGTGCGAGCCTATTGCTATTATACCGGGCACATTCTCCAACAATACGAGGGAGATTTTTGGACCATAGTCCACCATGCTGGCCTAGTAGACGAGCAGGTTTCCTCACGATGTTTTCCTTCACCGTTTCTTAGCAAGTGGTAATCTCGGATGAAAATGAGATTCGTCGCACATAAAAACCCAGAGGTGAGAGCCGGGGTTTGAACCTGCGCACTTTGATTGCAAAGCGTGCGTTCGACCACTCACCACTTTGTTTTCACTATAAATGTTGAAACAATGAGACTAAGGCTGGCTTATAGATAAATCGTTTAGTTCTCTGCCTACTATGCAGCTATTTATGTGAGTTTACCAAATTTTAAGATACAAGCAATGTCGCATAATAATGTCGAAACAAAACGAAAATATACCACCCATTTGACGTTTTGTTTCGACATTATGTCGACTTAGACATGATGTCGATCAAAGAATTGGGTCCCGTGCAGTGTCCGTCAGAATCGTAGAATGTTTGTGTAGTATCTCTAAAAGAGTTTGTTGAAAACCCTATCGTCACATATGTAGTGGACGCATAGCGACAACGCACTGCATCTCGGTCAAGGTCTGCAACTGATTTTTATTAAGCACCAGACAAGTGAGGTCCAACATATTGAGAGAGGTTCCGTACAAGGAATTTTTAGAGTTTTTATTGGCACACAAATTTTTATGTTTAGTCAACTCAGTCAAAAAAGAATTTTAAACCTTAAAGAAATTATAGTTAATACATTTTCAAATCAAAAAATTCAAACAATGTATTTTTTCAGTATTCAAATGTTTTACATCGTCATTGTCATTGTGTTATATACATTTAAAGAATCAAAATGGTGAGGAATTAAACAACATTATGTTTGTGATGCATACGAGTAAAACAATGAACGCTCAAACATTTATTTATACCGATTTTCACATGTTATAAAAAAAAGGATTAATCAATTCGTAGTTCGGTTTGTTGTTTTCTTCTTTAGCTATGCTATCGAGGGGTGATGGCTATTAGGCTTAAGCATCATTTTTAACTTTACAGGAGAGCATACTCATTCGACGCAGAAAAATGCGCTGACTCCAAAGTATATAAGTCAACATAATCCTGAGTTGTATAGCGAGCAGGCTTGATTGCGTTTATGTAAATCACTGTTGTAGGCTTCCAACATCTGTGTTGATTTTGTAGTCCGTATAAGATTACAAAATCAACATTACATGTAAAATATTAATACTAACATAGTTAAGCAAAAATGTTACTAACCCTTTTGAGTCATTACTTGAATAAATACTTATTATTATTATTCCTTCATATCTTATCTTTCTTATAAATTACATTTTTAAATATACATAAATATATAAAATACATTTAAAAATATAAAAAACAGTTCCCCACCGGCATTTGGAACTGGGTCCTAGTTACCAGTGGTTACGGCTCCATAGAGAGGAACTTTCTCACAATGCTTATTATTATTAATATCGGCCAAAAGTGTCGGTAGAGTTAATAGCCTTTCACCCCTCGATATGATTGATGATTTAAATACATCTGATTGCCCTGGCAGAATTGTTATTGCGAAAAATATTCTGAAGGTTTTCCCCTCACTACCTTAGTTCACGGAACTCTAAAAGCTGTTTATATATTGAACAGTTACATTCGCGAGCACACAACTCTATCACAACACGGTATATTGTAAAAAAACCTGTTTTCCTTAACGAATCGGAAGGTTCAACCACAGTTGAATTTGTCACAACAAGGTTCCAAATATTATTTTTAAGGGCCGAATATTTTTGCTAAAAGTGAGCAACTGAAACCTTTTTATTGTTCAGACTATCCATATATTGTCCTTACGATTACTGATGATCAGACCTTTCTGTTGATACCACAGATTACTATAATATACACTAGTCAGTTTCATACATGGAGATGCCATATCGAGCCCACGGTGCAGTTATTTTTTCAGGTGTATCTGACTTCGACATTGTTGTTTTCCCATAAAGTTGCCATACAGTACACATATTACTACTACTACAGCCCTTTTAACGTCCCACTGCTGGGCACGGGCCTCCCCTCAATGCGAGGGGGGTTCAGGCCATAGTACACATATTATGTTATCAAATAGCGATGGAATTTAAGTGATTCGTATATAATAATAAACAGGGTACATTATTTTGTTTATTTGTCGATATACATTTGATGACTTCATATACATATTATCACGGATGTAGTTAATGCGGGTACTTCACGATTTAGATTAACATTTAAAGTATATTTTGTCAACGTACCGTACGCACAAAGTGACTATAACTATTTATCTGTAGTACCATGTCTGTCAAAATGTACTACTGTCTGTTGTACCATGAGCGCCAAGACCAGACTTATGTCACATAATATGTTGATTATATCTCTTTTTTTCTCGTATGAAATAAGACTGAGAGCGACCGAGCCAATCCGTGAGAGAGGTCTTGTTTTTAACCGACTTCCAAAAAGGAGGAGGTTCTCAATTCAATTGGTATGTTTTTTTTAATGTATGTACACCGTTTACGCTGCGAGTTATGAACCGATTTACGTGATTCTTTTTTGTTTGTTGCGGAATAGATGCCATTTGGTCCCATAAATATTTAAAATTGTACGGCCAAGCAGTTTTCATTTTATGAACATTTTTATGTTTATTATGATCATTATTTACGTGGATGATGTAGTTGTGTACGGCTTTTTAAGGAGTTTTCATTTAGGTTGATTATTAGCTTTTGTTTAATACCGATTGTTAGCAAACATCGAAACTTACCACCCAAGGAACGGAAGGGGGTGTGGGGGGGGGGGTTTGGGCTGTAAATATTTACTTTTTTAGGGTTGTTATGAGGTGATAATAATTGCATATTTTCAACGATTATTGACACTAAAAAGCGTGAATTTTTTTTTACAAAAAACTAAAACCGACTTGAAAAACCTAGGTGCACTAAAAAGCTAGAAATAACCTTATAATTCATTACATTTGGAGTAGGTGCCAATCTACGTCAGACTAGGCAAATACACACATGAATTGGCACCGACTTCAAATGTAATAAGTTTTTGAAGTCGGTTTTTGTTTTTTGTTAAAAAAATATTTTGACATTCATGCTAACACCACTGTTATTCTCAGGAGAACGAAGCCTTTAAAGCCCCGAGCACACTACGGCGTCGACCCCCACACGTCAAAATTTCTACAAATACCAAAACGGACTCGTGAATATGCCTAAAGATTGAATTTCTGTGGTACAAACAACGGCTACTACTACTACTGCCCTTTTAACGTCCCACTGCTGGGCACGGTCCTCCCCTCAATGCGAGGGGAATTAGGCCATAGTCCACCAAGCCGGCCCAGTGCGGGTTGGCAGACTTCACACATCTATCGAAAACTAGTCAGGTTCCCTCAGACGTGCAGGTTTCCTCACGATGTTTTCCTTCGCCGTTTCATAGCAAGTGATAATCTCGGATGAAAATGCGATTCGCACATAAATCTCAGAAGTGCGAGCCGGGGTTTGAACCTGCACACTTTGATTGCAAGGCGTGCGTTCGACCACTTGCCTACCACTGCTAGTCCCTACGCCCCTACGCATAAATATTCGCTCGCGCTGTCAGTGTCATTTAGTTGAAGACTGAACTTTTTCCATGAGTTAATACAGTTCGTTTTGGTATGGCAAAAAAATTACGCGTGATCGTCGACGCCCCAGTGTACTTTAATCTATCTGTTGAGTAATTTATATAAGAAAAAAATATAATCGGGTATTAGTTAAGTAGGTATATACCTAATACACATTATCACGCCTGTATTCCCCGAAGGGGTAAGCAGAGGTGCATTGCAGTGCGCCCACACTTCGCCGATGTATTTAAGTCCCAATGTAATAGGGACGAGGCTATTGCCGTTCTACCGGGCGCATTGTCCCTTAATACTAGGGAGATTTTTGGGCTATAGTCCACCACGCTGGCCTACTACGGGTTGGTGAACTTTACACGGCTTTCTATAGATGTGCAGGTTTCCTCACGATGTTTTAATTCACCGTTCAGGAAGTAGTAATCATAATTGAAAATTACATCCGCACGTGAAAATTGTCTCAGAGGTGCGAGCCCGGTGTTTGAACTTGCACCCCTTACGTTCAAGGCGGGCTTTCTACCGACGCGGCTACACCAATATCATCAGTGGTGTTAGCACGCATGTCAAGACAAGCTCTCTATCACGGATTGGCTCGGTCGCTCTCTTTCTTATTTCATACGAGAGAGAGAGAGATATATAATCAACATATTCTGTGACATAAGTCTAGTCTTGGCGCTCATGCTACAACTACAGTTAAGTATTTGTAGATAAACGATAACGTAGAATCTATAGTAGAGTTATACGCGTGTTATCGCATGTAGAGTTATGTGGAACTATAAGAACAGTTAGATAAATAATCGCGTATAAGTAAGACATGTTGTAAAGTGCATTATACAGGGTGTTTAAGAAGTCTGAAATAATACTTTGACGTTTGCATCAGTATTGGATATACAACTAAATAGCATAAACATTTGATCGAAATTCGACCATGATTTATAACTCGTAATATCTTAAGTTCTTTGTAAAATTTGCATGTTTTGGTTTGTGAATATTGGTAGTTGCCCCTCTATCTCTCATCTGTAACTCAGCAACTATGATACTTAGGTATAAACTGTCTTCACTAAGCATCCACATATGAGCTACCGTATATGTACCCAAAGTATTATTTCGGACTTTTGATACACTCTGTATACTGAATAATGTAGCTATGTAAGTATAGAAATGTAGTTTATGTAATAACTAGTTATCAGCGCCCTCGTGACACACGTGTGCTTGGCTTAATGTATTGAGAACATACACGAATAGTGTTGGGAAATGCTTTTGGATTTATTTGGATTAGTCATATTTACACGAAAACGTGACAAACTTAACGAAGATTAACAAAATTATTACAGGAAGACTTTATTAATTATTGTTATATTTATATTTGTTATATTTATAAAATTACTAGCTGATGGTTTCATACGCGTGGTTGTCGGTTATTGCGACCAAAAGTAATCATGAAATTTTTGCCGACGTCATCACACAAACACTTTCAACCCTAATTTCTACCCCTAACAACCCTATTTCGAATTAAAAAGTAGCCTAAAAAGTTGTAAGTAGTGTCCTTTCTCAGGCTCTAGAATATCTCTGTACTAAATTTCATTCAAATCGGTTCAGTAGTTTAGGCGTGATTGCGTAACACACAGACAGAGTTACTTTCGCATTTATAATATTAGTAAGGATGAAGTGATCTGTATTAGGGGTATGTGGTCATTGTTACTACATTGCGAATATCTATGTGATATTTGAATTCGTTAGGTACATCCCTATTAAACTAGAACACTTCAAATTTACATACAATAGTGCACTGGGAGTTATTAATTCAACTCACAGAATGACACAACACCTATTTTAAAAATATATTATATTTTATCTTAATTACCAACATTGAAATTAAACTATTTTACGGATTTTATCGCGTTTATTTACTATTTTACTTTCCCGACGTTTCGGCTGCTTTACAGCAACCATGGTCACGGGGGGACTGAGGTGTTAGACGTCCTGATGTCATAGTTAATAACTGGGTACCCTCATATTTAGTTGTTGTTTGCGGTCCGATCCAACCATTTATTAATTAATTAATTATTTAATTAATTACCAACATTCGATTAATAATCTAATTAATATTATAAATATAAAAGATTGTAAGGCTGCACGATGGATGGATGGATGATGGCTGCTCCTCAAGTCATGCTCGTGTACGGGTGCTACTTGCGAGGACTGGTCCAACCATTTTCCATTTTCCTCTTAATTACTTATTATCTTCTCTCCCATATTGCGTTGAAGACCGACCAAAAGGCTCCCATATTGCGTTGAATATACCATAGCAATTATTTCTATAACCATCTGTGGTTTAGAATAATCCCTTCATTGTAAATGGGAGTAGACGCACCCGACTGTACTATCTTCCTAAGCGTAAAGACTATATTGTTTGTAATATTAGACTGCCGTGAGTATAATTCTTCTCTAGTACTGTGGCAAAGGTGCTGTCTGCTTTCATGGCGCAATTATCATTTTGAAAAGAGTAACAATTGAGTTTCTCACTGGCTCTTCTCAGTGGAAGCAGCATTCCGAACCAGTGGTAGAATCTGACAATTTGTAAGTCATTTTTGGCCTACACGAATAAAAAAATGATTGATTTTGATTTGATGGATGTTCGTTATGCTTTCAGCCAAAAACTACTGAACGGATTTTGTTGTAAATTATTACACACTCGTAAAATATGTACAGTAATGTAACAGGTTTTCTGAGACATGTTACCAAATCAATTTTTATTACAAAAGCTAGCCTAGATGTACTAGCGTATCTATTACATACTAGTAAGTATGAATACCGGTATGTGGTATCCGTGTGACAGATATAACCGGAATATTGGTTGCAACACTAGCTTATATGAGGTGTTTCAGAAGTCCGAAATAATACTCTGGCGTTGGCATCAGTATCGGGTATAAAAATTGGATCGAAGTTCGACTATGTTTTTTCAACTTTTTTTTCGTCGTCAATTTCTATAGCTCGTAATATCTCGAGTCCTATGTAAAATTTGCATGTTCTGTTTTGTGAATATTGGTAGTCACTCCTCATAAGTGTAGTTTACACTGATGAATAGTGCTAATACCCAAAGGCCAGAACACGATACCTGTGACATATGTTCTATGAAACTATGATAGTTAGGTATAATCTGTCTTCACTAAGCGTCCACATATGAGCTACCTGATATGTACCCAAAGTATTATTTCGGCCTTCTGATACACCCTGTAGAGGGCGGCGTGACGCGGCCATTTTGTGATCTGATGAAATGCATAACTATTTGATTGTTATCTCTCTAATCTGATTACGGGGTCGGTTTAAGGAGAGACTGGGTAAATAAAAATAACGACTGGGTACTTTTCTTATAATAATCTGTTTTATTAGCTGTCGTAGCTATATACTAGTGCAGGATCAAATCCCGAGCTCACACGGCTTGAATTTTCTGATTTTCACATGTTTAACAGTGAAGAAAAACATTATAATTTATAATCTAACTGTAAATGGTTTAAAGATAGATAAAGAGGTTTGACAATATTTGACAAAGAAATAAACTCAAGCGCCAATAACGAAAACTAAATTTTCAAAAAAAATTGCCCGTGTTTCTGTTTGTTTGAGGTTAACGCCCGATCGGCTGGACCGATGTTGATGGCACTATCACTGGCAGATAGCTCTCGTTACAGAAGTAACTGAGGCTACTTTTATTTTAGCAATATAGGTACTTAAAATTCCTAAGTTCCATATGGACCAAGTCGCGGTCTCAGATAGTAATAAATTTAATAATTATTGAATTTTAAATAAATAAACATTATATTTGTAGTGATATAAATTATAGATAACATCCTGTAACACGCGTAAGGTGGGCATATCACGCTGTATAACGTCAATGCTCAATGTACCGTTAGCAAAACAAACAGCTATCTGCAAATGTCATTATAATCTTAATTAAGGCGGTCCCTATCTCCTATCAATCGCTCAATATATCATGGAGCACGATTTTGCTGATTGTATTATATACAAATTGCTTGTACGTACCTACGAAAGGCCTTTATTTTTCGATCGGAGATAATTTTAGTTAGTCGGCTTAGAAAAAGCAAAACAAAATCTCAAAAAATAATATATTACTAGCTATTATCCGCGACTACGTCTGCGCAAACTTCGTTATACTCGTAAATTTTAGCCTATTTGTTATTCTGATGTATAAACAATAATACTGTTAAGTTTTATCAAAATCTGTTCAGTAGTTTTTGCGTGTAAGAGTAATAAACATCCATTCATCCTCGCAAACTTTCACATTTATATTATTAGTAGGATTATTTATTTTTGTACAACCTTGCGTTTGTCACACTTATGATACATTTACAATGGGATTGTAGAACCCGTTGTAACTACTGATATATACCTTTTTTAAACGGTATGTATATCGACGTTTGAAAGGCAATAAGGATTTTGGCCTTTCAAGCCTTTCAAGCGTCGATATACTAAGCGATAAAAAATCGTAAGATGAGTTATATATATACCACTATATACTTTTTTTTTAATACTTATATACTACTCAAAAGGCCAGATTAATCTGCGTCGTTTATTAGGGTTCCCTACCCAAAGGGTAAAACGGGAACCCTATTACTAAGAATTCGCTCTCCGTCCGTCCGTCCGTCTGTCACCAGGCTGTATCTCATGAACCTTGATAGTTGACATTTTCACAGATTATGTATTTCTGTGGCCGCTATAACAACAAATACTAAAAAACATAATAAAATAAATATTTAAGGGGGCTTCCATACAACAAACGTGATTTTTTGCTCGTTTTTAGTTTTTAGGGTTTTAAATTTTTATAGTGTGTTTTTCTTTTTATCTTTTTCAAATTCTAAATTGACCACTGATACAGTGCATAAATAATTTTCATAAATTGGGACTAAAATTTTGGTGTATATACAAACTAGAAGCTTTTAACTCAAACCGAAAACACACTCGTAACTTGTAACTCGTAACTCGTGTCAACTTTGACACATTGGTTTTTTATAGATAGTGGTATGGAACCCTTCATGCGCGAGTCTGACTCGCACTTGGCCGATTTTTTACGATTTTTAGGGTTCCGTACCCAAAGGGTAAAACGGGAACCCTATTACTGACACTTCGCTGTCCGTCCGTCCGTCCGTCTGTCACCAGGCTGTATCTCATGAACCGTGATAGTTAGAGAGTTGAAATTTTCACAAAAGATGTATTTCTGTTGCCGCTATAACAACAAATACTAAAAAACAGAATAAAATAATTATTTAAGGGGCTCCCATACAACAAACGAGATTTTTTTGCCATTTTTATAGATAATGGTACGGAACCCTTCGTGCGCGAGTCCGACTCGCACTTGGCCGGTTTTTTTGTCGCTTAGTAAGGATTGCCTTTCAATCGTCGATACGCATTCTTGCTTTTATTATTTGTTGGGGGACTGTGGGGTTAGATTTTTTTTGTTAAATTTGACTGTTTTTGTTTCTAATAATTGTAAATAATTCTTATCTTCTGTTAGGAGCTTAGAAATCCAAATAGACAAAGGTAATTGCTGACTTTTTCAAAGAGATCCTACGAATGTTGTTTATGCAAAATTATGCTTTATTCCAACAATTTAAGATATGTAATCGAAATTAAGTAAATACACATTCACACTTCTATCAATTAAAACTGGACTTTAACTCAGTAAAATATAAAGACTAGTACTTAACAATGTTGGATTTTCACAAGTTTTCCATTTACAGTTTATATAAGCGAAATTAAGTTTTATTACTACCGCAATATGGATTATACTCAAGGTAGGTAATGATAAGTATTGTAATCGTGAAAGGTGCAATGTCGGTAATGTCACTATAATGATATTGGGGAAGGTCGGTCTAAATGTACGGACAGCATACAAAACAATATTTAAAAAAAAATAGGTATATAGGTTTTTTATTGACTTTAAGAGTGCAGAGTATCTATCAGAGGTATTGTATTAAAATAAGGTTGCTTAATATTAGAAATAAACAATTTATAGGAAACTATGATTATCAATACAATGTGTTTCAAAATTAGTATGCTAACCAGTAATCCACAGTACAAGCTTTACTTATTAAGGTTCCGTACTCAAAGGGTAAAATCGGAACCCAATTACTAAGACTTCGCTGTCCGTCCGTCCGTCCGTCCGTCCGTCCATCCGTCCGTCTGTCACCAGGCTGTATCTCATGAATTGTGATAGTTAGAGAGTTGAAAATTTTTAAAGATGATGTATTTCTGTTGCCGCTTTAACAACAAATACCAAAAAACTGAATAAAATACATACTCCCATACAACAAACGTGTTTTTTTGCTGTTTTTATAGATAATGGTACGGAACCCTTCGTGCGCGAGTCCGACTCGCACTTGGCCGGTTTGTTTTGGGATCATACGATGAGTATGTGTTATCTGGAATTAATGTACCGCTGCTTGCTAATCGACATCGGTTGTAAGTGCCATTGACAGAATTGCGTAGTGATTATCTTCGTCCGCTTTATTTCACCGGCCCCGCTTCCGAGAGAGATCGCCTACGCAAAGGAAATATTTCCGTTTGCATATCATTTTGAACGCATAAACTATTGAATAGCTTATTTATAAATTTTTTTCTAGTTTGAACAATAGTGATTGTATGGGTTTTTTTTATAAAATATGAAAGGTTCTACAATTGGCATTGGGTTATAATAAGTTTCAATCTCTTTCCTCTTTATAAATAGTTATATATTTATGTGACATTGCTGTTGAGAGGATTAATTTATGTAATTTTTATGATATACATTTTCTGCATTTTTTTCCTCAAAATATGATATTAAATTAACGCTCAAATATATTTTTTAATGCAAAATAAATGTATTGACTTAAAAATAAAGGAAAGACAATAAAAATATTAAATAAAATATTTTTTTTGGGTATACCATTTTTATTTTGCTGATGGTACAATTTATCTTTCACCGGTTGTATAAAACGAAATAAGCCGACATGCGAACAGAATAAGGGCGCCGAAAATTAAAATTGTATGTCAATGTCGTCGTTAATGTTGTAGCATTTTTTTATTTATTATTAAAAAAAACATTTAATCTAGGCACCCAATCATTTCATGAAATAATAGGTTTCTTTTTATATATTTTTTTATTAGTAAGTTTAAAATGGTAATAAAACTACGTCAGCCCGATCGAAATTGTAGTCGCAGTCCAATAGAGTTATGATCGGTTCGGTGATATAGCATACAATCATACAAACTTTCCTTGGGAACACATGATGTGATTTTTTGAAACAACAAAAGCAAATTGCAGCGGTGGTAGCCGAGTGGTCGAACGAACGCCTTACAATCGAAGTGTGCACCTCCGGGATTTATGTGCGATTCTCATTTTCACCCGAGATTATCACTTGCTATGAAACGGTGAAGGAAAACATCGTGAGGAAACCTGCACGAATGAGGGAACTTGACTAGTTTCAGATACATGTGGGAAGTCCAACCCGCACTGGGCTAGCGTGGTGGACTATGGCCCGAATCCCCCTCGCATTGAGGGGAAGCCCGTGCTGTGGGACGTTAAAAGGGCTGTAGTAGTTGTAGCAGTCAACAAAATCAGATGATTTTTCTGCGGACGGTACTTTATCTTTCACCGGTAGTGTTTCCGCGTGAGGTCGGAATAAGGGCGCAGGAAACGCATTGTGTGTCAATGCCGCCCTCTTATCGCGCGGTCGGTATTGGGCTTTTGTTTTTCAATGCAGTAATTTGGCGATTGATCTCTGATCGTATCGAATGAATGGGGGATATTTTTAAATGAGTTATGCTACGATTAATCAGTGTTATAAAGGTTATGTATTATTAAGTAGTCAAAATATTAGCTCACATTTTTTTATCTACGCCTATTATTATTGGCTTTGAATACCTATTTTTTATTTTTATTTAACCTACGTTGTCCCACTGCTGGGTAAAGGTCTCCCTCATTCTCCGCCACGCATCTCTATCTCCTGCCCCATCAGACCATCTCTCCAGATAACGGTCGACCACGGCGGCGTGGCGGTGTCCGTCATTTGGGCTCCAGTTGTTCCTATAATTGTGACATTGTTTTAACTTTGCCAGTAATAACTACATTATAAATATCTATATCAGACAGATTGTTTTATACTTGCTATGATTTAAATATCCGTTGAAAGTGCCTTCTATTATCGAGGTAACAATTTTGACTAGTATTCCCCTTAATAATATTCCACTATCTTTCAGGTTATTCCGTGCTATTAAAACGACTAGGCGAAATACATCGCGTACTTATCATAGCAGTTTCATCGTTAACACAACGCAAATGTTGGGATAGGAATCAGAATTAGGTTTTTTAGGGTTCCGTACCCAAAGGGTAAAACGGGAACCCTATTACTGAGACTTCGCTGTCCGTCCGTCCGTCCGTCCGTCTGTCACCAGGCTGTATCTCATGAACCGTGATAGTTAGAGAGTTGAAATTTTCACAGATGATGTATTTCTGTTGCCGCTATAACAACAAATACTAAAAAACAGAATAAAATTAATATTTAAGGGGGCTCCCATACAACAAATATGACTTTCTTTGCCGTTTTATAGATAATGGTACGGAACCCTTCGTGCGCGAGTCCGACTCGCAATTGGCCGTTTTTTTTAATTTCTGTAAACCAATACAGGCACTAATGAGTCGTGAATAAGAAAAAATATTAATAGTGTCTCTATCGACTACAGAAAAATTACGCTCTAAAGTATGGTATAAGATCATTTTCTGTTACTTATTACAATCGACATGTGGAGAAGGGAGGGGTAGGCCTTTGCCCAGCAGTTGGACATACAATAGGCTATTAAAAAAAAACCGGCCAAGTGCGAGTCGGACTCGCGCACAAAGGGTTCCGTACCATTATCTATAATAACGGCAAAAAAATCACGTTTGTTGTATGGGAGCCCCTTTAAATATTTATTTTATTCTGTATTTTAGTATTTTTTGTTATAGTGGCAACAGAAATACATCATCTGTGAAAATTTTAACTCTCTAGCTATCACGGTTCATAAGATACAGCCTGGTGACAGACGGACGGACGGACGGATGGACGGACAGCGAAGTCTCAGTAATAGGGTTCCCGTTTTACCCTTCGGGTACGGAACCCTAAAAATCGGCTAAGTTACATTTGATTATCAGACTTCCATACAATGACTATGATGAAAACGATGATCTCTCGCCTATTACTGAAGATTGCAATGACATCTGATCATTATACAGCAACAATTTCCGCATAACATTAACTAGTAATAGTTCTGCCACCGAGTAAGGTGTCCACACAATGTTGTTGAGGAAACTGAGGTGACTTTCGCAACGGCGCGGCGCCTATAGTCGCTTCCTGAACATGTGTAATTACGCGGCACGGCCAAGGATTGTTGTTGTTGATTGCTAACTGCTGCCAAGATCATGGACGCGACGTAGTCAAGGGTAACTCGTCTTTTCTGCACCTAGGTGCACAAAGTGGACTTAAGGACATCAATCAACTTTTTTTGAAAATATACACAATGTTGGTTGTTTGCTTCTCTTTCACGTGGAAACTACTGAATGGATTTTGATTAAACTTTACAGTATTATTGTTGATACGTCCGAATAACATATAGGCTACAAGCGGCCCGTCCCGGCTTCGCCCTGTTTTGTAATAAAGCCTATGTTACTCAGTGATAATGTAGCTTATTAACGGCTAAAGAATTTTTGAAATCGGTCCAGCAGTTTTTTAAGTTTATTCCTTACATACAAAAATACAAATTTTACAATATTAGTATAGATAATTGGTAACGATATTGTATAATCGAAGTGTGCGCGGACGAAGTTCCCGTAGAAGCCAGTTTGTAACATGGGTAGGATTCAGAGACTATTCATACATCATTCATGTCGAAGTTTTCTCACATATCCTATTGACCATGTTATCTGAATAAGGTGAACGTTCATTACCAACAAGTAGTTAGGTGCAGTAATTGTGTCGTATGTCACCGCTGCAGTTGATAGCTGCATCGTTGCAGACCTTGCCGCTAATGTTATGCTCGCTTCCGCGTCTCGTTTCCTGCATCTACGCAAATCCATTGCTCCTTGCCGTGTAGGGTTCCGCGGAATGAAAGCGTTTTCACTTCCTTTGTTTTCATATAAGAAAATATCGCTACTCAGCAAATACTCGTCGTGTGATTCCAAATTACGCAAAGCTTGGACTATGCGTACCACATAATGGACTGATACTTTAACCAGTCAAAACACAGATAATGTCATTTCCAAGATTTCGTAAGCACAGTTTTCATATCCTATTCTTTATCTTTATCTCATACTAATGAATAATGTTGTTCAATATTGTTTTGTTAATTTTGTGAGTTTATGGGTTTTTAGGTATAATCGATTGAATTCCTTTGATGTAAATACCCTTAATCCACTGGGATGTCAGGGTACGCGCGTTTTTTTTTGCCATAGCAAAACGAACTGCATTGACACATAGAAAAAGTTTTAACTACAACGAAATGACACTGACAGCGCGAGCGAATTTTGGCGTGGCTTTTAAAACAGAAATTTAATCTGTATGCATATTGCTACAGAGTTGTTTTTGGTATTGGCATTTTGCAAGCGAGCGTTGAAGCCTACACTATGCTTTAAGTCTCTATATTACTTTGATTACCGGGCGTACCTCAAGGCTTATTCATATTTCCATTCGTTTCTGTCTCTGGTTAGTTTCCTCCAGCCTCGCCCACATCTTTATATGAATATGTCTTCCTAGCGTTTTTGCGGTCTCCCTTTTTTCCTCGTTCCTTCGCGGGTATCCATTCAGTAGCTTTCTTTGTCCAACTGTCATTATCTTTCCTGCAGATGTGACCTGCCCAGTTCCATTTCAGTTGTCTTATTATCTTTATTATATCTGTTATTCTTGTTTTCCTTCTTATTGCTTTGTTTGAAATTTTATCAGTGACCATATTTCACATTAAATAAACTAAGTGTGCAGAACCATTAATTTTTCGTTATAATCGTACAATTACCGTTTTTATTTATATCAATTGCGGTAGGTCGTGCGGGCCTTGTTTACGATGCGCACGCAACTATCGTGATATACATAATGCTGTTTCTACATCTCATGCACTATTATTAGACGCACCGCTCACAATAAACGTTGTTTTGCCACGTTTTATTGTGATGTTGTAAAATTACAAATGGATTTTACGATTGTTGGTTACGGACCGATAACCTTTTGTTGCAGTTTATCGAGTGATAGAGGCGATGGATAACGTTCCGTTTTCGTGTGGGATGATCATGAATAGATGCAATATTCCTTAGTTTGTATTATCGAGATATTTTTGATGTTATCGGAATAAATAATAACTCTTTTCAACCCGCCTTCTCTCTTTTTCTTTCTTTTTTTACGAAATGAATGAAGTGATGATATTTAATGGAATAAGATGAGGAATGGCTCCACCTGCGTTTATTGGGTATTACAGCCAGTGTCAAGTAATTAATAGCAAGGGCAAATTCAATAAATACACATTGTAAATAAAAATGAGTGATGACAGTGATAAAGATGGCGGTTGAATCCCATGACTTCTCTCATTTCCTTCTCTTCCTTAAGCCCCGGGCACTCAAGGATGTCAAGATGATGATGATGTCAGGATGATGGGAGAGTCAATTATTTGATAATACCAAAATGAAAAATACATCATCACGCCTGTATTCCCCGAAGGGGTAGGCAGAGGTGCACTGCAGTGCGCCCACACTTCGCCGATGCATTTTTGGTCCCAATGTAATAGGGGGCGAGCCTATTGCCATTATACCGGGCACATTCTCCCTCAATACGAGGGAGATTTTTGGGCTATAGTCCACCATACTGGCCCAGTGCGGGTTGGTGAACTTCACACGCCTTTCTATAGACGTGCAGGTTTCCTCACGATGTTTTCCTTCACCGTTTCAAAGCAAGTGGTAATCTCGGATGAAAATGAGATTCGCACATAAACCCAGAGGTGCGAGCCGGGGTTCGAACCTGCACACTTTGAATTGCAAGGCGTGCGTTCGACCACTCGGCTAACTCTGCGTACATAAACATTTGAATCGCGCTAATAAACAATTGGATCGCGCTCTTATTGCAATTTCGTTGATGAATGAGTTTTTTTATTATTACAAGCTTTATATTAACTTGCATTTGCAATGTATGTCCGGGTGGAATCTTCCAACTGAATTTTAAATCAGTTATTTTTAACCGATTGAGCTGTAATTTGGTATACACGCTTATTTTGGATGACAATGCATCTAGCTAAGCATGCATTGACGTCATTCTCATTCCAATATGGCGGATCATCCAAGATGGCGGAATAGTTATTTTTTTCTGCACTACCACAGTATGGGTATCAAATGAAAGGGCTTGCCGAGGAGAACACGAAAACTAAGGGCAATTAAGTAAAAGCTTGTTTTAAAAAAGTTTTGTTTTACATTAATTTATTATTTTAGTCATAATGCCCCCGGCACACTATCAACGCTCGCGCATCTAATATTTTCCAATACTAAAACGATCTCTGTGTCAATATGCATAAAGTTTGAATTTCTGTGTTACACGCCACGCCCCCCAAGTCATAATTTGCTCGCGCTGTCAGTGTCATGTAGTTGAAGAATGGACTTTTTCTCTGAGTCAATACAGTTTGTTTTGGTATGGCAAACAATTTGACGCGCGAAAGTTGACGCCGCAGTGTGCGGGAGGCCTAATTGCCTTATATTTGTAGCATATGTTTTATAAATGTTATACTTTTGATATAAATAGTTGTAATAAAGTAAATAATTGTAATATTATCTCATTAAAAGAGGGGCTGTATACAGGGTGTATAAGAAGTCCGAAATAATAGTTTATGTACATATACGGTGGTCAATATGTAGATGCTTAGTGAAGGCAGATCATAAATAACCATCATAGTATTTGAGTTACAGACCTTTGTATATTTGTCACAGGTATCGTGTCGTATATCCGATACTCGTGCAAACGGCCGAGTATTATTTCGGACTTCTGATACAGCCTATATACAATACATGGAAAATACTTTGGTACTGCTAGGGCTGTAACGAAATAAGTTTCGCGATGTTTTTTCCCGCCTCAAAGGTCAATATTTAAGAGAAATGAATGACAAGCTCCGCGCTGTGAGGCGAAGGTCAAAAGCCGCACCGTATGTGTGTCAATCGTTTACAAGAAAAAAAAGCAACAGGTTTTTCCACCATGTAGGTATGAAATGATTAATTTTAGCAACTCGTGAGTTATGACACTTGTGACCGAATTGTTTTCTTTACGTAATTTAATGTAACGTTATGTTGTACAACCCTGATTTTTAAACATGGCTTTTCGTGAAACTATTTCGTTGAAAATAATTGAAAAGTCTTAAAAACATCGACTGAACAGTTTTAGTCCAAGTACTTATGATTAGGAATTGACATGCATTGCAGTGCACCTCTGCCTACCCCTTCGGGGAATACAGGCGTGATGATGGACATCTATTTATCTTTAATTAATTATTAAATAAAACTTCTAGCTTTACAATCTATGAGCAATTCTTGTAATATGGATACTGGATAGTGGGTATCCATATTACAATCCGAATTAGTCCAGAACTTTTGAACGGTACAGTTAGTCCTTTACCGTACAAAAGTTCTGGACTTATTCGAGCAACACCTAGGGCATGGGTAAATACTGTAAGGCAATATCCGAAACATAATCTTTTTTTTTCACAGAGACATGCGGTAGTTAGTAAGCTTGTAAATAAGAATTGTCTACGGATAATCAAAATATCAGTTCTCATCCAAATCAGTGGTAATAAGGTAAATTCACATACATTCTGGTACGCAAAAGTAGAGAAGATGTGAACAGTAAGGCGAATCCACACATTAGACAGAAAATAGATTTCCGCTGTAAACTTCACAACCTTACACTCAAACACACACTTAAACTATCATTATTGGAAAAGAGCAACCATGGAATGTCTTGCCAACTCTCTCCATAGGAAATCTATTCCGAATGGATGGTAAAGATAGTATTATTATTATTTATTGACCATTCATACATAAATAAAATTTGAAAATATAATTCTGATTCCGACTACAGGGGAGCAATTCCCACATGACCGACATTATCTCTATTTTGACATAAGTCGACAAAAAACGACCAATTTGGCGTTTTATTCCGACATATGACGAATTAGGCATAATGTGGATCCTACGTGAATTGCCTCTGTGTAGTTAAACTTCCCGAAAATAATTTCTATTATTATCAAGCTATGCGTCTAATAGTTAGTGGCGTCTAAACAGACAGCACCTTTAGACGCAGATATTTTGTATTTGCCATTCAATATCTGACATCTTAATCTCAGCTTAAAATCACGCAGGTACCTGTTACGTTACATAACATTTCAAGTCGCCGCCAAAATAAGCAGGTATACAAGAACCTTGCGAACGAGTCTACGCTCAAAGATCAGCAAATGAACACATTACAGACCGGGCCTGCACTTGATCACCTACGAGCTTAAGCCTTTCAATTAAGCTATATTAAGATGAAAGATTTAGCGGCGAGACTGTTTAATAATAATAATAAATATTGCCAGACAACAGATACTCATCGTATGATCCTAAACTAAGCAAAGCTTGTAACTATGGGTATCGTAATTATTGCAAAAAACAAACTTAGGCCGTTGAAATTAAACTATTTTACGGATTTTATCGCGTTTATTTACTATTTTATTTTCCCGACGTTTCGGCTGCTTTACAGCAAGTAGTAAATAAACGCGATAAAATCCGTAAAATAGTTTAATTTCAATGTTTAGTATTCGCGTAAATATAAGAAAACAATAAACTTAGGCCGTTTTTATTTTTGTCAAAAATTTCTTTTCAACATTTTTAGTGCCAATTCGAGTGTGTATTTGCCTAGTCTGATGTACATTGGCACTTACTTCAATTGTAATGAATTATAAGGTTATTTGTAGCTTTTTAGTGCACCTAGGTTTTTGGAGGGGGCTTTTGTATGTTTTTTTTTGTTTAGTGGTCTCCTAGTTCTCTCTTTACACCCCCAGTGAGATTAGCACGCATGTTAAAACTAGAACTCTGTCACTTATTTGCTCACTCGCTCTCTGTCTTATATCATACGAGAGAGAGACAAATCAACATATTCTGTGATACAAGTTCAATATTGGCGCATATGCTACAACTACAGGTGGTTTAACGTGTCGTCATCGCTACCACTCATCCCAAACACCACAAGCAAATCCTACCTAACTAAGCTGGCGACCGATTTCTAAAAGGCCGTTAAGTGACATCTTGGCTAATTTGATTTAAGTATACTACATGAAAGCCAAACATTTCCTCCATCGTTCAGTCATGGTTTTATTTTTATAACATTTATAGTTATCAAGATAAGTGGACACAAATCTCTATGCCTTCACAATTTCTAAAGACATCACTTTCTGTATATTTGCTTGTATCTTAAAATTGGGTAAACCCACAGAAATAGCTTCTGAGTATTCGGAAAATTAAACGTTTTATCTATAAGTCGGTCTTGGTATCATTGTTCTAACATTTACAGTTACTGAGATAAATGGAAACAAATCTGTGTCTTCATAATTTCTAGCGAGATCAATTTTCGCATTTTTGTTTGAGACTCAAAATTAGGTTTTGTCACTTAGCGACCTTTTAGGAATCGGACAGCATTAAGTACACACATGCAGATGTAACCTTCACCCTATTATATTTCGGCATTGAGCACCTCGATCTGCGTGAGTGACATGTCAGGTCGCCCCCCCCACCACCCCTCCCCGTCAATACCCCCGCGTGATGGATCGCTCTCAATGTTCTAGATAGTTTTACAAATGAGTGGTCTTGATAAATGAGCTGTTGAACGGCGTATTGTTGTTGGTAATGACGACAAATAAGCTTATGCAGGGTGTATAAGAAGTCCGAAATAATATCGTAAAGGCGAAGCGACTCTAGCACCATGTTGGGTGATTTTGGAATCATTGCAATCAGCTAATTTTTCTCCGTCTTTTCAGAAGTTTCGTGCAAAGTCACCAAAATGGCGTTTGAGTCATAATGATGGCATAATATAGGTAGCTGATATGTAAATGCTTAGTGTAAGCGGGCTAAACCTAACTGTCATAATTATGACAGTCTCATTATGACAATTATGATACTCAGCAATTGCTGAGTTACAGACCTTTGAATATTTGTCACAAGTAGCGTCATTTGGGCTGAGGAAACACCTGTAACCCTATTTTATAGTGTGAACTACAGCTGCAAGGGGCGACTATTAATATTCACAAAACATTACTTAAAAATATCGCATAGGATTTGGAATAATTCAAGTTTTGTAAATTGGAGATGATAAAAAGTAATAAAAACTTGAGAGGTGTTAAGGGAAACCCGGATGGAACGAAGTTCCTTTTGAAATAAAAAAAGCAAAAAAATTGTACATATACATACACACACACACACATCGAAATCGGAATCGGAAATCGAAATCGAAATCACACATCCAATCGAAATCACACACACATTTACAAAAGTGTCGGTCGACACTTTTAGTCTTATTTTTTTCCGTCTAGCCCCCTTTCGCAACGCGCCATAAGGAACTACGTTCCAAAATCATGCTCGATGAAATTTTGATATCATTCAATTGTATACCCTATACTCGTGCAAACGGTAAAGTATTATTTCGGACTTCTGAAACACGCTGTATGTTTATATAGATCTGTGTGGTTTAGTAAACTAATCCTTGATTGTATTCTTAAGCCTCGTGACTATGTTGACGTGACAAATTATGAGATCGAAGTAACGCATGCACTAACAGCGAAAACCTATAAATAAATAACGCCAACACATACTCATCGTATGATCCCAAACTAAGCAAAGCTTGTACAATCGACTGAGGACAATTCCAGTTACAGCCAAATTCCGGAAGGCAATTTTCAGAAATTAGCCGCTGGTGAGAATCGAATATATGTTCTGTGGATTTGCCTTATTATGGATTAAATTGCCTATCTTCTCTATTTTTGGTGTCCAACATTGATAATAATAGTCAATATTAAAACAGTAATATTATAAGCAATGGTGGTAGGAACTCAGGTATCTAAGTAACCTATATACGGGAGGCCTCCACGGAGAGTTCGCTCGCGTGGACTACCGGTGGTGGGAACACGGAGGAATTCGAAAGCAGTCCCGTAGACTGTATATAATATCCATAATAATACATCGATAGACAACGCATACTCATCGTATGATCCCAAACGAAGCAAAGCATATACTATGAGTTCATGCTTACACCTAAACCGGGGTAAATTCAGAAAATCAGGAATCCATCCCGCAATTTGCATTAGCTGATACTGATAAGAGTACAGAATAACCATGAAGTTAATGAAGACCTTAAAGGGTAACTTAGGTACTATTGTAACCTGGCAATGTACACTGTCGAAGTCACGTAGCACTCATGAATCACTTTTAATCCCCCCTGCACATTGGGGCGACAAAAGTCGCTTGTAAAATTATTTGCCAAATACCAAAACGAACTGTGTCAATTTGCATAAAGATCGAATTTATGTGGTAAAAGCCACAGACCCACGCGCACGCGTCAAAACACGCTCGCGCTGTCAGTGTCATTTCATTGTAGAATGAACTTTTTCTATGTTTCAATACAGTTCATTTTGTCATCCGCGATCTTTATCACTGTCATCATCCAATTTTATTTATCTATAATGTGTACTTATTGAATTAGCCCTTGCTTTACTTGACACTGGCTGAAATACCCGCTAAACGCAGGTGGAGCGATTCCTCGTCTTCTTCTTCGAGCGCCTCTCCAACTAGTGAAGGTTGGCTATCAACTTTTGAAATTCGGTCCTGGCAAGGTGAAATAATTGGGCTGCGTTGGAGACTCTAGTCCACTCTCGTATGTTACGGAGCCACGATTACTTCCTGCGACCAGCTCGCCTCTTGCCGATGACCTTGCCCATCATAATAAGTTGCAGGAGTTGATATCTTTATATTATTTCCTCATCTTATTCCATTAAATATCATCTTCACTCATTTCGTAAAAAAAATAAGTTCGTTTTGGTATTCGCAAAAATTGATGCGCGATTGTGACGCGTCTGTGTGTGGGAGGCCTTAATTCAAGAAAGTCTTAGACCTCATTCACATAACTAAGCATGGCACATCTTCCCCACGAGTCCATACCAATACGGTCGAAATACATGGATGAGGTGTGCGCTACTTAGCCGTGCGAATGATGTGTTGTCCTAAACGGTATTGCTGTAAAGTACTTCGGGAATACCCGAAGCTTTACTTAGAAGGTCCACTTTGTCAACACTAAAATCCCATTAAGTTGTTTAGTTGGTTTATGTTGAATAAACGAAAGTAGTGTAGGTAATCTGTCGTCTAAGCGACGTTAGTGAGTTCCGAACAGCTGAGCGGCAACGCCGTCCATTGACACAAAACGAACTGTATTGACACAGATAAACAGTTGTATGCCCTCTAGGCAACTTTCAACTGTCAGATTTGCCGAGAAAATTACGTCACTTCAAGCTTTTTGTACTGAAGATGGCTTGGTGTGACGTCATTTTCTCGACGAATCTGACAGTTGAAAGAGATATAACTTACGTGTACGTGTTCATGCTATAGGGCCAGGTCTGGGTGTAACTGGGATCGCCTCTAGTCCATTGTATGGTACGCATAGTACAAGCTTTGCTTCATATCATTCGATCAGATAGCAGTGGTAGCCGAGCATAGCAGTGGTAGCCGAGCATAGCAGTGGTAGCCGAGCATAGCAGTGGTAGCCGAGCATAGCAGTGGTAGCCGAGTGGTCGGACGCACGCCTTGCAATCAAAGTGTGCAGTTTCAAATCTCGGGTCGCACCTCTGGGATTTATGTGCGAATCTCATTTCCATCCGAGATTATCACTTGCTATGAAACGGTGAAGGAAAACATCGTGAGGAAACCTGCACGTCTGAGGGAACTTGACTAGTTTTCGATAAATGTCTGAAGTGTGCCGACCCGCAATGGGCCAGCGTGGTGGGCTATGGTCCGAATCCCCCTCGCATTGAGGAGAGGCCCGTGCCCAGCAGTGGGACGTTATAAGGGCTGTAGTAGTAGTAGTAGTAGATACCATCGGATACGGATCATACGATGAGTAGGTAGGTATGTGTTGTCTGGTGATATTTATTTATTTGTTTGTCGCATAATCGTGTGCGTAGGACACTATCCTTATTACCCAATGCCAAGATTGTCTGGGATTTTCCGACATAGCCATTTGCAAAAAAACATGCACGACAGTGTCACGCTGGCCGTACTTCCTTCCGTTACCCACTTTGACCATCATTGACAACACCACCAAGTTCCATTTACCTCAGAGGTAAATTATATTAAAACTTATGTGTCAGTTATTAAGAGCTATTTTAGTAGTTATTTAAGTTTAGTAACTTAAACTTTATATTTGTCCTATATGACGCTTAACCATGATACATTTACCGTTGATAAGCTAATCCTGACTGTGATAATACAGCTTATGGCTACGCATATCGAGGGTTATTTGACTTAATCGATATTTTTAACTTTACAGAAAAGCATATCTACTCATTCGACGCAGAAAAAAATGCTAAATAAAAATAAAAATGTCGCAATTAGCCTTTCACTCCTTGATATAAAGTATTATATATAGTTAAAGAAGTTATGTGATGACAAAGATAATTTAAGTTAGATGGCCGGAGTGGGAATCAAACCTGGTACCTCTTAGTTGGTCCGTCTAACTACTAGGCTATTGTAGGACAAAGTAGAGACCACGAATGGAAAGTAGTCCACATAGCAAAGATAGTTATGCTGTGAGCAAATGGTCGAATAATATTATGTTATGTAACAGCGTCTAGGCTATTTGTTGAGTTATGTCTGCGTGCGCTCATATCTACATGATCTGATCTGTGCTACGGTTTCTTATGATGTTATTATTGTTGCTTTTAGGGGTCCGTATGAGAGATATTCAAGAGGGAAAAGTGCCGCAATATTGAGAAACTATTAAACAAAATTAATTGCAATAATACATTTGAAGCAGATCTGTAATTATGAAGGATGTTTCAGAAGTACAAAATAATACTTTGACGTTTACACGAGTATCGAGTATAAGTACAACTGAATGGGATCAAAATTTAATCAATTCTTGAACATGTTTTTACAAGCTTTATTATTACATTACAACCTTTATATTAACTTGCAATTTAAGTCCGGGTGGAATCTTGCAACTGAATTTTAAATCAGTTATCTTTAATCGATTTAGCTGAAATTTGGTATACACGCTTATTTTGGATGAGAATGCATGCTTAGCTATGCGAAGTAATTCTAATTCCAATATGGCGGATCATCCAAGATTGCGGAATAGTTATTTATTTCTTCACTGCCACAGTATGGGTATCAAATCAAAGGGCTTGCTGAGGAGAACACGAAAAATAGGGGCAATAAAACAAAAGCTTGTTCTTAAAAAGGTTTTTATCATCAATTTTTCAACTTTTTTTGGACGCTGATTTCTATAGCTTGTAGTATCTGGAGTTCTATGTTATATTGTCATGTTCTGTTTTGTGAATATTGGTAGCCGCCCATCGTAAGTGTAGTTTACACTGTTTAATGGGGTCATGGATGTACCCAAAGGCCAGCACACGATACTTGTTCATATATTCAAAGGTCTATAACTCGGAAACTATGATAGTTAGGTATAATCTGTCTTCACTAAACATCCACATATATAATTTGCCCATAATATTACTTCCGACTTCTGATACACGCTTAGGTATATAAAAATGTAGTTATATTATCAAAATATAGGCATAAGAAATGTAGTTTTTGGTTACGTAGTCGATTCATAGACAAATACTACACGAGCTGAATCTATTAGTTTTATGTCTATGGCCAAAATATTACTTTAGTAAAATATTTGTTTATGGTCGATGATAAAAGCTGACTTGGTACGAGCGTTTTAAGCGCTTACATTTTTGTAGTTTCGTTAGTAAGATCTAGGGTTGCCAACTATTTTTTCGAAAATATAGTGTTTTCCAGCTAGAGTCGTAAAATATATAGTACATTGCTCAAAAATATAGTACATTCACAAAAATCCTACAAAAATGTGTCAGTCAGCCCAAGAAAAAAAGTCTAAACAATACGGCACTTTTTTAAGCGGTACCGCGGTACGTAAAGAAGACCAGTACTTTTGTTTGTGAAAACGCCCTTTACTTGACATTAGTTGAAAGTGACAGTTTCGTGTAGTTGTCGTTCCGTTCCGAAACACGCTATAGTATACGCGCAAATCTTCATGCAAGGCACAAAAATATAGTACTTTTGCGTACTATATATTTGTTCAACAGTATATAGTACACAGAGTTAAAATATAGTACAATACTATATTTTATAGTACGGTTGGCAACCCTAGTAAGATCCGTAACAATTCTGCTAACTGTCGCGGGTTTAAGTGATTCACTCTCAGGCTCACTTCATCAGCAGATTCAGATCTAATATAGTATTATTAAGCACCGGGTACAATGAGACTAGTGAAATCTCGTCTTGTATTCCTCGAAGGGGTAGGCAGTGGTACGCTGCAGTGCACCTAAACTTCGCAGATGTATTTTAGTCACAATGTAAATTGGGGACGAGCCTATTGCCATTATAGCCCGATATGGAGCTATAAGAAAAAAATCGTTTAAAAACCGTTTACTTACATTGTATTTTCTGGTATTACTGTATTGTCTCCAATTATCAGGTTATTTGATCTAGACCATATTTCAGACTACAAGATAACTATCTAAGCTTAGTTTTATTATGTAACAAACAGACAGAAGTTCTGATAATCTAACTTTTTTCTTTATAATATTGGACCTAACTAGGTTACAATTACCTTTCTCCGTAAACACGATAGATTTCATTTCAATAAGCGTCGATATAACTTGACTAGGTACTTGAGGAATAAATGTAATAATTCACAGTCAGTTATACGGCCAAACAACTTTATTCGATAACTTCTCTGTGGTTTATAAAATCGGTCCTATAAGGAGTTAATTCACTGGCATTATTTAGCACAAAATTAAATAATTATTTTTCAACTTTTCAGTGGGGTTACGACGCAAGTCTAGACAACCTCTTTCACGAATTCGCCCGCTCGTTCTCTGTCTTATTTCATAAGAGAGAACGAGACAACATCAATATATTCGTCGAAGTTTTATGTCGCTCCAAAATTCTCTGACTCTACAACTTACCATGCCTTTCGAAGCAAAAACAATAACATGAACGAATAATAAATTTGCACGAAATGAATGAATACTGACCTTCAAATACATAAAAATAACAATGCATACATTTAAATTCAACATCAATCATAACGGCGACAGTTATCAATCGTATGTATACCGCTATTTGCAATGCCACGTCAATAGCCTCGGTGGCGCAGTAGGCAGCGCGTAAGTCTCATAATCTTAAGGTCGTGAGTTCGATCCTCACCCGGGGCATATCTTTTTGTTATTTTCAATCTTTTCACTGAAGTTGTTAGATTTTTTCCTTAAGCGTCAAAGTGACGTAAATAGTAAAGCGAGATAGTCATACATTTATATTTATGAACTAGGCAGCAACTATACTCAATTTGTTATAACATTAGAAATAAGAGGCTCGTAGAAGCAGGAGTGAAAACATTTTATTTCAAAACTAAACAATTTCAATGGAAAAACAGTAACAAATAACAAGAAAATTACTAAAATTCGGTAATAACAACAAACGAGGCGTAGCATTCAGAAGTATTCACATGTGAATGACAATCACAGAATATTGTTCACGTCAATTTGACTGCCAACATAAACCGGCAAAATAAGAAAGATCCTGTTGTCACAACGGATGAAGGGATTAGGTAACATTTTAGATTTGGTAGGATATAGTGAAACAAAATAATTTCCCAGTATTATTCATCCCTGCTTATCTAGGTTTTTTGTATCGACACTGTTATTTAAGTTGGAAAAAATGTATATATCTAAATGAAATCCACTTAATTTAATAAGATAAATAGTGAAAATGATTAGTTACAGTGAGACTGCTGATTAAAAAATATATTATAATAAATTGGGCGTCAATCGTAACTGTAATATGTTTATTGTTACTTTTGTTACAAAGTGTACATTAGAAAAACCGGCCAAGTGCGAGTCGGACTCGCGCACAGAGGGTTCCGTACCATCTTCTATACATACATACATATACATACAAATAAATAAAATTGGAGTGTCTGTTTGTAATATCAAAATAATACTTTTTTACCAAATGCGTATGAAAGTATATACGATACCTATAACGAAAACGCAATTTTAAAATGTTTTGTCTGTCTGTCTGTCTGTTTGTTTGAGGTAAACTTCTAAACGGCTGAACCGATTTCAATGGGACTTTCACTGACAGATAGCTGACGTTCCAAGGCATAACTTAGGCTACTTTAATTTTGAGAAAAAGCATTAGGGTTCCGCGGGAAAAACATAATACCCATATTTCCGGGTAATCTCTCTAAAGTCCACGCGGGCGAAGTCGCGGGCACAGCTAGTTATCTATAAAAACGGCAAAAAAATCACGTTTGTTGTATGGGAGCTCTCTAGCTATCACGGTTTATTAGATACAGCCTGGTGACAGACTGACGGACGGACGGACGGACGGATGGACAGCGAAGTCTCAGTAATAGGTTTCCTGTTTTACCCTTTGGGTACGGAACCCTAAAAATTTATTGATTGATTAAGATCATGTCGATTTTGCAAGAATTGGGTCCCAGGCTGTGGGCAAGACACGTCTTCAGTATTGTATGATGCATTAGCAAGATAATACGCGGATACTTGGTATTCGGGCGGGCGCCAGTACGCCAATGTCGCTATGAGGTCAGTGCCAAGAACTTGGCCGGTGTACTGCACCGTTTCGCGGACATTCCGACCTCGGTCTTCATCATTATTGTTTAGTTTATCTTATTATAAATTAATTGTATATACTATCGTTATAAATAACTATAACTACAGCCCTTTTTAATGTCCCACTGCTGGGCACGGGCCTCCCCTCAATGCGAGGGGCATTCAGGCCATAGTCCACCACGCTGGCCCGGTGCGGGTTGGCAGACTTCACACATCTATCGAGAACTAGTCAAGTTCACTCAGACGTGCAGGTTTCCTCACGATGTTTTCCTTCACCGTTTCATAGCCAGTGGTAATCTCGGATGTTAATGAGATCGTTATAAATTATAAATGGTAGTTTCCTCAGAATACGTTCAGTCGTTTTTTCGTTAAAGAGTAACAAACATCCATCCATCCTCACAAACTTTCACATTTATAAAATGAAGTAGGATAGGATTGTAATAGTCGAAGCGAATGCTGTCTATAGTTAATGGTAAGAGGGTCACCCTCGTAACCGAGCGGTACCAAGTTCGATCCACATTACACAATAAACTTCTGACGTAGTTGGAGTAGCTAACGAGACTATTAATAATGAGTTAAATGCACTTTTCATCTTTAAAATTACATCTTGTTTTTACTACATTTGATAGGAGTTAGTGCTTATATCGCGTATATCATATAAGATTTTACGTAGTCGCGAGCGACTGTCGAGGAGACACAAAGTCTTAAATCATGGTACCTAGTCTTCTACTTCGGTCAACATACCTACATTTAGAGAGTAACAATTTATTTACAACTAGCTGTGCCCGCGACTTCGCCCGCGTGGACTTTAGGGAGATTACCCGGAAATATGGGTATTATGTTTTTCCCGCGGAACCCTAATGCTTTTTCTAAAATTAAAGTAGTAAGTTACGTCTTGGAACGTCAGCTATCTGTCAGTGAAAGTCCCATTGAAATCGGTTCAGCCGTTTAGAAGTTTACCTCAAACAAACAGACAGACAAAAAAATTTAAAATTGCGTTTTCGTTATAGGTATCGTATTTTAGCGGTAAAGGGAAGATCTTCCTGCCAGGCGGGTGGTATGCCTGGCGGGGTCCGCTACGCCCCCGGTGATGTTGTCGGGGAATTTGTATATATAGTTCAGATCGTCGAACACACCAGTACCGCGAGCCAGGATTTTCATAGTACTTTGTATGGCGGATAATTTCTTGAACGCGTAGAATTGCGATGTGTCTACAGTCGCGCCATCTAGTAGCGACTGGTGGAAGTGGCGAGTTATTGGGTTCGCCACAGGACTCCCTTTCGAGACCAGTAGGGTGATTTTAAAACACTCGGAATCGAATTCGGAAACGGAATCGAAAACTTCGAGTTGTCGATTCCGTTTCCGACGGTATGTCAAAACGCGATTTTGAATAGCGGACGGAAGGGCCAATTGGAAATTTCCGACGTCGGAAAGATTGTGTGCGTTTACAAAGAACGTTTAAAATGGTAGAAATGGTAGAAATAATATTCGATTACAAAACAGTTATTAATACGATTATTTTTGGCCAAAAAGTCTTATATAAACACACTTATCATAATTATAAAATTAGAAATTGATTACTTATTTAAATTATCGATTTAAAACTTACTCTCCTTCATTATTTTTGGTTATAACGAACCTCGAAAATTTTTACTGATACGTCAAAGTGAAAGTGAAGGGTAACATCACGCCTTTGCAACCACGAAGTTTCAGAGCTACGTCATAGATGGCGCATGGCGCTGTATTTCGGTAAATAAAAACACAACCACGAAGTGAATAATGCAGCACGATTGTTTGCCGGCGCTGCACAGCAGCCGCCCTATGTTGTCTCCTATAAGATAATATTCCATCCTATCGAAGGTTGAAGGAAATAATTTTCACAATAATGTAAAGGGCCCTATAACAACGTTAATGGGTTTATTTTAAACACTCTTTAGTACTGACTTACCTTAAATATTATGCAAGTATTTAGATAACACTTAAATTTGGTATTTTATTTATGTTTTTGTTCAATTTCGGAAGCTTTCCGCGAGGAAAAAGGTGTCGGAAACTTTCCGTCGATTCGGATGGGTTTATCCGACGAGAAATGTCAAAAATCGTCGGGTACGGAAATCAAAATAGCGATGGCTGGAATCCGTGACGGAAAGATCCGATTCCGTTTCCGAATTCGATTCCGAGTGTTTTAAAATCACCCTGCAGAGGTCGAATTTGATGAAGCCGGATGCCAGGAATGATGCTTGTGTCTACGGTGAGTCGAGACTGAGCATGGTGCCGTGAAGTCTGCGCCAGTCTGCAGTGAGTCGAGACTGTGTGCGCAGGTGTGAGACGTGTATGGCAGGATCAGGAAGCGCGGTGAGTCGGCTTGTGATGATCCCTTCAGATACACGTGTCAGTGCTGCTCGGCTGGTTGTTGTGTGGCTCTTGACTGGTGGCGACGCTCTGGTGCTGGTGACAGTGGAAGGGTGATGATGTTTGTTGCTGGTGGTCCTCGACGTTGTTGCTGCAGAAGATGTTGTTGCTTCGGTGTTCAAAGTAGGGGTCACCACTTTAGCGGTAAAGGGAAGATCTTCCTGCCAGGCGGGTGGTATGCCTGGCGGGGTCCGCTACGCCCCCGGTGATGTTGTCGGGGAATTTGTATATATAGTTCAGATCGTCGAACACACCAGTACCGCGAGCCAGGATTTTCATAGTACTTTGTATGGCGGATAATTTCTTGAACGCGTAGAATTGCGATGTGTCTACAGTCGCGCCATCTAGTAGCGACTGGTGGAAGTGGCGAGTTATTGGGTTCGCCACAGTATTTATTTTGATATTACAAACAGACACTCCAATTTTATTTATTTGTATGTAGTATATGTATTGTATAGATGATATTTAACCTTTTCAATTAATTGGTATTTTAATTTTTTTTTAATTAATTGTTATTGGTATTTAACGTTAATTTGTATTCGAAACAACACATTGTAAAAGCGTTGTAAATACAATAAATAAAAAAAAAGCGTATTACAATAATTTACTAGTCGTGAGTACCAGGGTTCCAGAAATCTTAGGCACGTCTCGTCAACATTCACTAAGCTTCGAGTATGCACTTTGTACTATAACCTATTTATGCTTAAACAAACATGAGTAGGTAAACATGATATATATTATTAGGAGGAAAACTGTCGCAAGTTGCGAATAAGGAAGCCGATGCGCCGAGGTTGAGTGCTGTCAATGAACTGTGGTCATTAATTTATTTATTTTATCAATAGAACTTCACAATAACAATTACACTAATTGTACAAACCATTTATGCATCTTGCTCGCAAAATAGATTAATAGATGGATAGAGTACCTACTCTTCATTGCTCATCAAATAGAGTGTCTCTCTATTTGGTGTGCAATGAGAGAGAAGAGATGATAAAAAAACTATGATAAAAAAAACATTATTATGTATAATCTAAATTATTTCTAAATAGCTATGTAGAATGTGGTGGTATTGTCGCTAAAAGCAATTTCATACACACTAACCAAATCTTCATCCACTCATCCGCAAACAAATCTAACCCAGGGTGAGGGTCCAGGGACCCAAGTCCCCTAACAACTTTTTTAAGGCATGAAAACAATATATTTTTTCAATGGTGTCTAAAATATGACCAGCGTAGGCATTAGACATTGTCACTTGAATCTATAAGACTAGTAATATTCTATTTTCTAGATAAAAGATGTTGTTATCATGCCTTAAAAAAAATAAGTCATTGAACTCCACAACATAGGGTTAGGGCATTTGGGGCCCAGGAGGTCGTATAATAAAAGCAACTAATGATATTTACAGCGGAAACAATAATACATTCTCTCTTTATCTGTGAAATTGCCTGCCTATAAATACGAAATTGTCTGTCTTCTCTATATCTGCGTCCCAATATCCATGTGAGTTTATCACTATTAGGTAGTTTTCATTCGGTCACTCTTCACGGATATTTTTCTATTAAGAAACGAAATTACATGATGAAAGATACTGGAATAAGATGAGGTATAGCTTCGCCTCAAATAAGTCACAAACAAACTCAATAAATGCATATAGTAAAAACATACGGGTCGAATGGAAAACCACACCCTTTTTTCGTCGGTTAAAATGGGTGATGAAAGTGAAAAAGATGACACTGACTACCTGAAACTATCAACCTTTAACTCTACAAGTAAACGTTCTGTAGTAACAAAATTCCCATGAATTATTAATTAAACTTGAACGACACAATTTTAAAGGCTCACATCCATCCGTAGGCTCAAACTATAATTAATTCTAATCGTTTAATAATTATGTAACAAGCGAAACACGTTAGGATATCCAAAACAGCAATTACATTGAGGAAGTTATGTTATAAGGTTCTATAAATCAATAGAAATACAGGAAGCCCTACCAATGGGTGATGTAACTAATGTGACCTAGTTTTTTGTCCTTTAGAGGGCGGAAGGCGGGAGTTATTATGGGTCAATTTACCCTGTACAGTTAGCTTTCTTATAATCTTTTTATTTAACGAAAAATACAGTGAAATGGTAGAATACATACATACGATGCGAAGCGACTCAAGCGCCACGTTGGGTTACATTGAGTTATATATATCCCATCAAAAACACACACGTTTACATAAACATGCTAATTCTTTCTTATCGGATACTTACGTCATATAACAAACACACCCTCCAAGTTTCAGGTCTCTACGATCAGCAGTTTTGGCTTGCGTTGATCCGTCAATCAGTCATTCAGGACAAATTATTTTATAAGTAACTAGGTATAGATATTTTTTTAATAGCCTAGTTTGCGTCCCACTCCTGGGCAAAGGCCTCCCATCTCTCCCTCCACCGATCCCGATCTTGAGCCATTTCCGGCCACGTCTTCCCCGCAAAGATGTTTAGATCATCGCGCCACCGTTTCTTTGGTCTTCCACGGCGTCTTGTACCTGCGGGACTCCATTTGGTACTTATGTTGGCCCAACTCTGCGGGTCCACACGAACGACGTGACCTGCCCACTCCCACTTTAGTTTTGCAGACTTTTCCCCCACGTCCGTGAGTTGTGTTATTCATTAATTCAAGGAAACTGATTCTTTCATAATAATTCAGTGCTAATCTATCAAGGCT